>CM053561.1:56715229-56930976 GCA_028646485.1 Cryptoprocta ferox
AAAAAAAAAAAAAGAAGCATATTGCAGTAAAAAAGGAAACAGGCTTAAAGAAAAGAAAAGGAAAGAGAAAAAAAAAAAGAAAAGAAAAGAAAAAACTCTATACAACACTGTATAGAGTTGGGTCCTAATCCTGTTAACAGTATATGCATGTGCACGTAGATGATTGGAAGAGATACGTGAAGATATATCACAGAGGCCATTTTAGGGTGATACAGTTATTGACATTTTCCTTTTGGGACCTTCCTGCCATGCTAGAATTTTCTGCACAGAGCATGGGTGTTATTATCAGAAAAGAAAAACCAAAAGGATAACCACTAGTGAATTTTTCAAAGAACTGCCCAGAGAACAGGACAGTGAGCCCTGAGAAGCACCCCAGGCCAATACCACAGGACAAGTCACCACCTCAGGGTGTGCCTTCTGGGGCGGTTACTGGAACCAGCTTTGAATACCATGCGGTGATCTGCCAGAATGAGGGCTTCTGCTTTCTTGCTCAGTTTCTTCATAGTTCTCTCAGTGGGAAATCACTGGCTTCCCTAAGCCAGACACAGCCCTGCTCTGGCTCCCCTGGTGTCGGGTCTCCATGGCCAGGCCCAACCTCTTTGCCTTACAGGGCAGACGTGGCAACAGGCTTGTTTGATTTCTCTCCAGGACTCTGGGGCCAGGAGGCCAGCCTGCCCCTCCCTGCAGAGTTTTGATGAGGTTCCAGCAGCATTTCGACCCCTCACAGAGCCCCTTCTCCAGGAATATGACAATTGAAACTAGAACCAGAGGAGGAAAAGAGAAAAGGACCTTGGGTGCTTTTCAAGAGGGATTGCAGCAAGCCCAGGCAATGGGTGGTGGTTTGCTGGCACGTAGCAGGGGGCCTCCCAAACGGTGGTGGGTATCCTTCCTCTGCCTTGTCCTGCTTGGGCCTATGGAAGTCGTACCTAGGGGCCCTGATGCAGGGGAGGCATCTCTGGGACAGGCTGCAGCCCCATGTCTAGGGCTTCCTGAGCCCCGGACCTACCTCTGATAGTCCTAGTATGGGTTCAAAGATTTAGGGAGAACAGGACACTTATCAATTTCCTGAGCTGACTGGGCATGTCAGGGTCTCCACCCGTATTGGTCAGCATGGTGATCTGAACATAGGAAGCCTTTGTCCTGTGCCTCTCTTCACGGGGCCACTCAGATCACACATGCATTGTGTTCTTCCTGGCTGATGCATTTTTATTCCCCCAAACAAAAATAATTTTATTGTTTGTCCAGTTTAAAAAATGATGTTTAAAAAAATCCAAGCAATGTTGAGAACATGAAAAAAAGCCAGTCACAGAACAGTGGGTAGAGTGTATTTTTATTTTTTTAAATTATTTATTTATTTAAAAATTTTTAAATGTTTATTTTTGAGACAGAGAGTGTGAGTGGGGGAGGAGCAGAGAGAGAGGAGACGCAGAATCTGAAGCAGGCTCCAGGCTCCAAGCTGTCAGCACAGAGCCCTACGTGGGGCTCAAACTCACAAGCCATGAGATCATGACCTGAGCCAAAGTTGGACACTTAACTGACTAAGCCACCCAAGCGCCCCTTTCTTTAATTTTTTTAATTTTTTAGTGTTATTTTTTAAAAATAAGAGGAAATGATGAATTTGATTTTATATGCTTAAAATAAAATCCTGAAGAATGCATGCCAAACATTAACAGTAGTTATATCTGAGAAATGGGACTGATGGGAAAAGAATTTCATTTTTTACATTACACATAGATCTGTTTGAATTTTGTATGATAAGCCCGTATTACTTTGTAATTTAAATAGGCGTATAATTGAAAATGAAAAACACTATCTAGGGGCGCCTAGGTGGCTCAGTCGGTTAAGTGTCCGACTTCGGCTCAGGTCATGATCTCAACGGTTCGTGGGTTTGAGCCCTGCGTTGGGCTTTGTACTGACAGCACAAAGCCTGGAGCCTGCTTTGAATTCTGTCTCCCTTTCTCTCTGCTGCTTCCCGGACCCCACCCCTGCGCGCTCTCTCTCTCTCTCTCTCTCTCTCTCTCCCAAAAATAAATAAACATTAAAAAACAAAACATTATCTAAATCCCAGCCCCTAAGATAGCTACTCTTAACATTTGGTTACCACCTTCTAGACATGTCTCTACACAAAAAATAGTTTTACTAACTTAATGCCGTACATATTAGCATGCTTTCTTCACCCAGTGTCACATCATAGAAGTCTTTCTAGCTAAGTGAATAGAGATCAGTGGCAGTATTTGTAATGGTTGTACAGCATTCCGTTGTATGGTAGGAAAGGGGAAATGCACTGTTGTCCTCCACTGCTCTGCTCACTTATGTGACCAGATGTGTGGGTTTGGCCACACCACTCAAGTCTCCAGTTCTCTGTGGATACCAGCTGGGTGTTCTATAGTTCAATTCACTTCTGACACTATTTCTGTGGAGTTAGTGTCTGATCCCACAAGTCAGGGCTCAGTCTCACAGGACTGCTCCCACTGTAGGTGCCAGTCACAAGCTCCAGGTTGTCACCTGTATTTCTGACTTTGTGGCTATAAATTGGAGTTCCCATGGCTCCCTCATTGGGTTCAATGATTTGCTAGAACAGCTCACAGAACTCAGAAAATAATTTATTACTAGATTACCGATTTCTTATAAAAGGATACAACTTAGTTGCAGCATTATTTACAATAGCCAAGACATAGAAACAATCTAAGGATCTGTTAACAGACGAATGAATAAAGAAAATGCTGTATATACATATGCTGGAATATTATTCAGCTATAAAAAGAAGGAAATCTTGCCATTTGTGACAACATGGATGGACCTTGAAGGCATTATGCTAAGTGAAATAAGTCAGCCAGAGAGAGACAAATACCATATGATCTCACTTATATGTGAAACCAAATCACCCCCCCCAAAAAAAAAAAAAAAAAAAGAAAGAAACAAACTAATAGATATAGAGAGCAGATTAAATGAGTGAAGGTGGTCAAAAAGTACAAATTTCCAGTTATAAAATGAGTCATGGGTGTGCAACATATGGCATAGTGGCTATAGTTAATAATTCCGTATTATATATTTGAAAGTTGCTAAAGCAAGTCTTAAAATTTCTCATCACAAGAAAAAAATTTATGGCTGCATGTGGCGACGAATGTTAATGAGACTTATTGTGGTGCTCATTTTGCAATATATACAAATACGAATCATTATGTTACACACCTGAAGCTAACATAATGTCATGTGCCAATTTTGTCTCAGTAAGAAAGAAAAGAAAAGATACCACTCAGAACAGCCAGATGGAAGCAGTGTATTATATAGGGCAAGGTATGTGGGAAGGAGCACAGAGCCTCCATGCTTTTCTAAGTGTGCCACCCTCACAGCATCTTCACCTGAGTACCAAGCTGGAAGGTCTCTGAACCTCATACTTCAGGGGTTTCTATGGAGGCTTCATCATGTAGGCATGATCAATTACTACCTCAGTCCCCAGCCCCTCTCCCCTCCGTATAGGATGGGAGTTGAGACTGAACGTTCCAAGCTTCTAATCATGACTTGGTCTTTTTAGTTATTAGCTCACATTTTGAAGCTACCTAGGAGGCCATAAGAATTTCCTCATTACAACAAAAGACACTCCTATCATCCAGGAAATTCCAAGGAATTTAGGAGCTCTGGGTCATGAATTGGGGTCAAAGACCAAGCACAAAAGATGCTCCTAACACCTTTGTTACTTAGGAAATGACAAATGTTTTAAGAACTCTGGCCAAGAGCCAGGGACAAAACCCGTATTTCTTATTATATCATCTTATTATATTTTATTATTATATCATCTTATTATATATCTTATTATATCACAGATAGTAAGATAACACTTCTCCTGTGCAAACAGACCCTCAGATAGTGTCCAGTTTTCCTCCCTTTAAACAATGCTCTAAGGAACGTGTATGTACATCTTGGCAGCCATGTTCAGTTATCTCAGAATAAATTTCTAAAGTGGGATTTCTGGGTCACAAGGTCTACACTTTTGCAGTTTGGTACATATGCCCAGCTCTCCTCCGTGAAGGACATTCCAGGAGGCTGATTGGCCCCTGGCCACAACTGCCGCTGTGCTGTAACCTGTAGTCATGGCCAGTTGGCAACCCAGACACTAAGGAAGCACAGTGTAGCCTTTGAAGTCCACAGAATGAGTCACGAGAGTCTTCCAGTTTTCAGTAACTTCAAGGCTGGCTTCACTCCAACGTTAAGGAAATTCTTTGAGGCTGGGGGCCTTTAGGCCTTGCAGACTCCATGGCTCTTGGAAAACCCAGCTAAACTTCCAGGTTCACCCTCATGTTCACTCCCTATTCCATCCTTCCAAGCAAGAAGAAATGTCCTGGCAAGGAGTCTGGCCTAAGCACCAAAATGTTACCATGCATAATTTACTGTTGCCTCTTCCCATACCCAGATCACCCAAAATTGGTTATTTTCAACCCTCTTCCTGTGTCTGATTGATAGGGAACTTTGGAAGTGTGTGAGCAGACACACGGACAGCTGGGGGTCTGGTCTTTACATATATACCCAGAAGTAAGTGCCTGCTTCATGTTCTGTCTCCAACCCAACAGTCCCTTGGATGCCACATTCTACAAGGGGCATGGACAATTCAGAGTGTATCCCCAGAAGAGTGACTTTCAGACTGGCAAAATCTCTCTTAAACTGTGAGAGATGACTTTACAAGTAAGGAAACTGGAAACGTTTTAGTCTGAAGAAGAAGAGATTTGGTGATGAGGTGTTGGGGAGTAGTGAACTGTGACCTACAACAGGTGTTTTAAAAATATTGAGGTCTAGCCATATGGAAGAGGAATTGGATTTTTTCTTTGTTGCCCAGAGGAGAGAACTAGAAAGCTGTTAACTATTCTTTTGGATGTAGAATCGTTTTCTAATGTGAATAGTCCTTGGGAGGCAGTAAATTCACCATCTCTGAAGTTGCCCCTGTAAAGTCTGGGCAGCTGCTGGCCAGAGCCTTTGTAGAGAGGCCCTAAGTGCTGAGTATGGGGTTGGTCATCTGGGAGCTCAGACCACTGAGCCCAGATGCCACTTAATACCTGCTGATTTTTCTTCTAATCCAGTATGCTTATGACTGCTTCTGCTGTGCTCCAGTCTGGCTTTCTGCAAACTGCCTCCCCCTTCTTGGGTGCTTTCTCTCCCACAGCCCTCCAGGTCTCATCCAGCTGGGGGATCTCTAAGAACACCCATAAATACTGTAGCTGTGTTTCTTGATGTAAACTATGGAAGTAGGTTAGTTTCCTGAGCCAAAAAGTAGAATCCTGGCTCCCTGAGGAAGGTGTCTGCTCTGCCACAGTGGATGGATTAATCTTTTTCTTATAAACAGTGGTTGTGTTTTCCAGTGGTAGAATATTTCCAATGAAAACACTTGCTTAATTTGTATAGTACATTCAGCACATAGGGCAATTTTTATGTATTTTAATTCATTTATTTGATTCTAAAAACTCCCTGCAAGGTAGATAGTATGATCATGTTTTGCATAAAGAAACAAATGCAGAGAATTTAAATAACTTGTTTAAGGTTACACAGTAAAGAAAAATGCACCCAAGAATAAAGCAAAGAGAAGTACCATTACATGGAGACCCTTCACTTGAGGATCTGTTTTTTGCCTTTTACCTGAGGGTAAATATCATATATTTAGGGTGACTGTTTGCCCCCATGATCTACAAGAAGAAAACCAATCAATGCTGAGTGATGCTTTCACTCACACCATGGTGCCCAGTGACAGAGCTAAGAGCAGTCAGTGTTTCATTAATTTATCTTTTATGAGGTTGCCAGAGATGACGCCAACAAAAAGCTCTCGGGGTTAAATGTTGTTGTTTCAAGCAAATGGCCCATAAACACATGAAAAGAAAGATGTTCGTCTCACTCAAAATAAGAGAAATGCAAGTCAAACTACCCTCAGATACCACTTCTCACTTGTCAGATTGGTAGATTCCAAGTTTGATAGCATATCCTGTTGTCAAGCTGTGAGGAAACAGGGACTTCCATGTGTTCGTGATGGGATGCAAAATGGTGCTCTCCCTGTGGAAGAGAACATATCAACATCCAGAAAAACACACATCTATTTACCCTTTGATACGGCAATTCCACTTCTAGGAATCCCAAAGAAACGAGCAAAAACATGAAACGATACTCACAAATGGCTATTAGCTGAAGCAGTGTTTGTAATAACTAGAGCAAGGATCTTCTCGTGACAGCAGTAGGGCCATGGGAGGAAGTGGAAATGTGTGCATGCTTTCTCAGGCCTCTGCTTGGGTTTGATACTGTCCCACTGGCCAGAGTAAGTCCCATGGTCAAGCCTAGGGTCAGAGAGGGAGGGGACTACAAAGTTACAAAGTTAATACCCTCAGAGATGGTATTAATTGGGGCCATTAATGCAATCAGGTTACCATAGGGAACTTACAATCTTTCTTGTAATTCATACAGAATGGTTTATAGATTTATGATCTTGATCATATAAATAGAACATACTCTTAAGTTAACAAGATGTCTCTTAAAATGTATGAACCCAACTACTCTATTTCAGATATTTCAGTATACATTAGGCAGTTATATTTGGAAATATGAATCCTTATCATTCTGTGCAGTAAAAGATTTGATGGCAACAGTGGTAACACCGATGAGGATGACCAGTGGAACTTCCTCATCAGGAATGTCTGTGCAGTGTTCTCAGTTATTTAAGATGTCCAGCAAGTTAATCAAGCAAATATAGCCTGAAGATTTGTTGAATATTCAGGGATATGGAATCAAGTGTATGGTGGTAGTGTAACCAAAATAAAACTATAGCCATTGCAATCTTAAGAAAGAAAAAAAAAAGTAATGCGGAGAAAAGTATCTACAGTAAGTTTCATTTCTATAAGAAAACATGTTTTTCTTTATGTTTTTAAATGGAAGAGTAAACCATAATATTTTTTAAATGGTAATCTATGGGAGAAGGAGGGAACAGATGGAGAGGACAGGAAGCCAACTTCTCTGAATATATCTTGTTCTTAGATTTATGACTTTGGAACCATTTAAAATTTTATATAATAAGACAAATCAAAATGAATATTTTTTTCTGTGTTAGCTTTTTTGTGCTATAAAACAAAAAAAAATAGTGGCTTAAAAGAACACCATTTATTATTACCTCTTTGGGTTAGTAGTCTGGGTATTGCTTAGACCTCACCGGGGTCTCACAGGGTCTCACAAGGCTGAAATCAGTGTTTGCTAGGCTGCGTTCTTCTTCTTCTTCTCCTTCTTCTCCTTCTTCTTCTCCTCCTCCTCCTCCTCCTCCTTCTTCTTCTTCTTCTTCTTCTTCTTCTTCTTCTTCTTAAGATTATTTACTTATTTTTGAGAGAGAGAAAGCATGCATGTGAGTAGGGAAGGGGCAGAGAGAGAGGAAGAGAGAATCTCAAGCAGAGTCTGTGCTGTCAGCACAAAGCCTGACATGGGGCTCAATCCCATGAACCTGGATCTCAAGATCATGACCTGTGTCAAAACCAAGAGTTGGCTGTTTAACCCTAACTGACTGAGCCACCCAGGCACCCCTGGGCTTCATTCTTATTTGGAGCCTCTACTGGTGATGGATCTGCTTCCAGGTTCTCTGAGGTTGTTGGCAGAATTCCTTTCCTTGTAGCTGTAGGATTCAGGGCAGCTTGCTTCATCAAAGCAAGCAATGCAGAAAAGTGTGGGGGTGGGGTGGAGTGTACAGTCCTCTTTTTACGGCTTTTTACCTTCATCTAGTCAAGTCCATCAAAGATAATCTTCCTTTTAATTAACTCAAAATTGGAGCACCTGGATGGCTCAGTTGGTTGAGCGTCGACTTCAGCTCAGGTCATGATCTAGCGGTCCATGGGTTCGAGCCCTGCGATGGGCCCTGTGCTGACAGCTCAGAGCCTGGAGCCTGCGTCGGATTCTGTGTCTCCCTGTCTCTCTGTCCCTCCCCGGCTTGTGCTCTGTCTCCCTCTGTCTCTCAAAAATGAAAAAACGTTAAAAAAATGGTTTTAATTAACTCAAAAGTATTTGATTTGGCCTCATATCCATTAGGATGAATACTATTTAAAAAACAGAAGGGGCTCCTGGCTGGCTCAGTCGGTGGAGCATGTGACTCTTGATCTTGGGATTGTGAGTTTGAGCCCCATGTTGGGTGTGGAGATTACTTAAAAAATAAAATCTTAAGAACAAAAAAACAAAAACCACACACCAGAAAACAAGTGTTGGCAAGGATGTGGAGAAAGTGGAACCCTTGTGCATTGCTGGGAGGAATGTAAAAATGGTGCAACCATTATGGAAAACAGTATAGCGGTTCCTCATATTAAACCTAGAATTACCATATGATGTAGCATTTCTGCCTTTGGGTATATATATATCCAAAAGAATTGAAAGCAGGGTCTCAAAGAGATACTTGTATACCCATGTTCATAGCAGCATTATTCATAAGCTAAAAGGTGGAAGCAACCCACATGTCCCTCAACAGATGAATGGATAGACAAAATGTGGTATATACATATAATAGAAAATTATTAAGCCTTAAAAAGGAAGGAGATTCTGAACATGCTACAACATGGATGAACCGTGAGGACACTGTGCTAAGTACTTAGAAAAAAGTCACAAAAAGACAAATATTGGATGATTCCACTTATATGTGGTACCTGAAGTAGTTTAATTCATAGAGACAGAACGTAGAATGGTGGTTTGCCAGGGGCTGAAGGGAGGGAGTGGGGAGTTAGTGTTTAATGGGTATGGAGTTTCAGTTTTGTTAGAAAAGAACTCTAAACATTGGTTGCATGACAATGTGGATGTACTTACACTACTGAACTATAAACTTAAAGATGATTAAGACGGTATATGTTATGTATATTTTACTACAATTAAAAGTCAAAAAATTAAAGCATCAGTTGATTTGGGATCTTAATTACATCTGTAAAATACCTTCACTTTTTGCCTTATTCTGTGCCAAGATGCAAGTTACAAGTCTTGTTCACACTCAAGGCGTGAACCCTGGAGGTGGGAGGAATTATGGGGCCCACCAACACTTCCTAAAAATTATAAGCAAAATGAAACAAATGAAAGTCATAGCATACCCAATGATGTCATAACAATACACATAGTTTTTTAAACACAGTAATGTGACTATAGATTTCTAATCTGTATATCAAAAAGACAAAAACTATTTTCAGTGATCGTATTGTTAATAATGATATTAGTATTAATCTGAAAATAGTATTTGTATATAATAGGATAAAGCAAATAAATGATTATATTAGAAACCAAGATTTTCAGTAAGAGAAAAAGAAGCACAAATATAAAATCAAATAAATAGAAATTTTGTGTTCTTAAATTTTAACTGGAAATCTCAATGAACTTGAGATTATTTTCTCTTTTTAAAACAACGTATATTTTATCTTTGTTTACTGAAAAAGTCTTGAAACAATAATCCAGTAGCAGTAGGCACTTCTGGGTCCAGATTGTGGTCACCATATGTCATTTCAAAAAGAAACTAAGGCTTTTTGGAGAAATGTCTGATTCCAGTTCTGGGCAGAAAATACACAGGATGAGCCCATAACATCTTTTTATACTAAAAAACAAAGCAGCTACCAAAGGTCATATCGACAGACCCAAGAGAGCCTCTATTTTTAGAGACTTCTACCAGCCAAAGATGGGATAATATAAGTATTAATAACAATCACAACTGCCGTGGAGTGAAACACATCAAATACATTAAAATCCATGTGTTCATAATAATACTTAAAAAGGCAAACAAACAATGGATCACTGATCCATTGATCACTCATGATCACTGATCATGTTTAGAAGATTTGATAATACTATTCTGAAAATTAGTGAACAACGGAAAAGAACCACACTATCTGCATTTCCTATATAAATTACCTCAGGGTACCTTTAAAGAAGATTTCAAACTAAAAAATTATAAAGAGTGGTAGAATAGTTTCTGGAACCTCCAAATTAAATATTGGATCTAGCAGTTGTCATTCATGGTGCTAACCTCACAATCTCTGGCTCTAACCTTTGGCATTTATAGGAAACACCAATGGATAGACGAACATGCTAAATGATGGCATGGGGATGCAATCAGCAAAATTCAGACTTTGGGGAATTTTACTGGACAAACAACCTGGTTCCTTCAATAAGAAAAAAAAAAAAGAGGAAGAGGGAAAAACTTTTAGATGGAAGAGACTTAAAAAGTAAACCAGCCAAATACACTGTGTGGCCCTTATTTGGATAGTAATTTGAACAAACCAACTGTAAAAGACATTTATGGAAAGTCAGTTTGGACAATAACTTTAATAGTTGACAATACTAAGAATCTACTGCCAAATTTTTTAGATGTGATGCTCGTAATCATAATTATGTTTTTAAAAAAGAGTCCTTACCAGTTAGAGATCTGTACTAAAATACTTGTGGATGAAATGATATGATGTCTGAGATCTGCTGAAAATAATCCTGTGGGAATAGCATGGGAACTTGAGGGTAGGGTTATAGAGGATTTGGGATTGCCCATGAGTTGATAATTATTGAGGCCAAGGGATGGGTGTATGGGGAGTTCATTGTATTATTTTCTCTGTTTTGGTTGAAAATTCACCGTAACAAGTTCTTTGTTTTTGTTTGTTTGTTTGTTTTTAAAGCCTAAGTTTCAGACCAGGAGTGGAAAAAAAAATTTTTTTAATGTGCTTTGGAGACATTTGAAGTTCAAAGCTATATGGTGGGTTGGCCAAGCCCTAGTGGATTATGTGAGAAAGAATTCCTTGGAAACCGTCTTCTCTAGTACTCAGGTCACCTTCATACAACTTGCTTTCCTTTCTCTTCAGACTGTTTCAGTATGGTTGATGGATAGGAAGAAGGATTGAGGTTGATTGGTTTGGTTTGATTGATGTATCCAGTTTTCTCTGCCGCCAGACTGAGTCTAGTGACCCACTCAGCAACGGCTTTTTCCTGAGAGTATTGGGGCAAAACCCTGTGCTCCATACCAGGCCTGTCCTTGAATAGTTCCACACTTGGTTATACTTGAACTTGCAGTCTAGGTGAGGATAGACTTTTTTTCTGTAATGAGGGTAGCACTCGAGATAACAATGTCTGTTTTGGTCTACTTCTTACCTGGCTCCAGAAGGTTTCTCTTTTTATATTAATTGGAAACCAAATGCTTTAGGTACATAGGGCCAGGGCAGAACCAGATTCTTTTTTTGAAAGATGCCAGAGCCACATTTTGTCCTCATCATCCTCTTTCCTGAAGGAAAAACAAAGATGCTTATTTTGTCTGCACCTCCCTAGCCTGTAAGTGCCAAGAACACAACTCTCTCCACTCCCAAAAGCAAACACAAAATGGTAACAAAGCAAAAAAGTTTATCCGATACTAGTATGTCCCTCCAGATTTCCAGACTACTGTAAAGGGGCAAAATGCCTTTCCTCCTTGGAATTTAGGCAAAATGAGGGCTGTGCTAAAGTTCTTCGATTTGGAGAATGTTCATAGATACAGGTGCTCCAGAGCAGAAGTGCATCAGCTCTGTCCACGCCTAACAAATGGGAATAGCAGGTGTATGCAGCCATCCTCACCTGGCCCTGTCTGGCTGTTGCTCTATAGATGTGTCTACCGTTGATCTTAGATTTTAGATGTTTTCAGGGCCGCGTTAACTCTGAGCTGCAAGGCAGTAAATGCTAATGGGAAACAATGTACAGTGTACAGAAATAAGACTGAGAACAAAAACAGCAAGGGAGAAGAAGGGGATTGTTTTTATGTAACTGACCATAACCACTGAGAAAAATAAACAAGAAAAGTTTGGAGTCTCTGGCAAGAGTACCAGCATCATTAGCCTAGTTCATTTAGGATAAGGTGGGGTGTTTGTTCAAGAACTTATATGCTTAGCTAGTGAAAGTGCCACTGGTGACATTTTAGATACAAGCTGAGGATGGGCGCCTAGGTTCCCGGACCGTCCAGTTCTGTACCACTGCACTCAGAGTAAGTGGCGTGGTAGCCAGCGTGTTGGGTGCGGGAGCTGCCAGAGGCGTCCCACTGCATGCCGGAGGCATGAAGGAGGGGTGCTTCTTTCTTACTTTATTTTATTTTTTAAAATTCTTTATTTTTGAGAGAGAGAGTGCAAGTAGGGGAGGGGCAGAGAGAAAGGGAGACACAGAATCCGAAACAGGCTCCAGGCTCTGAGCTGTCAGCACAGAGCCCGATGTGGGGCTTAACTCACAAACTGTGAGAGCATGACCTGAGCCGAATTCGGATGCTTAACCAACTGAGCCACCCAGGTGCCCCTCTCATTTTATTTTTTTAAGCATACAAATAGTACATAAATCCATTTTGGAAGTTAACAGAAGTTAACAATTCAGACTCTATGAATAAAGCCAAAGTCTTCCTTGGCCACATGACCCAATCTCAGGCCCCTCCCCAAACCACTTTATCTGTTTGGTGGCTTCCTTGCACCCGACCAAGACTTTTTCCGTGCATTCACCTCCTTCTGGGTACCTACAGAAGTGGTTTGGGTTTGTGTATATACTTTTTTCCTTTTTTTTCTTTTTTTAAGTAAACCCTGTCCCCGGCACGGGGCTCGAACTCACAACCCCGAGATCAAGAGTCCCATGCTCTACCAACTGAGCCACTCAGGTGCCTCCTTCCTTCTTTATTGTAAGTGCAACTGTTCTCTCCTTCACAATTGGACTTTTTAATTAACCGTGCATCTTGGAGATCTTTCCACGTCAACATACAAAGATTTATCTAATTCCTTTTTACTGCTGCTTAAGATTTTATAGGATGGATAAGCCATATTTTAATCTTCCTGCACATTCAGGTTGTTTCCATTTCTTCACTATTACAAATAGCACACAGATGTTGTGAGCATCCTTATTCATTCCTCCTTGTGAACATGTTTTGCTCTAGGGCAGATACGTACTGTAAGGTGGAACGATTAGGTCAAGGGGAAAGTACTTTCTATATTAACAGATTCTGCCATGTCGCCCTCCAGGGTGACTGTGCTACTTTACAGATGCTTGGCAGCTAAATGGATTTTCATTGTAGACCTACCTAGTCTCTTCAGGAAAAAGATGGAAAGAGTAGAAGCATGTGCTTGATTTTAAAGCTTCAAAGCATCTCCTGGCACTTTTGGCGGGGCGGGTGTTGAAATGTGTACAGGGACTGCACACTTAAAAGCCTCTATAGTTATTTTGGCTTTAAGAACAAAGGGGCCTGCATGCAGGCGGTAGGCCCTTCGTGCCAGCTCAGGAGGGCGAGAGGAGCAGGGGTGGGTTTTGCCCAGTTCCAAGCCTCTGGGCAAAAGACTTCTCCTTCCCATACTGACAGGTGTCCAAACAGATGGAGCTGCTTTAAAAGAAAAGTGAAAGCATCTGCCAGCGTAGGACTCAGGGCTCTCTGGAAATGGAGAGCAAGGATCTGTATTCCTCATAGGAGAGCATGGCGCATAGAGGGTGGACGGACGGGATTTGTGACAGCAACAAGCTGTGGCAGGTAAACCCTACCGAGCTCTGTTTGCAGTGAGGCGCTCACCCTCCCAGGGGCCGGGGTGCGGGGAGGGAGGCTGTCCTGCCAGTCCTAAAAGGCCTGCAGGCCCCAGAGATTTGCTTGTGGGTCAGAGCCACCCGAGGCCCCAGCAGCCCGCCAGCCTCCTGCCTCCCCTGCTCTGACCCCTTTTCAAGGTTGCTGAGCTTCTCTGCTTGTACAAGGGATTTTCCTTACACTTCACTATTTGTCTTCATGATTGTGGCTTTGAGGGAGAAGGAGGAAGCTGGGGAGCCAGAGGTTTTTGAGAAAATACATACATAGGGAAACAATTTTGAGTCTCTCTTGACTGGCTTTCTAATTCTTGGTGATTCCTTTGATTCTGGGCAAAACCTAGAAGGAATATCCTTTACGTTTCCTTTCAGTTTTGTAAGAACAAACATGTCCCCTCGCTCTTCTTTATTTAATTAAGCGGTACAGCGCATTCATTTCCCTCGCAGTGTCTTGCAACCACATTTAGCCAAATTAATATCAGACAGAACTGGTTGAGGGAAGCTCTCTAGCCAAACACTCAAATTAACTTTTCAAGTCATGAAACTGCCCTCGGAACTTTCAGAGTTCATTCTTTCTTCCACCGCTTGACCGGGTTGGAAAAACTGTGTCCGGCCACCGTGCACACCATCCAGCTACGAAGAACTCTGCCCACTAGCCCCCAAATCTCGTTAACACACGTCCAGAGAATCTGTCTCTTTCCCTCCCCGCCACAGTTAGTCTTTCTTCTTGTTATTTTTTCTTTCTTAAAAGAGAATGGCCTTCCTTTGGAGTTTGATCTGAAACCCTGCAATGGGCAGGGATATTGTGGCATCAGGCTCCTGAGATCTCCTTCTCTGCAAGCATCTTGTTTGCTGTGCACGTGTGAGGAGAAGAAGAGCAGGGGTGCCAAATTCAGTTGTTTTGTACCACCTGAAGCCTCTAAGCTCCAGAATATCCCGTCCTTTTATATGTTCTCCTTGCAACGCTGAAGCGTTAGAGGGGAATTAACCCGGGACATATTTATTTTTTGCTCCTATGTGATGTGCATGCATCACTGCCGTCCCCTGCTATCCCGAGTTCCTGCGATGGGCCTTGCCTCACCACTACTGCAGGTCTCTGAGCTGAACTACTAGCTTTGGTTTGGAGATGGGGAGTAAGGGCCGGCGGGCAGGGAAGTGCTCACCCACCACCTTGTTTGGATTCCTGGAGGAAGGAGAGCTGCTGATCTTCCCCAGGGAGAAGAGGGTCTGTGCACAGTCCTTGGACAGGTGCTGTCAGGTGAAAGCCGTGAAGCCTGCAGGAGGCCCTGGGTCTTAGTGCAGTGCCTGGGGTTGCACTCTTCCCAGAATCGGAGTAGCATCTCATGGGTGTGTTGAGGCCTCCGGAAATGTAATCTGTGACAGTGACATTAGGCTGTCCTACACCCTATGCCCTCCTAAAATTTTGTAGGCTCGAGAAACAGACAAGGCATACACATTCCTCCCCTCCTCGGAGCGTGGTGTAGAGCAAGGAGAAAGCACCTGGGCTTTAGAAATTAGGATAGGGTTCTGTGAGGGATCCAGCAGCGGCAGTGGGCCAACTCAGTGGCCCCAATTAGGAGCATCTGGGCTGGGCAGAGGCCAACAGGACTGACTTTGAACTTTACCTCCTCCACTGCCCCGGCCAGGGCTGGTTCATTCAGCAAAACCTCCAGGTTGTCTCCTCTCACTGGGGGGTCATCAGGCTGCCTGGGACTGTGCAGATTTGTGTGTCGGCCCCCATAAGGATATTTCAGTTTGTGGGCCTTCAGTCGACTCTAAGGGGCTGTCTTCTAATCTCAGAGGAAGCCTTTGGACCCAGCTTCGCCAAGCAGGCCACACACAGGGGCTGCAGTAGCCTCTTAGGCCTCCTCAGCAAGGAGGGTGGGGTGGCACAGTTGCTAGATGCCCCCCACGTGTCTTGGTTTCATGCTGGGACTTTCAGGAGTCAGGAGGACAGGCTACCTGACCCTTCCCTGTCAGCAGTCTGTGTTGCTGGGGGCGTGTCTGGCACATCTGGCATTTTAGGGAAGAACTGCTGAACCCTCCTAGCAACCAGCCAGCTCCGTCTTTGTATAGGACACTTAAGGCCACGTTGTCAAACCAGGTATGATCACTGGTGTGATTTGTGAGCACTAGGAAGGCAAGAACACTGGAGGCTCTTCCTTGAGAGACTCTGATGGTTACCCCATTGTTCAGAAATTTGACCTTGAAATTGACAGACTCCAGTCTGCCAGCCTGCTTTGCACCACCTCCCGTTTTCCTGCACTCTCGGAAATACCCCTTGTATACCAGCCACCCATGTGACATCTGGCACGGTTCAGCCCGGTTTCTTGCCCTTGCCCTTCATCCTCTCAGAGCACTCTCTCATAAGTGCGTTTGACTTCAGGGGTCCAAGCTTCAGCCATGAGAAACCCACTCTTGCCGGCTCTAGAAGACAACATTAACCTATTCTCCTCCAACCAAGTGTATTAATTCGAGTAGAGGGTGTGGGGGGTGGAGCACCGCTTTCCAAACTGTTGTGTAAAACGTCATCGCTGGGACTACTTTCACACAGAATGGAGACCCGACAGTCATTTTCCAGAGTTGGGATGAATTGAGAACTCGTAGAGAATGTATTTGTTCCTCAGTGTTTCAAAGGCAGCACTGATTATTTTCCAAACAATGGCTGTTTTCTACTGCAACCCGTTTCCCTAGATTTTGATAACTTGTTATGTCCAGCACAGTCCAACTTGAAACAGCAAGACTAAAGCTGGATGTTTGGGAGGTGGGGGTAGGGTGAGGGCCAATCTGAGGGGCCTGTTAGAACTCGCACTCCTGTACAGCACCCCCAACTTTTAAGAGTTCTTGCCAAGGAGTTGTTTGCTGGTGGGGAAGGAGACACAGAGTAGTGAACCCTTTCACTCAGCTACGCAAGGGGGAGAAGTACACCCGGCAGTTTTTGGACTCTTTTTGCCAGCCTGGAGTAGTCTTCCCTCGGTGCCTTTGCCAAACAGGCAGCAGGTGAGGGAAGTTTCTCAGGGTACTTGGAGGCAGAGCTCAGAGGAAGAGGGAAGGGGATGGAAAGTGAGCATCCAGGCTTACCTGGAATGGCCTGCCTTGAGACCCCAGAAGGCCCCTCTGCTAATGTGGTTTGGGTGGAGGTCCCAGGGATTTGCATCCTAATGTCTTGGTTAGGACCCTTCAGGGAGGTGAAGAGAGAGGGAATGCGCCCCTCTAACCACTGGACTGAACAGCTGGGCCTCCGACCGAGGCATTATTAGCATTTGAAAACACATCTGAAGGGGCTGAGAGCTTCCTGGGGTGGGCACTGGGGCCTGAGTGCTGAGGCCCGAAGTGGCTCCACACAGAATGGGGCCGAGCATCCAGGGCATAAAGACCAGACTGGACTCAAGAATGAGCCCATTGTGGCTTTGTCCCAGGCTTGAAAACTGTGACCAAGGCTCTTTTCATTGTTAAGAAAGACTGTTTCTTGGCCACAGCAGAGCTAATAAGTCTGGTTCCCCCACCAGGCAGGGCTGGGGAAGAAAGACCATGTCCCAGGCTGGAAGGCTGTTAGCATCTCACGCTCTAAACCTTTCTGTGCATAGTTATGCGTTCTCCTCCTCCTTCCCTCTTTTTAACTCACTCCTGCGTTGGTCCCAGAGCAGCGACTGGGTCTGTCTCCCTTTTCTGCCTTAGGGTCTCCCCTCCCAGCTGCCTAAATTAAGCCCCTTCCCGAATTAAATCTGTACGAGGTTATTTTTTGGGTCATTCTTATTTCATTTAAACAGTTTGGGTTTGGGGCGCCTCAGTCGGTTAAGCATCCGACTTCGGCTCAGGTCATGATCTCACGGTTCGTGGGTTTGAGCCCCATGTCGGGCTCTGTGCTGACAGCTAGCTCAGAGCCTGGAGCCTGTCTTTGGATTCTGTGTCTCCCCCTCTCTCTGATCCTCCCCTGCTCGCGCTGTCTCTCTCTGTCTCTCAAAAAAAAAAAAAAAAAAAAACATAAACAGTTTGGGTTTGTACAACAATTATTTTTAAACCCAGGTCAGTTCTGGTTAATAAAAGGTCATGGCTCCAAACCTGTTCAGCCTTTTCCCTGTTTCCAATTTCTGTTCCTGCCAAGTTTGGGGTATATTTCTATAGACCATAGAGCCAGATGTGGGGCGGGAGAGAGAACTGGACCAACTCTTTTTTAAAACAGAAGCGATGGTGCCACCTACTGGCATGTGCTAGTTAGCTACAGACTCTGTGGTGGGTTCTTGATTTCTGGTAGAGGGACTAGGACCTGGGCAGGAATAACAAGCGACAGTGGAAAGCAAACTGAGTAGGCACACTATTCCCTGGTTACAGATGAGGAAACTGGCTTGGAAGTTGTGACTGAACAAGTTGCCGAGGGTTATAACTAGTACGGGGCAGAGGCAAATAGGAAACCGGGCTTCCCAACTGCCAAGTTAACCACGATGCCAGGATTTGGCAAAGCCAGCTGGAGACTAGTTTGTAACTGGAAGAGGCATTCAATGATCTGAATAGTGAGGACTCTCTTCCCTTTTCGGGTCTCTGATTCAATCCTGCTGATTTATCAGTTCGATATGACTCTTTAAACCTCTAATGGGTCTTTAACTCTGGTTCATTTCAGTTTTTAATAATGTCAGGTAGACAACAGTAGCTGTTAGAAATTAAATTTGTTTTCATGCAGTCGCTTTGCAGTTATTCTAAGCAACACTGATTTTCCTTTTCTTTTCCTGATTTAGTAGTAATATGAAGTTTCCTTTTAAACTAAGTCTGTTTAGGTTTTAAAAAGTGAGTCAATCTCGGGGTAAATGCAGGTTATGATACAGATGGTACCAACACAGAAACGTTATGGATGACTCAAAAGTTTGGGTAATGTGGCACTGTGCTCACCATCACTGACCTGCCCCATGACCTTGGGCAGTCTTTCTAACGGATCCTTTCCTGATTTGTAGAAAATGAAAATGTGGGTCATTCAGGTCGTGTAGACTATAAACTGCTATGATGTCTTAGCATGACATCTACTACTTTGCCTTTCCCCCCAAGATTCCTCCCTTTCACCTACTATATTCTTTATTTTTTAACATCTTTGTTGAGATATAATTCATAAACTGTATAATTCACAGTCGTGAAACTGTCACCACAATGAACCCCAGAACATTTTCATCACCCCCAAAAGCAATGCCATACAGGTCACTAACCATTCTAGCCTTAGGCGACCACTGATCTCTCTGTCTCCATAGATTTGCCTATTCTGGACATTCCATACAAATGGAATCGCATATGTCCTTTTGGAACTGACTCCTTTCACTTAGTATAATGTTTTTAAGGTTTGTGTTATAGCATGTATTAATACTTCATTTTTATTGCCAAATAATACTCCATTGTGTGGACATACCACATTTTCTTTATCTTTTCATTAGTTGATAGACATTGGGTTGTTTCCAACTTTGGGGTATTGTGAAGAACGCTGCTGTGGACATTCACGTACAAGTCTTTGTGTGAACGTGTTTTTATTTCTTTTGGGAATGTACATAGGATTGGAATTGCTAGGTCCTATGGTAGCCCCATGTTTAATCATTTGAGGGATTGCCCAACTGTATTCCAAAGCACTCCCCTATTTTACAGTCCCACCAGCAGTGTGTGAGGGCTCCAGTTTCTCTCCTTACCAACACTTGTTATTTTTAATTGCAGCCACTCTAGTGAGTATGAAATGTTGGTATCTCACTGCTGTTTTGATTTACATTTCCCTAATGGCTAATCACGTAGAGCATCTTTTCATGTGCTTATTGGCTATATGTATATCTTTTTTGGAGAAAAATTCTATTCAGATCCTTCACCCATTATAAAGTTGGATTATTTGTCTTTTTATTATTGGGCTGTAAGTTTCTTTATACGTTCTGGATACCTATCAGATCTATGTAGATATTTTCTCCCATCCTATAGATTGCCTTTTCACTTTTTTTTTTTTTTTAATTGTGTTTAGGGACGCCTGGGTGGCTCAGTCGGTTAAGTGTCCGACTTCAGGCCAGGTTATGATCTCACAGTTAGTGAGTTCAAGCCCTGCGTTGGGCTCTGCTGACAGCTCAGAGCCTGGAGCCTGCTTCAGATTCTGTGTGTGTCTCTCTCTCTGCCCTTCCCTTGCTCGTGCTGTGTTTCTCTCTCTCAAAAATAAACATTAAAAAAAAATCTTTAAAAATGGTGTTTAAATCTACATAACACAGAACTTGCCATTTTAACCCTTTTTAACTGTACAGTTATGTAGCATTAAATACATTCACATTGTTGTACAACTGTCACCACCATCCATCCCCAGAACTTTTTTCATCTTCCACAACTGAAACTCGATACTCACTAAGTGCTAATTCCCCATTTCCCTCCTCCTCCAACCCCTGGGAACCACCACTCTACTTTCTGTCTCTATGAATTTGACTATTCTGGCACCTCATATAAGTGGAATCACTTTTTTGGGGACTAGTTTACTTAGCATAATGTCTTCAAGGTTCATCCATTTTGTAGTATGTATTAGAATGTCCTTCCTTCTTAAGGCTGAAAAAGAAATACCACATTTTTTATGCACTGATCCATTGATGGATGCTAGGCTTGCTTCCCCTTTTTGGCTGTCTTGAATAATTCTGCTGTGAACATGGGTGTACAGATACGTGTTTGAGTCTTTTTAATTCTTTCGGGTACAGGAGCGCTGGGGTGGCTCAGTTGGTTGTGTCCCACTTTGGCTCAGGTCATGGTCTTACAGTTTGTGAGTTCGAGCCCTGCGTCGGGCTTTGTGCTGACAGCTCGGAGCCTGGACCCTGCTTCTGATTCTGTATCTCTGTCTCTTTCTGTTCCTCCCCTGCTCGCACTCTGTCTCTCTCTCTCTCAAAAATAAAGATCAAAAAAAATTTTTTTAATAATTCTTTCAGGTATATACCCAGAAGTAGAATTGCTGGATCATATGATAATTCTATGTTTAACCTTTTGAGGAACTGTCATGCTGTCTTCCACAGTGGTTGCACCATTTTACATTCCCAGGAACAGTGCACCAAAGTTCCAGTTTTTCCACAGCCTCACCAGCACTTGTTATTTTTGGGGTGGTATTTTACTTTGTCTTACAGTAGCCATCCTAATGGTTGTGAAGTGTTGTGTCATTGTGGTTTTGATTTGCATTTCTTTTTACTTTCATGAAAGTACTGTTTGCAGCACGCAAGGTTTTAATTTTAATGAAGTCCAATTTATCTCTCCTTTGTTGCTTGTGCTTTTGGTGTCTAAGAAACCACTGCCTAATTTAAGGTCGGAAGATTTATTCCTGTGTTTCTTAGAGTTTTACAGTTTCGGCTCTTACAGTTGGGCCTATGATCCATTTTAAATGGATTTTTGTTTATGGTGTAAGGAAAAGATCTAACTTGATTCTTCCATATGTGCATATCCACTTGTTCCAGTACCATTTTCTGAAAAGACTATCTTTCTTATATTTACTTGTCTTGGCACTATTTTCAAAAATTAATTGGCCATAAATGTGAGGGTTTATTTCTGGACTCTAAATTCTGTGACGTTGATCCAATGTCTGTCCTTATGCCAGTACCACGCTGTCTTGGTAACTGCAGCTTTGTATTAGTTTTTTTTTTTTCTTAAATTTTTAATGTCTTTATTATTTTGAGAGAGAGAGAGATGAAGAGCAAGCGGGGGAGAAAGACACACACACATACAGAATCAGAAGCAGGCTCCAGGCTTTGAGCTGTCAGCACAGAGCCCGACGTGGGGCTCGAACCCACAGAGTGTGAGATCATGACCTGAGCTGAAGTTGGACGCTCAACCAACTGAGCCACCCAGGTGCCCCTGTAACAGGCTTTGAAATCAGGAAGATTCAGTCTTCCAGCTTTGTCTTTTTCTTCCTTCCTTCCTTTTTGAAGATTTTATTTTTTTTTTAAGTTTATTTATTTATTTTGAGAGAGAAAGAGACAGCGCAAGTGGCGGAGGAGCAAAGAGAGAGGGGAAGAGAGAGAGAGAATCCTAAGCAGACTCCATGCTGCTGCTGCAGAGGCTGACATGGGGGTCGAACCCACGAACAGTGAGATCATGACCTGAGCTGAAACCAAGAGTCAGACGCTTAACCGACTGAGCCACCCAGGGGCCTAAAGATTTTATTTTTAAGTAATCTCTATACCCAACGTGGGGCAAACTCACAACCCCAAGATCAAGAGTTGCACACTTCACCAACTGAGCCAGCCAGGTGCCCATTTGTCTTTTTTAAGCTTGTTTTGGCTATTCTGGGTCCCTTGCATTTTCATACGAATTTTAGGATCACCGTGTACATTTCTGCAAAAAAGGCACCTGGCATTTTGATAGGGATTACATTGAATCTGTAGATCAATTTGGGGAATATTACTGTCAACAATATTAAGTCTCTCTGTCCATGAATATTGTATATTTTTCCATTTATTTAGGTTTTCTCTAATTCCTTTCTACAGTGTTTTGTAATTTTCAGAGTTCAAGTTTTACATTTCTTTTGTTAAGTTTATTCCTAAGCATTGTTTTCTTTTTTATTCTATGGTAAATGAAAGTTTTCTTAACGTTTATTTATTTTTGAGAGACAGAGCACGCAAGCATAAGAGGGGCGAAGAAAGAGGGAGACAGAATCTGAAGCAGGCTCCAGGCTCTGAGCTGTCAGCACAGAGCTTGATGTGGGCTCAAACCCACAACCAGTGAGATCATGACCTGAACCAAAGTCGGATGCTTAACCGTCCGAGCTACCCAGGCACCCCCTGATTTCATTTTCGGATTGTTCACTGCCAGTGTACAGAAATACAAGTAATTTTTGTACCTTGCTTTGAACCCCACAGCCTTGCTGAACTTGTTTATCCTGATAGTTTTTTAGTGGATTCCTTAGGGTTTTCTATGTACAAGATCATGTCATCTGCAAATATATTTTCATTTCCTTTCCAGTTAACCCAGATTTTTGATTATTTTTCTTGCCTAATTGCCCTGATTAGAATCTCTAATACATTGTAAAACAGAACTGTTAAGAGTAGGCATCTCTGTTTTGTTCCTGATCTTAGAGGGAAATAATTCAGTTTTTACTGTCAAATATGATGTTAGCTGTAGGTTTCTTGGAGACACCCTTATATAGATTGAGGAAGTTCCTATCTCTTCCTAGTTTGAGTGGTTTTTTTTTTTATCATAAAAGAGTATTGGATTTTGCTAATGCTTTTTCTTTGTCTATTGAGATGATGATGTGGGGTTATTTTTAATCTTTATTCTATTGATAGAGTATATTACACTGATTTTCTTATGTTACATCAACCTTGTATTTCTGGGATAAATCTCACTTGGTCATTGTGTGTAGCCCTTTTTTTACGTTGCTATCTTCAGTTTGCTACTATTTTGTGGAGGATTTTTATGTCTGTATGAATAAGGGATAATGGTCTGTGGCTTTCTTTTCTTATAATGCCTTTGTCTGGCTTTGGTATCAGGATAATATTGGTTTCATAGAAAGAATTGGGAAGTTTTACCTCTTCTGTTTTTTGGGAAAGTTTGTGAAGAATTGGTATTCATTCTTTAAATGTTTGGTAGAATTTACCAGTGAGGCCATACGACGTAAGCTTGTTGCGGGATAAGCTTTTGAATTAACTAATTCGATCTTTTTTACTTGTTGCTCTGTTTCCAACTTGTAGATCATGCAAGCTGCTTATAGACACAATTTCTGTAAAAGGAGAGGCAATCTGGGAAGAGCAGGCACAGCAGGAATTGGGAACATTGAAGGTTTCTAGTTGACTCTGCTTGGAGATGTACCTTCTCTCCCTTTATCACCCCGTGTTTCCTAGATGAAGTAGTCTTCTTTCACTCTCCTGAATGAATGCTTTTGAGGTTAGGACCAAAAAACTGAGCCTGTCTCTTAGGTGGAAAAAGTAGTTGTGTAACCACACCTGACACAGGAGGGAGTTAGTATTCAGACCGAGACAAGTGAGAGCAGAAGCTCTCTCAGGTTTCCCTGGCCGGTGTGTGTGTGTGTGTGTGTGTGTGTGTGTGTGTGTTTTCATGTTCTGCCTTGCCTTAAATATTGATGAAAAGTGAAGATATCCAGCCGTTAGGATTCCCAGGTCATGAGTGATAGACCACAATGAACTACCATATAGCTATTTAAAAAATGAGGTAGTGGGCGCCTGGGTGGTTCACTCATTAAGCTCATAGAAAGCACTGACTTCGGCTCAGGTAGGTCATGATCTCACAGTTCATGAGTTTGAGCCCCACATCGGGTGAGCTTGAGCCCATTTTGGGTGAACACAAGCTCCACTTCAGGTAAAAACGAGCCCTGCTTTGGGTGAGCCCCACTTCTCTCTCTCTCTCCTTCTGCCCCTCCTGGGATTGTCTGTCTCTGCCCCTCACTCACTTGCTCTCTCTCTCTCTCTCAAAAAAAAAAAAAAAAGAATGAGGTAGCTTTTGGGGTGCCTGGGTGGCTCCGTTGGTTAAGCATCCGACTCCCGATTTCAGCGCAGGTCATGATCTCACAGTTCATGGGATCAAGCCCTGAGTCAGGCTCCATGCTGATGGTGCAGAGCCTGCTTGAGACTCTCTCTCTCTCTCTCTCTCTCTCTCTCTCTCTCTCTCTCTCAAAATGAATAAACTTAAAACATATTTTAAGAATGAGGTACCTTTTTATGTGCTGGTACGAAATGATCCCCCGAGATATGTCATTAAGCAAAACATGCAAAACAGTGTGCTGTCATTTGTATTACAAAAATAAATAAATGAATAAAATAAAAGGTGGAGAGACCTGTAGATGCACACAGGCTGGTAAATGCAGAGCACCTTTGGAAGGCGACCCAACATAGGAGTCAGGGATCAGGGTGACTTCATTCCACATGCGTGTTTTCTTCGTGTGGTTATGGCGCCCTAAACAGTTTGTTGAAGTGATGAGCCTGTGTGAAGTGCAGCGGTGAGGCTGTGTGCTGGCCATGCTTGCACGTTTCTCTTGGTCAGCCTGGGCACAGTGTCTGTTTTCATGGAAACGCCCGTCCCTCCAGACTATACATCTCTGTTGAGGCGTGTGAGGCCCAATTTAGACCTGCATGTACTTGAAGCCTCCAGTGTCCTCAGAAATCCCTCTATCTGTCTACCTGTGGGAAACCAGTGACCACTTTCAAAGGCCCTCCACAGTTGTTGGTTCCTTTTAGAACACTTCCAGCAGCACAGAAAAGGATTGGAACCAGGGGTGTGTTTTTCCAAGGTGAAGTGCTTTCACCGCCCTCCAGCCTCCCTGAGGATTTCTGGCCGGGTGGCCCCACACTAAAGCACTTTATTCTTTCTTGGCAGACCTGCTCATGGCTCCTTCCCACCCCAAATAAGTTTCTGGATGTGCCAGGCCAAGTGAGCATCTGCACTAGCAGCCTGTCCTGTTCTAGCGAAGGCTGGCAAAACTAGCAGGCAGGGACCCGTTTGGTTATGGGGAAATATCCACAGGCTCTTCTCCCATA
This sequence comes from Cryptoprocta ferox, assembly GCA_028646485.1. Classification (NCBI taxonomy): domain Eukaryota; kingdom Metazoa; phylum Chordata; class Mammalia; order Carnivora; family Eupleridae; genus Cryptoprocta; species Cryptoprocta ferox. The sequence continues at coordinate 56,740,207 of CM053561.1, forward strand.
TGAGCGAATGCTTCCCCGGGAAGCCTGGGCAGCTCCCCAGCCTGGGCTTCTAGATACCAGGGCTCCAGGCCTACATGGAGGCCTCCAGCACTGAGCGCTGCCATGTCTCTTCCACAGAGAACACCTTCTGCAGTGGGGACCACGTGTCTTGGCACAGCCCTTTGGATAACAGTGAGTCAAGAATTCAGCACATGCTGCTGACAGAAGACCCCCAGCTGCAGCCCGTGCAGACACCCTTCGGGGTAGTTACATTCCTCCAGGTGAGGCGCAGGTCGGACGTGGGCTCAAGCCTTCCCTGGGGGAGAAGTCCTAGTAGGACAGAAGGGCGTGGGTAGGGGGAATGCAGGGAACAGGAGAGTTCCTTCAGTCTTTTCTGTCCCCTCTGATGGTTCGTCAGGTAGAGTCGGATGGGCTGATTTAGCCTGCTGAGATGGGAGAAGGGGGAAAGGTAAGGGGCCATGGGTTGGGGGGAAGGGTGACTGGAGGATGGCTGTAGTTGAGCGGCTAACAGGGCGGGCGTTTGGTGAACTAGTAAAGACCCAGACAGCCGTAGGCACAGGACCTCCTAGCGGGAGGGCGTCTTCGGGCTGGCCTTGCCCTCACCCAAAGGGGTGTGCATCCACCCCGACTGCACCTGGGCTTGCTTGTGGTCATGGTGGGGTCTGTGTGAAGGTTCACTTGTTTCCCTTGAGATTTACATACAGGCCCAGCCCCTGATGAGGAAGGAAGCTTTTCTGCAAAGTGCTGGGGCCCTTTGGTTGTCATTCTGAGCTTGAAGGGTCTCAGAGTCTCCTCTGTTCACATTCCCTGTGATCCTAGCCCAGGCAGGAACATCTCCCTGAACACGCCTTGCTTCCAGAGACATGGGCTGAGCACCCAGACTGATTTTTGCCTCTGTAGTCTAGGGCTGGACTGTGTGTCCCCCAGGCCGATGTCTGGCCCATGATAGCAGGACAAGGGTCAGCCTTACTGCCCTATCTGTGGACTCTTCCACCTCCTAGGCAGGCAGCTATTCCCTCCTAGCCAGGAGACCATCCCTGACCCCAGATCTTGCCTGTGGTGCCCCCCCAACTTGAATTGACCCTAAAAGATCCTAGATGGTCCTTCTGGGAGTGGGGATGGGAGGAATGGCCATTGACACGCAATGGCATCTTGTTCCTGGGGTCTCAGATTGTTGGCGTCTGCACCGAGGAGCTCCACGCAGCCCAGCAGTGGAACGGGCAGGGCATCTTGGAGCTGCTGCGGACAGTGCCTGTGTGAGTACACCCCCGCCCTGTGAGGTGGGGGCCTGGCTCCCTGGGCCTGGGGGTGGGGGTTCCTCCTTAACCCCATATGTGGGCTTCCCCTTACATTGCTTTTCAGGCACTGGTTTTTCATGTCCGGGATTCCTGCCGACTCACTCCCTGATAGCCCCTGACCTCTAACTGCTCCCCGTGTTCTGGGCCTAGGGCAGCAAACAGGGCAGTCTGAATCCCCAGACCACCAGCCCCAGACCCGCAGTTACCATCCTGTCCCCTTTCCTTGTCCACAGCGCTGGCGGCCCCTGGCTGATAACTGACATGCGGAGGGGAGAGACCATATTTGAGATCGATCCACACCTGCAAGTATGTCTTGAGTGAGGAAAACCTTTCTAGCACACTATGCCTAGGCCTCTTCCAAGTAACACTGGCTTTCAGCTAGGAAAACGGAGGAACTTTATTTGTGAATGAATAGAAATATGGCATGATTGTGAATTCTGCACAGCACACAGGAAGCAGAGATTTTAGGCCAGGAGAGCTTGCCTCTGACACATGTCTTTTTGCATTTAAAAAGGATGAAAAAGGGCACCTAGGTGCCTCAGTCGTTTGAGTGTCCAACTTTTGATTTCAGCTTAGGTCACGATCCCAGAGTTGTGGGATCAAACCCCAAGTTGGGCTCTGTGCTGAGTATGGAGCCTGTTAAAGATTCTCTCCCTCTCTCTCCCTCTGCCCCTCTCTTCCAATCTCTTTCTCTCTTTTACATAAAAAAAATTTTTTTAAAGGATAAGAAAAGGATGAATTTTATTGTATGTAAATCATACATCAGTAAACCTGACATAAAAAAAAAATAAGATCAGCAGCAACTACAGAAAATCAATATTACTTGCCCAGTATTCTTCCTCCCACTTCCCCTGTCTTGAAAGAACATAGACTTTCCTTCAGGGAGCCACCCCCCCCCGCCCCCACCGCCAGCACCCTGTAACCAACAGGGCAGGTGATACTGACCCCATAGCCCAGCCGCAGTGGGAATTCTGATGCGTGTAATGATCGCATCCCCCCTTTTAGATACATCTTCCCCTTGGGCAGTCCTCCCAGGGGAGGCTGGCATTCTTTGATGTATAAAGGAAGTCTGCATACATGCAGGCCTGCAGTTACCCACTCACTGTGGCCCAGCTGTGCAGTGACATCTTTGGTTTCTTAAAAGAAACACTCTTTGCATGCAAGTTAATTTTGAAAACCACGTAGAACATAACTTCCTTCCTAATGGGCTGCTCATGAAACAGGACACCACACAACTAGGAATGTCCCTGGCTTATATTCGCTTCCTTATGCTTCCCCCCACCAATGCCATCTCTGAACCTCTTATGTCTCTATAAAAATCTGGTAGGCCGTGGGCAGGCACTTGGAGCTCCATGTCCTTCAGGAGGAACGAGAGGTGGCAGGGGAAGGGTAGCAGGCAGACATGCGGCCAGCAGTCCCTGTGGGTTCTTTACTGTAGACCTGGAGTCCTTGGGCAGAAGCCCTCCTCATTCACAGATGATGCTCCTCTATTTTCCTAGTGCCTTTAACACTGAAGTTTTAAGATTGCTGGGAGGATCCTCTGTTATTGCTCCTTTATACTTGGTTTCCCTGTAGCTTCTGCTTCTGCAAAAACCAGGAACCATGAAGGTTTGTTTCCCTGTGTCATTGTTCTGCAGCCACACTGGGATCCAGCATGGGGCACTGTTTAGCCCCTGTCATAAGTGCCAAGTACTAAGAAAGAACTTGATCCTTTGAACTAGGAGGGTAAGCAGCCCATCCTTCTCTGCATGCCAAGAACAGTTCTCCATCCTAGTCTTGGGGCCCTGCTGAGACCAGCCAACAGGACCCGGAGCACCGACTGGTCTTGAAAAGCAAGCGGAAGGTGTTGGGGGGCTGGCTCAGTTGGTAGAGCACACGACTCTTGATCTCAGGGTCATTAAGTTCAGGCCTCACATTGGGTGTAGAGTTTACTTAAAAATAAAAAATAAAAAAATAAAACAAGGGAGACCATGGTGAGAAAGTCCAGCCTTCCTTCCTGGTTGCCCTGTGCACCAGGTGGGAACCGTTCTGTACTCGTTTGTAGCTGTCTGGGGCCTGCGCAAGGCGGTTCATTTTAGAGCTGGCTCCTTTTCCTTCGCTCCAGGCTCTGCTACCAGCCAGCTGTGTGCCTAAAGACGTCCCTTCTCTGGGTCCTAATTCTTCCTTTTTTACTTATAAAGTAAGTGGGCTGAGCTAGTTGATTCAAAAGACCTCCTTCTCTTTGCTTAAGGGAGGGGCCTCAGGGCAGCCAACGGAAAGGGAAAAGCTCTACCCTGAGCAGAGCAGGGCCCACACGCTGCCACCTGGAGCATGGAGCTGCTCCTGTCATCGGCCTCTCCCTGTCTCTCTCTCTGCTCAGAATCCCCAGCTTTGGGGCGCCTGGCTGGCTCTGTCAGGAGAGCATGCAACTCTTGATTTCGGGGTTTTAAGTTCAAGCCCCACATTGGGTGTTAGAGATTCTTTAAAAATAAAATCTTAAAAAAAAAACAAAACAAGAATCCCACACTTTGCCTAGGCTGATGGTAGCACTGGAAAGGAGGAAACATGACTTTTGGAAAGGAGGCATCAGGGCAGGGCTGTCTGCTGACTGGTCTCAAGAAATAAGGACCTTTCCTTGTGTTTTCACACATAGGCTCCCTGGCTGAGCACCAGGCTGGTGTGGGGCCTGTGGAGCCACGAGGAGAGGGTCAGGCAGAGCGGGGTGCAGACTCTTACTGAGGTGCTTTCACTTAGGAGCTTTATTTGGCCCACGTGGCTGTTTATAAGCAATGTTGCTAGAGCCTTCCAGATGACCTTTAATCCAACGCCCAGCATCACACAACTATGCTTTACCAGAAATCCCAGGGATGTTTGGGTACAACTCTTCCTTGAGGCTATTTGGAGAATGTTTGGACTCTGCAGTGCCAAGCCCTGCACAAAGGAAGGGCCTCTGGTGGGGTCTGTAGTTGGTCACTGCCCTCCAGGCCCCCATTTCGGTCTAAGACACGGAAAAGAAACTCCATCCAGAATCCTTTGCCAAACAAGTTAGTGATGCAGCTAGGGGCAGTCCTGCCCTTCTGTGCTCTGGTGGCGCTTCTGTGGGTGACCACACCCTCTGCTGTTAGAAGAGGAAACTGCAGGTGTGAGGTTCGGAGAAGTTGGGCAGGCTTCCACCCTGTCCTCTAGAGCAGTAACTAGGGGTTTTTCCTGGCTGACCAGGGAGGAGAGGAAGGACTGTGCCCTTCCTCAGAGAAATGGTTCCTGGCTCTGCTGCATCAGCTCCATAGGCTGGCATGAGGTAGACATGAGTTAGGGCTCCGAAACAGGTGTGCAGATCATTTTACTGGAAGGTTGAGATAGAGGAGAAGGTTAGCTTCCCTTAGGATTTTCATGCTTCCTGGTGTCCCCTGATCCCTGGTTCCCCTGGAGGAGTCCAGTGGCTGGCAGAGACCATCACGTGTTAGTAACCAAGGCAGAACAAGATCAGAGATCCTGCTCTTGCAGCACTGGCCCTGTGCTCAGCACCTACAAGAATCAGTAAATACCAGAAAGGTGGTGGTGACCCTGGGCCACCGGTTCGCTGAAGGAACTCTGGCTCTTCGGTTCTTTCCAAGCAGGAGAGAGTTGACAAAGGCATCGAGACGGATGGGTCCAACCTGAGTGGAGTCAGTGCCAAGTGTGCCTGGGATGACCTGAGCCGGCCCCCTGAGGACGACGAGGATAGCCGGAGCATCTGTATCGGCACGCAGCCACGGTGGATCTCTGGCAAAGGTAGCTGCTACCATCCAGCCATCCCCTACCCCTTGCCCTAGGCCCAGTTTTCAGGCTCTCTAGGATGAGTCTCTGACAACAGCAGCCCATTCAAGAGTTCCTTTCCTGGCAGGATCTAAACAGCAAGTGAAGTCTCCCAAAGGGTGGCATGAAGAGAGCTTTATTGGGCCATTTCTCCTGTTTCCTGTGTGGATTTCAGATGCACCTCGAGCAGTGACCATTGTGGTTTTTTTTTTAATGTCTTTATTTTATTTTGAGAGAGAGAGAGACAGAGAGTGAGCAGGGGAGGGGCAGAGAGAGAAGGAGACACAGAATCTGAAGGAGGCTCCAGGCTCTGAGCTGTCAGCACAGAGCCCAACGCGGGACTCGAGCCCATGGACTGTGAGATCATGACCTAAGCCGAAGTTGGCCGCTTAACCAACTGAGCCACCCAGGCGCCCCGACCATTGTGTTTTAGATTTGCCCCTTGCAATCTGAGGTCATGGAGGTGAGTGGAAGCCACAGAACAGTTACAGGAAAAGGCTGTAGTCCACCCAAGTGCAAAAGAACAAGCATTGGCCACCCACAGAATTGACACAGGGCCCAGCTCTGGCCTGAAAGCCATGCCAGCCCCAAGAATCACTCTGGCCTCAGGCCCTCCCATGCCTTAGATGAGAGAGGCCTGAGTGTGAGGCCAGCCCACTGAACTTCCCTGCCTCACTGTCCTGCAGATACAGTGTCAGGGGCTGTGTGCCGGGCACCCTGTACCCACTGCCTTCTGAGCAGGGCCTTGGGGAAGTAGGATATGGCTCTCCTGTTAGAACCTCACCAAGGTGGTCTTGGCTGTAGAAACAGCTGTATTTCTTAGAAGAGGGCATCCCTACTAAACTGCAAAAGGAAAGCAGGCATGACATATTTGTGTGTTCACAGCTTTTTCTACTTTCTAATTCCTCCACCTTTTCTTATTGTTTGAAGAATAAGATACCCACAGTCCTGAATAAAATACCTACACATGTGATAGCGCTTACGAACACACTTTTCTTTCCATAAAGGACAAACTTAAACCCCTGGTGCAAATATCTGACCCCCTTTTGCCTTCCTGCTTGTTCTGATGGTGTGCTAAACCCTTGGGAAGTTCCGAGAGAGTAAACAGTTATTAAAATCATTCAGTTGCTTTTGACAAAAGAGGTAGTAGTATATGGAGGGATGCACAGTCTCATCCAAAATTTCAACCACGATTGGCTAATTTTTAAAAATTATAAAAGCAATCCACACCACTGTAACAAGTCAGGTAGTTAGGAAAGTTAGTCATTGCCTCTGTAGTCCACTCTAAGCCCATCCTTGAAGCGCCCAGTATTAATTTGCTTTATTGGATGTGTTTGCAGTTTGCGGAGGTAAATCTTAGACCAAAATCTCTGTAGGGGACCAGAATAGTGAGCTTCATCCCAAAGATCAGCACAGCACATTGCAAAGAAATAGTCCCACCAAGAGAGTCCTCTCTCACCCCATTGCCCATGGCAGACCCATGGAGAGGCAGGGTTCCAGGGGCCAAAGTAGGGAGAGGACTTCAGTCCCACTGACCTGGCCCAAGAAGAAGGGTGGTGGGGCCAGATACCATATGACCAACTGGAACTCAGAAACTATGTAATATAATATATATATATATATATATATATATGTATGTGTGTGTGTATATATATATATATGTTATATGTATAATATATATAATATAATATGTCATTCATAGCAAGGCACTTACAGCCCTTAATGGCATCCATTACAGTGGGCAGCATCCCTGGGTGGTGTTGGGCAGTGGCAAAGACCTTGTTAGTCACTGTCTGGAGCTATGTTAAGGGTAAACCTAGGCCTTGTGGCCCAGCAAGGGAAAGGACAGTGAAGAGCCCTGCCTTCTGAAGTCCGGAGGCCACCCTGTTGTCTTCTACAAGAATGGCAGTCTTCAGACCAGAAGTTTGTTGAGAGCATGGTGCCTCATCTGCCCTGTGTGCTCGCACTGCTCTCACTCAGCTCTCAAGGCTGATGTCTAGGGTGGACTCATGGCCTTCACAGGGCCTTTCCCCAGCACGTCTGCAGAGCCAGGTTCCAAGTGGGATGTTAGGAGCCCAAAGGGCCACCAGGTAACTTAGTGGTGTTGTTGCAGACACGGAGCAGATCCGGGAGACCCTGAGGAGAGGACTTGAGATCAACAGCAAACCTGTCCTTCCGCCAATCAACCCTCAGCGGCAGAACGGCTTCACCCATGACCGGGCCCCGTAAGTTCCTTGCCCGCAGAGGGGGCTAGTACAGCTTCCTGAAAGCAGCATTCCCGGGCTGGTTCGAGCAGGGTGGGGGGTGGGGGTGGGGCGTTTTGTCCTGAAGGGTCTGTCCCTGGGGCTTGCATGAGAGGGAACAATGCCCATAGCCCTTGTTGGATGGGCCCAGGGTCTCTGGGGCACACAGATCTGTGGGTCATAAAAGGACCTCAGAGGGGACCCAGCGGACCAGGAATATAAACATCAGTAAATATTTACATGGGCTGTGTGAGCAGACGAGAGGCCAAGTTGGGGCAAAATCCCAGCCTTGTGGGAGCCCATTGTGCTGAGCACGACTCCCCTCCTTATCTCGGCCTCGGCCAGAGTTGCCCTTCCTTCCTTCCTGGAGCCTGGTCTCCGGCTGATAGCTGCAGCCCCAGGGGCCTCCCTGTCTGGCCAGTCCCATAGTGGATGCCTGCTGCTGAGGCCCTTTTTCCTGCCTCCCTTCCATGGGGCCCAGGGAAGGGACGGGAAGTCCTTTGCAGGCCTCTGCTGCCTGTCTTGGGGCCCCTATAGCCCTTGGGAGAGACTGTGGCCACCCCCACAGGTCAGATCCTCTTCCTGCTGACCTCTCTTCCTCTGATAGGGGATAAATGGTAGGCAGGGCTGGAGCTGGGCACCCCCTTCTGCCCTTTGAATCGGGAAGCTGTAGGGAATGGCTGCTGGCAGGGGCTGCCTGGGAGCTGGCAGCCCAGAGCAGAAACCTTGCCTGCCAGGGAGGAAGTTACTGCGCCCCAGGCTAAAAGGGAGGCACAACACTCCTGCAAGACCAGGGTGATCTATCCTTCTTCTGAGAAGTCTTTATTACATGCTTTCTGTGTGGCAAGCTCAGGGCCCAGGGGGCCATCTAAGATATAGGTTCTTCCTTTGGGGGTGCACGGACTGAAGCTGGTGTGAATCTGGCTGCAGATGCACTTTGTTAGAAATAGCTACCTCTTTGAATTCTAGCTCCAGCTGCTCATCCATGGTCCCCAGAAGTGGTAGTGATCTACTAGTCTACAGAAAAGACAAGTCAGCATGATCTGGAATAGTTAGGGAGGGCTCCTTGGGAGGAGGAAGAACATGAGACAGACCCTGAAGGTGCCCTAGAATTTTCAAGCAGGAGAAGAAGCTGACACTGGTGAAACAGGGGAGGCCTGTCTGGTTAACGTCAAGCTTCAACCTGGGAGCAGACTGTGGAGGAGGGAAGGTTACTCCGGCTGCCCAAGAGGGCTCACCTGGCGAATCTGCTGTCCAGAAGCCAGGCGAGTTGAACTTTTTGGCAAGAGCCTGGAGAAGGCTTCACTTCCACCTCCAAGCAGCTTTCAACTCCAGCCAGTGGGTTTCTCTGGCCATCTGCTTTGAAGTAGCTGGCGTGAGGCACCATGATCGTCCCCTGGCAGCAGCAGATGGCCAGGCTGAGGCATGGGGCATCTGGAAGCTCTCCACCTAGGAGTCTGGACCCTGTCCCAGGGCCATGCTCCTTCCCATGCCCTGAGCTTGGCTTCTCCTTCTAGGGCCTGTTGGCACTGGCGGGGAGGCCGGGAGGTACTTGAAGGCTTAAAGACTCAAGCATATTGCCTATAACTTGTAGACTGTCTCAGTTAGATGGCCCCGTCAGCTCTGGAAGGTCCAGGTTTCTGGGAAGCAGGGCAGGGGCTCCTGCAGAGACCCACCCCACTTACCCCTCTTATATATGTAAAACAGGCTTGAGATCTCACACCCTGTCCTGGGCATACATTCGGCTGCTGCACTTCCAGACGTTGCAGGGACCCAAGGCTCAGGGTTCCTAGATGTGTCCATACAGCCCGACTGGGCGGAGGGGCAGTGGATCTGGTCCAAGGACTAGCTATAGATGGGTGGAAAGAGATCAGGGGTGCCGGCCCTTTGGGGTCATCCCCCTTCCCTACAGCTCAGGTGCCCAGTCAGGTCTCCAGAGTGCTGGAATCTGCAGCCTCGAGGGAACTAGAATGTCTCCTCTTCTGAGGCTTTCGGTGCTAGTTCCCGATTTGTTAGCAATTGGTTGAGAAATGGTTCTTCCTGCTTTGCCAGGAACCTTTTCCAACACACCCTGCAAGTGTCTTGAGGCTCTAGCTCACTGTTATCTCACGATCGATGATGATGGACTCAGTTTAGATCAGCAAGCACGATTGTAATATCTATGCTGCCCACTCTGGGACTTGACCCCATTTCGGATAAACCACATGGACGCGACTGAGAAAGCCGGCCCGAAATGTGTTGGCACTAGCATTTGCTCCTCTCCCTGTGGGGGAAAAACCAGCGTGGGCCTTACTGTGTGTGCACGTCTGATTTTCCTTTAGTCAGGCTTTCTAGGTGGGGGCATGCTGATTCCACACGGGTCTGGGTCTGGTCTGAGAAGGCTGCGGTTCAGAAGAACTGATGGAGCCTGGGCACTAGCAGCTGACCTCTGGCCCACTTGAGAGGGGGTCCAAGCACTTGCTCTTTTCACACCCCAAAAGCAGCTAACACTTCCATAGTGACTACTGTGTGCCAAGTAATGTACCAAGTGCTTTATGCCACATGAACTTAAATCATTCTCAGAATCACTTTGTGAAGTAGATAATCTTATTATCCCCCTTTTATAGATGAGGGAACTGAGGTACAGAGAGGCTAGTAAGTAACTTATCCCAGGTCAGAAAAGGGTGGAGCTTAGGGCAATCTTCCCTACGTGCGACCTTCCTTACCCCGTTCTCAGGGACCGCAATGAAGGACACACAAGGCTGAGGTACTAGTGACCCTCTTTGGTGGACCTCATCTAACTAGTTGGAGCAGGAATAGGAACCTCTCACATGACACCGAGGACAAGACTAAGCCCCATGGTAGAAGCTTACTATGCATATTTAACTCTAGGGGGGACATGTGGTCAGTTTTGGTGCTTCCAAATCCCAGAGATAACGAGCTGTATCATATTTGGCTCGTTAATACCAGAATTACTTTTTGACACAAAGCCTAGTTTTCTTTATGTTCAGAAACAAAACCAACCCTATCTGTGTCCTCTCTACCACCTCAGGGCTAGGGGATTTCTTTTTCTTTCTTTCTTGAGACCTTACTTCCTGCTTCCCAGAAAGGCAGGCCCCTCTGGGTAACCTGCCCCTCTCCCACTTGAGCTTGCCAGCCCTCCTCCCACCGCCTTCCTGGAAGGAGAGTCCCTGGCCCCTTTTGGGGCTTCTTTCAGGGTTTCACAACCCTTGCATTCCAGCCGTGAAATTTGTATCTGGCTTTTCCCAAGATGATCAGTTGAGAAAAGCCTCCTTCGGCTTGCTGGCGCCTCCCTTCCCACTGCCTGCCCGGGTGAGTTTGGGAAGCATGGCAAGCAACTCCCTTCTGCCACTGAGGAGAGCCTGGCTTAGGGACTGTGCCTGCCGGCCCTGGTAGGGACCAGAGGGGGGAAAGAGGCCCCGGGCCTCTTTTCTGTCTAGGTTGCCTAGACTCTTCTACGGAGTTTGGACTTTGCTCCCCAGCCTCTCCACAGGGACTCAGAGGATGTGTGTGGTCAGGTGCACTGGGTGGGGAGCTTTGCATTTTCATCAACTTCTTCTCTGATGCTGGGACCTTGCAGCACTGTTCCAGGACCTCCTCCTCCCTCTGCCAGGGCCTCACTGGCTGAGGTTGGAGGACCTTCACGAAGCTCTCTGGGTCACGTACCCTCCCACAGAGGGGCAGGGCTCATGTGTGTGTGTACTTATGTGCTGGCAGGGGAGGGTTCCTGACTGCGAGAAAACCTTTGTAGTTCAGGCACCTTTAAAAAGCAAACTAACCATCATTTCTGAGCCAAGTTTCTCAGTCTTTTGGGATCATGCCAGCAGCTTTTAAGGCTTTATTCTTTTTTTTTTTCATTTTTGCTTTTTTGCCTTAATTTCCTGAAGAATTAAGGTTTTTAGCATGAATTCTCTGGTTGTGACAGTCTCTGCTGCACAACCCCCCTAACCCACACACGTGTGTGCACATAGATTTCTCCCCACTTTTCTGAGGGTCTCTGCTCCCATCTGTTTGCCTTTTGGATGGAGTGACTTTGCTGCCTCTGTTCCCATCTTGAATAGCTTATAACCTGGCCCAGGAGTCATCCTTTAGAGAACCTTGTGTTTTGTTTTGCTTACCCTTTGAGGTCCATGATGATTAATTAGAAGAAGAAAATACCTAGTTTGCATCCAGCAAATTGGATGAAGGAAGGTGAGTGTCGGGAAAACAGCTGGGGCATTGGTGCTCACGGCTCACGTTGCAGGGCAGCCGTGAGTGCCCCTGCTCAAAGGCTCCGTCACATCAGCGCAGCGGCCAGCCCCGAGCCTGAGTCTGTCATGTTGGCTTCCCTCACCACTCCCACGCGGGGGAAGCATGGTTGTTTTCACTGGAGAGAAACCCCAGAAAGAAACAGCCCTGCTCACAGGGCCCTAGCCAGGCTCCGCAGGGCTGATGGGAGGAAGGGCCCAGGCCTCTGTGATCCACTTGTGTTGTGCTAAGTGCCTGCCTTTGTGTGCCTTTCTAAGGGGACAGAACAAGGGGCCCCACTGCGAATCCAGCCCAGGCAGATTGTGTTTGAACTCCTTGCTCTGCTCCACCACCCCAGAGACACGGAGCCGTGGCCACTGTTTACACCATAGCCTCAGAGTTCATGGCCAGCGTGTTGAATCTTCATTCTACACTGCATCCCCCTTCTTTAAGTTGCACAATCAGGAATATTTTTATCGCCCATCTTTGATCCTCAGTGTCACCCAACACTTCAGTAGTGAGTCACTTCTCCAGGGAAGGGAAAAGGAAGGCTCGAAGGTGAGAGCTGGAGAGAGGAAATGACTCAGTGTCTCGGAAAACAGAAAGCCAGGCGTTATGGTGAGAGTGGGCTCGCTCAGGAAAGCAGGCATCCTCATCTCTCACTCAAGTCAGGGGGCCGGGCAAGGGGGTGGGGGGTCCCTGATGCCCAGAGGAGTTAATGGTTGATTAAGGAATCCCCTAATCATCATGCCAATTTTGCTCACTCTTCTTTAGCCACACCCTGCCCCACTGTTCCATCATCACATCCTGTCCTTGGGGTGTTTACAGTGAAAATACTGTTCTTTATCGGTCGGCTGTTGGTGTTTACCAGGTGATACAGCCTTGTGCTTAGTAGTAGCTGTGGAGGTGAGCTAGAGCCTTTACCCCTACGCTGTCCCAATCCTGCCCTGAAGGGGGATCGTCAACTGGTTTTTTCTCTGGAAAGTTCAGAGCTTTCGTCAGCAGTCTGAAAGCAAAAGGAATAATCTCCCAGGCTAGAGACAGAAGCCAGAGGTTGGGCTGGGCTCCGCATGCCAAACCCACTTCACTATTGAATAGTTGCCAACTCTGATGCCCTGGTTCCCACTCCCGGGCATCTCCAAGGGGGAGGCCTCAAGTCGTGTGGCCAATGCAGATGTCACTACTGTCATGACACTGGGATTGTGGCCCAAAGGAGTCTCAGAGGTTCAGCTCCTCTCCTTTCCATGCCCGCTGCCATTGATAGAATATGACCAATAAATACCCTTAGGCTAAAACGGAAAAATTAAGACTTTTTGATCTGAAGAGGCCTGGGTAGAGAGGAACTATGGATACAGTTCTGTCGGTCTGTAAAGTGTGGGTAGGGTGAACAGGGGCATGTTCCACAAACTATACAGTACTAGAAATCAGGAATCTCTCTTGACACTGGAAGGAGAGAGTGTTTTAGGATATGTAAAAAGTCACCGTATGCAGTGGGAAGCATAAATATAGAATGTGTTATATAGACAGGTGGTAAAGAAATAAATGGAAACATTTCGATCAATTCCTGAATTACTGAGGTGTGTATCTGAGCTGTCCCACATGCCACCCCTCGCTGTTCCCACTACAGGAAGAATCCTGGGCTGGACAGGTCCTTGCGGCTGTGCGGGCAGTTTTTATCGATCACTGCCATGTGCTGGGCCCTGTGTTGTGGGCTGCTGTTGTCGCCGTTGTACAAATTACAACACAGAGGCTCAGACAGATTGTATAACTTACCTAGGGTCAGTAAGCTGGGAGTAATTGTCAGAGCCAAGATTTGAATGTTGGATTGTTTGATCCAGGCCTCTTCACCACTTGGGTACTGCCTTTAAAAGAGGATAAAGTGGAGGCCAATTCATAGGGAAAAATAACTGGAAAGTAGGCCTTGGAAGTTTACATACCACTGTACAGAGTAAAGCTGGTATTTTAGTTTGCCTCAAAACCCATGAGGGGGGCAGGTCAGAGGGCACCATTTGAGAAAAGCACGCCAAAAAAACCACAGTGAATTGTGTTCACTACTCCACCAGAATGAGTGACAAATACATGCAGGGGATAGGAAATGGGGTCCAGCATGGGAAAGAGGCAAGGGGAATCACCAGGGTGACAATGAGGACAGCGGTGCAGCAAGAACAGAAGACAGCCAGTTTGGAAGGACCTCTGGAGAAGTCTTTGAAAAGATAAAATTTAGGGGCGCCTGGGTGGCTCAGTCAGTTGAGTGTCCGACTCTTGATTTTAGCCCTGGTCATGATCCCAAGGGTCATCTGGCTGAGCATGGAGCCTGATGAAGACTCTCTCTCTCTCTCTCTGTCCCTCCCTCCCCCAAGTAAAATTTTTTAAAAAGAGATAAAATTGATAAATACTTGATGTATTTGAGTATCTTGGGGAAATCTGTAGACCATTGATAGTTAGTTTAGGATTGAATTAGTAATAAACACAATAGAAAACCAAGATTGTTGTTAAAACCAAGGAAAATAGAAAACTGCACCAGGAAAGTATACTTTTCTAAGAGTATACATTATAGCACGGCTCATGGTTCGGTTGTAAACAGCTTGATTTCATATAATAATGTAGACACTTAATCCTGATCCAAACCAACTTATGATACAGTTCTCTTGGGAAGGTGAGAGGGCAGGCGTGGGGGACAGAAGAGAGCCAAAAGCTCGTATTCCTTATTAGAAAGTCAATAGGTAAAACCTGAGAGGGGAATACTGGGAAGTAGAAAGAAATTAAGTGTATTAGAAATATCGAGGAAAACACCAAAAGGGTCAGCCGACAGAGAGGAGAGCGATTGTCTCTGAGGAGTGGGGTGGGAAGACTGCTGGCTGTTGGAATGAACTCACCAGGACTCTGTGACTCTTTAAACTTTAAAAAGAATCATAAATTAAATTCCAAGAAGTGATACTGTAGGAGCTGTTACAGCTCACCTTGTCCAGCGAAAGGGAAGGGTAACCGTTTCCACTGACAGTCGCAGAATCGGCACCGACGCGGCCCTGGTCATGCAGAGGCACTTCAGCTGCCCCAGCACCAGGCTGAGAGCTGAAGGTTAGCAGACAGTAACCGCCCGACAGGCCCCCCGAGAGCAGCTATCTTGGCATAAAGGGAACAGTGAGGGGCACTCGGCTGTGCACCTGCAGCCGACCAGCAATGGAGGCGGATGGAGTAGGAGTGATAGCGCGCTGGAAGAGAGCATGTGGGCAGAGCGAGATCAGGAAGGAAAACCCTGAGCCCCATCCAAGCAGTGCCTGGCCAGTCGTCCCCAGATGGAGGGTCTTCATAGCTTTTTAGGGGGGGTTGTTGGGTGTTAAGTGAAAAGGGGGTTCCATGACTAAGGTTGGAAGATGCTGGCTTACATAAAATGAAACTGGCTGGTTTGCCCTCCTCAGTCCACCTCAGAGTCCTCAAAATGCCAACGTTTCAGGTCTCTAACCTGATACCCAGTGTGCTACCTCCAGCCCTTGCCCCCATCTGCTTTTCTAGGAGCTTCCCTTAAACTAAGATTCCATCAAATACCCTTTGGGAGGCCCTGCCTTGGCTTCTAGGAAGTAGGTTTTTTTTTTTTTTTTTTTTTAAGAGTTCAGGGCAAAAATAGATGTGTCCTCATGGCCTTGAAACCCCAGAAGGAAAGCCCACTCAAAGGGATGGGAAGTTCTTAAGGAGAAATACTGTGGTGGCTGTAGCTGGTGTCAGGAAGGCCTGGGGGTTTTGTCTCAGCCTGTTATTCATTCACTGTGTGACCTCGGGCTAGTTATTTAAGTCTCTGAGTTTCAGTTTCTTCATCTGTAAAATGGGGAAAAGAATACCTCTTGATTGAGTTGCCATGAAAATGAAAGGAAGCAAAGTATGTAAAGGGCCTTCACGGGGACCTGGCACCATGTCTGCACTCAGTAAAGGGCGCCTCTTATTATCATTGTGACTAGTCCCGTGGAAACTACAAGGAGCTGTAATACGCCCAGGGACCATTACAGATATATAGAGAATCTTTTACTTAACTCAGATTTCTTGAAGAATTTGAACAACATCTGGAAGGAGAAGTATGTTATACCAGCATGGACTGTTAAGGAACAGGGTCAAGATAGGCTGAAACTCAAGAAGAACTGAGTCTTGCAACACAGTGCTGTGACCAGCAAAAAGGACTTTATTTTTTGTACTTCTGTTTGGAAAAACAACAAGAAGAAAACCTAGGCCCCATCATTTGGACACAGTAATCAGTGGCAGAGAGAAAGCGAGATTTACTCGAATTCTGGTGTGCTTCCATCTCAAAAAAAAAAATGGTTATCAGAGTAGAGTCACACAGGCATTGATGAGGAGATGGAAGGCACGATTTCACACTGCCTGGTCCACATGTCTTGTGCCCCAGAACACCAGGAGAACTGGCAGATGGGACTTACGAAGCTGATGTCCCTAACCTTAGAGGGTATAAGAAAAAGGTGTTGGCGTACTGAAAGCACTCAAAAGTTTCAAAATGCAAAAAGCATCTTGCACTCTCCAAACTAGTAAGCTTAGTGTCAACCATCAGGAAAAATTCTGGACTAGATTATAAGGCAAACAGGCTGTGAATACTCTTTAAGAGGCACAGTGAAGCCTGAGAGTCAGCATGGATTCACGAAGAATCAGAATCAGGCTTACCAGACCATCGTCGTCTACGGTTGGGTAGATTGGTTGGATGAGCCTACCCAAAGAGTAATGATGTCAGTCTGTCAGCCCGTCTGCCTGGCCCTGTCCTGTTCACTGTTTAATCGAAGCCTGGGATGAGAACATCGATGGTGAGTTTATCAGTTTTGTCAGTGACTTCAAGTCAGGAGGGAATGCCAGTACGATGGATGACTGAGTCAGGTTTCAGAAATACCTGGACTGCTTGAAACAGTAGCCAGATAATGCAGAGTCTGGCTCTTGGCTCCAACTAATCCACAGTACATACAAGATGGGGGATAGGAGGTCCAAGCGCAGACCGTGGGAGAGAGCCTGAGGGAGATGTTGACAGAGGGTGTGCTGTAAGAGTTGGTAACATGACGAAGTTATAAAGAATAGACAATTTGATGACAGTTTTAATAGAAATAAAGTTTCCCAAACAAGAAAGCTCATAGTCCCTCTTTGATCTGCCCTGATTGGACCACATGCTGTATTTATTTCCACACACAGCACTTCACTTCTGGACACGACACTCTGGCCTTGAGAAGCTAGAGTACATGCAAGGGAAAGTGACTTGGATGGCTGGGAGATTTCAGAGCCATGTCTCAAGAATATAGCTGAAAGTCAGGGCCACAGATACTAGAAGAGAAACTGATGATGGCCTGTGGGAACAGCCTCAGGGATTTGAAAGGCTGTCATGGGAGGAGAGATTGAACTACTTCTGGGTCCAACAGATGAGAATTGCAGGAAGACCATTGTGCTTTGTATGAGGAAGACGGCCCTGCCAGTACCTCCCTTAGCAGAACAGAGGCCTCGAGGGTTTTTGTGTGAGAAGGCAGGTGGGCCTTCTCAGAGGACCAACAGTTGACCAAGGCCCACAGTATCTGCTCAGGGAGTCAGGCGCCCCTCAAGCCCCATCTCAGGAGTCTGGTCTCCCAAGTTCAGGGCAAGGACCTTTGTTCAGAAGTAAGGACTGATTTGTTCATCTTGTTCAATCCCTACAGCAAAAGGGTATTATTATTTATTCCCATCAAGAGGATACTGGTGCTTAGAGAGAGGGTACGTTCTCTGCCTAAGGTCACACGAGAGTCAAGCCCAGAACCTGTGCGTTAGCCATTCTGCCACCTGGAGCAGTAGCTCCTCCTTCACCCCCTGGCTCCCTATCCCTAGCTGTCCCCAGTGGGTGTAGGGCATGCTTCCCAGGGAGCCCTTCTCCCTCCCAGCTCCCCCGAAGCTCAGCCTTCTCTTCCATGGGGAACTCAGGGGCAAAAACAGCCCAGCTGAAAAATTAGGCCACGCTGGCGAGCACAGTACTTATTTTTTTATGACTAAGATTAAGCTGACAACCATGCAAAACATTGCAAACCTGTGTCGGCTGCAGATTTAATACCTCACCCAGCCACACAAATAATTCATGCTTCTGCATCGATGTCCAGAAAAAACAAATCAGCAAAAAGCTGGGCTCCTGCGTGCGCGCGCGCGCGCGCGTGTGTGTGTGTGTGTGTGTGTGTGTGTGTAGCAGCCGCGTTTCCATTGAAGCAGCATGCCGGAAATACCCAAGCTCCAGGATTGCAGATCTAGCATTTTGCAATTTTTTTTTCTCTTAAAAGATTAAAGTACGTTTTCAAATGATTGAAGGTTGGTGGGAGGTGTAAATGTGGGCACTTGTCACATTAATTCTTCAGATGATTAAGTTCTTTTCCATTTCTTTAAAGCCGTTTGCAGTTGGGTTTGATGTCCTCGTTCCGGCTGAGTGTGTTGTAGCAGTTACCAAGGTGACTTTAGCTGACTTTCAACAATTTATTTTTCCCTCCAGCGTGAGATGTCTCTAGCCCTGTGTGCTGTTGATTCTTCTCTCTCAGCCCCCCACCCCCACCCCTACCCGAATTGCTCTTCATCAGCATTTTGCCTATGCCAGAGAGGCGGGTATCCTCTAGTGGGCCCCATAGGCTCAGAGGCCCCGCCTGGCAGCCAGGCATCAGCCCCTTTCGGGCACATGGTGGTATGTCTCTGTGTGGGCCTGTTGTCAGAGATGGCACAGGGAAGTGATTGTAAGAATCACACCCTGGCTCTTCCCCTTAAACTCACTCTGACCTCAGGCTCGTCACCTCACCTCTCTGAGCCTCCATTTCCTCCTCTGCAAAAGAAGGGTTAACCATAGAATATACACGGGGTGTTCGCTGTGAGGACTCAGCAAGTGAGTCTATGGCCTCCTTGCTCTGGGGCAGAATAGGGCTGCTGTCTTCTGAGTTCTGCCCTTGTCTGGGCCCTGAGGGCACCCACTGAGATGTGGTGTTTGGTGGTAAGGGAAAGAAGATCTAGTCAGAGGTCCTAGACTCCCACACTGGCCTGCCACAGACCAGCTCTGTGGCCTTGAACTTGTTACCAGCTCTCTTTTGTAAAGGAAAGAAGTAGATTAAAACACCTCTCAGAGTTTCCTTCCAGTCTTGAACTTCCATGACCCTCTTGGCCGTAGCATTTGTCTCCTTCACGGGTCTTGTGAAAGGGTTTGTCAAAAGAGAAGCTAGGGCAAAGGGCAGTTTCAGAATTCACTTTGGGAAACCAGAGGAAGGGACCACTTTGTGAAAGAGCAGTTACATCTGGGGGTGGATCCACACAGCTGGTAGGACGGTCCCCATTACCTCAAGGGCTTTCATAAACCACTGCCTCGGCAGGACCCCGGGCTGCCCCATGTCACCCTCCATCCTCTTGCCTGCTGACCTCACACCCTCCTCTGGGGAGGTTCTCTGCCTGTCGGGGTGCCTCATTGGCCAAAGGCCCTAGCACCTCAGCACCCCCAGCGTGTGAGGAGGTTGGGCCTGCCCCTCACTGGCTGACCCACCATGGAGCCTAGACATCTTGGGTGGCTCCTGCCCCTTGAATGATGAATAACTAGAGCTTCTCACCCAGTATTTTGATGGACACTTGGGGAATTGTTCTGAGATTCACAGCCCAAACCAGAATCCGGCCTTTTGAATAGGATCAGTGGGTAACCCTCATTTCCGGCTGAGGCAGATTTGAGAGGCTGTCAGTGGGGGCAGCTGAATTTGAAAGAACATATCTCAGATTGCAAAGGGACCCCGTGGCCCAGTTGTGGGCAGGCTGTTGGCGGGAAGCAGGACAGGAGGGAGTGTGAGGCAGCAGTGACAGCTCACTGTGGCCAAGGCCACAGGCAGGAAGAATCTGGTACAGGGCCCCTGGGGCCTCAGAACCCAGCAGGCTGGTGGCCTGGTTCTGCTGCCCAGCCAGGCCCACTGGTCTGACTCCTAAGAATCTGGTTTCCACCCCCTCACTGAGGATTGTATCATTTCCTGGTTAGCTGAAGGATGTGTATGTCACTGCAGCTCCTGGCCATTAGCGGGAGTGTGCGTGCTCAGAGCCTGCTGAAAGTCACAGCCTTTGCAGGGTCGGCTGGAAGGAAGCTCTTGGAGCCGCACCTCCTGGTACTCCGGCACTCCAGCTTTGGAGCACTTGGGGACTGAGGCTCCAGGGCGGGGAAGAAGGGCTCCCAGATGCTCCTGCTACTATATAGGGAAGAACAAGCCACTCACTGTGACATAAACTTTTATATAGTGTACTGGCCAGAGATGAGGCTTTGGAACCCAGTCTAACTGCGACCAACTCCCAGCTTCGTGCTCCCAGCTTCGTGCTCCCCGGCAGTGTGACCTGCACAAGTTACTGCCCCTCTCTGATCTCCAATTCCTTACCTGTAAAAGGGCTATAGCAACAGTACCCACCTCATGGCGATGCTGAGGAGGAGTCGGTGAGAAGTGCTTTGCACAGCGGCTGGCGTTTGGCCAGCACACAGTGAATGGTGGGTGTTGTTACCACTGTCATCAATCACGGTCATTGTCATTATTCGGGAGCCCAGCCTGAGAGACTCCCATCTTGCTCCTCCTTGTGGTGTTTACCTTGTGCCGAACCTGTCCCTGTACTTGCTTTGCAGAAGCCGCAAAGACAGCCTGGAAAGCGACAGCTCCACGGCCATCATTCCCCACGAGCTGATCCGCACACGACAACTCGAGAGTGTACATCTGAAATTCAACCAGGAGTCAGGGGCTCTCATTCCCCTTTGCCTACGGTGAGCCCCACAGCACCCAGCTCGACCTCAGGGAGCCACCAGGCCTATGCTTGCCTTCTCCCCCACACCTGGGTGGAGTTTGGGGCCCAGGGAGGGAGGAGAGCCAGTCAGGCAGTTCCATCTTGGGCCTGTAGGGGGCTGTGGACTCTGAGCCAGCCTGTAGCCCGCACTTTGCGGAAGAACACTCCTTGGTCCAGAGAGGTGTCCCTTCAGCCTTGCTCTCTTAGGAAGGCTCAGTGGCCTGGGCAATCTCAGACGCCCCTGCCATCCCACAAGCCCAACGTCCATAGCACCAGAGTAGCAGGACAGGGCTCTGGTGGGCCGGGCTCTCTTTTCTTCTTCTTGTTGCTTTTCCCATGCATAACGCTCAGTTCTCCAAACCCAGTGGCCAGCACAACAAACTCCTTGAGGGACCAAGAAGCCCAGCTGTGTCCTTTCTGCTGCTGTCCACAGTGCCAGAAAACCCAGCCCTGTGGCCAGCATTCAGCTCTCTGTGTGAGGACGCTGCACTGGACTGGATCTGTTCAGCTAGCTTCTTGCATAGCCCTTGGGGTTTCCACCCTCACTTTTATAGCAGGGGAGGTGACCAGAATAACTCTGAACTGAGACAACAGTGACAAGGAAGAACGGGGTTACCCTGGTTTGGTCCCTCCCCACTGAGCTGAGAGCCTGAGAAAAGAGTTTGGATGCTAACCAACCTTGGCCAGTCACCCTGGGCAGCAAGGCAAAGATAGCAAGTGGTCAGAATGAACAGGGGCTGCCAGGGCCCCCCACCAGGACCCCGGCCATTTCCTCCCCAGCTCCCTCTCTGGCCCAAGCTCAAGATCGTTAGACTGGTGAAGGGTTAATCCAAGGCAGCCGGACAAAGCAAAGGGCAGGCTTTGTGCCTCCTTTGCTGACTGGCATCTCTGCCCCACTGACATTGTCCCTGCCTGCCCTCCCCCCAGGTGTATTTCCAGACTGGGGATTAACAGTAGCTTCTGGTGGCTCCCTCAGAGTGACCCCGTTTGGCTTCCGCTTTGATGATGATGATGATGATGATGATGATGATGATTTATGATTTATTTGTTTGTTTTGAGGTATGCTTGTAGCCTTGGGGCTAGCCTTTTTTTTTTTTTCTTTAAGTTTATTTATTTTGAGAGAGAGCACAGTGGGTGAGGGGCAGAGAGAGAGAGAGAGAGAGAGAGAGAGAGGGAATCCCAAGCAGGCTCTGCACTGTCAGCACAGAGCCCGATGTGGAGCTCGAACCCACAAACCACGAGATCTTGACCTGAGCCAAAGTCAGATGCTTAACCAGCTGAGCCATGCAGGCGCCCTGGGGCTAGCCATTTTAGTCTTGTGGGAGGTCCCAGGAACAGGTGGCAGGCACTGCCCTGAACACGGGAGTTGTGCTGCGAAAACAAGGCTCTATGCCATCCTCCCAGGGTTGGGAAATTTGTTTAGCTACTACTTCACCCCCACCTTCAAAACAAAGGGGGACATGACTGTGCTCTTAGTTTGGGGCATGGCCTTGGGCATATTGCTAA
Organism: Cryptoprocta ferox; assembly: GCA_028646485.1. Lineage (NCBI taxonomy): Eukaryota > Metazoa > Chordata > Mammalia > Carnivora > Eupleridae > Cryptoprocta > Cryptoprocta ferox. The sequence goes on from CM053561.1 coordinate 56,762,021, forward strand.
CTGCCTTCTCTAGCCTCAGTTTCCTCACCAGGACATGAAGGTGTACTCCACTCCCCCTGCAGGCCCTGTGAATGCTGATCTAGTGTTTCTGCTAGCTTTGAGCACTTTGGAAGAATGGCAATAGAGACCTCGTGAGAGGCTTCTCTTGGGACATGTTTGGTTACAGTCCCCTGTTGGAGGGCAGGTGGGCAGTCTGGAGGGCATTTGCCAGGCACCGGGTCTCAGGGAGCACAACCCCCTCCCCCCGCAGTGCTGCTCACTGTCTCTGTGTTCCTACCCCCAGGGGCAGGCTCCTGCATGGACGGCACTTTACATATAAAAGTATCACAGGTGACATGGCCATCACATTCGTTTCCACGGGAGTGGAAGGCGCCTTTGCCACTGAGGAGCACCCTTACGCAGCCCATGGACCCTGGTTACAAGTGAGAGGCTCATTTTCTTTCCTTACCTTCTTTTTTTCCCCTCCCTACCTTGTTTCCGTGGGCTCTTCCCACACCTGACTCTCCCTCCCCTCCCTTGGCAGCTCTTATTGGGTCCCTTCCAGAGGGGCTGGTTATGGGAAACTGTGTGGAGTGTGGATGCTACTGCCTATCCCATCAGCTGTAGGAGTACTTCCTGGCCCCTCCACCATCACCCGAGACACCGGGGATAACTCTCTAGACCCTGGCCATTAGTTTGCCATGGAAATCCAGCTTTGAGGGGTGTGAGACTTTCTGCATGCCTGGGTAAACCAAAGTCCAGGAAACCAAGGGTGAAGCAGAATAAGATGGAGTATAGAAGCCACTCGCAGGTGCCTCTGTGGAAATCCCACCCGAATTCCTAGAAAATGGACGTGTGGACCTGGACTGGGGCTGGGATGGGCAGGCCTCAGCAGACAGAGCCTCCCACTCCCCTCATCTAATGGCTGTCCTGTTCCTCCTAATGGAAACCCAGCTTTTCTGCACGGAAACCTGCTGGCTTGTCCAGAACACTTTGTCCTTCCTTTGCTCTTCTGGCTGGAGCACAACTTCAGAGCCACTGCCAAGCGGGGTGCTGGGGCCTGAGAGCCACAGGCCTCCTTCCAGCCCCCACCCTGTCCCAGGTCTATAACGGGTACTTGGCTGGTCCAGCACACTCCCAGATGTATTAGGGAAACATCCTTTTTTTTTTCTTTGTTTGTTGGGTGCGTGGGAGGAAGAACCTCTGAGGAGTCTCAAGAAAGGGGATCTGACCCTAATCCAGAAATCGACTGTGCCTTGTTTGTGGTGTATGGAAGGATGGTTATAGTAGTGGGGAAGAGGATCATGCTGGTTTTATGGGTTTAACCCTGTCTGGGCCGGGGGGGGGGGTATATGAAGCATACTTAACTGGTAATTGTGTGTGTGTGTGTGTGTGTGTGTGTGTGTGTGTGGTTGAGCTTGCCACTGAATTTCTCCTCCTTCAGGCCAGCCCCCCCCCCCCACACAGTCACAAATACTAACCCTTAATTAAAACAAACAGCAAACAGAGGACACCAGCCACACTCCTCAGACTAAGTGAGGTAGAAATGGAAGCTAGTGCTTTAGGAATATTGTGTTCCATAAATTATCTTGCCTCTTTCCACTGTTGTTATTACATTGTTTCATAACAAAATTACTTTGAACCATAAAGTTATAAATACATTTTAAAAGTCCCACTTGGTAACATTAGATTTCTGTCCATGTGGTGTTGGTAGTTACTGTAGCAAAAGCTCTGAAGTGTAACATTTGAAACTAGCCCAGCACAAGTGGAAAGGGCCTCCCCACCACCCACCACCCCCGGCTATGTCCCAGGAAGCCAGGCTGCCTCTTGCTGGTGTGGGGACCCAGCAGGAGAACCCAGACTTGAGAGTTCGCAGGTCATCATTCCCAAGAGGTGACTGTGCTGACAGGTCTCAGAAGTGTCCTCAGATAGTGTTTGTGTGTATTGGAGGTTCAAGCACATTTTCTTGGTAAAGTAGAGACCAGGGTCTCCCCAAACTCAAGAAGAGATTCCCCCCAGTTACCGTTTCACATCTTCAACTCTGAACCTGTCCTTAGAGTCTTGCCATCCCCCTTAGAAAGTCTTCCTACCCTGAGGAGGGGTTGGTCAGCACCTCCATTCTCAGCAGCCTAGGAGCGCCAGCCCCTGGAGGACTCAGCAGACATGATGCCCCTCAGTGCCCCTAGAGTTCTGAATCCAACCCCAAACCCAGAGCCCCTTATCCCCGGGCTGCTGGCATTGTGCTCCCAGCCCCATTGCCCTCACCGTGGGGCAGCCCCTCCAGGGAGCTGAAGCACTGGGCATGGCCCCTCCCATGCGCTGTTGCCCAGGGAACAGAAGCGGTGGGAACCAGCTGCTGGCCTCGGCATGTTTCAATAAAGTTGCTGTGCTGGGAGCTGCTTAATCAAAGGCCTGTGTTATGGGCTCATTAGTGTGGTCCAGCACGGGCCAGCTCACAGGGGAGCTCCTAGGAAGGCTGGCTGGGGCCCCACTCTGCAAGCCTGCACCCTCACTCACCGAGGGGATTCTCAGGCCTAAGGAGCCCTGGGAAACCCTCTGCCTGTATCCCGCCCCCCGACTCTCCTCCTGTCCTCAGCCATGGAGCCAACACCCAAACGGCCCTCCTCCCTGCCCCCAAAGCAGTCAGCACTTTTCTGCATCTGACTGCCAGCCCGCCTTCCCCTTTAGGGTCTTGCCACTGTGGTCACAGGCAGCTGCCTAGCTTGTGGGAACCTGGACTTGTGATTACTCTTGGGCCTCTGGGGCTCCCTCTGGGGTTGGTTGTCTCCCCAGGAGTCTGCAGGACCTCTTGGAGGCCCGGGGTTAAGCTTATTAACAAAGAGGGGCCTCTCCACTGGACCAAGAAGGGCCCCAGGCCCCTCTGGAGGCAGTTCCCCAACACAGAGAGGACGGTCCCCAACACAGAGAGGATGGCCCCCACCACAGGAATCTCTTGCTCGTGCTCCCAGGATCTGGGGTGTCTCCTTGGCCTCTGTGTGCCAGGCCTGGTAGGGACAGAAGAGCAGGAAGGAGCTGAATGCAGCAGGCCCAAGAACGTGAAGAGCTCTAGACTTCTGTTTTCTTGGCTGCTGCTTGAACTCTCCCTGTTGATCCCAGCTGAATGGGGAGGGGCTGGGATGACTTTTTTACATCAGTCTCAACAGCCTTGGAAGCCCTTCTCCCAGCCTTGGCACCTTGTTCTGGCTGCCAGCCTGGACCTGTTATCTCTTGGGGAAAAGGCATGGCAAAGACACCCCGCATAGGGGAAGAGTGACAGAGGAGAGGCTGAGAGAAAAAGGCAGAAGGTGAGGGAATCTGGGCCCTCACTGGAGTGTGCGGAGTGGCCCCACACAGGCCTCCCCACCCACTTTCTCCTGGCCTGCACCTGCACTCTCTGTTCCTCCCCTTCCCCCACTCTCCAGCCACAGGAAAGTCAAGGCCCCAGCACAAGAAAGGCAGGGCCGTCTGCAATCCCGGGGTGAGCTTGGTGGACACTCCCTGCTTCCTGGAGGAGCTGGAGAGGCAGGAATCCTGCACCAATTCCATAGGCTTCTCAGTTTCCGGAGGTCAACACCTTGACTCCATCTGCCCTACCATCTGCTGTTTTCATCCTTGTGGAGATGGGAAAGCCTGTCAGCCAACTCCAGAGCTTTGCAGGAGGGTCTTGAGACGCTGGGGGAGGCCTGCCAGAGTCCTCTCTTGCATACCGTCCCCCAACATTCCACATCCCGGTAGCTTTAACAAGCCTCTCTCCCTTGAGGCTGTCAACACTGGGCTGTTAGTCTTCTGAGCAGGAGCCCAGCCCAGAACTGAGTCGTTCGTCTATCCCCAGCCAGGGTTGATCCGAAGGCGGGGAGAAGTCAGCCCCAGAGGTCACATGGGGGTCATATCACCAAATATGAGAATATTTTTTTAAGCCCTGCAATGCTTTCTCAGCTGTGTGGTGTCTGACAGTTCACCCAGATGGAGCCCCCATTCCCAGCCATTCCCTACCAGCCCTGATGGGAAGCTCCAGGCTCGGAATAAGATGCCCAGCTGCTGTTCCGAGTGGGCTCACTGCTCCAGGCCAAGTTTGGGAAGCACTACTGGGCTCTCGTCCTAGCCCAGTGGCTGACTCACCGCTGTCCTCTGGACAAGGCCCCGCCTTCTCCTGTCCTCATCCACCCATTTGGATGTTGTGTGGAAGACACTTGGCAGTCCCTGACCCCAGCCCTGGGCAGCTCCTCTCCAGTGCCTCTGCTGCTTCTCCTTCTGGTAAACCTGGCCACAACCAGCTCTCCCTGGAGACCTTTGCTATCATGGTACCCCATTGTCCCGGGGTACCCCCATTAGGGTTTAAATCCCAGCACTGTGCCTGGGGAGTACAGCACCCGCCCTTCAGGAGAAGACTGTGATGGTCCACTCTGCCCTCACCAGTCAGCGACCAGAGCAGGAGGGCTCTGAGCCTGCTCCTGGCCACCAAAGCCAACTTCTCACCACCCACTGAGAACAGGAAATGAGTGTGTGCCACACACCTCTGCCCCCAAGCCTGGGGGGTCTCTAAGCTTTTTTTTGGCTTTCATCTGGCCTGTTGGAGTCTGGGGAGGGGGATGGACACAGACCAGACTGCTTCCTCGTCCTGCCTTCCTCCTCGGCCATTGTGGGCGCCAGAGCAGCTCCTTGGCAGGCCTTACGCTGTAAACAACACATTTCCGCCTCTGAGAGAAGGAAAGAGAGGGAAAAGAAAGCCAAACTTGTTGGGAAGCAAGAACAACGTGTCAACACGAAGAGCAAACAGGGCCCCGGACAAAGTGTGGATTGTCATATCAAGGGGAAGGAGTGGGCATTGTCAGCACTGTTTGCAGACTCAGAAATAGCACCAACCACAGACATTTGAAATCAGATCTGCAGCAGCTGGGCTCCTGTCTGCAGCACAGCAGGGCCTGCCCAGGGCAGGCACCATCAAAGATCACTTTTCGGGTTCCTTCTGAACCTTGCTGGGGCTTGGGGAATTGGGAGACTATTGACAACCCTTCCTCCCTCATCACCAGCCAGCCAGGTGATGATAAGGCACGTGGCATGAGCACTTGGAGTAAGCTGCTGGTCTGGATTCCAAGCCCCCTCTCTGACCAACAGTGGGGGTTGGTAGTGGGGGGCAAGGAGCCACTGCGCCCCTCACATCTTGGCCACCTAGAACGTGATGAAGCTGCAGCCACCAACTCACCCATATTGGTTAAGCCTGTGTCCAAACCCCCTTACCCTGTGAGCCTGAGTATTTCCTACCCATGATCTCCTGGGGTGCCTCAAACATGCAGATGCCTTGGCCTTGCCAGGATATTCCAATACAAAAGGTCTGGATGGCATCTCCATATTTTCAAAAGCTTCCCAGGGGAGTCTGCTGTTCAGATTGGTTGGTGGGAGCTTTCTCCTCTCACCAGAGAGCCTCCTCCCTCCAAGGGCTGGTTAATACAGAAACATAAGCGTTTTATGCCCAACTCATGGTGACCGCAGATATTACTGAGTGCTGTTGTCATTTTCAGTATTATTACTGTTATTTCTACTGCTGTTTTCTGGGTTAGCAAAATGTTCCCTTACGTATGCATTCACTAAGCTGGCCTGGAAATTTGCCTTGCTGGTTCCCACTTGAAAACCATCTTTGGGCACAGTTTGCCTTCCTTTCCAGTTGGCCAAATTGGCTTTTGAGCAGCTGGATGTCTATGGTGCTCAGCCCTCTTGAGCTGATCAGGGTCGTTCCTCTTGAGGAGATACATGGCTGGTTGGGGTTGGGATGGCTGGTTTTCCAGGCCATCAGTAGAAGCCAAAGTCACCTTTACCTCCCCTTTCAGAGGAGAGAGAGGAGTTAGCCGTGAGTATACAAGGCTTCTAGAATTGAGGTATTTTCCCCAGACAGGAAAAAGAGTATCCTCTACCACGATGAGGTCAGATCACTGTTCTAAAATCCAGGAGCCTTGTCGCCTCTCGACACCTGCTCTTCTGCAAAATGGGGGTGATAGTTACCGCCTTTGCAGGACTGCCAGGAGGGTTCAGTGAAATGATACAGCCACGCACTTAGCCCAGTGCCCCGCACATGGAGGAGGCACTACTTCTGCTATTGGCGGTGTTATCATTGCTACTGTCATCATAACCATCCTGTTCTCATTTGTGGCAGAGCCAGGCAGCTCCACGGGGACCCAGTGAGCTTCAAGAGCCCCAAGTGTAGCACCGTGCAGGCTTTTCCCACAGTTGCATCACAAGGGCTAGTCTGTTGCTCATGAGAGCACCCAGGAGCTGCTCCGTCACAGTTGTCTATCTCCAGTGTCCTGTGGATAAGATCTGTTAACATTCTCAGCTCCAGGTCTGAAATATACAAAGAACAGGGCCTGCTTGTTCAATCCAAGCTTCTAAGGTTTAACTCCCAAAGGAAATTAAATTAGATGCCTGCAGCTATGACAGTCTGTCGTGTTTCTTTGCAGGGAATGTCACCCTTAATATCATGCAGATCTTGTGTATAATTTTCTCTGTTTAATTCTTTTAAAATAACATGAGGTTTCCAGCAGGAACCAGCAAAGCACCAAAAGTGACAATTGAGGAGTGACTAGGGGTTGTCCCCTTTTCTGGTCTTGCCATCCCCTCCCCCAGCTGGGTATAAAATGAGTCTACACACAGATGGTACCCACTTGTTGGTGGTTCTGCTAAAAGCCGCCATAGTGTGCCCTCTCTCCACCACCTATTCCAGACCTTTGTCAGAGAAACCGGCTTAGGACGGAACTCCGTGTTAGAGGGGTTGCCTTTCCCCTTGTCGAAAAACAGCTCTTTGGCGTCTCACTGGGTGGTCACAGTCCCCAGTGAACCCTCCCCTCCACCTCAGCCCCAGCACTGTAGTCCCAGACCTATTTACCTTTCTGGCAGAAAGTCCCTCCCTCCAAATTATTTGTGGGTAAGAAATCAGCCCAGCCTGGCCCAGACTGGAGCCATTGTAACGTAATTGGGTTTTAGGTATGCTTGTGTTTGTGCTAGCATTTGCAGAGATGGCAGCAAGCCCCGGAAATGCCAAAACTATGAATGTGACTTTTGTACTACTCCCGCAGACTGGAGTAAACTGGTAGGGAAACTCTGGACTTTGAGAGGGGGGCACCCTGGGATAACAGACGGGTGTGGGCCCCCGGCCGTGGGAAGACTGAGGTGTGATTGGGAAGAGTCCCTGGAGTCTGGGAGTGCCCCAAGGTGCACTTGGAGGAAGAAGGTGGGTGGGAGGGGCCACCCCAGGTGGGCATTTCCCTCCACTGACTTTGCCTATTTAAATCTGGTCTCTGGCCTCATTTGAGGCCTGAGCTCCTCAAACAGAAAAAAAGAAATTGGTGAGATGGGAACCAATGGTCAGAGCCGGTTTGCTGCTGACTGTGGGCTTGCAGCCTGGGAAGGAGATGTCCTTCGGCTCCCTGTCAGCCAGGAGAGGGTGCGTGTCCAGGTAGAGTGTAGACTGCTTTTCATACCTGTGTCTCTGGGGCTCCGCCCAGGGCCAGGCCTAGCAGAGGCGCCCAGGCAATGCTCTAGGATTGAACAGATTGATGGGCAGATGAGTGGAAGAACGAATAAATGTGTAAATGTTGTGGGGGGAAGAGCAGTACTTCAGGCATGACTTTAGAGTCCAGGCATGACTGGGATATGGTCTTATCTCAGGCACACACAAGCCATGTGACATTGGGCAAACTACATAACCTGGCTGTGCCTCAGTTTCCTCATCTGTGAGGAGACTGAAGAAGATGAGATCCACGAGCAGTCAGCACAGTGCCTGGTACAGCGGTGGTTTGCTCGCTCGGGGTCATTTGCTCATTCCTTGCTCCCACCTCCAGGCCATCACCTTCCGTCCCTTGGAGCCGGCCACCCTCCGTGGTCCCAGCAGCCCTGCTTGCTGCTGTCCCACACTTCTCTGCCATTTCACTTCATCTCACAGGCTGACTGTATTCCAAATATTGAAACTTCTCCCAGGGGAAACCTGAAGGGTATTTTCTCAAGTCCTTGATCCCCATTCCTCTAAAGGGGTTTCCCTGAGAAGTCACTCACCTTGGTCTTCGCCCCATTGTCCTTCCTCTGTGCCTCACCCAAGGCATTCAGAATTTGCTGGAGGAGGCAGAACAGCGGCAGGTGGAGCCGCAGCCTGGAGGGTCGAGAAGGGTCAGGTGTGGAGACCAGGAGGCTAATGGACCAGCTCAGGGAAGAAAAGGGAGGGGGAAAGGGTCAGACTGGGAAGAGGAAAGACATCCTCAGCCTGAGCCCACTGTGGTACAGGCCTGGCATGAGCTTGGCCTAGCTCTCCTGAGCCCGCTGGGAAAATGGCCCACCAGGTTGAGGAAGGCCTGTGAGGGTAGTGGTTGTGCCAGCTGAGTAGTGGGACCAGGCTGTCCCAAACATCAAAGCATGATGTGGCAAGGCATCAGACTAGAACAGCCAAGTGGGACACCTGGGAGGCAACCTGGAGGAGAGGTTTCTCAAAGGAAGTTTTGGAGAACTCAGTGGCTGAATGAGCCCGGCAGGGCAAGGGTTTGGGAGCTTCCGGCTTGAGAAGATGTGGGTACTGCGGAGGGAAATGGGAGTTGAGAGACCTTTTCCCATCTGTAAAATGAGAGGTTGGTGGACAGTCTGCAAATTCTCCAGCTCACGCATTCTTGGATGTACCTTCCAGGGCATTTCCAGATTCCAGACAAGGCTTGTATTCCAAATACAAACAGATTCCTTTTGTCCTACCAAGTGGGGGGGTGAGGGGGAACACGCAAGCCCAGTTGGGCATGGAGGACGTTGGCAATCACTGTTCTCCAGCCATCAGCTTTTCTGTTTCCCCTCTGCTGCACTGCCGCATGCAGGGGGCCCGAACTGCCAAACAGGCTCGTGTCCTGCCCATTCCCGTGTCCCTTCTGGGGACTGGCAGTACTGTCTTCCCACGTACCCCACCTTGCTTCCGCACTGTCCTGTGACACCCTTCCTTCACTGCCCTCATCCCTCTGATATCGCAGGTCGGTGGGGGTTGGGGGGAAATGGCAGTCGGGATAGGCTTCCAGCACTTCCCTCTCCCTAGAACAGATCACCACGGGCTCATATCTCCTCCGTGGCCAAAAGAAAGATCCATAGCTTGGCATTTGGCAAAAAGACCATACATTAAGAAATAATAATAAAAGCCTATCTTGTGCCTTCTTCCCAGATTCTGTTGACTGAAGAGTTTGTAGAGAAAATGTTGGAGGACTTAGAAGATTTGACTTCTCCAGAGGAAGTAAGCCTGTTTGATTCTCTCTAACAGCGGCTTCCCGTCTCCAGGAGCCCGTGTGTGTCTTTCCATCTGTCTGTCTCCAAGATGTGGGGATAGGCTGGAAAGGAGACCCTGGAGATGTTAAACAGCTTTATTTCTGCCTTCCCACCACCTCATGCCCCACCTCTGCTGCCGTAAGGACCCCCAGCAAATTGTCTGCATTGGTGGCTCCGGAGAACCTCATTGAAGAGGCAGCCAGGCCTTTGGGCTAGTGGTTCTCCTCAGCCCCTGCTGTTCCCTGGCAGGTCCTGAACAGAAAGCCCATGCCTGCTGCCAGAGAACATTCCACTGGGGAGTTCTGGTGGGCAGTAAGGGACTCCTGCTCTCGCCTCAGGCCACCCAGGAGCCAACTTCCTTCCCTCCCCAGCCGTGAGCTCTCTCTTCTTACTCTGTCTCTTCCAGCAGGAGGAGCTGGCAGGCCAGGTGGGGGCTAGCGCCTTCCCAGGCCGCTCATCTGGGGTACAGGAATGGAGCCCATAAGCCCCTTTGTTTTTCTTCCTTGTTCCTGGCATCCTCATTTGCAGAGACTTACCTCATCCTGGAAAGTCCCGTCCCCTCCCCCGGCCTCCTACTAAGCTGCACCCCAGTGGGATCTGAGCCTTCCTGGCCTCAATGCCCCATAGGTTAGTGGAACATTAGCAACCTAGCCAGGCCTCTGGAGGGCCCTCCTCTGCCTGTGGGAGAGACAGACAGACCCTTCTGTTGGCCTCTCTGCCGGGAAGTGTGTTTGGGGGAGAACTCCTTCACCTCCCAGGGGCCAGGCTTTCAAGCCAGAGGGAGGCCATGCAGGAGCTAGCTTTCAGCCAGAGCTGGAGTTTACAGCTGCCAGGGCTCCCAGGGCCGTGTCAGTCGGGACATGGTGGCCTCTGATGTCCACCAGGTGGAGGAGAGTACATGGGGTGAGACTGTCCTACCCAGGTGGACAGGAACTCCTCAGAGCCTGAAGTCACCTCTGTCCTCTGGGATGTGGCTTGATAAATTAACTCATTTATACATTCCAAAGTCACCGAGCACCCAGTCTGTGCCAACCAGTCAACCCCCACGAGTCACTGGTCCCTGAGGCCTGGCTCCTATTCAGTCAGACCAGAGCCAGCGGCCCAGAAGTGCTTCCGGAGAGGCCATGTCGCACTGGGATGGCGCCATGCCAGACCGCTGCTTTGAGCTTGGGTGTTGAGGGGGTAGGAGGGGGACAGTCCAGGCAGGAGGGACAGGAGCCAGGGGGAGCTCAGGAAAGTAGGTCACTAAAAATGACTTTTTTTTTTTTTTTTTTTTTTTGCTTCTCTGTCCAGAGGCTGTCCCCACATCCTGCCCCACTCTCCACTCACTCTGGTCCTGGCTTGGACAAGTCCCCCATCAGAAGGAGGGAGAGGGGGCCAGCCAGGAAGTATTAGGCCTGTCCACTTCCAGCCCCAGCTCTAGGCATGCTGAGGGCCCTGTTTTTCCCACCTTTCCAGCCTGGTCTGACTTCTCCTCTAGCCCTGGGACAGTAGGAGACAAAAGGCAGACCCAGTTTTCAAGTCAGTGAGCATCTAGTGAGCGCCAGCTGTGTACCAGACTACATGCAAGGTCCTTGAGAGGGAATAAGATATATCAGCCGCTTTCCCTTACCCCATACAGAAGCCTGAGAAACAAAACTGTGAGCAAATCCATGATTCCTGGGCTGGGGTAGGGAGAACTTGGACTCGCTCTGGCTTCCACTGGCACCATGCTCAGGCTGGCAGGAGCTTGAACAAGGAGAGCAGGATGGGGATGCACCAGGCCCAAGAAATCACCTCCAGCCACCCTTGTCCTGCTCCCCTGCTCTCACTGAGGCCAAGCCAGGGCCTCCTTCCCTTTGGACCCTTTGGCCAAGGCCACAGAGGGCAGGTTCCAGGGTCCTTCTGCACCGGCCTCTGAAAGAGAAGCCATGGCAGCGACAGGACCACAGAGTTGCAGACCTCAAGCCACTTCCCTGTATCATGGGCACCCTCCCCCCTGCCCCCCATCCCCCCAGCCCCAGGGCCTCAGGGAGCAGATTCCTAACATGCTTGTGGCCGGAGGCAGAACCAAGGAAGTGAGCTGGAGGGAGGTCAGCACAGTCAAGAAAGAGTTAGAAAACATGCCTCCTCCAACCCCAGTTAATTATTGGCAGGGCAAGGGGAAAGAAGGGGTCACCGAACGCCAGCAGCTTGACCCCAGCCACCCACCTGGGAACAGCATTTGCAGTTGAAGCCAGGCAACCAGTGGCCTCCCTTGCCCCCAGCACCTGGGGACAGAGCATGGGTGAGGGCCTTGGCCTCTCGTTAGGCAGCCTGGAAAGAAGGCGGTAAATTCTGCTAACTGTGTGCACTCTGGCTCTGTGCTTGCTCCCTCCACAGTTCAAACTTCCCAAAGAGTACAGTTGGCCTGAAAAGAAGCTGAAAGTCTCCATTCTGCCTGACGTGGTGTTCGATACTCCACTGCACTAGCCTGGGCTGGGCCCTGCAGGGGCCAAGGGAGAGCCCAGCTGCTCCCCGGTGACTTCCAGTATAACAACTGCGTGAAAGAGATTCCCACAAATAAAAGGACAAATGTGAGGATGACTGCGAGGCCACCGCACCCCTGCCTCACCTGCGGCTCAGGGGCCTCAGCCCCCAGCCAGCCAAGCCCCCTGGGCCGGGAGCCGGCAAATGCAAACCTTCCCCTCCAGCTGCTGCCACAGGTTGTGGTTTGAGATTTGACTCTGGACCTTCGACGTGGCCTTAGGTGGAGACAGGCCTCATCCTCACCCCTCCCCTACCACGCCGTCCAGCACGAGGGAGTGGAGTGGCCGCGTGCGTGCACTGCCCAGCGCTGCTCTGGGAAGCCTTTGGTAGGCAAGCTCCTCTGGCCACGGAACAATTCCTCCGACCGTGTTTGCTTTTCTTCCTCCTTATTTTATTTTGTAGAAACCGGATGGTATTTTATTGGTCTTCAAAGATGTCCAGAAGCCGTGTATATAATGTTTTTTAAACAGAACTTTATTCCCAGATGAACTCTCTCATTCTCTAGGACAGGGGCCTCGGGCCGTCTCGCCTTCCCTGAGCCACCACCTGAGAAGGTGCTGGTGTCCGCCTGCCAGCCCAGGGTGCAGAGGAGCTGGTTTCGCAGAGGCTTTTCCTCCCAGCTGGGCCTGGTGGAGCCTGGGGCAGGGGGAGAGCTGACTTCCGCCCCCACGCAGCCCAGTTTCGCTGGGGCCCAGAGGAGGTGCTGCTGGTTCTCAAGTGGACTAGGCCCCTGGCAGAGTTCAAGGACCACCAGGGTCTCAGAGACTTGGGAGCCCCGGCCCCATCTTCCGGCCGTGTCTACCCAACCAGACTTGCCTGAGAGAGGGCGAGGCCCAGGACCGCGTGTAGACCATCCCCACCCGCCCCTCAGGGCCTAGCTCTCCAGCTCTTTGATCACTCCAGTCCCATTTCCTCATCCCCTGGGCCTCCCAGCCTCCAGGCTGCAGGACTCTGGCATATTAAAAATGGAAAAACTCAACCTCTCAACATGTCCTTCACTTTGATTTTGTAAACACCGCACTCTGCCGCCCTCCTTCTCCTCCCTGCGTCCATTCTTCTCTTGTCTTTCCTTCCCCCATTTCATTCCCCATGCCTCTTTTCCTGCATCCTGGCCTCTCATAGTCCCTTGTCCCCCTACTGCAGATCTATCTCATGGTCTTCCTCCCAGAAACAGACCGTTCTCTGGCCCATGGGTTTGGGGTTCCTCTTGGGTTCTCTCCCACTTCTCACCTGGAATCAGCAAGCCCCTTTTGCACCCTCTTACCTCTGACGCTAGGGACTGCTGCTTCGAGATCACCCTTCAGGCCTTTCCAAAGCGAACTCCTTTTGTCTGTCGGGGTCCTACAAGGACCGTGCACTGCCCCGTCTGCACCACCACACACACGGGCACCACCATGGTGCCACAGGAGGCCCGTGAGGGGCAGGAGCCCTCTGATGAGAGATTCAGCCAAAGAGCTGCCTCCAGGGGTCGTGAGGGCAGTGGCCAGGCCCTCCAGGGAGCAAGATCTGGACTTCCAAGGGGCCACGAGGGCCTGGCTGCTTGTCAGCACACCCCTCAGGGCTACCCAGTTAACTCCATCAAACTCAGAGCCTTGAGGTGGATCAGCCCGGAGTCCTGGGAAAGGCAGGCTCCAGGCCTCCACCAACGAAGATGGAGGCTCCTTTGGACCTGTTGTTGGCCCTACCTGTGCCTTCTGCTCCAAGGACTTTTCCAAAAGGACATTTCTCTGGCCTTTGCCCACCATAGCATCACTGCCTTTGAAGCTCTTGTCATCTGATGTTTCACGGCCAGAGAGGTGCCCTTAGCTTGTCTCCTTTCCTTGCCACCCTGACTTGCCTCTCCACAAATTCTTTCATTCTGGGGACCTGCCTCTTCCTGTCTGGTTTGGCTGATGCAGGGGAGGGTATTTTCTGGGCTGAGCTTTGTTATCAGTATGGGAGGCAGGCGGGAAGCAGGTGAGTTCTGAGACAATGAGCATGAAGCCTGTGGCCCCTTCCTGCCCCATGATGTCAGGAACCTCCAAGGTCTGGCTGAAGCCAGGCCTCCATCTCCTTTCCCTACAGTGCGTTGGCTCTGGTGGAGTAGCAGAGCATACACCATCTCTGACCTGACCTTCCAGAGGTTTCTCTGGGAGGAGGACTCCCTACTGAGCTTCTGGCTAGTGAGAAGGGACCCTCACTGAGGACCAAGTGAGACTGACCATGTAGCGTGCCCAGCATAGCACCTGGCATATGGTGGGTACTCATTAAATGCCTCTTTCCCTCCCTGCAGCTCTTCGGGCGCCCTGACATAGTGAGCTGGGGAGGTAAGAAGCCTCCCTCCCCAAATCTGCATCTTTCACAGGCTTCCATGTGGCTTGCCCAGTCCCTCCCTCTAGGTCCCTGTGGCTAAAGCTTCTGAGAGGAAGGGGCTCCCCCATGCAGTTGGCCTTCCACGTACACACAGCAGACTCTGGAACTCCTCAGGTCCAGTGTGGGCTGCAAGAGGACCGCAGACCCAGCTGTCGTTCTGACAGGTAGAGCGGCTCATGCAGGGTCTCAGGTCTGGCTAGGGAGCTGGGTGCCTCTTCCTGCCCTTCTCTTCCTCTTCCAAAGGCGAGGCTTCAGGGCAGGAACCAGGAAGCCTTGGGGAGAGTCTAAAGGGCTAGAGCATTTAAAAAAAATAAACACAGGGTCTTGGGACTGGGTGTTGAGATTGAGTTGAGAACAGGGGAAAAAAACCCTGAAGGTTGGTGCCCCTATGGGGCAGACCAGTAGAGAACTCCCTTAACTGTATTTTTTTATCCGGTTGTCTTTCCTCTCTGGCTTCCGGGTCGTCTATGCCAGGGGAGGTACCTGGGTCCCTGTTATAAAACAGGAGCCCTATAGAGAGAGCCCTCCTTTTGTACAAGTACCTGAATGCTGCAGTGAGAAGACTTTTGTAAAATTTTATATTAGTTTCTAATGTCAATTGTGACTCGGTTCCTGGGGGCTGCAGCCAGCCTGGGACTTTTGTAAGAATTTTTGGGTGACTCACTTAGATGTCGTTTCCTTCTTGCTCCCTCTTCCTCTGTGTAATCTAAGTGCATTAAACATATTTGCAGAAGTGCCTGGATCTTGTGCTCCTTTCTGGATGCCTGGAGTAGGGGAGCGGAAAGCCTGGGGCCCTTCCTGGTAGAGGGGGTGGGTTGGACTCAGCCACTTAGAAGAAGCCGGGATGGGGGAAGGCCCCAGAAGACTGGGAGCCGTGGGGGTGCCAAGGAGCAGAATCACGCAGCTGGTGACTCTTCAGTCATGCAGAAATGACTTTGCAGGGACGGGCTCCCTTTCACTGGTCTTGAATTCCTCTAAGGTCATGGGGGTAGGAGCAAGGAACAGGTCTGGGGAGATGAGTGGGTGGGTCAAGACCCTCTTTATTCCTCTTCTGCCCTCCTCTTGCCAAAAAGCCCTTTCCCCTTGGGAAGGTGGGCCTTCTTTACCTCCTGTTTTAGAGTGCTCCCGCCCCTTCCAGCTAGGGCCAGGAGACAGCCGCTCCCCTCACCATCTAAGTTCAGCCTCCTAATCCACGGCCTGATGGCAGGATGAAGGAGCAGCCTCAGAGCCGTCACACCCACTGGGTGACACAGAAGCCAGCCCTCCCTTCCTGTGGCCTGGGTGAGGAGGTGGTGGATCTTCCTTCCATGAATTGCCCATCTCCTGTTTCTTCGGGGCCTGCCATGGCACAACACAGCCCAGTGCCCGTGGGGAGAAGGCAACAGCCTGGGACCTTAGAGGCCAGCAGGAGAGGATCCACACCCAGACAGGGTTCCCAGAACCTGCAGGACTGCTCTGGGCCCACACGTGTTCTTTCCCTTCCTGCTAGGCCTGGCCGGCTGTCTTGGAGAACAGCAGGGTCTTTTTCCTGGTCCTCAGGGGTCCTCAGGGTGGCGCTGTAGCCCAGGGGGTTCTGCTGGAGCTAGTGGCAGAGGTCACTAGCTCACACAAGAAGGGAGGGGGCAAGGGGTGTCATTCTTATGAAGAGACTCCCTGTCCTCTTTGAGAACCAGCCGTATTTGGGGGGCTTTCCCCAAACGGAGGTCAGTACTCCTTCCCCTGTGACCTCCTACTGAACCGTGGCTGGCCCCTGGAACAGTGGGGTAGGTCCTATTTGGGGCCTTCAGTCACTCTGGCAGTCAGAGCAAGGGAGCTGGGAGGGTCTGGAGCCAGGCTGGTGACCGCAGGGTGGCCCAGGCCACACCCCTTCCCCTTTTCTTTTCTCCTTGGGGGTTGGAGGGTGAGTATCTAATCTTCCTCATCTGACCAACATAGAAGGACCCAGGGTAACAGTGAAGTTCCTGGCCCGGAGAGTACAGAATAGCAAGATCCTGTGTTTCGGTAGTTCTAGGAGACAGGACTAGGCTGTGGTTATTTCTGGAAAGAGGCTTCTGTGCCTATAGCAGAGACCCCACCCTAGATTTAGGGAGGGGAGAAATCTGCCATGTGTTATGTAATGTAGCCTCCAAAGGACCTGTACCTTCCTCCAGGTGTCTGCTCTGCCCCATCTGGAGGTGGGGGGGGGGGTTCAGGGCCCCTGGGTTGCAGGGGACCCACAGGCTCCAGAGCCATGGGAGCCTAGGAGATTTGCCAAACTGGCCTGACCAGAAGGCGAATGCAAGCTGAAAGTGACTCAACCCAGCCTGCCAGGCACTGAAGCAGCTACAGGTTGCAGCCTGGAGGAGGTGGGGAAGCCAGGGTGGGGGTGAGGGAGTGATGTGCAGGGCAGGAGAAGGGAGAGATCTGTCCCAATACTGCGGGGGTTGGGGGAGGGCAGGCCAGGATGTGCCTTGCGAGGGACAACCATCTCCAGGCCCCTTCCTTCCATGGGGGCACCATGGGACAGTCCCTTCCTCTCCTCCTTCCAGAAGTCTTTGGGAGAGAGCTAAGGACAGGTTGGGGGAAGGGGCAAGATGCCTACTGGTGGGTGTCCATGGTCTGTGTTCGTTCACTCGTTCTTTCAACAAGTGCATGCTAGGCCCTCTGGTCTACACTGGGAGACTGGACACAGGCCCGGCCTTAAGGAGTAGGTAGTGCAGTGGGGTAAAGGAAACAATTGCAAGAAAACCATCAAAGAGAAAGGCAGTAAGCTGCTTTCTGTCCTACACTAGCTCCACCACTTATTGTCAGTATGATTTTAGACAGGCTTTTCATCTGCAAATGGATACTCACTTCACAGAGCTTTTGCAAGGATTATATGAGATAATACACATGAGACCCCTGGCACATAGTAATTGCTCAGTTAGCATTAACCCTTTATTAAAGGGCTATGCTAGGGTACAGATGTAGAAAAGGTACACAACCCAATCTGGGGAGATTAAAAAAGGCTTCCAGAAAGAAGTGCCATCTAAGTCAAGACCTGAAGGATACTTAAGGATGAAGGACAAAAGAAGAGGAGGCTTTACTTTCAAAAGCCCTCCAGGCAGACGGAACAACAAGGGCAAAAGCCCCACAACTCTTCTTGGGATTGGAAGAGTTCAAATTGCCTTAGGTTTAAGGCATCAAGCTTTCATTTGAGGGCCATTCCCTTGCCTGTTGGGTGGAGAACGTTTTGAAAGAGAGCAAGATTAGAGGCAAGGACCAGGCAGGCCTGGATTAAGGTGGAAGCAGTAGGGATGGAGAGAATGGAATTCATTCATTGATTCAACAAATATTTACTGAGCAACTACTACGTGATACGTCCCATTTTAGGCACCAGAGATACATCATTAAAGAAAATTCCTCCCTGGGGCGCCTGGCTGGCTCAGCTGGAGGAGCATGTGACTCTTGATCTCAGGGTGGTGAGTTTGAGCTCCACATTGGGTATAGAGATTACTAAATAAATAAATAAATAAATAATACTTAAAAAAAAAAAGAAAATTCCTCCTTTCACAGATCTTATATTTTAGTAATGGGAGGTAGATAATATTTGTTTAAAATAGTACATAGGTATATGTGTTCTGGACAAAAAATAAAATAGAGGAGGAAAGGTAGTGAGGGTTGGAGTGGAGTGTTTTTAAATACAGAGGTCAGGGAAGGCCTCCCTGCATCAGTGACATTTGAGCAAACAATCTCAATGATAGGAAGAAGTGTGCAATAGGGACATCTGGAGGAAGCATGTACAGGCAAAGTAAAGAGCAACTGCAAAGACCCCAGGGGTTGGGGAGACACATCAGGTGTACTTGAGGCACAAAAGAGGAGGCCAGTGTGGCTAGAGCAGAATGAGAGAAGAGGAATAACAGGAGATTACTTACACAGACGGCAGATTGTGTAGGACCTTGTAGGCAATTACAAAACTTTGACTTTTATTCTGGTTGAAGTGGGAAGCTATTGGGAGATTTTGAGCAGTAGAGTGACACAATCTAACATTTTAAAAGATTTCTCTGGCTACTGTGTTCAGAATCAACTCTAGGAGGTAAAGGCAGAAGCAGAGAAACCATTTAGGATCTACTGAAATAATCCAGGCTAGAGATTATGGTGACTAATGGAGATGATAAGAAGTAGTCAAGATTTGCTGAAGGCTTAGCTATGGGATGTTCACTGAGAAGTGGAAGATGGCAGTGGGAGAGGGGCGAGTGGCAGGAAGTGTGCAGAAATTAGTATAATTTAGGATGTGATGACTGAGATATTTGTTGTATCTCCAAGTGAAGATGTCAAGTAGGCAACTAGTATACAACTGGATAAGCTGAGAGATATTTAAGAGAAGGATCTATAACACCTGATGACTGACTGGATGAATAAGAGAGGTGAAAGACAGATATTAAGGTAGTCTCCCTGATTCTTGGCTTGGTAACAGGTCCACTGACTGAGATGGGGGACACAATGGAGAGAAGGCTGGAATGTGAAGAAGATGATGAGTTGAGTTTCCAATACATTGAATTGAAGGTGCCTGTGGGACATCTGGGTGGACAATATGGTTGGCTATACTCATCTGCAATCAGGAGGGTTTATGTCTGGGCTGGAGATACCGACTGGGGAGTCATCAGTAAACAGACAGAAATAAAGCTTTATAAGTGAGAGGTTCCAGGGAGTAGGTTTCGATTATTAGTAAGAGACTAGGATGGAGGGCAGGACACTGAGGACTGTCAACTTTTATGAGATGGAAATTGGAGAAGTCTGTGGTTAGAAAGATAAGAAGAAAATCAGAAGAGTATGATGTCTTACAAGTTAAGGGGAGCGGTTTAGAAAGGTGAGGAATGCGAGGAATCCTTTAGATTATCCTGGAGGGCATTGGTGAGGAAGCCAGAGAAGGACCCTCCAGCTGCTCCAAGCTAGACCTTGTTGTTTCTCTGCACCATCTTTAGAACATGGAATTAAGGATGGCTTGGAAGCCATTTTCTCCTTGCTTGTTCATTCAGACATGCAACCATTCATCTATTTATCCATTCAGGATAAGATTTCCCACGTGAAGGGATGCCAAGTGCTGAAGACATGGGCCCTGTCCTTGAAGGGCCTACATTAGCACCCCACCCCCCATCAAGAATAAGGAGATGGAAGTCTTAGAGCAGAGAGGCTCTCTGGTTTTATGGGAGGATCACTGACCCATGGGTTACACTGAATTGGATTTGAATCCCAGTTCTACCATTTAGAATGTTAATTGCTGATGACTCCAAAATCTATAATCTCAGGACAAACCTTCCCCTTGAGTCTATCTTCCCAACATTTCCACTAGGATATCTGAGCCAACTCAAATTTAACTTAGAATTACTGAATATCTCCCCACCCAATCTAATTATCTTCAATTCTCTCCTTCTTGGTAAGCGGCACCAGCATCCAGCCTCTTGCTGAAGCCCAAATCCGAACAATCATTTAAAAACATTTTGGAGGACGGCACCTGGGTGGCTCAGTTGGTTAAGGAACGGAGTCTTGATTTTGGCTAAGGTTCCTGAGTTCAAGCCCCTTTCTCTGCTGGAGATTCTCCCTCTCTCTCTGCCCCTCCCCTGCTCACACTCTGTCTGTCTCTCTCAAAAGAAATAAAAACTTTAAAAAAAAGAGAGAAAGTTCAGAAGGATATACTATATACAGTGATACACACATCTTGATCCCATTCCTATCCCGTTTCTGTATGGGGTTGACTCCTCTCTGCCCCATATCTAACCCGTATGTAGTCCTATTGGCACTACTTCCAAAATATATCCCAAATCTGATGCTTCTCATAACTAGCTTCAAGTCTAAACTCCTTACCATGACCTACAAGGCCCTGTGTATTCTGGCCATGACTGTCTTCTCTTTCAGCACAAAGCCTTTCTGCCCTGGAATGCCTAATCTATTGCTTTCCCATTTGTTTTTCCTTCTGACTGAAGCGCTCTTTCCCCAGGTTGTCGTCAATGGCTGACTCCTCCTGAACATTCAGGTGCTGCCTCAGATGTCACTTTTCCAGAGAGCCCTGTGTGAGCCCCTTAAGCTCTATCACAGAAATTATCTTACATATTTATTATTTTTTGTTTGTGTATGTATGTATGAATGTATGTATATGTTCTCCAGGGAATCCCATAGAAAAATGCCTGGCACTTAAAGGCTTTTGTTAAATATTTGTTAACTGACCAATGAACCTCCAGCAGACTACTTCTAAGCTTCCGTTCCCTTATTAATAGAAGAGGGATTATATGCCCATTTTGCTTGGTAGTTTTAACCGTCAGAAATGTGGGGGAAAGTTAAGGGCATCGGGAAATTGCCCCACAGAGAACCTTTGCAGTTCCCTGCTCATTTCCATCAGACAGAAGGAGGAGACTGATAAACCCTCCTTTCTCTCCCAGGTAAAAACAGCTGTGGGTGAAAGGCCCGGGAAGAAGTGGTCCCACTACGCAGCGGTGTTATCGCCCTTTTAAGAAGCGCGGAACTCTCCTCCCACCCTAGTGTTTAATGTACCGAAGTAAGTGCAAGTCACGTGAGGCTCTTGGGGCTGCCCCGCCTTAAAGAGGCGGAGCTTCAGCTTGGAGACCAATAGCAGAAGCAGCCTCCGGAACAGCCCCAACTCCAGACAGGGAAAAGGGGAGGAGCCGGGAGCCACAGCAGCTGTAACAGCACTTCCGGACAATACGCCCCGCCCTCTTCCTCCTCCCCTCTCGGTCCGTCTGGGTCTCCAGTGCCGGGTGGGCCGAACCAGCGGGTGCCGATTAAAGGCGCCGCCGTAGCGCTGCCGCTTTCTCCTAGCGTCCCCCTCCCCGTCTCCCCGCCCCCTTCCCGTGTAGCGGGACCGGCCTTGATGTAGGGACACCACCCTCCGCCGGTCTCCGCTGTAGCTCGAAAGTCCGGCTCACCGCAGCCCCCTGCCCGCCCACATCCCCACCCTGCCGGCCGCACTCCGCTCGGAGCCCATTGTATCCCCTAGCCCCCGGCTGCAGACTTCGAGGCCAGGCCGTGGCGGGAAGATCGGGGACCCCTGTGCGCCCCTCCAGCGGTCCCACGAGCCGGGCCCCTCCCCCGCCCGCCCTCTTTGCAAAGGCGATGTAGCGGCGAGGGCGCCCTTCCCTCGGTGCAGAGGCTGAGGGGGCCGACAGGCGGGCAGCAGGGACTCAACGCCCCCCCGCAGCCCTAGCGGCGCCCCCCCCCCCGCGCCCCCTTCCCGAGGGAAGGAGAGCCGGAGCCCTAGCGAGCAGAGGCAGGAAAAGAACTGCCCGGCGCGCAGTTCGTTTTTATTATCGAGATTATTATTAAAAGGGGGCGGGGAGCCCAGGATGCGGGGGAGGGGGCTAGAGACGCAGCTATTTTTATTAAACAGATTATTCCTGAAATAATAATAATACGCGCAAGATGGCTGAAGGTGGCCCTGATGAGAGTAGAGTGTTGGGGGTTTTTCTCTCTCTCTCTTTTTTTTTTTTTTTTTTTTTTTTTGATCTGAGGATAAAGCTCTGAGGCGACTGCCGCTGCGGAGACCCTGCCCGAAGTGCCCTCCCCTCAGTTGTGAAGCTTCGGGCGGACAAACGGACCCACAGACAGAGCGAGTGGCGTGGGCCCGCCCCGGACGCGTCGCCTGGGCAGCAGCCGGGGGCCGCCGGCGCTCGCCTTTCTGTCGACTTCTTCCAATTCTAATCTTTTTTTATTTTTTGGAAAGGACCGGGGTGGGTGGAGCAGAGGTGGAGAGAAATCGGGACTTGGCATTTTCTCCTCTCTCTCTCCTAATTTGAGGGAGGCCGCCAGCCCTCCCCTTAAAAAAAAAAAAAATCCCACCGAGAGAGAGAGAGAGAGAGAAAGCCCGCTGCAGGACCCTCGAGCGAGCGCGCCTGGACCCCCGGCCACCGCGGCCACCGCCAGGAGCCCAAGATGGCTGGGCTCTGAGGGAGGCAGCCTGGCCCGGCTGGCTCGGCCCGGCCCCGCCGCCGCAGGCTGGCTCCGACCGCAGCCCCGAGCCTTCCAGGCCGGAGCAGAGGCCGAGAAGAAAAGAAAGTGGGGGGGAGGGGGGCCGGGGTGGCGAAGGGGGAGGGCCGGGGCGGGGGGGAGGGGAGGGCCGGGAGCCGAGCCTCCTGTTCATTAGCAGTTGAGAAAAATTCCTTTCTAGTTTGATCAATCCTTGTTTTCCTCGGCACAGCCGAGGCGCCCGCCCAGCGCGGAGACCGAGAGCGGGGTCTTTCTGCGGCGGGGGCGCCGGGCGCCGGGCGCCGGGCCTCGGGGAAGCGCAGAAGTCGCGAAGAGGGGGTCAGGCCGGAGCACCGCCGGGGCTTCTCCCTCCCTTTCTGGTTGGCTTTTTTTTTTTTTTTTTTTCCACTTCTCTCCCTCCCCCTTCCGTTTCTATTTGTGAAGGGAGGAGGAAGGCAGAGGCGGGCTGGTGTCTCTGGCCGAGGACTGGAATTTCATCTGAATGACTGCCCCTGCGCGCACGCAGCGCCCTGGAGTCGGCCCGCCTGCGCCCCGCAACCCGCACCCGCACCGGGCCGGCCAGCCGGGGGGTGCCCGCGCCGCGGCTCGGGAACCGCCAGCTCGCCTCGCTCGCCGGCTCCCGATCTAGCTGCCCTCGGCGCGGCCGCTCCCGCTTCCCCGGCCTCTCAGACTCCGGACGAGGCGAGTGAGGTGCGGCGCTGACGACCCGAGAGGGAGCCCGATCGCCGCCGCCGCCGCCGCCGTCGTTGGAGGAAGTGTGCGGCTCCCTGGCTCAGTCCGCCGCGGGGCGCGCCCCAATGTCAGCCGCGAAGCCGGGCGCAGGCCGCGGGCCGCCGCTGGCCTAGCCGCGCGGACGGGGGGGCGGCCTCTTATATGGAATTTGGACCCCGGCGCTCCCCTCCAGGGCTGGTGCCCCGGCCGCGGCCCTGGCGCAGTCCGCCGCCTCCCGCTAGGCGCTCGCGAGGAGGAGGAGACGCTGCCGGCTGCGCGCGCGGCGGGACGACCGAGGCTCCCTCCTCTGGGGGGCAGGCGCGCGGAAGGCGCTGGTGACTGAGCGACTGTCGGGGCTGCCTGGGGCCGGAGCTCGGGGCTCGGTGGGCCTGCAGCTGCACCGGACGGACCCCCAGAGTTGGGCAGTTAGGGAGGCCTGCCCGGGCCCCCCGCCCGCAGCAACCATGGCGGAGAATTGGAAGAACTGCTTCGAGGAGGAGCTCATCTGCCCCATCTGCCTGCATGTCTTCGTGGAGCCGGTGCAGTTGCCATGCAAACACAACTTCTGTCGGGGCTGCATTGGCGAGGCGTGGGCCAAGGACACCGGCCTGGTGCGCTGCCCGGAGTGCAACCAGGCCTACAACCAGAAGCCGGGCCTGGAGAAGAACCTGAAGCTCACCAACATCGTGGAGAAGTTCAACGCCCTGCACGTGGAGAAGCCGCCGGCGGCGCTGCACTGCGTGTTCTGCCGCCGCGGCCCCCCGCTGCCCGCGCAGAAGGTCTGCCTGCGCTGCGAGGCGCCCTGCTGCCAGTCCCACGTGCAGACGCACCTGCAGCAGCCCTCCACCGCCCGCGGGCACCTCCTGGTGGAGGCGGACGACGTGCGGGCTTGGAGCTGCCCCCAGCACAACGCCTACCGCCTCTACCACTGCGAGGCCGAGCAGGTGGCCGTGTGCCAGTACTGCTGCTACTACAGCGGTGCGCATCAGGGACACTCGGTGTGCGACGTGGAGATCCGGAGGAATGAGATCCGGGCAAGTACCCTACACACACAGACACACACACTCCCCACCTCCTTGGGACCACCCATCCAGACAGGCTAACCCTTGTGACATCAGGCCAGAGGCCCCCTTCCAAACTCTTCTACCCTGAAAGTTTGGGGGCAAGGTCCTGGGAAGAAGGGTCCCCCACTACTTGATACATTCCTGCACCTGTGCACATAGGGCCCATCTTTTGAGTCGTTTATAGAATTGAGGTGAGGGGTAGAGTTTGGGTGTTGCTTTTCTGTTCTGCGCACAGCTCCCTTCCCCAGCCATGTTTCTGTGGGCCCTATGGGAAGTCACCAAGGCAGTGACCCAGGTCCTGCTTCTCCAGCTGCTGTTTATGTAATGAGTGTCCTGGTGCCGCTGCTGTGGCTGACATGATCCATGATGCTGGCATACCAATGAGGAAGTAAACAAAAGCAGCCATGTTAGTTTCAAGCCCTATTGGAAACACACTGGGGGTGGGGTGGGGTGGAGGGGAGCTTCCGGAGGGAGAACAGAACTCTGGTATCTATCTGGACAAGGCCTGGACAGCCAGCGGCATCACTGAGCAGTGTCTCAGCCATTCTGATTATTCCCAATAGCCCACTCTTCGTATGTGAGAATCACTGCTCTCTGTGTCTGTGTATATTGCATGTGTCTGCATGAACAAACCTTAAAGTATGTGTCTTCATCACCCTGAGCCCTTTTCTCCCAGCCCAGCCCTCTATCACAGCCCTCCCACATTTGGGGAGGGGAAGTGGAAGACGGAAAAAGAATCCTGTGGGTTTAAGGTTGAGCTGCCTTGCAATCTGGTTTCAGGCAGCTGGCTCCCCTGGGCTGCCGGCTGGGTGATTACAGAACCGCATCCCCTCCCATTGTATACACCCGGCAGCAGCGGCCAATGTCAAAACCGCCTTCCCCCTCAGGCCTCTGGGCCTGGCTTTGGAGCTGGACTGAGGCAATACTTCCGTCCCCTTCAGTGGAGGGGGCTCCTCCTAGGTCCCTCCCTGGTCCCCTGGCTTTCAGGGTTGAGTCATACCAGAAGGAAGGGGTTGGCCTGAGAGCCTGAGCCATCTCAGAAGCCCCAGCTTGGAGCCCGGGTGTGATATCATGGGGGTGAGGTTGGGCTTTGGTTGCACTGGGAGTGTTTAATGGGTGGGGGCCCTGGAGGCTAGTCGAGGCCAGTGGGGAGCTTGGGTATGAGGAAGCTCTGAGCAGGGGACGGTTGTGGATGGGGGCTGTTTCCTGTATGTGTGTGTGTGGGGGGGGGGAACCAGTCAGAATGAGTCACTGTTTAGCAATTAAAAAACACACACTTAAAACTAACAAAAGGCAGGAGGGGACCACAAGCCGAGGACAGGGATAACAAATAAAATTTGCTGTATAATTAGTTTCCAATCAGATGGGCTAACTCTGGGTTTTTGTACCAGGACAGGACCTATGGTTTCTTAAAGGCAGTGTAGGGGATGGAGAGAGGAGCCATTCTCTTCCTTTCCCTGGAGTTGAGAATCAGAGGCCTTAGGAAAAGCAGTGAACCCCTGGTGCCCACCCCCAACTCCGGGCAGGCAGAACCCAGACTTTTTTCAGTATTGGGAAGCTGCTGTTAATAAAGATGGAAAGGCTGGGGGAGGAGGGGGAAAGCGCAGAGGCTGGAGAAAGGAGCGCTGTCCAGTTCTCTGTCCTGGGTTTGGCAGTGGAAAGGGACGGGAAGGGAAAAGACCGAGATGTGGCTGAAAGGAACCGAGGAGGGGGCAGCAGCCAGGGTGATGAGTGAATGTGTGCCTGCACCCACGCTTTTGCTCTTAACTGTGTCTGAGTGCTAGGGGTGCTTTTCATTTGGGTGGGGAGAAAACATAATTGTGCCTGATTCAGTAGTAGGAGGGTATCTTTAGATGTGTGTCTGTGTTTGCAAGTCTCTAAGTCTGCTTTGCCCTTAAATGCACCTGTCTCCCGTCTGTATGTCTGTATAGTTGGGGATCGGTGGGGGAGGGGTTGCCCAGGCATGCAGAGTATACTCTGGGGTTCCCACCACCAAATCCTGGCTCGTGGAAGAAACTGGTTGAGAAGGAAGTGCTGAACTTTGTCCGAAGCTGAGAGCATGCCTATGTGTGTGTTTGTGTCTTCATTTCTGTTCCTGGTGTGTGCAGGCGCACAAGTAGTGGGGTTGCATCAGGGCCAGATGTGCAATTCTGTGCGCCCATCCTGAGTCGTATCCTCCTCCGGGTGCCCCCGCCCCAGGCCCTCCAGATTCTCTCTGGTGACCCAGGGCACTGGAGTTGGAAACCCTTCAACAGGCCAGCACCCCTCAGTGTGAGTTGGACTTACTGAATGTGGAGAAAGGGGCCTCACCCTCAGGAGAGGGGAAGAGCCATAGGGAATCTGAATGGAAGAACCCGTTGCACTGTCCTTCCTCCAGCCAAGGGGCAAGGGCCTTTTCCTGGGCCTCTTTTCCCTTGCCTGAGGGCCTCTGATGCCGTGGATATGGATGAGAGCAACAGAATTCTCCCGGGATGTAGGAGCAGATACATGGAAACCTGGCATATCCCTTAAAATACAGCTCTGCTTCTTGTGTTTCCTCTTCTGTCTTCTGTGGGGTGGGGGTGAGAGGTGCTGCTGAAATGCCCTATCGGTTAGAAATAGGAAACTGACCAACCTCTCCCTGGTGGCTCTAGTCACATACAAGCACCCACATGTGCAAAGGCCAGTGGCCTAGAGCAGGAGCCCAGCAGGGACACAAGCAGGGCTTCTCTCCAGCCTGGGGCACTAGCAGGGGAGTCAGGCCTGCCAACTCTGTTGCCCCACTCTGCTCTTGCAAAGCCATTGTGTAGAGCACGTTGCCCTGAAGCCTGGAGGCCCATGGTGGGGGGGTGGGGGGGGGCAGAGACCACTCTGTGGGACATGCCCAGACCCCAAAATATGTTTTCCCTTGGGGCTGTGAGATGCCAACGGCCCAAAGTAGGGATATCCAGGTGGGCTTGAGTCTTGACAGCCCCAGGTTTAGGGGTTCATCTGAGCAACAGGGAACTGGTATAAATAAGCTGGGAGCATCCCTATCTCATGACCTCCTTCAACATGGAAAGAAGATCTAGTTACATGTATGAGGGGCTATACAGGGTGGGTGTTTGTGTGTGTGTGTGTGTGTGTGTTCAGGTCATAATAGTGCCCCTGTGTCATTTCTAGGCCCCCAGATCAAGGCTGGAAATGTTGCCAGAACCCTTTTCTTTACATTCTGGTAGGTTTAATGTTGAGAGATATTCCCTGGGGCAGAGGGAGGAAGGGAGATGATCCCACTGCTCAGGGCCAACTTGGGGTTTGTAGCTGCTAGAGGTGAGGTTATGCCTTCACGGCCCCCATCGCCCCTGGCTGGAGGGCTTGCCCTGGGACCGAGGAGGGGACCCTGGGTCTCCGCCCCACGTGTCCGTCTCTGGGAGGGCTTTGGGGGTGAGGGCTGCCCTGGCCCAGCTGACTCTGGCAGCACAGACCTCACTGCTCCCTCCTCCCCGGACCAGACTCCTGACCTCTCAGGTGGGGCGGCAGCTGACTTGTGTTAGGTGAAGGGTCATGTAGCTGCCCCTTCCTTGATCATCCCGAGTCTGTAGGTAAGGGGGGCCTGGTTCGGCCTTCCCCGCTGGGTCCCAGGCAGAGAGGAGTCTGAGGCCGAGGCCCAGCCCCCACCGCCACCCCAGGATCCTGCTGACACAGCCAGGCGCCTGTCATGCACGCCCTATTGATTACTCTGCCTCCTGCAGCTCTGGATGGCTGTGTGTCCATGTCTGTCTGCAGGTGTGTGCGTGCGCGTGTGTCACTGGAGTGTCTGGTTGTTCATCTCACGTGTGACTAATTTTTTGTATCCCCTGTGTGTATCTCTGAGAAGGTACAGCGTGAGGGACCGACTTGTGTAGTTGTTTTGTGTGTGGCTGTGGGGTCCGGAAAGCGTGCGAGTGTGCGTCTGTGAGAGAGGAGGGTGACCGCACGGCCTGCGTGCTGTACACCTGTGATCGGAAGTTGAGGGGGTCTTGTGTGACTGTCAGCACCATGTTGCTGGCATGTGGCTGCCTGTTCGGGCTCCAAGACTTGTGACTTTCTCCACTGGTAGGGGTGTCGGGGAGGGGAAGAAAAGCTGGAATTCACCTTCGGGCGAGCTTGTTGCCTGTGGCCGGTATCTAGGCAGAGGTCCAGGTGAATCCTGCGATGCTGAGTTGGGGGCAGTGTGGGTGGGCCTAGGAAGAAGGTGAGCCCAGCTTGGGCCCCTGCCCTGTACTGAGCAGGCAGGCCTGGCTGGCCTCATCCCTGGCTCTGGGAAAGCCTTCCTCCCCGGCCGGCCTGGTATTCAAACCCAGACAAAGGGGGGCTTTCTCTCTCGCCTCTTTGTTCTGCTGCCCCAGAGCGCTGCTCTCTGCATGGCAAAAGCTAATTCCACTCTGCAGCTGGGAAACCTTCTCTGGGGTCTGCCGGGGCTTGTTTCGCAGAGCCTGCTTCTCTCCTCGTCCTGGCTTCTGCCCTCCAGCCTCTTCCCTCTGCGTCTGTGGTTTCCTCTGCCCCCGGGGGGCCGCATGGGAGCCGAAGGTAGGGGCTGAGGCCTGGAAGGTGCCCGGTGACAAGGGGAGAGTGTTGCGGCCCAGGGAGAGAGGAGGCTAGCATATTCCTGGGACTTTGGTGAGAGTGGGGGGCAGGTTTGGAAGCTGGGGAGGGGGTCAGGATAGGGTAGTTCTGAGCAGGGGTCGCAGCCAGAGCTGGAGCTGAAATGGGAGCTCTCTGGGGAGGGGTGTGAGCAGAGAGCCCAGCCCCCTCTTCTTGCCCCATTACTCCCCTCCTCCTCCACCCGCCCCCACCCGCACAGGGGCTGCTGGATCCAGCACTGGCCCTGTCTGAAAACCTCAGACAAGGGTTGCCTCTGGCCCAGCCCCTGGGGCCCTGTTCCCTCCTGACCTTGCTTCTCAAGGTTGACTTGAGGGTTTTAGTATTATTATTTATTAACTTTTATGCAGCCCGGAGTCCCCATGGCCTCACCCGCCTGCCCAGTCCAGTCTGGCATCAAAAATGCCAGCTGGGCCTGACCAATCAGACTCTAGAGGGATGTGAGGCTTTCCTGGGGCAGGAATGTAAGGAGCTAGGAGTGCCCCCTCTCTGAGATGGGAGAGGCATCCGAGGGAGCAGCTCAAGCAGAGAGTCTAGAACATTGGGCGACAGGTAGGAGGAACAGGATGGTCTGGGGCCTGTTCCTCATACCTGTCAGGTCTGATGGGATGGGAATAGAGTGTTCCCAAGTCTTCTCAATGTTTTTGCCCTCACAGGACCAGGAGCAGACCCCAAAAGTCCTTAGGTTCTAAGGGACAGGAGCTGCTGAGTGGAGCTGGGCCTCGAATCGCCCCTCCTCCTTCCTGCTGGAGGCCTGGTCCCTCCAGCGCTGCTAGTCTCGACCATGTTCCCCCACTCCGCTCTGCTCCCGCACTGCACTCTTGAGGTGTGCCACAGTCCAGGTGACTCACTGGGGGCTGGGAGGGGTTTGGAAAGAGCCCCCCGCATCCCTACCCCCTGCATCGAGAGCCCATGCTCTGAATCAAGCTGGAAAATCTGGTCCTCTCTCCCAGCTGTGGGTTTTTCCCAGATGGGAAATGGGGCCTCAGCTCCCAGCAATTCCCTGGACATGGGAATGGAAAGAGGCTGCCGGTGGTGGGGAGGGGCGTAGGCCTTGCTTCCTCTGCCCCCACTCTTCCGGCTCCTCAGCAACCTGATTCAGTCATTTGGTGGAACTGAGGTGAGAGGAGATGAAGAGGCAACAAGTGAATATTCCCCTCCCTTCCCCCAGCTTCCCAATGCCTGAGATAATAGTGACCCCCCCCCATCCTCTGCCTTCCCCAGGTTTTGTCTGTGGCAGGATTAAGATCATCTGGCCCCAAGGGAGGAAGGTCCCTGCAAGGGTGAGCTGGCCAGCGTGGGTCCCCGGGCCCCCCTCCTAGCACTCTGTGATGACTGGCAACCCTTGGCCAGTTTCCTTCCCGTTCCTGCCCCCTCCCCTACCTACCCCTGCAGCAGAGACAGGAGCTCGGTGTCCTTTGAGCTGGGGGAGGGGAAGTGAAACCCAGCCACCTGCTAGAGAGTATGTGGCCCCTGCCTTTGCTAGCCCTGGACTGGGCTCCCACCCCACAGGGCTCTGGGCAGGCAATGTCCCAGAGTAGAAGTACTGCCAAGACAGGCTCTGAGAAAAGTCTGGAAGAAGAGGGCCGGGGCTGAGCTCCACCCCTAGGACTGGACAGGAGGTGCTTCCTTTGGCTCTTCCCTGAGGAGTCAGCCACGAACTCCTTGAAGGGTTCCAGAGGGGCGGGAGAGGGACCTTCCACTGCTCCGAAGGGTGGGAGTGGAACAGCCCCCATTCCAGTCCTCTGAAGAAAATGGCACTGGGAATCTACCTTGGGGCTGCCTCTTTCCTGCCCCTCATCTGGGACTTAGCCCCAGGTGCGCCCTTAATCTGATACTGATGGGTTTGGTCATGAGAATTAGCTAGGCAGGGAGACCATAGTGCACAGATATATGGGATGCAGTGGGGGCAGGGGCTGGGCTTTCAGATATCCTGAGCATTAGGCAAAAATGGCCTGCTGTCTGAGACACATCTGGAGAGGGGGGTCCTGTCCTCTCAGTGTGGGTATGAGGCATCCAGAAGGCAAAAATTTGAGGGCCAGTTGTTACAAGGGAGGTAAAAAGCCCTGGTGTTCCTGAAGGGGTGTCCTGACCACCTTGCCTTCATGGCGGGCCTCCCTTCATTGTCCGGGCCTTCACGAGGCCCAGTCTTCACCAGGGAAGGGCTGGATGTGAGTGTATGTGTAGCTCTGTGCAGCAGTGTGCATGAGGTGGTCCCAGGGCCCAGGTGGCGATGCATGCTCGTTCTGGGCACTGCTACAAGGGGCTGCTACCCTCTTCCTATAGCTACACCTATAGCTGCGGGCGGTTTCACCAGCAGGGAGGGTGCATGATCACTGCTTTCCTCTCCCACCTCTCAGCTGTGTGTCCTTACAGGCTCTGATTCTTGGGCTGGCAGCTGACCCCAGGGCATACCGGGCCACTGTGGGGACCTGCTGGAAGGGCGAAGTGCCGGGGACAGGGCAAGGTCTCCTGGGGCTGGTTCTTAGAGGTCCTGTCCTAGGTTATTGGTCAAGTTGATGGGGCAGGCACTGCCCCAGTCTTCTCCAGCTTAGAATCTGAGAGCTTCATTCCCCCCACCCCTCTCCTCCTGGGATTTTTTGTTTCCAGGGCAGCCAGCAACTCACAGCGAGGTTGCTGACATCTCTTGCTGGCCTTGGTTTCCCCAAATGTAAAATGGATCGGAGGAGTGAGGAAGGGATTGGTGGTAACTTCTCTGGGGAACCACCAGGGTGGGGGTGGGAATAGGGGTTTTAGGTCAAACTTGAGGGTCACTCTGAGGCCCCCACAGAGGAAGAAAAAGAGCCATTCCTTGTTGAGTAGACACTCACTGTGATCTAGGTTCTATGTAACCTGCTTTGCAAACCTTATTTTGTGGGCAAAACCATGACTTTGTTCAGTCAACCTGTTATGGATCTGTCGAGTGCTGGGGTCTCTGTGTTGCCTGGCTGAGAAGGGAGGTAGAAAAAGACAGCAGCTTGGGGTGCCTGAGTGGCTCAGTCGGTTAAGCGTCCGACTTGGCTCAGGTCGTGATCTCACAGTTTGTGGGTTCAAGCCCCATGTCGGGCTCTGTGCTGACAGATCAGAGCCTGGAGCCTGCTTCGGGTTCTGTGTCTCCCTCTCTCTCTGCCCCTCCCCAGCTTACACTCTCTCTCTCTCTCTCACTCTCCAAAATAAATAAACGTTAAAAAAAAATTAAAAAGAAAAAGACAGCAACAAAACCGTATTTTTAGCAGGCTCGGAGCTTTGCAGGAAATCAGACCAACTTTGAGAGGCAGACTACATAATAATGTCCTGAGGTGCCTGGGTGGCTCAGTTGGTTGAGCATTGGACTTTTGATTTTGGCTCAGGTCATGATCCCAGGGTTGTAGATTGAGCCCTGCATCAGGGTCTGTACTGTGTGTGGAGTCTGCTTAAGATTCTCTCTCCCTCTGCTCCTCTCCCCCGTTCACACTCTCTTCCTCTCAAATAAGTAAATGTTTTTTAAAAATGAATAGTGTTCTCTAGATCTTTCTGTGATGACAGTAATGTTTTGTATTTACGGTGTCTGGAATACTAGCCATTGGTGACATATAGCTATTGAGCACTCACACTGAGGCTGGTACAACTGAAGAACTGATGTTTAATTTAATTTATTTTAATTTACTTAAATTTAAATAGCCACATGCGACTAGCTGCTACCATACTGGACAGTACAGCTGCAGAGGGAAGGCACAATGTGACAGCCCCACTGCATGGCAAGGACAGGGAGTGACCTGTGCAAACTTCCAGCAGGGGCCATGGAAAGTTCCCTAGGGAATGGGGCTTAAGTTGGGCCTTGAAGGATGGACAGAGGGAGGAAGGGGTCACTGGTGGGCTGTAGAAAAACGTCAGCAGGGTGCAGGGAGTTCAAGTGTGCACAGAGCATTGGGGACAGGTTACCAGCCCACCTGACTGGGTGAGTCAAGTTGTAAGAGAGCCGTCATTGCCAAAGTATTGGAAGGAGGGAGTCATTGAGGGTTCTTGAGCAGGAAGAGACCATGTTCGAAGAAGCATGTCTGGTAAGAGAGGATGACAGGGTGGATGGAGCAGGCGGGGTGGAGAAGATTGTGGAGACAGGAGATCAAGGGCTGAGAATAGCAGCTTCGTCCAGCACCTTCCGGTAGACTGGCCTCAGGTTCTTAAGCGACAGGGTCTCCCTTCCAGTTAGGTGCAAATGAGAGGCTGAGGGAGCTAGCAAGGACTTCAGAGGCCTAGCTCTTGGTGTCAAGATCAAAGGAAGGGGTAGCTGCCCTTGATGCCCTCAAGTGCAAGTGAGGCACGTATAGGGTGAGATCTCTGGACTAGGCCAGTGGGCCTGGATGATCTTGGAAGGTTATTTGTCCCTCTGCATCTTAGGGTCCTCATCTCTAAGATGGGGCTCCCCAGAGAGAAGCGGCATGACTTGTACAAGAACAGACCCTACTGCCGGATCACCTAGGTTTTATCCTAGCTGTGTGACTTTGGACAGATTGTTTAATCTCTCTGGTTTCCTCTTCTCCGAAATGAAGATAATAATAGTGCTTAACTCACAGCATTACTGGGCTGATTAGATGAGTCTGTATAGGAAAAGCACTTAGAACAGGGGCTAGCTTGACCCTGCCCTCAGAAAGCTCATGGTTTAGATATGTGTGGGAAGCTATTCCAGGCTTTCTGTTCCTGGGAACAGGCTTGCCAGACAGCTGTCACCAGGCCCCTGGGATTGCATGGGGGGCCAGAAAGGGTCGGATGGCAGAAATTTAGGTCATCTGAGTCAAAGAATCTATAGGACGAGTCTGTTCTATAGCGGGAAGGATGGTGCTCACCCATCCTTGGTAAGGGATAGGGCCACAGCCCCCTCTGACACCTCTTCCCCACCTGTCCCTGCAGAAGATGCTGATGAAGCAGCAGGACCGTCTGGAGGAGCGAGAGCAGGACATTGAGGACCAGCTGTACAAACTCGAGTCCGACAAGCGCCTGGTGGAGGTAGCTAAGCCCAAGCCCGGGGTATGGGGCGGGTCGGCTCAGGTGCAGGGCCTTGGGCTGGTTCCCTGTTTGGGCTGGGATCTATTGTGTGGTCGACTGCACCAGAATCCCTTGGTCCGTTATTCAGTGAACTCTCCGTTGCTGAGCCCCCACTGATGCCAGGGGTAGCTGGCCCCGAGCCCTATGCTACCAGCAGGGAATTAGCAGGTCAGACCTTCCCCCGGGAGCCCTGGGCAGCCTGGGGATTCGGGGTCCCAGACTCCCCCGCCCAGGATCCGAGACAGGCAGAAGCGCAGCCAGAGGCCCCCGGCGCTCACTGCCCGCCTGCTCTCACCCCCGTGCCCACAGGAGAAGGTGAGCCAGCTGAAGGAGGAGGTGCGGCTGCAGTATGAAAAGCTACACCAGCTGCTGGATGAGGACCTGCGGCAGACGGTAGAGGTCCTGGACAAGGCCCAGGCCAAGTTCTGCAGCGAGAACGCAGCGCAGGCGCTGCACCTCGGGGAGCGCATGCAGGAGGCCAAGAAGCTGCTGGGCTCTCTGCAGCTGCTCTTCGACAAGACAGAAGATGTCAGCTTCATGAAGGTGCGCTGGGACCCAGACCAGCCGGTGGGATCTGGGTCATTCCTCAATCGGAGTCTGCCGTTCTTTGCTCCCAGTGGGTTTCCCCAACCTGTATGCTCACAGGGCTTTGGAGCCAGCCTGCGTAGATTCACAACCCTCCTCCTCCTCTGCTCTTCCTAGCTCTGTGAGCTTGGGGGCGAGTCATACATGTTCCCTGTGCCTAAATTCCCTCACCTATAAAATGGGGTTGATGATACAGATGTACAGTCCTTTATCCACAATTCCAAATTTTCAAAATCTCTGAAAACTAATAGAAAAAATTCTGACAACTCATTTAACAGAAAAAAAATTGACCTAAGCTCATGTTGGCAATTAATCGTCTTTATTTATCTTGCTTGGCACAAGAATTCAAACATTTTGCTGCGGAAACATTGATGTATTGGATGATGGTGTCCTGCTGGGGATAATATGTAATATACAGGACCCGCACCGTATCTCCCTTCTGCAGTCCGACAGTTTCCAAATTCCAAAACACATCTGGCCCCAAGGATTTCAGATAAAGGACCGAGTACCTGTAACACCTTCCGAGGGTAGTTGTGTAGAGAAAATGATGGATGTATAGAAAGCACTTACAGTGTTTGTCACATAGTAAGTGCTCAATAAACGTTAGCTCTTCTTATCTTCTAGAAATGGAGGACCACCCCGCCTCCCCCGGCCTTGACCATACTTTGGGGGGAGTCAGCCGATCAGCCCTGCCTGGGGGGAGGGAGCATGGGGCAGCTCCACTCTCCCGTGTTGCCTTTCCCACTGACTAACCCTTTTCTCTCCCTCTAGAACACCAAGTCTGTGAAAATCCTAATGGACAGGTGAGCAGATGGCCCCCAGCCCCCAGGGGAACACATCTGGGGGAGGGCAGGGAGGGCCAGGCCCACTGGGGGGAGGTAGGGCAGGCTCACCGGTGATACCTCCTCACAGCAGATGCCCCGTCCACTGCCCCCAGGACCCAGACCTGCACGGGCAGCAGCCTTTCTCCCCCTAAGATCGGCCACCTGAACTCCAAGCTCTTCCTGAATGAGGTGGCCAAGAAGGAGAAGCAGCTGCGGAAGATGCTAGAAGGTGAGGGTACTTTCCTCAATGGAAAGGAGAGAGCCCTTTGGGCAGGGGTAAATGCCAGAGCCTTCTCTCTGAGAGGCAGCATGGCCTAGTCAGATAGTCTTTTCTTCAGATCCTGGGTTTGCCCCTTCTAGCTATTGGAAAAGCTATTGGGAAAAGCCACATTCCCTCCCTAAACTTCAGTTTCTTCAGGCCATAAAATGGGAATAATAGTAGTATCTACCTGCTAATGGACTAGTCAGCATTGACCAAGATGGTGCATGATGTAATGAGCTTGGTCCTATAGACAGAAAGTGGGGAGAGGAGGCCTGGGTTGCCTGGGACGGGAGCTTTGGCGACTTTTGCCCCAAACTCTCCACAGGCCCCTTCAGCACACCGGTGCCCTTCCTGCAGAGCGTCCCCCTGTACCCCTGTGGCGTGAGCAGCTCTGGGGCGGAAAAGCGCAAGCACTCAACGGCCTTCCCTGAGGCCAGTTTCCTAGAGACGTCGTCAGGCCCTGTGGGCAGCCAATATGGGGCAGCAGGCACAGCCAGCGGCGAGGGCCAGTCAGGGCAGCCCCTGGGGCCCTGCAGCTCCACGCAGCACTTGGTGGCCCTGCCGGGCGGCGCGCAACCAGTGCACTCAAGTCCTGTGTTCCCCCCATCACAGTACCCCAATGGCTCCGCCACCCAGCAGCCCATGCTCCCCCAGTATGGCGGCCGCAAGATTCTCGTCTGTTCTGTGGACAACTGTTACTGTTCTTCCGTGGCCAACCATGGTGGCCACCAGCCCTACCCCCGCTCCGGCCACTTTCCCTGGACAGTGCCCTCGCAGGAGTACTCACACCCGCTCCCGCCCACACCCTCCGTCCCCCAGTCCCTTCCTGGCCTGGCGGTCAGAGACTGGCTCGACGCCTCCCAGCAGCCTGGCCACCAGGATTTCTACAGGGTGTATGGGCAGCCGTCCACCAAACACTACGTGACGAGCTAACGCCACGCAGGCAGTGGGGAGCTGGGGAATCTTCCCCCCCAGCCCCCAGTGGCTCGGGAATTATGCATCCAGAGACCTGCCCTTCTACCTTCCTGTCTTCCCTCCCTTCCTCCTTCACCCCTCCTCCCCCCAAGTCTTTTCCTTTTGGATTTTGTTTTGTTTGGGGCTTTGTTTTTGATTTTTTTTTTTTTTTTTTTTTAATGAATCTCCTGGACGCAGAGGTGACAGTGAGAGCTGGCCTGGGCTGGGCTGCAGGTGGCCCTGGAGTTGGGAAAGCATCTACTTCAAGGCATTGAGCTCGCTCTCTCGCTCTCTCTCTCTCCTTTTTTTCTTCCACTCCTTCCCCTTCCCACCCCCTTGACTGGTAGGAGCCTCAGCTTCCCCTAAAGCCTTGGGGGATCCAACCCTCCTCACCCAGCCCAGGGAGGATGGACCAGTGCCCACTGGCCTGTTTCTCCTCTTGTTTTTCTTTTGGGCAGTTTGATCACTGACTGAGTAAGGAATGACTTGTAGATTGTGGGGCTTTCTTTCTTTCTTTCTTTTTTTTAATTTTTTTTAAAACCAAGAATGATTTCTCCTGCTTCCTTCTTCTCAACATCCTCCCAGATGGAGTTCAAAGGCCACTTCTCAAGCAGCTTTTGGCACCTTCAGCCTCAGAGTGGAATCTTAAAGACAGGAACCCCATGTCCAGGAAAGGGGAAAAGGAACTTTGCCAATGATAGTGACCACAGCAAAAGCAAATAATAATAATATTAATAATAATAAAGAGAAATAAAAGAAATAATAAAATAAAAAAACATAGCACAGCCCTTGTTGAGGTCAGTAGGGAGGAGGGGCTGCCCCGAGTTGGGTCCTTGCCTGGATTTTGACACAGCAACTTCCTGTAGTGAGCACTTTGTATGAATCGTGGACTTCCTGTTCTCAAGGCGCAGGTATTTATTCTGTAATCTGTCTAGAGCACACACCGAAATCCAACCTTCTAATAAACATAATGGCGCAGTCCCACTCCCTGCCTTGCCTCTTACCCCGCCCACTCCCCCAGGCCTGGAGTTTTCAGGTGTTGGTCTAAGAAAGGGCACTGAGGGGTGGAAGCCCCTGCCTTCCTTGCCTTGATTCTGTGTTCGGTCTAGACTGTTCTCAGGCCTGTGAATGTCAATTTGTCAGGTACTAACTACATCCACTCTTGGACCCAGCCTTGGGTTCATTTGACAAATATTTGCTGAGTGAGGGCCTCCCAGGCCCAGCCCCCTGCTGCATAGGCCCTGGCATCTCTTTGAGGTTTTGCCAGCATGTTTTTAGCTAGGACAGACAAAGAAAGAAAGACCTTTCTATGAGTCTTGCAAAATTACCTCCTTCAGTCCACAAATATTTATTGAGCACCTGCTAAGTGCCAGGCACTGTGTGGGGCCATGGGCATAAACAGAGCAGACCCTCTTTTTGGAATTCAGTCAAACTGGGCCTTGGCCACCACTGGGGGAGTCACTCAGCTCCATGCTTCATTTGGTGACTTGGGTCCAGGCCCCTGCCCCTGCGCATGGAGGAAAAGCAGGCAGGAAAATACTTGGCTCTGAGACGCTTGGGAGATAGGGTAGCAAGGTGAAGAAGACATTCTACTCGCATCCGCCTTGGCAGAGCTGCTCAAACTCTAGCATGTCTTGGGAGCTCGTTAAAAGGGCTGACTCCTGGGGCCTGCTTCGACTCCATGGGAATCATCCAGGGCCCAGGAATCTGCGTTTTAGTTCCCAGTTAAAAGAAGTGCTGTCATGAAGGATTTGCTAGGGTCTTGGTTGTTATAGGAACCCCTGGGTAGAAGGAAGGGCTTTAAAAAGGATCTCTGGTTTGTTGCCTAACACTCTGCATGGATGTTACGTCTTAAAGCAACCTGTGCCCTTCCATTCTAGAAGGAGGGGCAACCTTTGCTGGTGCCTAGTTCTCTCCTCTTGTCTGGGTAGAATCAGGGCCTGAATGCCTCCTACCCCAGGAAGCCATGAGTAAGTCCTGTGCCAGGGGTCCAAGCCACACCCAGCCCTAGTTACTCCCCTTCTCATAAAAGTAAGGACCTGGGGTGGAAGGCATGGTCAAGCCATGTTCCCCCGGCCAGTTGGGCTGGCCAAACCAAACCAAACCAGAGTCTTGGTCCTGCTAAGTAGAAGCTGTCTTCTCATCCTGTGGGAATAGAAAACAGCTTGGTGTGGGGTGGGTGGACCCTTGCTTCATTCCTCCCCCTTCCTCACTTTGGCAGGGAGCCAGAGCCAGGACAGGATGACAACAGCTGGCCTGCCCCCTTCTCTTCCCCTGCACCTGTTTGGGGCTTCAGCGAGGGGGCAGATGGTTGGAGCACAGTGCCCCTGCAGCCCAGGGTGGAAGGATGCCTGGGGGCAGGTGCTGGTGGACAGATAGACATTTAACTCCACTCACATCTGCCCCTGTCTCACTATCCCTTTCTCTAGTTGTCAGGGACCCTAGGACATCGTC
The DNA here is from genome assembly GCA_028646485.1 of Cryptoprocta ferox. NCBI lineage: Eukaryota > Metazoa > Chordata > Mammalia > Carnivora > Eupleridae > Cryptoprocta > Cryptoprocta ferox. The sequence goes on from CM053561.1 coordinate 56,800,567, forward strand.
TGTGCCAAGGGTTTGGAGCCAAGACAGAAAGCTTGGCCTAGTTTTGTTTTAGCTGATGGGAGGGGTCCTTCCTCTCTCCAGATACATCAGTCAGACTGGGATACGGAGGGAGACTCTGGTGGGGGTGGATAGGTTTGAGCCCCACCAGGCCCCCCCTGCCCCCTCCCAACAATTACACACTTAAGCACACAGGCTGCAGGCAAAGCAGCCAGCTGCCAGCAGTCCAGCCTGGGGGTGCCTGGGCAGCCAGGGAGGCTGGGAGACACTAACCCCATCCAGCTGTCCCCAGCCACCCAGCTGTCCCCGGCTTTGTAGGAGCAGCTGTCACCCTCCTCGAAAAAGGGTCGGGGCAGAGGAGGCCCAGAAAAAGCTGGAGCTGCCCCAAGACACAAGGCCTGCAGGAGAAGGTGTGAATAGGCCTTCCGCACCCTGCCCTGGTGTGCATACTCCCACACCTCCGGGCACCCACAGGCACACCCTGTGCCTCACACCGCGAACAACTCAGAGATACTAGCTCTCACACCCCAGGCGCTGCCCTCCCGCCTTCCCCTAGAGGCGGTCACTCCTCCCCTTTCCGGGAAGGGCTGGGTTGTCGGGAGCGCCTCTCCTCCACCCCACCGATGGGGGGCGGCGGCTGCTGTGGCCCAGATGTGCGCAGCCAGCGGGGAGGCGACCGCCGGGGGCTTTCCTCCGCCCGCCACCCGCGCCGCCCGAGCTCTTTCAAGTCGTTGCCCTCCCGGTCCGAGCCCGGGCCAGCAGCTGTGCCCCGCTCCCCGCCCCCAGCCTCTCTCCCAGCTGTCTTTGGGGTGGGGCTGCGCAGCTGGGGAACAGCTGCAAAGCGTGGCGGGGAGGGTCGGGTGCCCCCGCAACAGCCGGAAACAGTCCTGGGGCCCGGGAGGGGGGCGGGGCGGATGCCGAGGGGTGGGGAAGGCGGGGCGGGGGGGGGGGTCGGCTCCTCCGCCCCTCCCCCAGCTCATCTGGCGGGCCAGCTGAGAGGGGCAGACCCCAGATCAAAGCCCCCTCCGGGCTTCAAAGGGCACCCTGCGGGCGGGGCGGGCGGGGCGGCAGCCGGGAACACCCTGCAGGCTTCGCCGCTGAGTCAGCGCCCCAGGCCCCTCTCCCGGGGCGAGACCCCACCTTCTAACCTAACTTGTGGGTTCTTCCAGCCCTGTTCACACCCACCCACTCAGGCCCTGTCGTTGTCACCATGCCACTTCCTCAGCCGCCGTCAATTTCTCCCATCTGAGGGTGGGGGAGAACCGATGAACACTTTCAGGACCAAACCTGGCCCCTGGGGGATTCCCTAAGCTACCTCTGTGTCCTGTAAATTCCGGGTGGGTGGATGGAGGGTCTAGGATGCGTCCTTCCCAACCTAGTGATCTAGGCCTAGTACGAAAGTGGAGGTAGAATGTTGATCCTATTGGGGCTGCAGAGGAAAGGGAGGTGGAAAAAAATGATTCCTGGGTATCCCCGGACAGACCCCACCACATTTTAGCCCCTCCTGTACACTGACAGTCTCCCTGTATGATTTTGGAAAACTCTCCCTTGGAGGTGCCTTAGAAGCAGTGGCCTCTAGAACCTGGGATCCTTATACTGGTTCTACAACCCTGTGAGTTCTGTTTCTTTGAATTAAGGGCCAAGGAAGGAAACTGAGGACACTGTTGGATTGCCCCTTCCCTATACTCTGTGCAGAAATGCCTGGCAAGGCCCTGGGATTCAGGGCTAAGATCCCATAAGTGTCCATGGAGGCTGAAGGAAATGGGAGACAGACCCGAGTGTGGGGCAGAGGCAGCCAGGGTTGGGGGCTCATCAGGGGAGAGGTTCTAGACTGGGACCAGGAGGGGGGCTGGCCTCAAGAATATCACGATCTTCCTTCAGGCTCTCTTTCTTCCCCCCAACACACTACCCTTTCCAAAGACTTTTTCTTCCTTTCTGGAGCAAGATGTAGTCAACTCTCTGAATTCCTCAAGAAACTTCTTCTACAGGGATAGCTCTCACAGATAACAAATAGAAATCTGGTGGATAGAGCTTTGCTCTCTACCATATTCTCCATGGTATATGGGAATTACACCCACTGAGTGAGGGAAGCCTTCAAGAGCCCAGGGCTTCTTCCCTAAAATCCTCTGTCCTTGGCATTTATGATGCAGGGCCTTGACAATGGGCTTTCCCCTGAGTTCTGCACTGGAAGTCTGCATGTTTCCTCCATGGGCAACCAGTTTTCTTTAATTGCTGTGTAGTTAATTCCTCTCAACTGCAGCAAACTGGGATATTTATGACTTCCCCTTGCACTAGATCTTCAATAATTGGGTCTTTCTTGAGAAAGAACCCATCTGCTCAGTGCCATAGATTATTTTTCATTATTTACATTGAGGCAAGAAGAGGGTGACGCATGGGGTGGTGTGTGGCATAGTTTTCAACAGCTTGTGGAACAGGGTGTTAGTAGTGGCATTGGCAACATCACAGGATTACAGGTAAAAAGTGAAATGCAGGAGCAGGCGTCCAAGAACTAAGCATTAAGGATGGTGTGGACTTCTGGTCAACCTGGAAAAAAATGGCAGTGAGTCACTGACATATGGATGGCCTGGCTGCCTGGTCGTGAATTGGATGTTGACATCAGACACTCTCCATGTCTGTGTCTGCTGCAGGGCATTGAGTAGGGAGGGGGTTCGGATGCAAATGGGCAGCATGGCCTAACAGGGATTCTCCAGCCACTCTAAATGCCATCTCCACCAGCTGCAGCTCCCCAAGCCCCACCTATCACATCACAGGCTTAGAGTCAGTCCTCCAGCAGCCCAGGTGGTTCCATGCCCTGGTGGTTCTGCCGAGCCCTCTGCCTGGATTGTAGACCTGGACTCAGAATTTTGCCTCCTCTGTGTACCCCTCCCTCCCCTCCCCAGGAGGGTGTGAGGAAAAATGAAATGATGCGTGCTAAGTGCCAGGTCTGTTCCTGGCATCGTCCACTTTTGGGCATTGATAGCTATCACAATGTTTATGTTCCTGTGGGCCAAACACACACCCATGCACTTAGGGCTCTCACATGGTATTCTAACTATTGTGGTTTACATGTCAGTTTACCAGCTGCATGGCTTACATGTCCATCTAGCCTGTGCGTCCCTGGAGGACATACTAGTCTTCTGTGATTTTTCAGAGCCTAGGATAGTGCCTGTTCCATTCGTTCACTCATTTATTTATTCAACAAATAATTATTGAGATGCCTTTAATTCTGGGCACTGTTCCAGCATTGGGGATACATCAGTTAACAAAATAGACAAACTCTCTGCCCTCTTGGAGCTGACAATTTAGTGGGAAAGGGACAGACAACAAACAATAAATCAATAACTGTGAGTTGGTGATAAGTACTGTGAAGATGAGTAAAGCAGGGTGAGGGGGTAGGACATGTCAGTAGAGGCAAGGGGGCATGGGAGTCTTTGTATAGGGAGATGGTGGGGGATGGCTTTACTGAGAAGGTGACACCAAGCACATACTTTGGAATGTGAGCAGACAAAGTCTCAGGGTATCTGAAGCAACAGTGTTCCAGGCAAAAGGAACAAGCACAAAGCCCAGAGGCAGATGATTCTCGTTTCAACAATAGCAAGGGGGTGTGAGTGGCTGGAAAGAGTGAGGGGCAGAGCAGTGAGTAATGAAGTCAAAAAGGCATAAGGGAACAGAGCCAGGACATGAGACATTGTAAGTGCTTTGCCTCTGCTCAAGTGATAATTTGCTGAATGAATGAACCAATGAATGGATGGATAGATGGATGGGTGGATGCATGGATGGATGGATGGATGAATGGATGCCAAATGCCTAGGCTTTCAGGGCTCATAGGGGAGTCCTCTGGGCTAGAGGGTACTGGGCCATCTTCCTGGGCATATGGGACTTCAATCATAAAAGACTCCTGGGCATATGGGACTCCTCCCTAAAAGAGGAGTAAGAAAAGCACAAAAGAGGGGGGCAGATCCTCCAGGGAGAAGGTGACTATGAGCACAGGTGGGGAAATAAAACTGTGGGGGTTAGGTTGGGGGACAGTGAGGATAGCTCATATCAAGCTCAGGAGATGTGTGAGAGTCGATGATTGACAGGCCTATAAAAAAGGTTTGGGGTCAGTTCAGAGGGGTCTTGAATGACAGGATAGACAGTTTGGCCTCATGTCCCATCCACGCAGGGCGCCTGAAGACATCTGAGCAGGAGAACTGTGTTTTAGAACAATGGTTCTGAGCACTAAGGGGGTGAGGGCCAGGCGGCAGGGGACAAGATGGCCATCGAGGAGGCAAAGGGAGGCCCAAGTGAGAGAGGAGGTAGGCTGCGGGGTGCAGGTTGGCCCCAGCCCAAGGACAGGAAGGGCCTCCAGGTCCCACTGCTCAGCCAAGGAATGGAAGGCCAGATCAGGCCTTCTCCTTCCCTGCCAGCCAGCAATGGGCCCTGAAGTCAGCAGAAAACCCCGGGCCCTGGGGAGGAGGCGGCGCAGAGCCAGAAGCTGCTGAGGGAGCACTGGCAGCAAGATGCCATTGTACGTCCGCAATCAAGATACTTCAGAGGAAATCAAAAGCACCAACTGGGGAAATGATGTGTGCACTCTCTCTCTCTCTCTCTCTTTCTCAAACACACACACAAACTTCTGCCTCCAAAATGGGTCAAGTGAAGGCTGTGGGCGTGGGCTGGGGAGCGAGGGCTGGAAGGAGAGGAGGCCTGGGGCCCTGGAGCAGCCTGGGCGCTCGTGCCCACTCACCCTCCTGGCATAGGGGGCGGCAGCAGCTGCGGGGCGGGGTGGGACGTGAGGATAAATAAACACCTCCCCATGCATATGGATAATGCTCACAGCTGCCCTGCCTGCTTTGCGTTCATTAGGACCAACTGTTCCAGGAGTGGTGGCAGGCAGGCAGGAGGGGGCTATGTGCCCATTCACAGACTGGGGACGGGGGGGGGGGGGGGGGCTGCCTGCAGCTGTGCAGACGCCTCCCCCAGCCTGGAGCAGCAGCCCAGCCCCTGTGTTTCCTTTCCTCCCTCTTTCTTCCTCCCACCCCACTGCTCTGGGGGACCTGGAGGTCTCAGGGTGGGCCTGGGGAGTCAGGGTGAACCCCCAGGAGCTGGGGGAATTGAGGGGCATAGTTGGGCTGGGTTGTGTCCCCGCCCCAGCCGCAGGATGGGCCGTCGCTTACAAGCCAAAGCTCCTTATCCCTTTCTCTCCCAAAGCCATCTGTGGCATCCAGGCAGGAAATGTTCTTTGGCCCTGTCATCTGGAGGCCTCAGAGGAGACTTATTCATGCCGAAAGCCCTAGATCAGGCTGTTGTGTGCCCCCAGACAGAATCAAGGGGCGTGGGGGTGGCGTGCCAGCAGATTTTGCAAGATTCCTCACTGTTGGCAGCGAGGAAGGCTGAGGAAGGGAGGGAGGCTGCTAGGCTCCAATTCCCCAGAGTAGGTCAACCAGGTGGGCCCGGGGCCTGGGTTAGGGGGCCCAGGGAGGGGTCTGGCTGGTGTAATAGGCAGGGCCACCGAGTATGGCAGCCTGTGCCTGGGGGACTGTCAGCTAGTGCCAAGCCTGGCACCCTGATGCGGGGCATCCGCATCCGCTCCCAAATGAGTCCGCAGTGGCCCAGGTGACGGGCCGGTCCAGTCTCAGGAACAAGCATTCTGCTAACAAGGCAAAAAAAGACCATAGGCAGACAATGTCCCGGTGCATCTGTTCGCAACCCGGCCTTCCTCCTTCCCTCTGGTGGTCTGAGGAAGGAGAGAGCACTCCCTCTCTAACATTTTGGGCCAGGACAGAGGTTTGGGCTAAGCCCCAGGTGAGAACGGAGGCGACTGATACCAGGGTGGGGCCCAAAGGGCAGCAGCTTCCCAGCCTCTTCCTTTGTTGTCAGGGTGGGGCCAGGCCGCCCTGCCCCCTCTGCCGGCGGCCTCCAGAGCAGCACCCACCTCTGGGCCTCCTGGAAGGGTCTCGCGCATCCTGAAGAGGGGGGTGACAAGGAGGAAGGTAGGCCTCTCACCCACCTCCCTGTTTCCCGTAGCCTCACCCCCACCATGACCCTGTGTCAGCGGCCCTGTGTCTAGCGGAGAAGGCGTCCTGGAGAAAAATGGGCTTTCCAGGCAGCCGGAAGCCCAGACAAGCCATTTCCTCGCCGTGTGGTTGCAGGCAAGTGACTTACCTTTGAGAGCCTTGGTTTCCCCAGTGAGGAAACAGGAATGGGGCTACTTATCCTGTAGGCTACTCCACGGATCCAGTCAGGGACTAACAGGGCTAGCAGTTTGCTTAGCGAAGCTGCCCAGCCCTTGTAGCTTTCAGCTTCAGGTATTCGAGCAAGTTCTCCCACAAACCTTGCCCCTCCTTGACTTAGCTTGATCTCTTCAATTCTGTCATTAATATTTCATTTCTTTAGCAAAGGTTTTGTGTCCCTTGCACACTGCTATTCACTCTGGGGAAAGAAATCTCCCCGTGGTCCTTTGTGCAGGAGGCTTCCTGAGCTCCCTTTCTGAGCTTAGAAGCCAAAAGGTGAGAAGGTACAGGTCCCCCTTCCCCTGCCGCCTGAAAGTAGAGCTTTCATACGAAACCTTTCACAAGCCCAAATGGTGTGGAGTACACCCTGCTTTCTAAAAGTTCATGTTACGCCACTTTACTTTTATGCAAGACCTACGTGAGTATGGTAATGGCTTTTTTCGTAAAAGCGAAAATCCTCTGCAGATTTCTTTCGGTTAGTGAAAACAGGTACTGAGGTAGGTCTTTCGCAAAAGTGAAGTGGCGAAACATGAACTTTCGGGAAGCGAGGAATACCTGTGTCATGGTACGCACTTGGGGCCCGGCAGGTAAACAGGCCCAGGTGCAAATCCTGATTCTGCTCTGCTGGTGTGATCTTGAGCAAGTGATTCAAATTATGCGAGCCCTATCCCCAAACTGTGACGATACCTACAGTTAGTAATGTTGCAAGCATTAGATAAGATAATAACTGTCAAGTGCCCAGTGTTAGTGGGTGTCCTCCTGACGATTGGCCCTGGTCTGGCAGTAGGGGCCTGGCTGTTGGTCACATCTCCACATCTGCATGTGTGTGGCTGGTTCTGGACACACACACAAACACACGCATACGAATGCACGCGCGCGCGGACACACGCAGACACACACTGTCACAGTGCTGGACCAGGAGATTTCACTGCAGGGAGCAGGAACTCTCTTTCCCTCCTCCCTGCCCAACTCCTGGTGCTGTAGCTTCCCTATGTTCTGCAGTGTTGGAAAAGGAAATTACTGAACAGATTGCAATTAAGAGGGGAGAGGGGGGAGAGGGAGACAGAGGCCCTAAAATGCAGCTTGACTGAGCGCTAAACTGTGTTTTTGCCTGGAGCCAATCAGGAGCCTCTGACAAGAGCCTGTTCCCACTTACAAATCTAATTGCAAGACTCGTGGCTGGGGTGGCCCCGGGAGCCCCGGAGGGGAGGGGGCTGCCAGCACCTTCAGGAGACTGTGGCTGCTTGCGTGTTGCCTTGAAAGTTCCAGAACCACATGGGAGGGGAGGTGGGGCGGCCTGGGAGGTCTTGGGGGCCTGGGAAGGTCTAGACTCCAGAATTTCTGCCAGTTATTATAATAGCTGCCAATGATTTAGCACCTGCTATGCCCTGGACATGCATAGCTTCGCCCAATCCTCTGGAGAACTAGATGATGTTACCTCATTTTACAGATAAGAAACAGGCAGAGCGTCCCTACTTTGTGCTAGCTGTTGCCCCAGCTCTAGATACTTTATTTACATTATATCTTTTTTAAATCTCTCTGCCATTTTAGTCCCATTTCATAGATGAAGAGGCAAGACTCCAAGAGAGTAACTTGCCCGAGATCACAGAGCTGATTTATGATGGGCAAGGATTAAACTCCGGGCCTCTCTGACTCCAGAGAACAGACTTTTTAATTGTACCTTACTGTCCCTTTATTGAGCAGGGTGTTCCGGATGGAGTTGCCAGATTTAGCAAAACGACACAAACAAAAAAACTGAGAAGGCCAGTTAAATTTGAATTTCAGATAAACAATGAATATTTTTGAGTTTTAGAAGTATGTCCCCAATATTGCACGGGATATACTTGTATTAAAAACAATTCTTTGTTTATTTGAAATTCAAGTTTAACTCAATGTCCTGTCATTTATCTGGCAACCCTAGACCTCTCTCCCTCTGCCTCAAGCACCCCTCTTTTCTGCCAACAGCTTGCCTTTAAAGGCGGGCCCTTGGGACTAACCATTCTGGTGAGTCGCTAGGCTGCAGAAGTGAGGCTGCCCAAGGGGAATGGATGCTTTTCTGCGCTAGGGACAGAACCCTGGACGGGTGCCTGCTCTGTCACCTACTGTGTGACTTTTGGCAAGCCTGTTTCCCTCTCTGAACCTTCTCTAAAAGGAAGACACAGGTTTAGGCACTAGAAAATTCCAAGTGTTCTCGCCAGGTTTTTCCTAATGTCTTCTCTTTCTCCCCATCCATGCCAAAGATGGTACAAAATGATGGTTGCGCTGGAGTGAGGACAGAGAACACCCAACACTGGGGACAGGGAACCCCCAGGGAGCATTGCTGGTGTGGACTTGAAAGACTGGGGGCCAAGACTTGCTGGGAAATGGGCCATGACTGTCGTCCTGCACAGGCGGCAGGGTGCTATACGGCTTTCGGACCTGGGCTCCAGCCCTTTCTGCACTGAAGGTTCTGTGATGGGGGGACAAACTCCTTAACCCAGGCCAGTACCTTAGTCTCCTCGACTGCAAAGTGGGACTAATGTTGCCCCTACTGTATGCACAGCTCAGGCTGTGTAGGAGGGGCTTCAGAAAGCTTTGTTTTTATTGGTGGTGGGGGTGTTAGTATTACATCCTCTGGAAAGAAGCACCTTGAGGAACGCTAACCTCTGAAAGGACAAACGCATTCGAGGCCCTTTCCCAGCTTTGGCAAAGAACACAACACATTCCAGGCTGCCTTCCTTTCAGCTAAATTTTATTTGTCAGATTTTTGACAGACGTCTAAATTATACATTGAATTTTCCACATGACCAAATACCACGTCCCTTCCTTTGATTATCATTTTCAAAAGGGACTATAAAAAAAGAACCTTTCCACGGATCAGACTGAACCCTGAAACCACATGGAGTGCAGAGCTAAAAATAAAAGGAAGTAAGAACTGGCCCCTGAGAAGGAAAGAGAAATCAAAGCAAACTCTGACGGGAATCAAGGGACGAGTCCTGGCGAGGGTGACACGGTGTCACCCTCCAGGCCAGGCCGGATAAGGAGCGGCCGACAGTGAGGGTGGGACACAGAGTGGCACAAAAATAGCCGCCCGCTTTAGCCCAGAGGGGAATAAAGAAATTTGTCAAAAGCCCGGAGAGAGAGAAGTGGAGTTGGAGGGAGGGAGGGGGCAGGACCGCGTCCTTCCAGCAGTTTCGGGAGCTGCGGACTTCTTCCGCCCCGGCACATTTCTACCCGCCGGCATAATCGCTGACTTTCAGCTGTGCGCCGACATGTTCCCCAGCTCAGCCCACATCAATGACACCCTTGTTTCCATAGTAACCGAGGGAGAGTGAAGGGGAAAGGGTGTGCAGCGCCGGGCGCGGGCGCCGGCCGGCGGGAGGCGCACCGGGGCGGCCGCGGGCGGGGAGGGGAGCCCGTCCCGCAGCTGCGCGAGCCCGCGGCCCGCCCGCCGGCCCCCGCACGTCCCGAGGCCGCCCGCGGGGCGTGCCGGGCACCCCCCCCCCCACGCCCCTGCAGGCGGGAGGGCGCGAGACCCGGTGTCCCCTTTCCAGCTTCAGATTCCGTCTTCTGGTCCTGGCCGCGGGGGTGGGGTGGGGCCGGGAGAGGAGAGAGGGTTTCGGGAGCGTTTTGGTTTTACAAATGGGAGCTTTCAAACTGCAGTTTTCAGGCTTCGCTCCTCGAGCCCAGGAGCCCCTGGAGGGTTCAGTAGGGCTCAAAGGGAAGATGAAAGCTTGTGACATCCGCAATGTCTCTGTCTTTAGCTGAAAAGCAAATCTGAGCATTCACAGAGGCTGTTATCAGAGGACGGCAAGTGGCTTCTGCAGGCTGGCCAAGGCCTTGGGAGGGCTCTTTCAAACAGTTCCCTAAGTTGATGGTAAAAGAACAAAAATATTTCACAGGCCGTCCACTACCAGAGTCAAAAGTTTCATGTCACAGTGTTCCAAATGGCAGAGCTCAAAGCAGGCGTTTTGCCCCTCCGGTAACATCCTTGGTGCACTATTTGGAGGGAAAAGCCATTTTCAAGTGCTAGAACCACGTTGCCAGCCTGACAGAAGAGGGATTTCTGGTTCCTTATCATTCTGTTTAGGCTCTGTTCAAAGCCGAGAGAGGCACCTGGGTGAGACAGAGCCACAGGAGGAGGCTGCCGAGAGTGACTGGCTCAGGGGTTTGAAAAAACCTCACCCTCTTTTGTTTTGCAAGTCCTTACTGGTCTGTCCACAGCAACCCCAGGGCACCTTTTCATGTCTGCCATTGTTAATGACTTTCACCCCAGACTATCTTTGAAGCTGGTCCTGCTGCAGCCTCACCTGCACAACTTTGTCCAAAAAAAAAAAAAAAAAAAAAAAAAAAAAAAAAAAGCTAGGTACTGAGGGCCAGGGGCTGGACTGGCCCCTTCGGTCTGCTCCAGTGTCTAGGTGGGTTTGGGAAGGGCCACCTCCCGGGATGAGAAGGCAGCTGGCCTCCCCGGACCCTCCAGCCACTGAACAGTCTCTTATTCACTCTCTGAAAACCCCCGAGCTCAGGCACCAGAACAGAGTTCAATTCAGGAGCCGAGTGTCGCTCTGGCCTGCTTGCCCATGTCTGAGGCTGGGGATTTCTCACGGCTCAGGGAAACAAGCTATTTTTTTTTTTTTTTTTTTTCAACACAGGGCAGGAGACTCTCTGCCCTTTTTTTTTTCTCCACTCGACCCTCAGAGGCACATTTTGCTGAAGAGGCAGAGGACAGCAGCAGCTGGGGGGACTCTGGCTCCCCTGGGCATGGCCTCGGCAATCATACACACCCACGTTCCTCCCAGCAGCAAACCCTCTCCACCCACGAGCATCCCACACCACCAAGTTGCTAGCACTGTAAAAATTGATCTCTTCTAACAATCGATCTGCCAGCCTTTTCTCAGTGGAGCAGGTTCATGGTAAAGCTGCATTTATTTTTGAAATCTGATAGCAGCGGCCTATTGTGATCATTTAAACGGAATTCTTTGAGCTTTAGAAATCCCTTCTATAGGACGGCCATGGAGAAGCCGGCTAATCTCGGAGTCTGAGGCTCACTGCTTCACTGAACTGGAGAAAGCCTGTTTACGCTAGCCTGAGCCCTCGATGTGAGGGCTTTTTAAGGACCTTGTAATTTTTCTGGAATTAAACCTCCCACCTCTCCCTACATTCCAGATGTCATTACAGTCAAAAGTCATAAGAATGTGCTTCCCTGTGTGGCTGGCTGGGGGGAGGAGGGTGTGTTGGGGACGAGGAGGTATGTTTCTGTGGTGACTTGTTTGCGAGAAAGGGTTTTTTCCCCCCCTCTCTCTCCAAAGGGTGAGGATTACATACACAGTCTCCTACCTGCATGACAAGATGGTTTAATCATCTGCTATCCCTCCCCTCACCTCCCCCCCCCTCCCGCAGCTGCTTCCCACCCCAGCTCAGTTGGTGATGGTAAAAATGACTGCCCAGCACCAGCAAACACAGTCTGTGGTTTCAGAACCATGGGGGGGGGGAGGGGGTAATGTAAGGGACAGGTCAGGAAATAAATGAATGCAGTATAAGCTGCTTCTTCCTCTTTTCCTTTCTTTCTTTCTTTTTTTGAAAGAAAAAAAAAGCCCACTGGAATTGTCTAAACTGCAATGTAATCTCTTGCTCATTTAAAAGATCTCATTTTCTAATCATGTGCTTTGAGACATTTAATACTATTTCAATTATGCAGAGGAAATAATATAATTCCTTTATTTGAAAAATGATACTGAACCTCAGAGATCAGTTAAATCTACTGCTGGAATGGGGATTCTTTTTAAACTGTGTTGTTCCCTCTCTTCAAACAGCTGTAGCTGTACACAGATGGAAAAACATTTGGTCAGAAAGCAGCAAATTAGTGTTTTTCAGGACAGAATTCAGCTCCCGCAGCTCCCGCGTCTCCATTCGTCTAGATTTTATTTCTTCTTTGCATTGACATTTTTGCAGACCCAGTTCATGCCGTCCTTTGAGGGAAACGGGCAGAGAAAGGCAGTGTTAGCTCTAAGAAAGGCACGAGGTGCTCAAGCCCTCAAGTCAGGGCGGGGAGTCAGGAGTGGGGGTGTAGGGAGGGTGTCCTGGATCATCCCTCCCCAACCACTGAGCTCTAGGGAAGTTTGCTGACCCCAGGGCCCACCTGGGTGACCAGGGACAGTGGCCTCCTAGGGAGGAGAAGGGGGGGCCTCTGAGAGCCCAGGGGGGAGATGGGAGGGGGAGTGCCCAGTGTCTGAACTTGAGATGGATCCTCAGGAACTCCCTCTGAAAAAATAAACACATCTGCCTGGATCCAAGGCCTGATTGAAGAGCTATCAGAGATTCCAGCCATTTTTGGCTTTTTCTAAAAGCTGACCTTTGCTGGGGCATTAAATTCAATAAGTCACCCTTCTGGTGCCCCAGTGTGTTTACAGTGTGACAATGTACACTTGGGTTAAATTAAATTTTTTTGGAAAAACAAACCGACTGCAGTGTGTGTTACTAGACACACACTGGGGCAATGTGCATTTATCTCTCTTAGTGCGGCACTGCACAGAGGTTTAAAAGGGCTGGCCTGATTCTTGCAGCTTTAAGCACTACCAAGCTGAGGGACTGGGGAGAAGGTTCCCTTAAAGGTACAGTGACCTTGAATGTGTCCTCTCTTAGAAGGCTGGAGAGGGACAGGGGTAAAAACCACACAATGCCTACAGCCACCTGGCAGGCAGCAGGATTTCTCATGGATGCCAGGTCTGCCAGAGATGGCCTCCTTTTCGGCCCCCTCTGGAGCCGTCCCTGAACGCTCTCCCTTTCCCCAGAGGCTCTCTGACCTTCAGGGGTGTTCGGGGTTCCTTTAGAAGCCTAGCACAAAATCAAAGGAAGCTCCTGCAATGAGTCCCTTTCCTCTGCATCTGTAACACATACTCGCTACGGTCCCAGTCACGTTTGCACATCTCAGGGCGTACATGACATGTAGAGCCCCGCATTTCCTGTGACCACGGAGCTAGTACTTGAACCTGAACAGCTGAGACAGCTTAAAGTAATAAATATCAGCTGACACCCTTGGCCATTCGGAGCATTAATCCCATAAACAATACATCACTGCAAAACAACCAGCAGGCATCCTATCTCCTGGCTAATCTGACCATAACCTGAATTTACAGTGTTTAAAACTCTGCCAGTTGCCATCAGAGCACTTGGGCAGGAGAACCAGATAATCCGTTGGCTGTCCCAGGGCAGACCTTGGGCTGTTTGCCAAGACGTGGCTGGCCATGGCCCAAAGCCCAAAGGTGGACAGCACCTGGCAACGGTGGGGGCAGGGGTGGGGAGCTGTGGGGTGGGAGAAAGGTGGACTCCAAATGCATCTCCAGTTACAACTAGGTCAGCTACTTAGTCTGAAAAGCTGAGGCCAATTTTAAGACCATTTTATGAAAAGGATTAATTTAAAGAGAAGCATGTTTAATTTTAGTAGCTAATTGGTTTCCAGGAAAAAAAAAAAAAAGATCACCTGCCAGGAGACAAAAAAGATTTTACAAATAAAAGAGGGATGAATAAGATAACCATCTTCTCTCTGCCTTCGAAGCTGAATAGCTCAGCACTTACTTAGCACTTTCCACCTTCAGGAACCCCGTAGGAACACTATCAAAGGTGTGCACCTCAATATTTTCTCCTCTAGAGAGACTTGTAGATTTTATCAAATCATCTTCTCCGAGAAATCAAGAACTGTGTTCCCACATTACATGAATGGCACTCCCTCCACCTTGTTTTATGGCTGATTATGGGGGGAGGGGAGAGTTCTTTTTATTATATGTAACTGAACATGAATGCAGTCAAAGAGATAGGAAAAATATTTACTCAGCTGCAGGAACCCAGCGCAGAATGTGGAGGGTGAGGGGCAGCTTTCCCCAGTTATCTGTTATGGAGGCAGAGGGGATTTAAACCAGGGAGCCCTGCTGGGGGGCAGTGTCTTCCAGATGTCTGAGGACCAGGGGTGGCAGAGCCCTTCCAACCACAGTCTTGCCGACAGAGGGCGCTCAGGGGTCAGCACCCACCGGCTGACCTGGCGGCCCCTAGGCCCGCACAGCTGCCGCCTGCAACCTGAAGGAGTGTGGGAAGCAGGGAGAGAGGAGAATTAATCGGGGCAAAGCCCTGTGGCTGCTCTGGCTCTCGGAGGCCCCGCCCTGATCTGAAGTGTCTGGAGACTGGGGAACTGCACCTTTGCTGCTCTTATCCAGAGGAGAACCTGAGCTGCAGGTAAGAGGTGTTGGGGAGGCTGTAGTTAAGGGGGATAATGCCTCTTCAACCAAATCAAGGGTGGGCTGTGCCAAGCTGCCCGCTGGAAAGGAAAGACAGTGGTGTTGTCCAGGGACCCTGAGAGAAGGGTTCGTGTCAGACTGGCCGGAGGCGGTGTTTGCAGAACCTAGCATGATATCATGGTATCTGGTCTAATCAGACGCTTAATTTATATCTTTTCAATTAATCCTTGCAACAAGGCCCGAGGTAGGCACTATGATAATTTGCACAAGACGATGAGGAAATGGGGGCACAGAATCACGTGAGGCAGAGGTGGGCTGTGAACCCGGGCAAGAGCTCCAGCACCCACGCTCTTCAGCCAGTTACCACTTCTCAGTGGATGCCTCAAGCTTAGAGAGAAGGTGGGAATCACCCTGAAGTTGGGAAAGGGAGACATCCAGGTTCTTCTCTGTTACAACTTCCAGCTGATACAGGGTCAGGAGACCTGCGGAGCCCCAGCCAGGCACCCATGGCTGTGCTGCAGCTCAGGTGCCAGAGGCTGTTTTTGGCCACTTAACTCTCAAGATTCCTGGCGGCTGCGTGTGGAAGCCTACGTTGTTTACCTTGCCACATGATTGCTAGCTTATTAACTATAGGCCAGGCCACTGCCTCCAGGGGCAAGTCCACATTTAGAGGAAACAAGAGGAAGGACCCTCTGCTCCTCGTGTTATGTTCGTGTGCCACACTGCTCCCGCCTTAACTCGGCAAGGCCTTGTTTTTTAAAAACCGATGACTGGGAAAAGGTGATCGTCTACTTGAAGCAGGTTACTGCTCTGCCTCCAAAGAAGGAAATGAACTCATAGCTTTGTTTAATGGTTGAACTTTTATGGTTTAAAAACTGGTTTGACCAAATTTCTGCACATTTGATCTTCATTACAAGATGACAATCTTATGGCATGGGCAGCCCTCCCCCTTATTGCTCCGCCGCAACCTCCCCTTGGCCAGCTTTGCGGAAACTGAATCTGAATTGATTAGCTTCAATGCAATAATAGAGACTAAAGAGAGACCTCGACCCTCAAATTCTGAACTTTGTTTAGCGTCATGGTAAGGAAAGGCATTTTACTATGTCATGATGTTATTCCCTATGATAAACGCTGGGAAACATACAAGGCTCCCCGTAACCACATGGGTGGAGACCAAGCAGTCACAGATCCCTGCGTTCCAAGATTGGAGGTGTGATGCCCCTTTCTAGGGGAAGAGTGACCTCTGCCTGCACTGCTCCTTTGAACTTGCTGTCTCTACAGTGCATCCCTCACTGCCTGATGGTTGGAAGGAAGCAGTAGTAGCCGTGGTTGGGTGGGCCTGACTGGTAATGCCACGAGGACTAGGTGGTCACATCAGGAATTGCTTTAAGATGAGGAGCTCTGGCCCTTGCTGAGCACTGCGGCCTATCCCGTGTGCCACTGGGCTCCCAGGGTCAAGGAGCAGCTGGGCGCAGCACACACAAAATACTGCTCACTATTAATGTTGTTTTCTGGAGACAAAGGGTACTGCACCAGAGAAGTAGCAAAATCACACGTCCCAAGTTTGCTTTCTTGGTCTACAGAAGGTCTGAAAATTTAAAAATAAACCTGAGGTCTGACTTGTAGATAAGCAGTTCCATATACACTTGGAGTCAAAAATAACTGATGTCAGACCTTAGAAAGAAGTGGTAAATGCCATTTTTTTTTAAACACAGAAATTCTGTTGGCTTATTAAGGGAAAAATCCCCTACATAAGGAAAAAAGCAACAAAAACAAGAAACTTGGCCAGTGACCGTGTAACGGCCATCTGCAAAGCACTCTGAAGTGCAGCTCACACATCGGGGCTCAGACTGCTGGTGGCCTTTTCTATGCAGGTGAGATGGTTGTGAGCCAGATCGTTACTCCTGTTTGGAGAAGGAAGACAGGGAGTGTGGGAAAGGAGGTGAGCACAAGGTGGAGGGCACGGAGAGCAATCCCCAGGGAAACCTGCTGCTAGCTCCAAACTACTGGTGTAGGCAGGTCTCTGTTACAACTGACGCTAGAGGCCAGGTTAAAACTGTTGATCTCTGTGCTGAAAGGAAATGATAATCCGGTATAATTGTAGAGAGGGAATATCTTCAAATACCCGGAACTGCACACGGGCAGAGGAGAGCTGTGGTTTGGGGTTCCAATCCAGCTTTGCAGGTGGAAGAGGGACTGACTTCACTACCTTTCTCTGGCTCGAAGCCAGATCCTTTGTTCACTATTTTCTAGACGCCCAGGGAACAACAGAGCAGAGAGTCCTGGAGCTAGATGTCATGCACTGGGACAGGGCTGAGCCCCAAGGGCACACAGGGAGACTGCCCCCATGTCTGCAAGGCTCCCATCCCAGACATTTTTCAGTTTCTCCTCTCTCTGCATTCAACTACTTGACAGAACTGGGTCTCTTCTGTTCACTCCTCTGGATTATGGGCCTCTCAGCAGGACAGAGTTTCTAAGATTGATGTTCTCCTTCAGCTTCTAGTGCCCTTTACCTATGCTCTGCTTTTGACAGTTTCCCATGAAAACCTGCTTTAATCACATGATGGCTTTAATCACATGAATACCTCATCACCATCAATCAGGCACAGAAACACCAGTTCTGAACTCTCCCAAAGCCCTCAAAAGTCCATTTCCACACCCAGAGCACGAGCTACTAAACAACACGTGGATCGCCTGTCCTTGTCAAGACTGCACACGTTTGCCTCCAGAATATCAGGTAGAAGAAGAACCTGAAATCCATCCCAGGAATCACTACCTTCCAAAATCTCAAATTATGTGTCTAAGCTACTCAGCTAAGGAGAAGTGACACACCTGTCCCATCAGTCTGGATGGCCTAGCTCACCGTCCAACAGATCTGTGGCTGCTCCTCCGCTCAGTCACCTGAGGGTGTCACTTTTCTGGGAGGGGGCAGGTCTCGAAAATGCATTTAGATTAAACATACACACTCAAGCACAATGTAAATAGGGACATTGTCTTTGAACACCTGAAACTATCACAGAAATTCCAGGTCTTTTTTTAAAACCATTGTACATTTTTCTTTCAGGGTCATTAGAGCTGGGGTGCCAGATGTTACTTGACCCATTTAATGCCTCATCATTTTGGCAGCTTGGTCCGTTACCAGCCAGCTTTCAGGGGGTAGTGGGTGGAAAAGTGGGAGGGTAGAGTGGGAGGAGGAAATAGGAATTTAGGGAATTTTAGCAATTATTACACAGTATCCATGCCTGAAAGTGATCTTATGGACTTTTTCTAGTGACGTCTCTCATTTTGAGGAATACTTAAAGCCTTAATGAAAAAGAATCATTAAAGGCCTGCACTTGAACTAAGCAATGCAGGAAAAGAATTTCATGTAAGTGACTCTTTTTAAAGTGAAAACCAAGAAACTGGCTGAGTGGGCAAGAGTGGGAGTCAGGCATTACCTGAGAGAGGGACATGGTCAATCAGTGCCTCACAATGAAAAGCAACTCCAAAGAAAGCTCCCTGACCTTTCTCCAGTCCCCAAAGGTTACCATTAAAGGACAATAGACAGCAGATTCCCTTCTTAATTAACATTTTTATTAAATAACCCATTTCAAATAATGGTTAAATTCTCTAAATTTATATCATTCTATTAACCATAATCTAATCTCATTAACCTTGAAATCCCAGTCTTAACTACCCAATTCTATACACCATGGTACTATCTACTAAACTAATTAAGTGACCTTCAAACTATTTCTCCTCCATATAAAATCATTATTTTTTTTGTTCACAGTTCTTTGTTGCATCTCTCTTGATATCATTCCCTTCGAACCTGGTTGCTGAAGGTCCCTGATCTGAGAAGAACTTTCTGACCAAAATCAAACCACACATGACTATCTCACTCGATTCAAACTGGCTGATTTTAAAGCCCTCCCCTGCCACCGCCACCCTCTGTCTGATAGCTCACTGCCTCTTTTTTGGCATAAAGATCCTGTGACATAAAGGGAACTCCATGTCTAGAGTGGTGATGACACAGCCAGGGACACAGAGCTCTCTACCCGTGTAATCTCCACCTGACTGGAGAGGGGTAGCGGAGGTGAGGCAGACAATGACGAGGGCTCCCTCCCAACCTCCAGGCCCCTCTGCAGAAGCACCCTTGACTTGAATGCCACTACTCTAAATACTGATTCTAGATAACTCTAGCCCTCCTTCTGACATCCCTAAGGCTGGCTGAAGAAACAAGAGGCTCACTGTTAATTCCAGCTTTGCTTTTTCTTCCTTTTGGCACTCTGGCCCAGTGAAGACTACAGAACAGTCAGTTCTCACTTTCTCAGGGGTATACACACAAATGTATTTATTTTCTCTAGTCCAACCTTTAGAGTCCACAGCTCAAGATGTTCTCTACTTTCTTTTCTTTCTTTCTTCTTCTTCTTCTACTTTTTTTTTTTTTTTTTTTAAATAATCTACACCCAAAGTAGGGCTCAAACTCAGAATCCCAAGATCAAGAGTCACACGTTCTACTGACTGAGCCAGCCAGGTACCCTTGTCCTCTACTTTCTGTATTTGTGTTCTAAACCATGTAAAGACAGAAATCCTCTTCCTGAAGTAGTTTGTGCAAACACAAGAAAGCTACTGTCTTCTCCTGGGCCTCCTCCTCACCAAAATAACCTCAGGCCTCCTGAATAGCTTTTTATGCACAATCCAGGGAATTGCCTTAGGCAAAACCTGGGTTTCTTTTTTTTAAGTGAGAAGCTAAATAAAACGATCAGAGCTTACCTATCAAAAACATTCTTGGTTGTAGTATGCTTGTTGGACCGGCTTGTAAATTAAGCTGAAAAATGCAGTTAATTTGAAACCTGATAGACATATAATCACATATGTGACTGCCATTTTATGAGAAGAAAAAACTATTAATGGGATTAGCTCCTTTGTCAAATGGAATTAGGGGAGAGTAAAGAACTTTTCAGTTTTTGGTTTTATATACTTGTATATGATTGACAATTACTTTTAATATATTACTTTTATAACCAGAGTCTAGGAAGGAAGGAAGGAAATAAAGAGTCCACACCTGCCCCCTCCCTCAACCTAAAGCTCACAGAGCCCCACAGAGCTCTGCCACCCATTCTGGGGACGCAGCCAAGGTAATGTCTGGCTACTTGAGAGCCCCGTACCGCGCAGGCGCACGGGGAGTCTCTGAGGGTGCAGGTATTGAGGAGTGTGGAGGAGGAGGCACCGGCCGTGTGCTGGCCGGTCTGCCCTCAGATCTAGCGGCCAAGCACGGGAGCAGGCTCTGGCTGTTTGTGTAACAAAAAGAAAAAAGCCAAGGCAGCAAACAGATGGAACAACTGAGATAATTCTTGGAAGTGATTATTTGCTTGAGATAAAAGCAGTCAGGCAGTTTTAAGACAAATCAATGTCAAATGTCTTAGGAGAGAGGGGAAAAGGGTATATTAGAAGGGAAATGGAAACAGCCTGCTGGACAAAAATTGAGAATCAAATCCCAACACACCAAGTTGAGAGAAAAGCACACTGGCCATGCTATTATGACACACGCCATATGGCAATGAGGGAAGATACCATTTCTTCAGATGTTGGTAACACCCCCCCCCCCTGCCCAGCATCCTTAGAGCAGCACTGTCTGGTTCTCACAGCACTGTGTCCCCTTCCTGGCAGGTACAGCAGATGTTTAAAATGAGGCATGTGGAACACACTGGGGCTCCAGCATAGAGAAGCAGACCTAAGTATCAACTGGTTTGAGGCTTCTTGGTGGGAAGCATCAGAGCTGAAATGGTTTATCATTCTTTGAGGATGTAGGCTCTCGGGTATCTGGGATACAACCATGTTCTGCCCTAAATTAATAACAAACTGGTATCCAGTTCCTCAGTATAAAGCATGGGGCTTTCTGTCAGCAGAAGCCTCCCTGTGGGAAACCAACCTGAAGTAACAGGAAAGAGACACCAACCCTGCGGGCAGTGGAGATAGCCAACAGAAAAATCAAAACACTTCTAGAATAACTGGTGTGCGTATTGTTGATGGCGTTACCGCGGGAGCACAAGTATTTAGCATCCATAATATTAGACACAACACAAAACCCCCAACACAGTCATCAAAGAATCCTAGAGTTAGAAAGCATCTTCAAAGGTCTTCTGTTCTGACCTCCTACCCAGTGGGGTAGTTTGTCCCATGTGGGGGGTGGTTTATCTTTGGCTTTCCTGGAACAGTTAATGATTATCAGATTGGTTGCTAAGTAAAAAGAACCAAACTCCCCCATGCCCTTCACATCCTGGAGCGGTTCACCTACCAATCGAAAGCTATTTGTTTCAGATCTTTTTCTATCTAGATCAGCCCAACCAGTGCGACAGACCACGTTGGTTGGGTGCTGAGTTGCCAGGTAACCAAACCTTCCCGTAATCTCACCTGAACGCCCTCGCCTGTGAGAGCCGAGCAGGACTGGATCTGCCAGACGCGGTCTCGGATGGTGTGTAGATTCAGTCCTTCTGCAATTTCAGAGGCAGGGGCTGCCGTGAGCAAATCCTGCTTGTTAGCAAAGATGAGCACTGGCACACAACTTAGTTTTTCTTCCTCCAGTAATTCAGCTAGTTCCTGGATCATTTTGGGAATGGATGGGAAGGGAAGGATGAAATCTATGATATTTAACCATGTACTTCTAATTAGACCAAAAAAAAAAAAAAAAAAAAGAAGTATTAAGCTGATCGACTAGCAACTTCCAAGGGCAGGGGTTCTCACACTTGAGCCTGAGGAAGCATTCCCTGACAGATTCCTGGGCCCACCCCAGAGATGCTGACTGTGGGAAGTTTGAGGTAGGGCCTAGGAATCTGCATTTCAATACACTCCCCAGGTGGCTCTGCTATAGAGGATTCAGAGATCATACTTTAAGAAATGCTGTTAAAAGGAGAACACAGGTTGTGGACAGAGATTTAAAACTCAAGGCTATTATCTGCAAATGACTTTTCATTCGCGTGCACACACAATTTTAAACTGAAAATGACAATGACTTTAGAGACTGTAATTCTGTTTCCTCAATCTCTACCTTCAAAACATGCATGCATGTGCACCACACTTCATCAAATCCACATCCTAAAATCCATCTGGCAACATCTCTGATGTTTTGGTTACTGGTTGGGGTCTACACTGTATGTTGATTCTGTCTGCAATAAGCATAGGAGAGGGTGTGTATTTACCTAAGAGGACTCCCCTCTTCTCTATGAAATTCACATTTTAGCTACTTAGGGCATTTGGGCTGTCAAAGGGAACTGGAGGGTTCAAGAGGCAGATCATTCTACAACACCCTTTACCCCTAAGCTCATGTCTAGCATTGTTTCACATGAGTGATGATAGAGAAATCATCAGGGTATGGAAAGGAGAGGGCTGTCTCCAGGAGTCTGGAAAGTTCTCAAACTAATTTTCTGAAAAAAGGAACATAAACATGGGGAATACTACCTTTGGAAGGCCACCTGTGGTAGTTTAGGACACAGGCCAAGGACTCTGCACACTTCTCTAAGAGGTCATTCTTCTTCTTGCCCCTTATCAGTATACTCAGTCTCGGTAAAATGGTCTATGCCCACCGCTTCTCTATTTAAAATTGTGTACACAAATTGCACTGTGTAATCATGTTGACATGTACTTTGCATGTGAAGCCATATTTGGGTTCAAGGCATATCTATCTCTTGGCTTGGAAGCAAGGGCAGCTTAGTCTTGGCTTGCATATTTCCTCCCATCCCTTCACGTTTGTCAAAGGTAACCTTGGATCAATTAGGTTGGTATTGAAAAATGTACCCAGAAATGACAAGTGAACTGTTCCTTGGGGTTCATTTCTAAGTGGCTTGGGGAGAAACTTGAAGAGCTTTTGGGCACGGTGGTAAGGTCCACTTGCTTATATCTTGTTTATTTAATTTGACTAAAACTAAAAGGCTGTAATCAAAAAATAGTTTAAAGGATTCTCAACGAATTTCCTTTTAGGCAACCTTTTTTTCCTGTTGTTTTTTTTTTTTTCCCCCAACTGGTATTTTTGCCCGCTTGCCAGAATGACTGCCTTGTTTAAACTGCAAAGGTTAAACAACAATACCTCCCTCACTCTCATACATTTACAAGGTAGATTAATGAATACCCAGTTATTTGAAAAATATCTCAACAGAAGAATTATTTACCTGACCCGTCTCTTCAAATCTTTTTCTGTCTGCACTGTCAATTACATATATCTGCAAAGTAAAAGGAGAAGGTTACTTCAATAAGCAGGTATGGAAAAATATGGGGCACTTCCTGCAGAAGGAGCAAAGAGTCCCCAGTCAGTAGATTTCTCATTAGCACAGTATACAGAAACTGAGATGAAAACTCTTACCTCATCTGTGGATGCAAAGTAAACTGATTAATTAGTTGATTATTGAGTGGGGATATCCAGAAAATATGTCCAGCTAAGGGATGTCAGGAGAACCACGCAGGATGAAAACAGCTACGTGTGTTGTGTACTCACTAAACATTCTTGCTTAGATTTATCCTGCTAATAATTCTCGTTAGGACTTTCTGAGATCAATTTCATTATTTTCCTGTTTTATACAAAGACAAACATGAGCCCAAAGAAGTTAAGTTTCTTGTCCAAGTTCTATCTGGTATGCAACAAGACGGGGTGGGATTCAAACTCAGGCCTACCTGACAGTTAAGTCCACAGGTGCTCTTAAGCACTCTGCTTCCCAAATTGTCAGGAAGGGATGGTGTTTCGGGGCATTCACAAACGCTATAGTCCTGGAACATCATGGTTCTGAAAGGACATTCTGTGGTATTAACTATACGCTGACTTCAGGTGCTGAGGTAGGAGACCCACTGATCTCCATTCCATTCTCACCTTCTTAGGCTTGCTGGGAGGTTAAGATCAAGTACTGGAAATAGCAAGGGCAGAGGCTTTGCCAGAAGTAAAAGTCTCGAGATTCTCTGTTAAAATTATAAATCTCAAGCTTTTTCTCCCATCACTGAATTTTATTAATTGCATAAATAACATCCTATAATAACGATAAGGGAAATGAAGACCAAAAAAGAAAAATCATCTATAGTTTTAGAACCCAAACACGTTCATTATTTTCATTTCTTATGAAAATTCCCTTCTAATTCTTCTTCATAATTAAAAAAGAAAATTAGAGATATAATTTTGTAGGCCTTTTTTTCCATTAAACGACATGTTGTTTTCCCAGTTGCTAATTTTAAAAATTATCAAATTATCAAATTTTCTTTTTTTATTAAAAAATGTTTATTTATTTTTGAGAGAGAGAGAGAGGGAGGGGCAGAGAGAGAACTCCAAGCAGGTTCCACACTGTCAGTGCAGAGTCCGACGTGGGGCCTGAACTCACGAACCATGAGATCTATGACCTGAGCCAGAATCAAGAGTCAGATGCTTAACTGACTGAGCTACTCAGGTGCCCCTGCAAACTTTATTTAAAGAATTGTTATTAGGAGTGCCTGGGTGGCTCAGTTGGTTAAACGTCCATCTCTCTTAAAAAAATAAATAAAGGCATTTTTAAAAATTAAAAAAGAATTGTTATTCAACTAATAGTATTATGGAAACACTCTTTTAAAGGAGCATATTCACCAAAAAGCAACAACAAAAAACCAATCTGCAAGTGTCACCTTTACCTGCCTTCAAATACATAAACTGGTACACTATAATGCACACAGGCAGCTCTGTATGCATGTCTGATTCTGTGCTTTGTGAAAATTCACTCCTTTTGAAAGAAAAATTAAAATTCCTTTCCTTAACGCTCTCTCATTTAGAGTAACCAGTGCCAAATATTATAGCAGGAACCAATTTTCAGCCTTTCCTCTGAAGAATACCCTATGTTTCTACCCATGTTTCTTTCATGGAGAATCATAGGAGGATGAAAGATGGATGTGTTTGATCTTGGTTTTTTTTGTTTTTTTGTTTTTGTTTTTTTGCAGCTTATTATTGTTGTTAATATTACTGACTCAATGTCAATACATGCATTAATGGGTTCCACACACCACAGATACCCCAGATTTGATGGTGGTAGCTTTGTTTTTCTCCTGGAGCGGCTGGCATTTTTAAAGTAGCAGACATTGTAGGGGCGCTTGGGTGGCTCAGTCGGTTAAGTGTCCAACTTCGGCTCAGGTCATGATCTCATTGCTTGTTGAGTTTGAGCCTGCCTCGGATTCTGTGTCTCCCTATCTCTCTGCCCCACCTCCCCAAAGCTCACACTGTGTCTCTCCCTCTCTCAGAAATAAACAAACATTAAAAAAAATTTTTTTTTAAGTAGCGGTCATTGTATAAACATAGATGTGGAAAGAAGGAATGCAATGGGAGAGTAAACCTCAATATAGAGTTGATTGGAATTAGTTGGGATCTATAGGCAACTAGGATGGTCTTCACTCAGGCAACAGTGCAAAGGAGGGAAGAAGGGTCAGGTGACCGCTGGGAGGGGGTCTGGGGCTCAGAGGGCTGCCTGAAGGCAGCAAGCAGGTCATTGGGCAAGAAAGAAATGATAAGGTAGGAAAAACTCTGCTTGGGAGGAAAGGGTGTAAGAAAGTAAGAGTGGCAAGAGGAGGCTGAGACAAAGCTGAGAAGACAGAGATATTAGGAAATTGATGTCTGACATGATGAAAAATAGGCAGTTGGAGAGAAGTGAAGACGGGAAAGGTGGTTTAAATCACACACAAGAAAGATTACCAAATACCAGACAGAGTCTGAAGGTGAATGAGAAGGCGTTTGTAACTTAAAATTGCTAAATTACTTGCTATTTATTGTTTTGACATGAAATTTCACAGGAAACATTTTCATTAAAAGATATAAAAGGAGGAGGGACCTGGTGGGCTCAGTTGGTGGAGCCCATGACTCCTGATTCTCTGGGTCTTGAGTTTGAGCCCTATGTTAGGGGTTGAGATTACTTTAAAAAAGAAAATTCCAAAGGAAAATTTTACTAAACTACACATAAATCCTATCATTTAGTATGTTTCTCACATAACTTATAAAATTTGAAAATTACCACACAATAATTCCAGGAGTCTATAAAATAACTGCTGCATTTATTAAAAGGGCCAAGTGAAAAGTCATTAGCACAGGCCAGTTTCTGGTGATCCCACAAGTCTATTTTTCTGCAGTGGCATATTCTTCTCCCTGTCGCCTCCCCTCCCCAGTGCTGTCCAGTGTCTTCATGTCTTCATGCAAGTATCTGTTTTCTTCCGGTCAATAGCTAAGGATAAAGGTAGCCAGCCTCCTATCTTTTTTTTTTTTTTTTTTTTTTTAATAGCAGTTAAACTAGTCATATGAAAATTTTTTTTTAGAAACATTTTAATCCAAAGGGTGCCTGGGTGGCTCAGTCAGTTAAGTGTATGACTCTTGGTTTCAGCTCAGGTCATGATCTCAGGGTTCGTGAGATTGAGCCCATTGGGCTCTGTGCTGACAGCTCAGAGTCTGGGACTCTCGCTCTCTCTCTATCTCTTTCTCTCTGCTCCTCCCCAGCTTACTCTCTCTCTCTCAAAATGAATGAATAGGGGCCCTTGGGTGGCTCAGGTGGTTAAGTATCAAACTTCAGCTCAGGTCATGATCTCACGGTTTGTGGGTTCAAGCCCCGTGTCAGGCTCTGTGCTGGCAGCTCTGAGCCTGGAGCCTGCTTCAGAATCTGTCTCCCTCTTTCTCTGTCCCTCCCCCACTCATGCTCTGTCTCTCTCTCTCAAAAATAAATAAAAAAATAAATAGACAAACAAAAACACATTGACAAATCCAAAAACAATCTACTACTAAAAAAATACTCTGAAAGTATCAGGGAAAGTTAAATGTTTATAGTGCTTCTGACTGACCCTAAAACCTTCAAAAATCAAGTTTCATAAAGCTATTCTAAAATCAAGTTACTAGTAGCATAGTATGCAGATTGATGCTTTAGGTAAAGCAAGACCAATTCACATTTTCTTTGGCAATCATTTTGAATTTTTTATTTGGTTGTGGGAGGAAGAGCTAGAGAAAAAGATTTTTTCTTTTTTTTAATTGCTTTTTTTTTTTAACGTTTATTTATTTTTGAGAGACAGAGACAGAGCGTGAGTAGGGGAGGGGCAGAGAGAGAGGGAGACACAGAATCCGAAGCAGGCTCCAGGCTCTGAGCTGTCAGCGCAGAGCCCAATGCGGGGCTTGAACTCACGAACCGTGAGATCGTGATCTGAGTTGAAGTCGGCCGCTCAACCGACTGAGCCACCCAGGCGCCCCGAGAAAAAGATTTTTTCTTGATGGAAGGTCGTCCAACTCTAGATTATCCAAAGACTAGTTAGTTACCTAGCGTGTGAATGGAGAAGCTCTTTGTTTCTCCTCTTGCTTCTGGTCCTCCTCCCTCCTGCTGCCACCTTTTGGCCATTTTACTCGTCCTAAGTATTTCTCAAGAGGGGTAGGCAGAGACGAGGGGAGATGGCATTAATGAGTGGGCTTTTTATGTTAGCTCCAGCAAAAGTCTAAGAGGAAGCTGAAATTGACAAATAGGTTTTTGGGTAATGTGGTTTTTGATTATTCGTGCTCTAGTAGTAGTATTGGTGCTGAGGTGTGAGTGAGATCATGGAAATAATACAAGAGACCATTGTTTGAGATCTGTCTCACTTGATGTCCTTTCCTCTGGATATGGAAATGATGACTGTTGCTTTGTTGGTATTACGTTGTATTTGAACAAATAACTGGTAATAAAGTAAATGGAGTTTAGTAGTAATACTACCATTTCTGAAAAAATATATGTATTTTCTAATCTGTCAAAAAGTTGTTATTTTCTGGCCTGAGAAATGGAAGACATTCTCTCCCCTCCCTTTTATGACCCCTCAAGTTTTATTTCCTCATCACTCCCCCTAAGTTATTAAAACTGAAGTCAGCTGTTCTCAATATTATTTTCCCTGAGACTAACTGGCACTTTTAGAGTTGCCCTGACTCTTTCAAACCTCTAGAGAACCATTTAATGCATAAAAATGAGGTTTTCAATCTTTTTCTACAAGGGGTCAGGTGGTAAATTTTAGGCTTTGTGGCCTATACAATCTCTTTCATAACTATTGAACTTTGTTATTGTAGTGTAGAAGCCAACAATAAAAAAATCCGTAAACAAGTAGATGTGGTTGTGTTCCAATAGTACTTTATTTATGGACACCGAACCTTAAATTTCATATTATTTTCATGTGTCATAAAATCTTCTTTTTTTGATTTCCCCTCCAACCATTTAAAAATGTAAAAACCATTCTTCGCTCACTGGCTACGTAAAAATAGGAGGCAGTCTGGATCAGTTTGTCAGACACCTGCTCCAAAGTAAGAATTTCTTATTGCACTCTAGAGATAAATGAAGAGTTAACCATGCAACGAAATGTGTCAAGCTTCAACCCTGCTCTTCTAGGCAGCATGGAGGCTAGGGTAATAGGTCTTTTCAACTAACAGTGAAGAACTATTAAATACAGACAAACTAATTTAATCCATCAACGACTGCCACTCCAAACTGCTTATGAAACTGGCAGACAGGGGTGAGTCACTGGCCTTAGAATCTAACCCTGGGGACTCAGCTGCTCTCCCAGACTTGTTTAATCTCAAACAGCACTGGAAAATAATGAAAGGTTAACTCGGAATCCAAAACACTGTCTGGAATTGGCAGCCTAAGGTGGCTGGAGAAAGCTCCTCTGGGGTAGCTCTGAACTGACTTTTACTGGATTGTATGATAATTTCCTGGGCACTGTCAGCTAGTAAGTGTGGAATCCTGGGTCATGTTACAAGTAGTCTACCTTCAAGGTGTTAGAGCTTGTTATTTAAAATTACCCTGACCTGTGGAGCAGAAAGTTTCGGAGGCCTCCTTATGGAGCCTCACAGTCATTAATGTCCTTATATTTTGCTCTTATTTGGGTATTTCTTTCAAAGTACCCAATCTAGCAGATGAACAGACTGAACTGTTATTTTTCTCAACCATCTGCTTTTTCCTAACTCTTGATTCCAAAAGCACAAGACAATCTATAGCTCTCCCCCACACCAATTTTATTGAGGTACAACTGGCATAGAGCACTGTACGAGTTTAAGGTGTACAGCATAATGATTTGACTTGAATCTACAGTTTCACTGATTCACTTTAATTTTTAAGCAGTTTTTATAGAATTGGATAGATAGCACATAGAGTTCTATGTACCTACCTCACCTCAACTCCCTCTCCCAGCCTCCTCTAGTAGCATCTTGCATTAGTGTGGCCCATTTGTCACAATTCGTGAACCAATTTTGATATATCAGGTTCATTCTCTGTGTGTTAAAGTACTATGGGTTTCAACTGACCCATAATAACATGTATCCACCTTACAGATTCATAAAGAGTAGTTTGTCATTCTAAAAATCCGTATGTCGCCTACTCATCCATCCCTCCACTCCTCCCCCTGGCCCCCATTAGTTCTGGCAACCACTATCTTTTACTTGTAGAGATTTTTACTAATTTCTATAGTTTGCCTTTTAAAAAATATTGTATCCTTGAAAACAGAGAGTATGTATCCTTGATTGACTTTCACTTAGCAGTATGCATTTAAGTTTCCTCCATGTCTTTTCGTGGCTTGATAGCTCATCAAAAAAAATTAAGTAAACATTTTTTTCATTTCTTTTTATCAAGAAATAGTATCCTATTATATAGATGTTTCACAGTTCATTTACTCATTCACCCAAAGCAGGACATCTCAGTTGCTTCCAATTTTTGGTAATTATGAATAAAGCTGCTATAAGTATTCTTGTGCTGGATTTTGTGTGGATATAAGTTTTCATCTAATTGGGTAGATTCCTTGAAGAGTGACTGCTGGATCACATAGTTTGTTAAGACTATATTTAGCTTTGTAAGAAACTGCAAAACTGTCTTCCAAAGTGGTTGTACCATTTTGCAGTCCTACCAGCAATGAATAAGAGTTCCTGTTGTTCTTCATCCTTGTCAGCATTTGGTATTGTCAGTTTTTTGGATTTTAGCCATTCTAATAGATATGTAGTGTCATTTCAATGTTTTAATTTTCAGGTCCCTAAGATGTTGAACATCTTTTCATATGCTTATCTGTGTATCTTCTTTGGTGAGGTGTCTGTTCAGATCTTTTGCCCATTTTTAATCGGGTTGTTTGTTTTCTTATTGTTGAGTTTTAAGAGTTCTTTTTATATTTCAGATATAAGTACTTTATCAGATATGTGTTTTACAAATATTTCCCCTTAGTCTGTGGCTTGTCTGTTCATTTTCTTAACAGTGTCTTTCCTTCTTTCCTTCCTTCCTTCCTTTCTTTCTTTTTTTCTTTTTTGAGAGAGAGAGGGCACAAGTGAGCAAGAGGCAGAGAATCTCAGGAGGGGGTGAGAGAGAGAGAGAAGTGGGGCTCATCCAAAGTGGGGCTCATATTCACCCAAAGCGGGGCTTGAGCTCACCCCATGTGGGACTCAAAATCACGAACCATGAGATCATGACCTGAGCTGAAGTCAGATGCTTAAAGACTGAACCACCTAGGCACCCACAGTGTCTTTCTCAGAGCAGAAGTTTTAAATTCTAATAAAGTATATCTTACAAAGTTTTGCTTCATGGATTGTGGATTTGGTGCTGTACCCAAAACCTTACCCAAACCCAGGCTATCTAGATTTTTCTCCTATGGTATCTTCTAGAAATATTTTAGGTTTAGGTTTTACATTTAGGTCTAAGATCTATTTTCAGTTAATTTTTTAAAGTTTATTTTTTGAGAGAAAATATATGCATTATTATCTGCACAGGCACACACGCACGTGGGGGAGGGGTAGAGAGAGAGGGAGACCAAGGATCTGTACTGACAGCAGAGATAGTTTGTCATTCTAAAAATCCTCTAACCTACAAACTGTGATATCATGACCTAAGCCAAAGTTGGATGCTTAACCGACTGAGCCACCCAGGCGTCCCTTGAGTTAATGGATGTCCCATTGTTCTAGTACCATTTGCTAAAAAGACTATCTTTCCTTTGTTGCACTGTCTTGCTCCTTTGTCAAAGATCAGTTGACAATATTCACGTGGGTCTATTTCTGAGCTCTCTATCCTGTTCTGTTGATCAATATATCCTTTCTCTAATACGTGCTGTCTTGATTACTGTAGCTTTATAGTAAGTCTTGAAACCAGGTAGTGTTGGTCCTCCAACTTTGTTCCTCTTTAGTACTGTGTTGGCTATTCTGGCTCTTTTGCCTTTGCATATAAACTTAAATCAATTTGCCAAATCCACAAAATAGCTCACATGGATTTTGCTTGAGATTGTGCTGAATCTGTAGCTGATCTATATAATCTATAGATCAAGTTGGGTGGATTTGACATTTTAGCCATACTGAGTCTTCCAGCCCATGAGCATGGAATATCTCCTCATTTGTTTAGATCTTCCTTTTTTTTAAAATATTTATTTTGCGAGAAAGAAAGAGACTGGTGTGTGTGTGCCCACACGAGTGCAAGCAGGGGAGAGGCAGGGAACAAGAGAGAGGGAGGGAAAATCCCAAGCAGACTTCACACTGTCTGTCAGTGCAGAGCCCACTGCAGGACTCAATCTCATGAACCCTGAGATTTTTTCTTAAAATTTTTAATGTTTGTTTATTTTTGAGAGAGAGAGAGAGAGAGAGAGAGAGAGCGAGAGAGAGCATGAGGATGAGTGGGAGAGGGGCAGAGAGAGAGAGAGAGGGAGACACAGAATCTGAAGCAGGCTCCAGGCTCTGAGCTGTCAGCATAGAGGCCAATGTGGGGCTCAAACTCACAAACAAGATCATGACCTGAGCCAAAGCTGGATGCCCAACCAACTGAGCCACCCAGGTGCCCCTAGACCTTCTCTGATTTCTTTTTTAGTTTTGTAGTTTTCTTCATACAGATTCTGTATATATTTTGTTATATATAAGCCTAAGTATTTCTTTTTTGGGGGTGCTAATATAAATGGCATTTTGCTTTTCATTTCAAATGCCAATTGTTCACTGCTGGTATAAAGGAAAGCAATGGACTTTTGTGTATTAACCTTATATCCTGCAAACTCATTATAACACCTTATTAATTCCAGGAGTTTCCTTGTTGGTTTTGGTATTTGAAATACTTTTAATGACCAGTTTTTCTAATACATAGCTGCATATCACAACTTAGAGACTTATCTTTTTAATTTATATTTCAAGTGTTTGTGAGTAAAATATTATATGATGGTTTGGATTTGTTTTAAAACACTTAAAAAAGAAGGGAGAATTGGTGGAGGGGGAGATGAAACAAGATTGCCAAAAATGAAATTAAGGAAGCTAGGTAATGGGTAGGCATCGAGGTTTCATTATACCATTTTCTTGACCTTTGCATAAATTGGGAAATTTCTCAAATTAAAAAATTATATGTTAAGAATGGACACAGGGGCACCTGGGTGGCTCAGTTAGTTAGGCGTCTGACTCTTTCTTTCCCCCTAAATGTTCATTTTTGAGAAAGAGAGCATGCAAGAGTGGGGGGCCGGGGCAGAGAGAGAGGAGGACAAAGGATCTGAAGTAGGCTCTGTGCTGACAGCAGCAAGACCGACGTGGGGCTTGAACTTGAGAGATCATCACCTGAGCCAAAGTCGGATGCTTAACTGAGCCACCCAAGTGCCCCAAACTCCCGACTCTTGATTTTAGCTCAGGTCAGGATCTCCATGGTTCATGGGATTGAGCCTCAAGTCAGGCTCTAAACTGACAGTGCGGAACCTGCTTGGGATGCTCTCTCTCTCTCTTTCTCTGCCCCTCCCTACTTGTTCTCTCTCTCAAAACAAAGTTAAAAAAAAAAAAGAATGGACACATTATTTGAGGTTACAGAAGAGGTTTCTTTCTATAATAAATGGAAAATTTTCCTTTTCTTGCAATTTTCTTCTATTCTCCTAGAAGATATGTAATTTTGGAGGAATAACTGGATAGATGGATAAACAGATGCATTATCTCATCTTTTTCTTCTCATCCATTTATTTTTATTTTTTTAAAGGAACAAATTGTTTTTTTAATTAAAAATTATTTTATTTTTTATTTATTAAAAATTTTTTTTATTTATTAAAATTTTTAAAGTTTATTTATTTTGAGAGAGACAGAGACAACACGAGTGCGGGAGGGGCTGAGAGGGAGAGAGAGAATCCCAAAGCAGGCTCCATGCTGCCAGTGCAGAGCCCGATGTGGGGCGTGAACTCACAAAACTAGGAGCTGAAATCAAGAGTCGGGTGCCTAACTGGCTGAGCCATCCAGGCGATCCCCCAATGTTTTTTTTTTAATTTTAGACAGAGAGAGTGAGTGCAATTTGGGGGGAGGGGCAAAAGGAAAGAAAAATAATCTTAAGCAGGCTACAGAGTGGATGCAGGGCTGGATCCCATGACCCTGGGATCACAACAACCTGAGCCGAAATCAACAGTTAGGTCAACCAACTAAGCCACCCAGGCACCCCTTATGTATTTATTTTTTTAATGTTTATTTATTTTGAGAGAGAGCATGCATGGGCGTGGGGGGGGCAGAGAGAGAGAATCCCAAGCAGGCTCCGAGTTGTCAGTACAGAGCCCGACAAGGAGCTCAATCTCATGACCCGTGAGATTGTGACTTGAACTGAAATCAAGAGTCAGACACTTAACCGACTGAGCCACCCGTGCACCCCTCTTCTCATCCATTTCAACCTTTAACCTGGCACCAGGTATATAGGGAACTTTTCTTCACTGAGGGCCAGAATAAGAGACGGCTGTGTGATGCCCACGTCAGTACCTCATGTGTTTACTGATTTGCTCAGAGCACAATTTTTTATTTTGGTATTATTCTCCATTTAAGAATTGTGGGGAGTAAATGGATTCACTACTTCTCATAAACCCCTCCTGAAGTAAATGTTCTACCCATTTTATAGAAGGAATTAACACTTCTTTATAAGAAGACTTAACCACAATGATGCAGAATCACAGAACCTCAGAGTTGGAAGGGAATTTAGAAGTTATATAATTCTATATTCTATCTAATGTCAGAATCCATCTATAACAAGTGTCCATTTCATTGTCACTTTTCTAAGCACTGGGGATACAACAGTTGGGGGGGGGAAGCAAAGTCCCTGTCTTTGTGGACATTACATTCCAGGAGGGAGAAGGGTAATAAATAAAAACATGTCTGATACCGATAGGTCTGATCAAAGGAAAAAAAAAAAAAAAAAGCAGAGAAAAATTATAGTGCCAGAAGCGTAGGGATAGGAGTCACAGTTTTAAATATACTACTCAGAGAAAGTCTCAGTGGTAAAAGTGACATGTGAGCAGAGACTTGAAGGAGGTGAGGGAATAAGCCACGAGGATATCCAAGGGGAAAGAATCCTAGCACTGTAAATAGCAATGACCAAGGCCCTGAGGTGGGAGTATGCCAGTGTTCCAGGAGCAGCAAGCAGGCCAGTGTGGCTGGCACCAAGCTAGAGAGGGGGAAGATGAGACAGGTAAGACAAGCCAGAAGGTAGGGGCCCCTGTAGGCCATTGTAAGGCCATTGGCTTTATTCTGAGATGGGGAAGCTTCTGTTTGAATGGGATCACTATAGATACGGCATTGAGAAGAGACCTGAGGGAGGAAAGGCAGAAGCAAGGAGACTAGTGAGGATGACACTGCAATAATCAACACACAGTAGCAGCGGGATGGAAAGTAGTGGTCGGATTCTAGAAATATTCTGAAGTAGAAGTGGTGGGACTGGCTGATAGGTCAGAGGTGGGGGGTGAGAAGAAAAGGAGCCCAGGATCACTCCAATGCTTTTGGATGAATGGAACTGTCATTTGCTGAGAAGGCTGTAGAAGGAGCAGGTTTGGGGCGGGGTGGATGGAGACAGGAATTTGGTTTTGGACATACTGAGGTTGAAGAGACTTACTGGCTACTGAAGTGGAGATGTCAAATAGGCAGCTGGCTATATAGGAAACTGAGGTTCAGGGGAGAGTTTGGGATATAATGGGTTGGGATTCACCAGCGTTAGGTGGTAATTAATGCCTTGAAATTGGATGAGGTCACCTAAGCCACAACTTAGAGAGGAAACAGCACAGGCCTGAATTCTGGAGCCCTCCAACATCTGCAGTTGGGAAACAAGGGGAAAAATAGCAATGGAGACTGAGCAAGAGTAGCCGGCGAGATAGGAGTAACATCCGAGATAGAATGGTTTTCTGGAAAACAGGGGAAGATAAAGTTTCAAGGACAGCAAGACCGACTTCATTAACTGTGTGGATAGGTCAAGTAAGAGGAGGATGGAAAACCTTAGCAATGTGGATTCTTGGTGAGCTTGAATGGAAGATTCAAGAGAGAATGGGAGGAGGAAGTGAGGGCAGAAAGCTCAAAAAACTCTTTAACAGAATTTTGTTTTAAAGAGAGGTGGAGGGGCACACCTGGGTGGCTCAGCCAGTTAAGTGTCTAATTCTTGATCTCAGTTCAGGCCTTTTTTTTTTTAAATATTTTGTAATGTATTTTTGTTTATTTATTTGGAGAGAGCGTGTGTGTGCAAGTGGGGGAGGGGCAGAGAGAGGAAGAGAGAGAATCCCAAGCAGGCTCTGCACTGTCAGCATGGAGCCCAATGTGAGGCTCAAACTCATGAGCCATGAGATCATGACTTGGGCCAAAGGTGGATGCTTAAGTGATTGAGCCACCCAGGTGTCCCAGCTCAGGTCTTGATCTCAAGGTCATGAGTTGAAGCCCCACATTGGGCTCTTCCCTGGGTGTGAAGCCTACTTAAAAAAGTAAATAAAAATAAAGAGAGGCTGAGGACTAGGACTAGGACTAGATGGGATACACAGTCAGGACAAGACTTTTTTGTTTCTTTTTATTTTTTTATTTTTTAAATGTTTTATTTATTTTTTGAGAGAGAGAGAGAGAAGGCATGAGCAGGGGAGGGTCAGAGAGCGAGGGAGACACAGAATCCGAAGACAGGCTCCAGGCTCTGAGCTAGCTGTCAGCACAGAGCCCGACGCAGGGCTCGAACCCAAGAACCATGAGATCATGACCTGAGCTGAAGTCAGACGCCTAACTGACTGATCCACCCAGGCACCCCGAGAGTTTTTGTTTCTAAAGAAGAGAAATCACAGCCTGTGTGCATGCAGATAGAATAATCCAATAGAAAGACACATAGGAAGCAGAAGCAGAGAGTGAAGTTATTTGAGATGTGGGATGATGTCTACTGGTAATCAACACACCAGCATGGCTGCTCCTTGTCTATGGGCAGAACTGTAGTAAATTCAAACTTCCCATTAGAGTTTAATGAAAAGAATATGCAATTTTTTTCCTATCCAAGTTCATGAGACCCCCTGGTTTTAGGCTATGATTGTGACATCGAGTAGCTGAGGTAGGGGTGGGAGAGAAACTCCCTGGAGGGGAGGTGAAGAACGGAGAAGCTGAGGAGTTGGAGAAATCAAGTATGTGGATAGTGAAATCTCCAGGATTCTGATACGGTAGTCCTATGGAACGTGACAGTGAGCTGGGAGCTAAAATCTAGCCCCTTCCTGAACGAATCCTGTCTGAGCCAGGGAATTCCCAATGCATGAGGCAACTGCTTCTACTTCTTTATGGTTAAAATGATAGACTTTTTCCTTATTGAGTTAAAGTCTACCACCTAATACTCCCCAAACTGCTCCTCCCCCAGTCCTCTAGAACTATTCATGATGAAGCTAATCTCTCTGACTTGATAGCTCTTAGAACAACTGAAAAAACAGTTCCAAGTTTCTTTTCTAGGAAGAACATCTGTCTTTCAACCATTCCTCATGCATCATTATTTCCAGGACTTCCACCATCTTGGTTGCCTCTTTGGGATACTCTTACTTGTTGATTTCTTTGGGATGATGGAGTCAGTGGTACAATCTTCTGATTTCCCTTCTGCTTTTCAAGGTGAATGCGGGCACAACGTTGTTACTGAGCAAAAGCAAAACTCTTATACAAGTTATCCAAAGATGTTTCTCTCAGGGCAACTGCGTGGTTCAGTCAGTTGAGTGTCTGACTTCCACTCAGGTCATGATCTTGCAGACTGTGTCTTCAAGCCCGGCGTCGGGCTCTGTGCTGACAACTCGGAGCCTAGAGCCTGCTTCAGATTCTGTGTCTCCCTCTCTCGCTGCTTCTCCCCTGCTCATGCTCTGTCTCTCTCTCTCAAAAATAAATAAACGTTAAAAAAACAAAACAAAACAAAAGAACAACAACAAAAAAGATGTTTCTCTCTCATAATTTGCAGCCTCCTGCTAGTCCTAAATTCATAGTGACTAGTGTTATGGCAATGGAAGTACGAACAAGAAAGAACATGAGAGTGTTAATATTCCTAACACACTGGAGAAAAGACTATGAGTTAATGCCTCAGAAGGAGTACTTACAAGAATATCAGTATTTTCAAAATAATTCCTCCAGTATGGTCTGATTTTTCGCTGTCCACCAATGTCCCATACGTTCAGTTTAAAACCTTGTGATTGTACACTTTTGATGTTAAAACCCTGAAACAGAGGCAAAAACACCAAGCTTTATTAAGCTCTGAGATCATAATTCCCACAAAGTTAAATTTAACAGCTGTTATTTATTAATTATGAGGTACTCTACCAGATATGATACTGGTAATAATGAAAATAGTCTGCTACGATAAGGAAGAAAGAAATGTATTTTTACATGTTTACTTCATTCAGGTTTGGAGTCAGTATTAATGTCACGGCTAACATGGCACTTTCTCTAATAAGTGTATATACATGCGCACACACGTACAACACACACACCTGCTGAGGACACCTTGGAATGAGAATAGCTCTGATCACCAACGCAGACCACACCTCCTGATGGATCCTCAAGATGGTAACATTTAACAGAACATTACATTTAACTACCAAAAAACAGAAGCTGAATCTGAAGATTCAACAGAAGAGAACAGATTCTTAAGTTTTAAAAAAGGCAACAGTTGGGGCGCCTGGGTAGCTCAGTCAGTTGAATGACTTGTCTTCAGCTCAGGTCATGATCTCGTGGTCCATGAGTTCGAGCTCCATATCGGGCTCTGTGTTGACAGCTGGGAGCCTGAGCCTGCTTCAGATTCTGTGTCTCCCGCTCTCTCTGCCCCTCCCCCACTCCCACTCTGTCTCTCAAAAATGAATGTTAAAAAACTTTTTTAAAAGCAAAAGCTATAATCTGGAATTCACGATTCTTTTAAAAATTTCCTCATATGGATTAATCAGAAAAAGGAAGGAACTGAAGTCAGAACACTACGGGAGAAGCTGGTTTGTAACTGGAGCATTAGGCCAGCGAGGAAAGAATGGCCTGCTAGAACGGCGTGTTCAGACTCTGAAGTGGAGCCCTCAGTTATAGGCAGTGATAAAAATAAACAAGCAGGCATTTGAAACTATTCTTTAATAAGCATCTCTGATGAACTCGGGGAAAAAAAGTATTCATTTTCAGGACAGTGACTCAAGGTAGAACTTTGAGGAAGGTGAGCCAATCAGAGGCAGGTGGAACTATGAGCTGGGAGTTAGTGTGCAGAGAAACAAATTAACAAGACCTTTGGGGTTCGGAGAGAAGGCATTTCATGAGCAATAATTAAAAAACAAATCTTTTTCTGAGAACGATATAGTGAAATCAAGACTTGAAAAATCCAACCAACAGCTTGCTACCACAGAAGTGACATTTTATCCAGAATAACTGGAGTGAAGTGGGCCTGCGGATGCTTCCATCAACATTTGCCTCATCTGGCAGCTTGCCAACACTAGTGCCTGGCACAGAAGAACAAGGCACAGTGTGACAGCACAGGAACACTGCCACCCAGTTTCCACTGAGGGGAAACAGTCACTAGAGGATACCTGGGGATGCTGCTGACTATAGCTCCTGTAAGAAGCCAAGGACTGAATAAATTAGAAGTTTCAGAACTCTAAAGGGAAGTGGCTTAAGCTTATTGTAAAAGGCAGCTTCATTCTGACCCATTGATAACACTACTTTTGTGTGTTTGAAAATTCTACACTTAACTACAACAGTAAATGTCAGGGCCAGTAACATCTAATCTTTCTAGAATGAAGCAGGCGATAAATAAGAGAAAGTCCTGGAATTTGACCGTATGTATCAACTACCTTAAAATTCTGTAAGTTATCAAAAGAAAAAAAATTCTGTAAGTCGTCAGACCCAACAAATCTACCAAGAAATGATTCGAAGGAAATAACAATGAACAGGTACAAACATTTAGAGATGGTATAACAGAAGTATTTACATACGTATCAACGTGGCAAGAAGCTGAAAATGCATCATTCAGTGAAAACGATGATATGGTATATTCTCTGAGTCATGTTTATTTTTTATTTTAAGAATTTATTTTATTTATTTTTATTTCTTAAAGTTTATTTATTTTGAGAGGGAGAGAGAATCCCAAGCAGGCTCCACACTATCAGCCCAGAGCCTGATGTGAGGCTCAAACTCACCAACTGCAAGATCATGACCTGAGCCAAAATCGGATGCTTAACCAACTGAGCCACCCAGGTGCCCAAAGATTGTATTCCTAAGTAATCTTTACACCCAACGTGGGGCTCGAACCTGCAACCTTGAAGTCAAGAGTCGTACACTCCACTGACTGACTTTCATTTTAAGATAAAATTAATTTTATCTTACCCACCATAAATATACCCACCATAGGGGACCTGGCTGGCTCAGCTGGTACAGCGTAGAACTCTTGATCTCAGAGGTGTAAGTTCAAGCCCCATGTTGGGTTTACAGATTACTTAAACATAAAATCTTTATTATATATATATATATATATATTTTTTTTTTTAATGTTTATTTTTGAGAGAGAGCGTGTATCTGTGTGTACGCGTTTGCAAGTACGGGAGAGACAGAGAGAGGGAGACAAAGGATCCAAAGCTGACAGCAGAGAACCCAATGTGGGGCTCGACTTACAAACCATGAGATCGTGACTTGAGTCAAACTCTGATGCTTAATGAACTGAGCCACTCAGGTGCTCCAAAAATAAAATCTTTAAATAAACCCATTATATACATACATAGAAAAAAAAACCCTGAATGGATACATTCCTAAATGTTAACAGTGGTTATGTCTGGGCATTGTAGGTGATTTCTTGTTTCACAATCTTACTTATTCATAGTTTGTAAATTTACTATAATGAGCAGCTATTGCTTTTTCTGATATTAAAAAAAACACAATGAAAGTTTGCTTTTAAAGAATAAATATGAAATCCTGACATCATATAATAACAAAGTCACCCAAAACACATCAAATTAAGCCTGAAAGTTAGAACTGGAACTTTGAGTCCATAACTTAAGAGTTCATTTCCATGTTCACAGTGTAAACATCCTCATTTTAGTGGTACTCTTAGGAGATACAGCCTACTGCTAATACTCAATTAAAAAGAAAAAAAAAAAAAAACCTAGACTTTTCTTTTTCTGGCAGAAATCCTGACATACTAATATGTGTTTTCAGCCCTTCTAGGCTAGACTACTGTAATTTGCTCCTCCTTAGGCTATACATTAAATTTGTTCAGAAGCTGTAAAATTGCTCATTTGGTAGCAATTGAAGTGACTTTTCTGCAAAAAGTTGCAGATCAGTAAGACTCACAAGCTGTGAAGTACACACACTAGCACAGCCATTCAAATCTGACACCAAACTCATATCACAGTACAGTGAAGGAAAATGCTAGAGAAACTCTGGTTTTGCTAAAACCTCTAATGCTCATGCACTTTAAAGTGTCTAAGACCAACAGGGCTGTCCTCTAGTTAGGAAACCCAATGAGTTGGTCAAAGGTCAAGCTTTCTCAGGATTTCCTACAGGGAAGGAGGTCTAAAGAAAGAGGGTTGGTTGTTCCACTAAGCATTTGTCTTTCAACTTCTACACTGGCAGCACCACCGCTGTATTTTGCTTGCTTAGCCTTAGGAAACAGGCTGGATTAAAAAATACAGGTAACTTAAAAAACATTTTTTAATGTTTATTTTTGAAAGAGAGAGACAGAGTGTGAGTGGGGGAGGAGCAGAGAGAGAGAGAGAGAGAGAGAGAGAGAGAGAGAGAGAGACAGAATCCCAGGTAGGCTCCAGGCTCTGAGCTGTCAGTACAGAGACCGACATGGGCCTTGAACTCAGGACTGGTGAGATCATGACCTAGGCTGAAGTCGAATACTTAACCAACTGAGCCACCCAGGCATCCCCAGGTAATTTTTTAATTAAAAAAATAATATATATATTTGTAGTTATTAAGCCTGAAAAATACACACTAAAATATTTACAGTAGTTTTTCTCACAGTACTCTTTGGTTTTTTTCTTTATTATCTTTTACACTTTCTCTATTTTCTACATGTGTTAATTTCATAATCAGAAGATTAAGCTATTTTTTTAAAGTAATCACTTAGAGGGGCCCCTGGATGGCTTGGTCGGTTAGGCATCCGACTTCGGCTCAGGTCTTGATCTCATGGCTCCTGAGTTCGAGCCCTGCGTCGGGCTCTGTGCTGACAGCTCAGAGCCTGGAGCCTGCTTCAGATTCTATGTCTCCCTCTCTCTCTGTTCCTCCCCTACTTGTGTCCTGTCTCTCTCTCAAAAAGTAAACATTAAAAACATTAAATAAATAAAAAGTAATCACTTAGAGCTGAAGGAATTGTATCTTGATATATTTAAGCTTATTTGAATGATTTATTTAAAATATGGTAAAATATAAAATTTATCATTTTAACCATTAAAAATTTTTTTAATGTTAATTTATTTTTGAGAGAGAGAGGGACAGACACAGAGTGAGCGGGGCAGGGGCAGAAAGAGAGGGAAACACAAATTCCAAAGAAGGATCCAGGCTCTTAGTACAGAGCCTTACAGGAGGCTCAAACCCACAAACCATGAGATCATGACCTGAGCCAAAGTTGGATGCTTAACCGAGTGAGCCACCCAGGTGCCCCTCATTTTAACCATTTTTATTAAAAATTTTTTAAAAAATATTTATTTATTTTTGAGAGAGAGAGAGAGAGTGCGAGTGAGCGTGTATGGGGGAGGAGCAGAGAGAGAGGGAGAATGTGAATGTAAAGCAGGCTCCAGGCTCTGAGCTGTCAGCACAGAGTCTGAGGCGGGGCTCGAACTCATGAACTGTGAGATCATGACCTGAGCTGAAGTTGGATGCTTAACCAACGTAGCACCCAGGCACCCCTAACCATTTTTAAAAAATGTCTTATTATTTAGTTTTTGAGAGAGAAAGAGCATGAGCAAGGGAGGGGCAGAGAGAGAGGGAGACACAGAGTCAGAAGCAGAATCCAGGCTCTGAGCTGTCAGCACAGAGCCTGATGTGGGGCTTGAACTCACAAACTGCGAGATCATGACCTGAGCTGAAGTCGGATGCTTAACTAACTGAGCCACCCAGCCGCCCCACCCCCTAACCATTTTTAACTGTACAGTTCAGTGACACTAAGTACCTTTACATCACCACCACCAGCCATCCATAGAACTTTTTCCCTTTGCAACACTCTCTGTGCCCATTAAACAATGACTCCCTCCATTTTTCCCTGTCTCCAGCCTCTGGTAACCACTATCCGACTTTCTGTCTATGATTTTGACTACTCTAAGTACCTCATATCTATGGAATCTCTTGCCAGATTTTTGAACTATTAGATTATTTTTAAATTATACAGACTTTCTTCAGTAACAAAACTTGGGGGTGGACTAAACTGTATTTCCCATTTTGTCTTCCATATTGCTATGATCACCTTCCTTTTGTCACACAAGCACCTGGGGCCAGGGTAGTGCTTACCTGTGTAGGTGTAATGTGGCTGATGTCTTCAGATGCGAGCTGCTTCAGGAGAGTAGTCTTGCCAGCATTATCCAAGCCCAGGAGAAGGATTCTCACCTCCTGGTCTGGTGCACTTTTCAATTTGCGCAAAATTGAGAGCAAGCCCTTAAACAACCATGAAGAAGACAGATTACTTTGGGGGCACTGGCTTTGATATTACTGGGTATCAAAATATCTTCTCCTCCTTGAAAAAAGTTCTTGGTTGTAGAGAGGTCATAGTATTATTTTCCAGTTGAAAGTCATTTATTCCATTTGCCTCCTCCTTCTAAGTTTTGGCAGAAGTACTTTAGTAAATTCAGCAACTTAATAAATACCATGGCTTATTCCTCCTCCTATTAATCCTGCTTAGCAGTCAGCCCAGATCTTCTGGGGGCGTGAACTACTACTCATCTCCTACTCCTGAAGCCCTTCCTGTATTCTTAGTAGAGCACACATCATATCAGACTCTAGGGCACTGATTTTTGTATTTTTCTCCTTTACTAGAGTGAAGCTTCTTGCAGGTAAGGACTATAGCTTCAGTCTCCCAAAATGCCTGGCAGTGATTAGACAGACACTCAATAACAGTTGTTGAGTTAAATACAATTATCCACCCAGTAAGTTAAAAGATTTTAAGGTGCTATACGAAAACAAAAACAAAAACAAAGTTGTATAAAATTGTATCTGAGCTCTCTGTTTAAAACTTTATTTCAGTTTACATTTAAGACTTCATCATTCAAAATACTCTGCCATAAAAAATATATATAATTATCTAAAAAAACACAATCTCTATTATCTAATTTTCACAAGACCCTTCTAAGATAGGTGCATGGTATAAATTATGTTTTTCAAATGAAAAATTGTGACACAACAGAGAAGTTAGGAAATTGTCACAAAGTCAGTCATGAATAAAAAAAGTCAAAATTTAACCAGAGTATTTTTGACTAGTAATCTGATATTTGTTTCTTGTCTTCATTATTTTTTTAATGGCTGGAAATAAGTCATATTGGTTTTTAGCTACGAACATAAGAAAAATCTTGTAAGATGGTAATTTGTTCTGTCCTGCAGCTGACAATCTTGTTCCAATGAGGCATGAGTTACAACAAGAATCAAAGAATTCCAGAGTTTAAAGGGCATATAATCTAATCTCCCAGCCCAAGCAGAAATTCCTTCAAGCTGAGTCTTAGAATTATATAAAATGGTTATATTTTTTTATCCCTATTGCACCAGGCGATAATTCAAACCAGTCTGTTCACTAAGATCAAATAATAATTCTGTGAAATAATTCTCAACAATCTAGTCTTTGGACAATGATATGCAAATATGCATAATTATTAAGAATTCCTTTCCGCCTCAGAGACTCTTTGTTTACCATTTCCAGTATTCTGTATTTGTACTGACTTGCTAAGGATTACATTAACCTCTCTGTGCCTCAATTTTTTCCAGCAATAAAATGGAAGATTTAGTTTAAAACAGAAAGACAAAATCTACACCAAAAGATTTGGAGAAGAGTGATTGAACAGATTTCAAACAAACAGATAGGACTTTTTTTTTTTTTTTTTAAGGGCATGACATTTTTCTTTTGTTTTTATCTTATCTGGCCTTGAATACTTTGACACCATTCCTTTTTTAAACTATATTTATGAGAAGTCTCCCTGGCTTCTATTAGCTACATTGCAATCACTCATTTATAATACCACCTTTCAGAACGTTAAAATTAGAATTCTGAGATCCTCAGGGGACCGGTAATATAAAAAGGCTAGAACAGGGAAAACACATTGTACATTCTGAGTTCTTGATTAGATGTCCTTATTACCTCTTCCAATAAAATTCTAAAGTAACCAGAATTTATCACGTCAGTATATGAAACGACAGTATAGGTAAAATTCTTCTTATGCATTATCTACAAGTGTAGAAATTATGAAAAATGTTTCTATAAATTGTTTTCAAGGTTCAAAATGAATGTTT
Source organism: Cryptoprocta ferox (assembly GCA_028646485.1). Lineage (NCBI taxonomy): Eukaryota > Metazoa > Chordata > Mammalia > Carnivora > Eupleridae > Cryptoprocta > Cryptoprocta ferox. The sequence continues at coordinate 56,844,612 of CM053561.1, forward strand.
TAGGTTTTTCTTCATGTGTCTCTTCTTTTAAAACAAATCAGTAAATAAAAACACTGCTTTCTAAAAAAATACTGCTTTAGGCAGGCTGAGACTTGTTCCACACTAATTATATTTGAAACTGAAAAGAGAAAATAATTTCATTTTTAAAAGGAAGAAGCAAAGCACAGAAGAGAAAACCATTCTAACTATACCTAAACTTTGTTAACTTAATGTATAAAAAAATGGTAAGTCCACATTTCTAATGAGTAATTTTCCTTGAGAAAAAATATCTTCACATGCTTTACCTGTAAGTGAAATTATAGAGAAATGGAAAATTCAGCTACTATATTCTTCTATCAAAGTGATAAATGGCATCTGAAGCATGGTCTAGGGAAGACAAATGCAAATACAGTACAGCATCATATTAACCCAACTACTGAGGACAGGGGATCACAGGATTATCAGGGTTTGCTAAATAGGGAAGAGGATATTTATAGATATCAGAGTTCGGCCTGAAAGGTACAAAGTAAGCTGATTTAAGAGGCTCTAGGAAAGAGAGAAGAATAGTCTACTCTAGGTTTCTAAACATAAGCGTCCGCACTTTATTTTAAATGTCAAATGAAGGGATATGGCTATTAGAAGTTAATTTTATTATGGGCCTGAGTTTTGCATATAAACATTAAGGAAATGAATTTTTAAAGTGCATTTTTTGTTAAAATATTCATTCATTTCTTCATTCACATTAAACACCGACAATGTGCCCCAAGTGCAATGGTGAGCAAAGCAGACATGATCTCCATGTAGCATGTGTACTCCTCTGACATTGAATAAAGACAACTGAAGAAATCAGAACTTTAGTTAATTGTATATAGTCTGTAATCAGCATGTGTGCATATAAGTTATCTGCACCCTGGTGGACAGAAGTGGTCTGACTCAGTCACAAAACAAACTTTCTACAGGCAAATTATGAATAGATGTGCTATTGACTACAGATATTTTATCTGCCTCAAAATCAGCTTCAACTCCACTACTGGCGGAGACATAGTGCGCTGACCTAAAATGATACAAACTAGGTCATTCAGAGAAACTGGAGGGATGGAGGGAGAGAGAGGAGCGTGATGGTAATGTGATGGAAAGTGTATGTGGCTGTGAGGAGCAGTTAAAATTTAAATATTAAAATTAGTAAGCCAACTGTCAGGGACACACTCCCCACAACTAGCTTTTTTTTTTTTTAATATTTATTTTTGAGACAGAGCATAAACAGGGGAGGGACAGAGGGGGGCAGACAGAGGATTAGAAGCTGGCTCTGCACTGATAGCAGAAGAGCTCGATGTGGGGCTCGAACCCATGAACCACAGGATCATGATCTGAGTCGAAGTCAGTTGCTCAATCCGGCACCTAGGTGCCCCCCTCCCCCCATAACTAGCTTGGATGGAACTGACTTCAATTTATTTTTACCTCTTTACCAAAAAAAAAAAAAAAGCTGTTCAGTGAGACCTTATTAACTTTGATACTTTTATATAGCTTTGATAGGAAGAACCTCACCCAAACTCCTCTTTCTCCTCATCTCTCTACTAAATAAATACAGTGTTTCCTGAGGAATAAAAATATGGGCATTTCCCCAGGAGCAGTGGGTTCCCACCTCACCAGAGTCCCAATAAAAACTTTATGGGTGAGGGGGGCACCTGGCTGGCTCAGTCAGTAGAGCATGTGATTCTTGATCTTGGGATCGTGAGTTCAAGCCCCACACTGGGTAGAGATTACTAAAAATATATAAACCTAAACAACAACAACATTATGATATTTCATAGACTTGAATTCAACTTCCTGATATATAATCCTGGGCCTTTAGAAAACTGGAACAATACTTTTATCTTAAGAAAAATGCTATGAAGATGAATTGTGGTATTGTGTGTAAAGTATGGTGCATAGTAGGTAATTCAAAGCAGTAGTTGTGTTTTTTTTTCCCCATGTTTCACTGACCATTTTCTGACCAGAAAACACAATCTTGGGAATGAACTTCAAATGTTGAGAATGCTTGATAACTACCACTAGGTTCATGTACGTAGAATGTACCCCATAAAAAATTTCTGCGTGAAGAAGTCTTCTATTAAATAGTAGTGATTACTTATACACTAAAATTGCTGTCATCTTAGTTTTTCACCAAAGATTTGATATCATAAGGTGGGGATAAAATAGCTGATTAAATGCTTAGAGAAAACATCTGGGTTTTTAAATAAAAAATAAAATGTATTAGTCATAGTTGAAGGTTTAGAAAACCAAAACCAAAACCTGGGACTCAGTCTTCAGTTATACAGTTATCACAAGGATTCATGGGATACCAGATGTGACACATTTAATCACACCACTGATAAGGTTTAAGTTCTATGTTCCACTTTCAGTTCTAAGAATAGCTCACACTTTTGGAGATTAGAATCCAGAATGATTTGCCCTAATTTCATATTGTTCATTTTAGGAAAAAAGAAAAAAACAAAGTCTGTCTTGATCAGTGAACACAACAGTTGTATACAATAGTGTTGTAGCAGTGTCAGTGTGCTGTATACAGTGTCAATTTGCACCTGGAAACATGAGCAGTGGTTAATTTATGGTGCCCTGTAATTATAAATTAAACAATCATGAAATTACACAGTCCACTTAATTGATAAACTGGGAAAAGTTAGCCAACTCTCCTGCATTTCTCATGATGACATCTCATTCTCTGTTGGATTGGCATGACTTTTTCATTCCAATTCCAGTTATTCTCTGTGTAAATATTTATGTTTGTATTCATTTGTTGAGAAAAATTTAGCCTTTAAATGGACAGCTCATGTATAAACGATTACTAATAAGAAAACATGTAAAAATCTGTTTAGCCTGGGGTTAATACAACTGCAATGTAGCAAGTGTGAAATGTGATTGGCAACTTCAGATCAAATAATTCTACTTCTTTAACAATCTGACATTGTAAAATCAATTTTTTCCTATAAAATTTTACTCAATTGGATAATTTGACCAAAGGTGCATGCATTTCCCCCCCTTGCAGACATCTAGCTTTTTCTTCATAAATTAATGAATGTGGATCAACATTTCTAAAAGTCAAAAAGGTAAGTAACTCTAAGTTTGAGTGCCCAGCTCTGTTCAGTTGGTAAGCCAAGGAACCTATTCTAAATGCTTCAAAATCAATTTTGCTTTGACTTGCTCTAAAACTACTCAGTTCCATTTTATACCCTCCATCTAACTGCACAGAAATAAAAAAGGAACAGCGAGCGTGTCAACGGTCCAATCTGTCACACATCAAAATTCACAATTAGAGAAAGCTTTAATTAGGTCTGACAGAGAAAAGTCAATTGACAGCCACGCCAATTTTAATTTCCCATTCTTTTTAGTTTGGAGATCCCAAGATGAGACTAAGATCTTTGGTTCTGGTGTGGTCATATGCAAAAGGGTGCAACAGGTTTGAAATGAAATACTAAGGACCGAGCAGCAAATTTGCCTCCATCAACATGGATTAAGAATTCAAAGGAAAATCGGTCATCACCAACAACTAGACTTTACAGAACCCTCAGCAAATAAATAATTAGTTTCTGCAGAAGTGCGCCCGCCGCGCAGACACCAGGACCGCGTAAAATCCACCAGGCATCCCGTCCAAGCAGTGCCTCTTTGTGTCCTGGGATTTACACCCCTCCCCCCAGAGGGCCCGCACAGCTCGAGGAAGAGCAGAGCTAGGCTACCATCTCTCCTGGTACCGCCAGGGCGACCCCAAAGGCAATAGCGCTGGCCCTTCTCCCGGCTTCTGGCTGGGCCCCGGCGGACCCACTTTCCAGAGGCGCGGGAAAGGAAGTCGAATCCCTAGGAATATCGAAGCCTGCATGCGGAGGCTGCTTTCCGCAGTTACACGCATTCGCCTTCATCTCACTCCTTAGTAATGATGGAGCCCCGGCTCTGTACCGGGATAGCCACACACTCTTCCAGTCCCTTCCCTTAGCTTCAGACCCGCTTGCAAACCTCCTCCTCCTCCCTAGGCCCAGGTCTCCTTCCAAGGGCCCACCGTCGGGGCTCCCCGCTGCCCCCCGAAACCAATCCAGGACCCAGACAGCAGGCTGAGCGCCGTCCCATTCCCTCCTCGGCTTTAAGCGTAGTGCCCCGCCCCGGGCCTGAGGACGGGAGGGGGGTGACCGGCCAGCTCCGGAGGGGCCCGGGCCCCCCACACTCACCATCCTCCCGCCGAGTCCCTCCTCCTCCTCCTCCTCCTCCTGCCTCCCCCGTTACCAGGGGCAACTGTTGCGGCACCGCCCCCGACGTCCCTCGCACGCACGGCGGAGGAGCAAAGCAGTCGTACGGGGCGTGGTCCAGCTCCGCTTTCCCTACAGTGCGCAAGCGCGCCTAAGTGCCCGCCCACTGCGCAGGCCGGGTGCTGGAACTACTGGAGGCTGCGGCCCGCTGACGGAGACCCGCGGAATGGTTAAAGCTTGCCCACGTGGCTGGTGGGCGCTGCCCCGCCTGCGATTGGTCGGGAAGGAGCGGGGCGGAGGCCGGACGAGCAACGGTTCCCCTGGCCTGGGCCAGGTTAGAATTGGCCAGGTTTTCAGCGCGGGGTGCATCTGTTGGCAGTTGTCTCAGTGCATTCTTCCCGGGGCCAGGTAAGGGGTCTTGGGAGGAGGCCGCCTACCACACCTTCCTTTAGACCTCACATCCCGGGAGGGAGCTTGGATTTCTGTCCTGGCTGCTCAGGAGGGGCTGCTGCCGGAGCTGGGCTTCCACCTGCCAAAGCCACGTGGCGCGAATAGTAGCCTGGGGCTGCTCAGGGACCTCTCGCTTATGGCCCCTAGCGCCATAAGGCCTCGCCGAGGGGTGGGGGCGTTATGGGATGTGCATCTTTCTCCACACCTGTGTTAGGGTCCAGGATGGAGGAATCCGGTGGTGGGAGGCTGCCTGTCGGAGGGCACGAGGCAGCCTGGGGACTGGCCCTGAACGCTGAGGTGAGCCGACCGCAGCAGGGGTGAAAGGCGTTTTGGAATGGCCAGGTTTTGCTAAGCAGCGTTGGACCCAGCGGTGCACCGTTTGCAGTCCTGGAGGAGGCAAAAAAAAAAAAAAAACAAACAACCCAGGCCTGCACTTACAGGCAAGCAAGAGCGAAAGGGATTCTGGGTGGGTTGAGAGGTGCTACCTCCCACCCCTTCCCCATGCTGACGCCAAGAAGAGGAGTTAATCACCTACGTACCGGAGGTCCTGTTCTAGACTCTGGAGACACGGCAGGAGACGAAATCTGCCCTCATGGAAATTACACACTTCCTAGTGGAATGCTTTTCACATAGGATTTCATTTCACTCTCATGGCCCTGGAAATCGGTTGGTTTAAGCGATACAGAGTCGGGACGTGAACACAGTTCTGACTCTTGAGGAAATGGTTTTAACGGTATTGTATTGTCCAGGTAGGGGAAACAGAACGGCTTGTATCTGTGATGTGAACCCAGAACTTTAAGAGTTGATAAAGTGTTGGCACTAATGATAAACCTGAACGTTTGTAGTCGTGTGTGTGCCTCTTGCATCCCTCACTGGGTTCTTGTGAGGATTATGTGAATTATGTGTCAAGTACATAAAATACTGCCTAGCACATAGGAAGTGCTACATAGGGCTTAGCTATTATTTTTCATCTAGGTTTTTTAGCTTTTTTCCTTTTCCTATCAGCAAGCTTTCCAGTCTAGTTAAGAACACTGGAATGAAGGCAGATTTTCCCTGAATAGTCTTTAGCTGTTTATGCATTAAACTAAAGTGTGTTTTTAAACATCTGCTAGCTGCATTCCTGCTTCAGATCCTTGGAGAGAAAACTCAGTTCAGAACCTTGATTAAGTAGGTGCAAGATGAATGGCTAATTCAGAGCATGCTCCCCTACCATCTACCCTGTTGTTTCTTTTGTGAAAAAGGCAGGGTGGGCTTCTCTTTCTGAGATGTCTGGTGTCTAACATCACGGTTGCCTTGAGGTCACAGCAGTGTACCTGGGCCTGCTTGTGTAATTATTAGCCTCATTCTCCCAACTTTCTCTAGGCAGCCTTGGCATCAATGCTCGTCTATCTCAAGTGGTCTTTGTGTTTGATCTTCTTGAGGCTTTGGCTGCCTTGATCTTCCACTGATGGAAGTACCAGTGATGATGTTTTGCTTTTCTTCCTACCTGGGATGCAAACAGGGAAATATATAATTTAATATATTTAAAATAATTTAAAATGTTTAATAGAATTTAATATATTTAATATTATTTATTGTCAAATTGGCTTACATACCACACCCAGTGCTCATCCCAACAACTGCCTTCCTCAATGCCCATCACCCACTTTACCCTCTCTCCCACCCCCCATCAATTCCCAGTTTGTTCTCTGTATTTAAGAGTCTCTTATGATTTGCCTCCCTCCCTCTTTCAAACAGGGAAATCTTGAGTCCTTTCCTCACGTGCAAGAAGATACCCAGAGGGAGTTTGGAAGCCTGTTCTCTGAGCTGTGATACTGTTTGCCAGAGGAAATCAACTCTTTTTTATGTGTTTGTTTTTTTAACATAACGTGGGGCTTGTATTCAGGACCCCAACATCAAGAGTCGTATGCTGTACCAACTGAGCTAGCCAGGTGCCCTGAAAATCAAATCTCTATAAGAAGGATGAGCATTACTTCAGGAGAGGTAATACGTTGTTTCATTTTTTCTCTTTTGTCTCTTTTTTTCTCTCTCCCTTTCTTTCTCTCTCTCCCTCCCTTCTTTCCTTCCTTCCTTCCTCCCCCTCACCCCCGCCGCCTGTAGGATGGAGTACCAATCTAACTGACCCTAAGCCTTGTGACCTTGGGAAAGTAGGTCCTAGCTATTGTCAGATTGTTGGATGGATGGACAGGACTGAAGCTGTCCTGTTGACCACTGGTGCTGTGGTTAGTGCAGGACTGTGTGGACCACTGGTGTTCAGCTTGCTGGTTCGATTAATGTGAACCTTTTTATGTGTAAGTTTCCTCTCCTGTAGTTTGAGATCTTGGATCCCTTACGTCTTTGAGCTGTGACATTCTCCAATCCTCAAAGGAAAGGGAATTAATGGTCAGTCACCTGTTTGATTTCCAGTTCCCCCCTTGTTCCCAGTAGTGGAACCATATCTCTTCAGAATCGCACCCCCCCGCCCCGACATGATTATGGCTTCTTTAGGGAATACTAGGTGCAGCTCATGTGGGAAGAGGGAGAATAACTGTTAGAGAAAACCTAGGGACCAGATAGGACTCCATATAGGAGGGGTAGGCCAGTGGCAGCTTTGTGACAGAAAGCCTGTTCTTCTGTAACCAAGACAGGTTCTGAGTTTGACTTGAAAGAGTGATGTCCTTGATGCCCAGAGAGCCTGCAAATAAACTGGAATGCATTTCAGGCAGGCAGTAAGTATTTTTAGAGGGCCCACGAGAGCTACACACGAACTTTACCATCAGCCAGGGGAGGCTAACTGTATACAAATTACCGTATGTGACAAGAAAGTGATGATTACAAAGCGGAGCATGTTGCAAATGAAGATAAGATGCTGGGAGAGTATATGACAGAAGGGTTTGAGTTTGCCCTGAGGGAGTCCTGGACCTGTGCCCATTGGGGGGGGGGCAGCAGGTGTTCTGGAAATGTTTATTATTATTTTTTAATGTTTATTTATTCATTTTTGAGAGGGAGAGAGAATCCCAAGCAGGCTCCACGCTATCAGTGCAGAGCCTGATGCAGGGCTTGATCCCACGAACTATGAGATCATGACCTGAGCTGAAATCAACAGTCAGATGCTTAACCGACCGAGCCACCCAGGCGCCCCCGGGGGGAAATGTTTTAGACATAGAATTTAGGATTTTTTTTTTTTTTTGCCTTATGTTTTATGTAATACAGGGGCTAAGCAACTCCTATTCTGACCTCAGTAATGAGGGCAAATTTTCTTGAATAATAGCAAATGATTACCCCTTTGTGGGAGAGGTACTTCCATTATGAAAGGCAGAGGACTTTCTAGTGCTGGGTTGAGGGTGGAGAGAGATGTCCAAGGACAGGCTGTGTGTGTGTGGGTGGGGGTGGGATGGGGGGTGGGGTGTGGAAGCATAGCATGTTGTTCGGTTGGGCTGTCTCCAGCAGGGGGTTTGGAGCAGCTGCATGGGGCTCTGTAAGCCAAGTCTGTGTGTGATCTGCTGGCCACTCCTTCGAGCCCCCTGTAGGGTCAGGGAAAGTAAACTCTTGCCTGTCTAGTGTTCCTGGGTTCAGTTGTGACTGCATGAAACACCTTTGGTCTTTGAACCAACTTGCAGGAGGCCAAGTCAGCCTGTCCACAGAAAGCAAAGCCCAGAACTTTCCCTTGGGCTTTGTGGCAGAGTGAGAGAAGTAGAAGTCTGGCAGTGGAAACTCGCTGGGTGGCTTCTGACGTCTCCAGAAGTTGCCACTCCGTGGTGGCCTTAGAGCCAGGTGAGGATACCACGGAAACTCCATGTTAGGCCTCCCCTTCTCTCCTGGCTCCTTTCTCTCAGGAAATGACTCACCCCCAGCACGTCAACTTGCTGAAGTCTTTCCCACCCCAACAAAAAATCTAAACATTGATCATCTCTCCTTTTGCTGCATTTACTCGTGCCTCTTACCTCTCTGGTTGTTCTTTCTCATCTATTTGGGCTTCCTTTTTTTGGCTTTGTTCTTAAATGTAGTGGTTTTCAGGGTATGTTCTCAGCGCTTGATTCTTCCCATTGTATGCATTCTCACTGGAAAACTTAAACTGCCTTGATGCTGCTGACTCATCATTTTACTTTTTTTTTTTAATGTTTATTTTTGAGACAGAGAGAGAGAGAGAGAGAGAGAGAGAAAGACAGAGAGAGAAAGACAGAGACAGAGCAGAATGGGAGAGGGGCAGCAAGAGAGGGAGACACAGAATCCGAAGCAGGCCTCCAGGCTCTGAGCTGTCAGCACAGAGCCCAATGCGGGGCTTGAATTTACGAGCTGTGAGATAAGACCTGAGCTGAAGTCGACGCTTAACCGACTGAGCCACCCAGGCGCCCCTCATTGTTTTATTTCGAACTCAGACCTCCATACTTTCTTTGAAGCCTTAATATCCACTTGCTGAGGAACTGGACCTCTTACTCAGCATTTACTTGAATTGTTGTGCTAGGCACTGGGGTAGCAGCGTGAGCAAAATGGACGTAATCCCTGGCCCCAAGGAGCTTATGGCCTAGAGGGCAAGGTAGGCATTAATTAAAATAAAACCACAGAGGGGTCCCTGGGTGGCTCAGTTGGTTAAGTGTCCGACTCTTGATTTTGGCTCAGGTCATGATCCCATGGTTAGGGATCCAGCTTCATGCCCCATATCTGGCTCTGCACTGATAGCCCAGAGCCTGCTTGGGTTTCTCTCTCTCTCTCTCTCTCTCTCTCTCTCTCTTTCCTCTTTCTGCCCCTCCCCCCTCAAATAAATAAACTTAAAAAAAAAAAAATAAAACCACAGAGTGTTAAGGCAAACTGGTATAGCTCTGAAGAAAAAGCACAGAGCCGAGGGCTTATACAGACCACCTGATCTAGTTGCCAGGCTAGAAGTGGTAAGGGTCTTTCAAAGGATTCCCCAAGGAAAGGTTTAAGCCAAGATCTAAAGGATGAGAAGGTGCTTCCTTGCAAGTAACTCTAGACTGTCCTGGAGATGGGGGACCCTTGAAGTTAGGCGCTACTACATCTGCTTTTCAGGCTGCTATTTATTCTGAGGTGGCTCTGCTCTGCCTTCCCAGGAAGCTACAGGGGTTCATGGGTCTTTATTGGGGTGGGAGTCTTGGGTAGAATTCTCTTTTCGTTTTACCACTACTTAATATAAAACCTGTATTTTTAACTAGTCCTATGGCTTCCATCAGCAACATGTTTCCTTTCCCAAATACTGTAAATACTGGCTTTGTTGGCTTAATTTTGTGAGTGCTTTTGGAGTTTGGTGATTGTATAACTCGAGATGACTTTAAATCTTGCTCAAGCTGTGCCTATGAACTTGTAATGTAACATATATAGAAAATCCTCAGTTAAGGTGATTTTTTTTTCTAAGTTTATTTTCAGAGAGAGAGAGAGAGAATGGGACAGGGGCAGAGGCAGAGAGATGGAGAGAGAGAATCCCAAGCAGGCTCTGCACTGTCAGCGCAGAGCCCAGTGAGGGGCTCGAACTCACGAACAGTGAGATCATGACCTGAGCCGGAATTGGACGCTTAACGGACTCAGCCACCCACGTGCCCCAAGCTGTATTTTTCAAGGAGAAATAAAAAGACCTAGTTGAAGAAGACAGTTAAGTCTGAAAATTATTCCTTTAAAAAAAAAAAAAGGGATGGGTAGGCGTTAGTGAAGAGGGGAAGGAACAGTATTCTGGACAGGGAATGGCATTTGTAAAGGACCTGAGACAGGTAGCAGCCTATTGCATTTAAGAAAGTCTCATGGTACTTGTATTTGAAACTCAACACGTGGAAAATCCAACTCCCTGTTTTCTCCCTCAGAGACTGTTTTTCTATATTCTTTGTCTCGGCACATTATGGCCCACATCAGAAATCCTGGGTATCACTCTAGATACTTGTGATGTATCAATTTACCTAGGCCAAGCACCTCCCCCTCCCCCTCCCCCCTCCCCAGTCCCCCTCTCTGGAATACCTCCAGTTTAAAGTGAGCCAGGAGGGAGACACAGCTATTTTGTAGCACACACACCTCCCAGTAATTCCGTCAAACATGAAATAGGTGCTGTGGTGAAGGGATTTTGCAAATGTAATTAAAGTCCTAATTGGTTAGCTTTGAGTTAATCTAAGGGGAGATTATCCTGGGTGGCCTGACTTAATCAGATGGAATCCCTTTAAAAGAGGGCTAGGCATCCCCTGGGGTCACAAACTCCATCCAGAGCTGGGCCTCCATTGCCCTCCTTCCCTCCCAGGATCATCCCTTGCTAACTGCCCACAGCTGCTGGCTTCAGGCTTGCCTAGCACAACTCCCGCGATTACATAAGCCAGTTTGCTAATTCCTCATACTAAATCCATTTTTATATATTTATCAGTATTACGTGAGTATATATAAAGGATATATTTACCCTATTGGTTCTGCATCTGTGCTTGAACCCTGACGAATAGAGTATTCCTCCTGTAACCAGTCATTTAGCAAATCCTGAGATTCTGCTGCTTTAAACGTTTCTGTCCTTTTGGTCCCTCCTCTCTGTTCCTGTGTGTCTGGGTTCATATGAGCCCCACCTCTTCTTGCTGGGATCATTGAAGTTCTCTTCCAGTCTCTTTGCTACCACACTGAGTTTATTTTCCTGTCATTGCCCAGAGTTTTCTTTTTCTTTTAACATTTATTTATTTTTGAAAGACCGAGCACAAGCAGGGGAGAGGCAGAGAGGGGAGACACAGAATCTGAAGCAGGGTCCAGGCTCCGAGCTGTCAGCACAGAGCCTGATGTGGGGCTTGAACCCACGAACCATGAGATCGTGACCTGAGCTGAAGTCGGGTGCTTAACTGACTGAGCCACTCAGGCGCCCCTAATTATTTTTAACGTTTATTTATTTTTGAGAGAGACAGAGCATTAATGGGGGACAGCGTTGTCTTTCTAAACAACACATCTGATCTTGTCACTCTGCTTAAAATCTTGAAAGGGCTTCCTGAAATTTCTCAGGCAAAAATTCAAAAGCTTTAAAAAAAAAGATTTTAGTTTCGGGATGCCTGGGTGGCTCAGGAGGTAAAGCATCCTACTCTTGATCTCAGCTCAGGTCATGATCTTACAATTCACGGGTTTGAGCCCTGCATTGGGCTCTGTGCTAATGGTGCGGAGCCTGCTTGGGATTGTGTCTCTTCCCCTCTCTCTGCCTCTCCCTCGCTCATGAGCTCTCTCTCTCTCTCTCTATCTCTTTCTCTCTCTCTCAAAATAAATAAACTTTAAAAAGATATTTTTAAGTAATCTCTACACCCAATGCGGGGCTTGAACTCACAGCCTTGAGATCAAGAGTCGTGCACTCTACCAACTGAGCTAGCCAGGTCCCCTAAAAGCTTTAGCTCTTTTATATAACTCCATTTTCTCTCCTGTCTTAGCGTATCAATTATACTTCCTTTCAAAAAGATTTTTAGTGGTTCCCTAGAGTTTGCCATGTACATTTACAGCTAATCCAAGTCCACTTTCATATAACACTAAACCACCTCAACGGTAGTGTAGGTAACTTATGCCAGTTTTCCCAGCTACTCCCTCCCTTCTGTTAACAGCACTGCTGTCATTCAAGTGGAGTATCCATAAGGTATAACCATTGGATACATTGTTGCCGCTCTTACTTTGAACAAACTGTTACCTGTTAACTGTTAACAATTAGAATAAGAAAAACAAAGGGGTGCCTGGTTGGCTCAGTAGGTAGAGCATGTGTCTCTTGATCTCCGGGTTGTAAATTCAAGTCTCACATTGGGTATAGATATTACTTAGAAAAAAAGAAAAATAAAGATTTTATTTTACCTTCATTTATTCCTTCTGACACTCTTTCTTTATGTAGGTCTGAGTTTATGACCTATATCCTTTTCTTTCTCTCTGAAAAACTTCTAACATCTTGCAACTCAGGTCTATTGGTGATAAATTCCCTCAATTTTGTTTTCTGGGAAAGCCCATATTTCTCCTTTGCTTTAAGGGATAAATTTGCTGGTGTAGAATTCCAGGTTGGTGGGGTTTTGTTCTTTCAGTGCTTTAAATATTTCACTCTATTCTCCTTGCTTGCATGGTATCTGAGGAGAAAGCCAATATAGTTCTTTTCTTTGTTCCTCTCTAGGTAAGGTGTTTTCACCCCCCCCCAAGACTTCTTCCTTGATTTTCTTTGTCTTGATTTTCTGCAATTTGAAATATAATATAATGTAACTAGGTGTTTTTTTTTTTAATTTTAATCCGAGTATAGTAACATACAGTGTTATATTATTTTCAGGTGTACAATGTAGTAATTCAGTTCTATATATTACTCAGTGCTCATCATGATAAGTGTACTCTTTTTTTTAAATGTTTATTTATTTTTGAGAGAGAGAGAGAAAGAGAGAGAGCGTGCACGAGCAGGGTAGAGGCAGAAAGAGGGAGACAGAGTATCTGAAGCAGGCTCCGTGCTGTGAGCGCAAAGCCAGATTCGGGGCTTGAACTCACGATCGTGGGATCATGACCTAAGCTGAAATCAAGAGTCAGCCACTTAACCAACTAAGCCACCCAGATGCCCCATGATAAGTGTATTCTTTTTTTTTTTAATTTTTAATGTTTATTTATTATTGAGAGACAGAGACAGAGTATGAGCATGGGAGGGGCAGAGAGAGAGGTAGAGGGAGACACAGAATCCGAAGCAGGCTCCAGGCTCTAAGCTGTCAGCACAGAGCCCAATGCGGGGCTTGAACTCACAGACCGTGAGATCATGACCTGAGCCGAAGTTGGACGCTTAACTGACTGAGCCACCCAGGTGCCCCAAGTTGTACTCTTAATCCCCTTACCTGTTTGACCTATCCCTCCACCCACCTCCGCTCTGGTAAACATCAGTCTGTTCTCTATAGTTAAGAGTCCATTTTTTTGTTATCTTTTTTCTTTGTTCATTTGTTTTGTTTTTAAATTCCACATACAAGTGGAAACATATGGTATTTGTCTTTCTCTTACTTATTTCACTTAGCATAATACTCTCTAGATCCATCCATGTTGTTGGAAATGTCAAGATTTCATTTTTTATGGCTCAGTAATATTCCATTATACACATATACCTCATCTTTTTTATCCATTCATCTATCCATCGACACGGGCTGCTTCCATAATTTGGCTGTTGTAAATAATGCTGTAATAAGCATAGGGGTGCATGCATCTTCTCAAATTAGTGTTTTCATAGTCTCTGGGTAAATACCCAGTAGTGGAATTTCTGGATCATGTGGTAATTCTATTTTTAATTTTTTGAGGAACTTCCATACTGTTTTCCATAGTGGCTGTACCAGTTTGTATTCTCATTGAGGTGTATTTTTTTTTCCCCAAAGTTTATTTATTTATGAGAGAGAGGGAGAGAGGAAAGGCAGAGAGAAAGGGAGAGAGTCCCAAACAGGCTCTGTGCTTTCAGTGCAGAGGCTGACATGGGGCTTAAACTCAACGAACCTCGAGATCATAACCTGAGCTGATATCCAGAGCCAGACGCTTAAGTGACTGAGCCACCCAGGCCAAACGTAGTCAAACGATGCTAGTGGTGGGTGAAAGCAGGCATTCTACAACCAAGGAAGATGTTCAGGGCCTCGGGGGCAGACTGTGGTTTGGGGGATAATCCTCATTTCCCTTCTCTGTTCCTTAAGTCCACAGTTTTGTGTATGAACAAGATGGAGGCTGATCTGTCTGGCTTTAACATTGATACCCCCCGTTGGGACCAGTGCACTTTCCTGGGGCGGGTGAAGCACTTCTTCAATATCACAGACCCTCGCACGGTCCTGGTATCAGAGCGCGAGCTGGACTGGGCCAAGGTGATGGTGGAGAAGAGCAGGTGAGCAGCTACTTGGGGAAGGGGTGGAGGCACAGGGGTAACACTGGTGGATCCCTAGGGAGAAGGTGGAAACTAGAGATATGGGACTAGGCACAGCTCTCAGGAAGGGGGGAGCACGATGACTTGGGACAAGGGTCCTGGGCAGTAACTCTCCATTATCCTTGGGTGGCAGGATGGGGGTCGTGCCCCCAGGCACCCAAGTGGAGCAGCTGCTGTATGCCAAGAAGCTGTACGACTCAGCCTTCCATCCTGACACCGGGGACAAGATGAATGTCATCGGGCGGATGTCCTTCCAGGTCCCTGGCGGCATGATCATCACGGGCTTCATGCTCCAGTTCTACAGGTGGGACCTGGGAGCAGGGCCCTGGGCACTGTGGCCACTTGGATCTGCTGGGCAGGGAGCCATATTGTGATGACAGTCATAGCCATCTTTATTGACCCCTTACCAGATACCAGGCACTGTGCGAAATTCTTTGCCTGTATTACCTCATTTAATCTTCGCATCAACCCTACAGAGAGGTACTCTTGTCATCTCCATTTAATAGATGAAGAACTGAGGTTCTGGAGAGGTGACCTAACTTGTCCAAATCCACACAGCCAGGAAATATGGGTGCCTAGATGTTAACTGAGGCAGTCCTCTCTAGAACTCTCAAGGAAATAGCCATCCTACTTCCTTCTTTAGAAAATACTTATTCAACAATGAAATATTAATGTATTTTTATAATATAATGTCCTAGTAAAAAATATGGGAAGATGACCCTCTTGCCCCCTCCCCCCACCCCCAAATGGGAAGACTCTTTCAGCCCAGTAGGGAGAGAATAAACTTTCTATGTAGCTGCTGCAGCTACTCCTCCGCCTTCCCCTCTTCCTTCTGCCCTTCTCCCCCATGCATCCATTTGTCCAGTTATTGAGCCAGGCCTTGGGCTGGGTGTTAGGCATATAAAAAACCTTAGCCCCTGTCCTCAAAGAGTTTCTCCAGTTTTGTTGAGGAAACCAAAAACTAAGCAGCTATAGTCCAGCTTGCTAAGTGGTAGGTTGTGGGGAGAATATGGGGTTATGAGAACAGGGAGCCTAGAGTGATTCACTGTCCCGGAAGGGGAGGGGAAGGGTCAGGAAGGTTCCAAAGAAGAAGTGATGTCTCAGCAAAGCAGGATTCAGTCCTGCATGGAAGAGGTGTGTGTGTGTGTGTGTGTGTGTGTGTGTGTGTGTGTGTGTGTATTCCAGGCAGAGGGACCAGCCTGTGCAAAAGCCCAGGTGCATGAAACAGCATGGGAAGTTTGGGGAACAGCAGGTAATCTGGGGTGTACACCAAGCCTTGCATGACTCTCCTCTGCCTCTCTCGGCCTCCCTTATGGTAGGACGATGCCAGCTGTGATCTTCTGGCAGTGGGTGAACCAGTCCTTCAATGCCTTAGTCAACTATACCAACAGGAATGCAGCTTCCCCCACGTCGGTCAGGTAGGAGACTTGAACTCCAGGCCGTCCTCGTGGGTCAGGAGCAGGTACAGGTAGCTGTCCTCGTGAGGGGAACAGCCCTTCTAATGGGTTCTCAGGCTATCTTCCCCAGGCGGGGCTTATTCTGGGCAGGTGACCAAGTCCCCCTTTTTTAGGGTTTGCAAGTATTTTCTGAGGCTGACGAGGAGGGTATCTTCCTAGACCAGTTCAAAGTTTTTTCATTCATTCATTCTCAAATATTTCTTGGGTAGGTATTAAGTGTCAGGCATGGTTCTAAGGTCCCTTTTCTTACGGAATTTAAGGACTTCTAAGGAAACAAGCTCAATAATCTTAGATTGTAACTGCTGCCATTAAGGAAATAAACAGATGATAAGATAATGGACAGCAGAGGGGCATCTATGTGGATGGGCTGGTTGGGGGAAGTCTTTTTCCGTGGAGCCCACATTTCTGCTGGATTCTGAAGGATAAGGATTTAGCCACACAGAACTGACAGAAGTCCCCGGATAGGGAGCAACAGCATGCAAAGGTTCTGAAGCAGAAAAGAGATCGCTCTTTGCTTAAAGTACTGAAGGTGGCCACGGGGGCTGAAGCATTGAATGTGTTTGGGGGTGGGGGGGATGTCATAAGATGACATTGGGGATAGTTCACATGAGCTTCTCAGGCATGAAGCCTCGTGTCCAGACTTTCTCAATAAACTCATGGTCTTGCCCTCAGCCACCAGGGCTCCCCACTCCCAAGCCTGTCTCTCCTCCACTAGGCAGATGGCCCTTTCCTACATCACAGCCACAACCACTGCGGTGGCCACTGCTGTGGGCATGAACATGTTGACAAAGGTATGCTCTGGGGCGGCTATGGGCATGGTGGCCACTAGGGGGCAGCAAAGTGCTAGGGAAAACTTTCCCTCAGGCCTGGCACTGCCCTTGTCTGGGTGAGTTGGGTATGGCCCAGAGCCCAGCCAACTAGTGGGAAATGTTGCGGAGCTATCCCCAGGTTGGTCTTGGGTCTTTGAGGGAATTTGGGTGCCTAGACCAAGTGTCTGGATGTGTGGCAGAAGCGAGGTCTGATTTCTTGTTTTAGAGCCCTTAAGCCCCTCCCTTCCCATCTTCCAGTGACCCTCATTGTTCCCTTCCCCCAACAGAGAGCTCCACCCCTGGTGGGCCGCTGGGTGCCCTTTGCCGCTGTGGCTGCTGCTAACTGTGTCAACATCCCCATGATGCGACAGCAGTGAGTAATGGGGCTCTCTTTGCCTCCCTACAAACCATAATGTTAGTGGGGCCAGGGCAGGAAACCAAGGCAGTGAGTGGCTTTTGGGGGCCGAGGTGGGTGTAGGGAGGGCTGCTGGGCTGCTCCAATAGTGATGGCCACAGAAGTGGCAGGTGACTTAGGTCTAGTCTGTGTTGAGTGTTGTGGGAGTCATTTTTTGGATTGTGTGGGATGGGGGTGGGGATAGGGTGGACTCTGGGGGTTCGTACAAGATCATGTCCTTTCAACTGCAACTGTATTTTAAGTTGTGAGCTCGGCCTACTTCCAACGCCCTGGGGATGGCTTACAGAATGAGACGTAACAAAGCGAGGTGTCCAAAGATAGAGCCAAGAAGCTTTGAAAGAAGCCAGAGGAGTAGACAGATGTTTTCCAGGTGCCCGGCTCTAAGCTTCTCCTTTCTTCTAAAGGAGAAATCCATGTGTCTTGCCATTCTTTTTTTTTTTTGTTGTTTGTTTGTTTTGACTAGAGAAAGCATCGATGTTCCTCTGTTGTAAAACTTAATGATGTAATATACATAAAGCACTGACAATAGCTCCTGGAAGATAGCAAATGCTATGTAAGTGTTAGCTATTATTGCTCCTGTTACCGTCCTAGCCTTCATCACCATCACTAGTATGTACCAGCCCCATTTTCTTGGGACTGCTAGCAAGCGGGAACTCGACACAACAGCGCTTGTGGAAGGAGCCCACTATGGGAAGAGTCATGCCTACACATTGGTCCTGTCTTTCCCTCCCCCATCCAGGTGCTCCTTCCCAACAAAGGCATGAGCCCCAGCCACCTATCTGGTCTGGGGTCGAGAGCTGTCAACAACTGGCCAGAGAATAATAGCCAGTGTAGCTACTCTTTATGGAGCAGTCACTCTATCAGGCACTGGACTAAGCACTTTGCAGGCATTGTCCCATTTAATCCTCACCATTCCTATGAAGTGAGTGCCATTTTGCAGATGAGGATAACTGAGTCTTTAGAAGGATTCGGGAACCTACTCAAGATCAGAGACTTACTCAGCATTTTCAGGATTCAACCTAGGCAGTCTGAGCCCCGGCCTAACTCTCTTAGCCACTGCCCTAGATCACTCCTGAGATACCACTCACTGGAATACACAAGGAAGTTCAAAGGGGCGGACTGTAGGAGGTGGCTTCCTGGAGCTTGAGTGCTGGCCTTGGTTACCTGGTGTGTCACATTGCTGCTGGCAGGCTTCCAGCACCCACTTCCCACATTCAGCAGCTCCTGTCTGTGTTTAGGGAACTCATCCAGGGCATCTGTGTGAAGGACAGGAATCACAATGATATCGGTCATTCCCGGGTGAGCAGAGGTATCCCTTTGGGGTGGGAGGGGGGAATTTCTTTCTCTCTCTCTCTCTCTTTCTTTCTTTTGTTTTTTTTTTAACATTGTATTTATATTTGAGAGACAGACAGAGTATGAGCAGGGGAGGAACAGAGAGAGATGGAGACACAGAATCTGAGGCAGGCTCCAGGCTCCGAGCTGTCAGCACAGAGCCCAACATGGGGCTCGAACTCACAAACTGCAAGATCATGACCTGAGCCGAAGTCGGACGCTTAACCAACTGAACCACCCAGGCACCCCGGGGGGGATTTCTTATACCCTGTTCTGTTCTTGGTGGTCAGAGTAGGTCCGGGTTCTGTTACAGGGTCCCCCTCCCTGACTCCATTCTCCTTCCCCTCGATTTCCCTACATTTCTTGTTCAGAACAGGCTTGTCATATCCTTTCTCTATCATTTCTGGTCCTGAAGCCATAAAAGTCTAGCTCAGTGAGAGAGGGTTGGGTGAGGATACAGCCCCTTCCCCTTTACCAGCTCAGACCTGATCCTGACCCTTGACCCAGCCTTCTGGTGCAGCCCATGGATACTGGATGAGGTCATTCCTGACAACTTGCTCTTTTCTGTCCTCAGAGAGCTGCGGCCATAGGCATCACCCAGGTGGTCATTTCTCGGATCACCATGGCAGCTCCTGGCATGAGTAAGATAAAAAAGCCCTCCTGTCCTGGGGGACCCTGGAACACGTGATGGAGGCCTCAGCCACACTCAGCTTTTGGGTGGGAGGTGGGACCCTAGCTTCTACAGCCACACTTCTCAAACTGGCTTTTTGCACCACAAAAAAGAAATGGTAACTCTGTGATGTGGTAGAGACTAGAGCTGATGCTGTAGCGGTACTCATATGACACCGTATAAGTGCATCAGAACCACTTGTACACCTTACACCTACATAGTGCTGGAGTGCAGAAGCCCATGGGAGAACTACACTGTTGTTCCCGGCACGTCAGGCAGTCAGAGATGTGGGGAAGAAAGTTCTTGTCCTGCCACAGATATTCCTTAATTCCCTTCAATGTGCTGGACACGGTGTGGGGTACCTGGAAGACAGTGGTAAAGAAAATAAATCCCCTGCCCTGGTTTTGCTTTTAGCAGAAGTGTGTTACCGAGTAAGATATGAGATTTGTTTTCATGAGCCTTCAAAGATTCAAGTTTTGAGAAGGACGCTTTGGGCCTGCGGTACATGTGCCATCATAGGTGTACAAGTGGAGAAGTTTGGGAAGCACCCGTCTCCTAGGACGTAGGGGACAGGTTGGGGGTGGCTGCGCCAACACGGTCTTAAAGTATTTTCTGGAATGTTAGGGGAGGTGGGGGAGAATCACCTGACTTGGGGAAGGGGTCTTGGAGAGGGTCTTAGAGCCCTCCCCCCACTTTCTCCCTGGTCTTTTGCAGTCTTGCTGCCAGTCATCATGGAAAGGCTGGAGAAACTGCGTTTCATGAAGGTGAGTGGGGTCCTCTTCTGCGTCTCCCCTGCCCAGAGCCCCCCAGCCTTACCTTAGGAGCTCCTGACCCTCATCCTTCCCTCTAGCTGCTGGCCTTATCTCCCTCAGGGAGGGCCCAAACCACCCCTGCTGGCTACCTGCTTTAGATGCCATAGCCAGTGGCTGGCCTTGTCTGTAGAGAGCAAGAGGCGCCCCCTTGTCCCTCCTTCACGGCTAGGTGTTTCTTGCCTTTGGGTTTCTAGCGGACTGGTCAGGGGTAGGGCAGGCATGGGGTTCACACTTAGATCCGTAAGTCTTACATGGCTCTTCCGTTTGTTTGTTTCTGTTCAGAAAGTCAAGGTTCTCCATGCCCCGTTGCAAGTGCTGCTGTCTGGGTGCTTGTGAGTAATGTGTTTTCTTGGTTTGGGTTCTGTGGTAGCAGGGTCACCTAAGCGCTGTCTTCTTGTGTTGCCCGTGTTGGAGAACGTGCTTTCTTTTACCTGACTTCCATAGTGCCTGAGCTCTGTACGTGGGCCATACGGAGAGCTCTCACCCCATCTTTCTTGAGGGCATCAGGCTGGCTAGGCTCTGTGCACACGTCCGCATGGAGAGCGGAGTGCTTGGGTGCCCTACTGTCCCAGGGCCGCCTCTGACCTTCAGACTGGAAAAGAGAGGAAAACCACAATGCAGTCCCACTACAAAAAAGAAATGATAATCTGGGGGCGCCTGGGTGGCTCAAGTCCAACTCTTGGTTTCAGCTAAGGTCATGATCTCATGGTTTGTGAGTTCAAGCCCCACATTGGGCTCTGTGCTGACAGTCTAGAGCCTGCTTGGGATTCTCTCTCTCTCTCTCTCTCTCTCTCTCTCTCTCTTTCTCTCTCTGCCCCTTCCCTGCTCACGTCTCTGTCTCTCTCTCAAAAGTAAATAAATGAACTTTAAAAAAAGAAATAGGGGCACCTGGGTGGCTCAGTCAGTTAAGCGGCCGACTTCAGCTCAGGTCATGATCTCCCGGTTCGTGGGTTCGAGCCCTGCGTCAGGCTCTGTTCTGACAGCTCAGAGCCTGGAGCCTGTTTCAGATTCTGTGTCTCCCTCTCTCTCTGCCCATCCCCGGCTCACACACTCTCTCTCTCTCAAAAATAAACATAAAAAATTTTATTAAAAAAAAAGAATTCTGTGACAGTGATAGAGGTGTTTGCTAATGCTGCGGTGGTAAACGAATTGCAGTGTTTCACTGTCAAATGAACATGCTCTACATCCTACATGGACACAATGCTATATGCCAACTATATCTCAGTATAAATTAGCTAAGTAAATACATAGATATGCTGAGACATAAAAATGATGGGACAGCCTGGGGCCATCAAGCATCCCAACCTCGCACAAAAGGAAAACACCACAGGGCGCCTGGGTGGCTGAGTTGTTTAAGCATCTGACTCTTGATTTTGACTCAGGTCATGATCTCCTCGTTCGTGAGATCGAGCCCCGCGTCGTGCTCTGTGATTACAGCACGGAGCCTGCTTGGGATTTTTTCTCTCTCCCAATCTCTCTGGTCCTAGCCTGCTCACACTCTCTCCCTCTCTCTCAAAATAAATACACAAACATTTAAAAAAAAGTAAATAGGGATGCCTGGGTGGCTCAGTGGATTAAGCGTCCGGCTTTGGCTCAGGTTATGATCTCACAGTTCATGAGTTCAAGCCTGGCATCGGGCTCTGTGCTGACAGCTCAGAGCCTGGAGCCTGCTTCGGATTCTTTGTCTCCCTCTTTCTCTGCCTGTCCCCTGCTTGTGCACATGCACTCTCTCTCTGTCTCTCTGTCTGTCTGTCTCTCTGTCTCTGTCTCTCAAGAATAAATAAATAAATTAATAATAATAAATAAATAAAACACAAGCCATGGCAGCGTGCTTAGCTGTCCGCCCTTGACTGGCTGTGTCCTAGTGTCAGTCACACTTTACAAGGCCACGGGGCTAATGACAATAACAAGAACAACCAATACGTATTGAATGTTTTCTGTGTGTCCCCACTGTGCTCATGCTTCACATCTATAATTTCGCTGAATCCCCTCCACCGTAGAAGTATAGATAGGTCCGTCATCTCCATGTACAAATGAAAAAACTGAGGCTCAGAGAGATGAAGAGACTTGCCCAAGGCTCTGTCGCTCATAATTGCTGGGGTTGAGGTCGGATCCTGGGCAGTCTCCCAGGCCCCATTATCTCCTGCTAATTGAGTCATCACCGAGTGAGTGGTTCCCACAGGCTGAGTGCCGCATACACCCTTTCATTTCATCCCCACAGTGGCCCCACAGAGTAGGCACCCTTGTCTTCCCCCTGCTGGCTCAGGAGTAGCTCGCCCAAGATAACACAGCAAGGAAGTAGCAAAGCTAGGATACGAACCCCGTCTATTAGATTCCCAAGTCCTGTAAGACATGGCCCTGGACCTGAAGCATCTGAGACCTTAGAAATGCCCTTCCCCAGACCCCCTGAGTCGGCATCGCTTTTTAACAAGCCCCTCTAGTTACTTGCATGCACAGTGAAGTTTGAGAAGCTGCCCTTTTCTGTTCTTTACCAGCCTAGGTGTTCATGGCCTCGGGCGCAGGACCTCAGGTGTCATAACCCTCACTGCTCAGTGCCTAAGGTTGCTACTTGCACTGCCAGTGCCTTTGTTATCTTCATCTGCTTGAACAACAGACGGATATGGGAGGTGGAGGGAGGCCGATTCTATCCTATCCCAGAATGAATATCCTGGCACTGAGAGATCAAGAGAAGGGTTGGAGGAGGAGGAGCCGTGGGGCGGTGGGGAGGGTGGGCTAGAGAGTGGGCATCTCCTCCTTTGGGGGACTCAGAGATAGGGTGTGAGTAGGCCTGTGGGGCGATGCCCCTCACACTTTGTTTCTCCTTCCTTCCAGCCTCATCTTCATGGTGCCAGTGGCATGTGGGCTCTTCCCACAGAAATGGTAACAGCTCTTCGTTCCTCACTTTGTTTTACTGAACGTCCTGTCCCTGCTCTCCCTGACCTGCCTGCTGTCCTGAAGGAGACAGCGAGGGGCAGGAAGGGCAGCATTTGTCTAAGGATAAGTGCCTATCAGCCTAAACTCTGGGCTTCTTAGCCCCGGGTGAATAGTAAACCAAAACAGAGCTCCAAGGGGTGGAGGCATAAGTTACTTCCTCCCAGTGGAACAAGGGCTGCCTTGGAGGGAAGAAACTTTCTGTCCCTGCTGGTTAGGTTATTAGATACATCTTCCCTGGCTGGCTCTGGTCCTTGAAATGGAACAAAGGGATAGGTACTTATTCTGGCTTGTGTTTGCTAGGGGGTGGATGACTTGGACCTCTCTACGTCTCTTTATATGTCCTGGCAGGGAAGGGGTGTGAGAAGGGATGATGGAAAGGGGAAACAAAGCATCAGATTGCAGGAGGGGAGAGGATTAGCTCCATGAGACGAGGTGCAGCTTGGATATATACCGAGAAGATGCCAGGTTCCCCTGCTTTAGTATTCATATTTCAGTGTCGTCTGCTAGACTTCTCCTGTGTTCCAAGCACCGTGCTTGCAATCTCGCAGAGAAGATGGAAGTTTGGCACCAAGGAGAATGAAGTCAGGCCTGAGTAGAAGTAAAAGCAATATATTATGTTGTATAGAGGCCATTTGTTCTGATGGAAAAATCAGGAAGGGCTTCTTAGAGGTGGCATTTGAGTTGGACTTTATCTGACAGTAATTTGTTGCTTGTCCAGTTGGCATGCTCATAATCCCATTCTCTCTTCTCAGTGAATTGCCAGCTTCTTATCTGGAACCAGAGCTCCAAGACACCATCAGAGCCAAGTATGGAGAACTTGTGCCTTATGT
The DNA here is from genome assembly GCA_028646485.1 of Cryptoprocta ferox. NCBI lineage: Eukaryota > Metazoa > Chordata > Mammalia > Carnivora > Eupleridae > Cryptoprocta > Cryptoprocta ferox. The sequence continues at coordinate 56,868,355 of CM053561.1, forward strand.
CTACTTCAATAAGGGCCTCTAAATGCCCCGCCCCAGTAAGGACCAGTCTGTGCTCATGTTCACCAGCTCCTCAGCTGCTCTGTACATCTGTGCCCTCTTCCTCTGCCCACAGGGCCCGAAAGCCAGGGTGGACTTGGGAGGTGGGGAGCCTCGTGTTTTCACCCAGGCATCTGGTTTATTTGACTCTAGGGGATAAAAGTGAACAAGGGGAGCAAAGACCAAGTCTTCTATCTGTTCCTCCCTTAACCATCATCCCCTGGAGACCAGGAGCTGAGACCCCCCTGAGAGAGAAGTTGCTGGGACCTGAGGGAGATACTCAACCATTTGGAAAAATTAGGAAACTTTTGGGATTCTCGTTCCAGCCAGGACTGGGGAAGAGCCCCTGGGACAGATAGAAGCTCTTACTCCTCTTTCCTCTTCCCTTCCTCCTCATCTTGTCTCATGCTATGAACCTTTTTACCCTTGCAATTCTAGCTAACTCAGGAAGGAAGGGGAAGAAGCCTTTGTCACCTTGGGGCTCTTCATTCTTCCTCATTCTTGTCCCCAGTGTCCCCTGGTCAGAAGGCGTCTTTGGGAGTGCTGCTAAACTTGAGTTGGTCAGGCACCCAGGAGTTCTTAGTGCTAAAAAGGTCCATTGCATGAGGCAACAAAGTTTCATGGTGCTTTAAGCCCTGTCTGTTGACACCGACTTTGTTCTCCTGTGCTAAAATCATGTGTAACTTGACTTCTGTATGTTTAAAAGATAAATCCACTAACTGTGAGTAAAAAGAATATATGTAGGCATTAACAACACATTTTAATGGTTATATTTTCCTAGCTGCCTCCCTTCCTCAGCCCATTGGGTTAAACACCAAAGACTGGTGTGTACTGAATAGGAAAGAGAAGTTTTATTTGGATACCTCTGAGAAGTAACCAACCAGGACCAAAGAGCCTTAAAGGACACACAGCAAAGTGCAGCCATTTGCCCTTCCCATCTTGGCTGCTGTAGGTGGTTTTCAGGCTCGGGGTGGGGTGAGGGTGGAAGGAGACCATTGTGGCTTACCAGGGATCACTGTCTGAGTTTCATCTAGTAGAATTTACTGACTGTTCAAAGAATATCACTGTGAATCAAATAAATTTCTTGAAAGAGCGTAATGAACTGTATGCAGACTGAATTAGTAAAACCTGGATGGAAAGCAGAATCTGGTCTCACTTTGACCTTGGGATGCAAGAGGTTATCACAACTATAAGGGAAGCTGTCTGATGCCTGGAGGCGATTGCTTATTTCCCTTATTACAGAGGAAAAATATGCTGGACGTTGCAGAATGGGGGCTTTGTTGTTCTAGAGCAGCAGATTGTGTCTCAAGAGTCCAAATCCACCTGCTACTTGTTTCTGTGTGCCTGGGAATTAAGAATGTTTTATATTTGTAAAGGGTATAAAAGAAGAACCAAGAACATGTGACAAAGAGCCCCATGTGTGTGGCACACAAAGCATAAAATATTTGTTCTCTTGCACTTTACGCAAAATGTTTCCCCCACTCTGGAGCAATGGTTCTTAAGAACATATTTCAGAGTCACCTGGATGGGTTGTTAAAACAAATTGTTGGTCCACATGTCTCTTGAGTCAAGGAAAACAAAGCAAAAATAAACTGTTGTTACTACATCAAAATAAAAAGCTACACAGCCAAAGAAACAGTCAACAAAACTAAAAGAGAAGCTACTGAATGGGAGAAGATATTTGCAAATGACACAGCTGATAAAGGGTTATTCTCCAAAATACGTAAAGAACTTGTACAAAACACACACACAAAAACATAATCCAATTAAAAAATGGGCAGGAAAGGGTACCTGGGCTGGCTCTGTTGGAAAAGCATGCAACTCTTGATCTTGGGGTTGTGAGTTCAAACCCCACATTGGGTATAAATCATTTAAAAAATAGTTTTTTGAAAAAAATAGTTGATTTCTGAGCAGACATTTCTCTGAAGAAGACATACAGGGGCACATGAGTGGCTCAGTCAGTTAAAGTGTCCAACTCTTGATTTCCTCTCAGGTCATGATCTCACGGTTCTTGGGTTTGAGCCCTGTGTTGGGCTCTGTGCTGGCAATGTGGAGCCTGCTTGGGATTCTCTCTCCCTCTGTCTTTCCCGTGCAGGCGCTCTCTCTCTCTCAAAATAAATAAACATTAAAAAAAATTTCGGGGGGCCTGGGTGACTCAGTTCGTTAAGCATCTGACTTGTTTTCAGCTCAGGTCGTGATCTCCCAGTTTTGTGGGTTCAAGCCCTGTGTTGGGAGCCTGCTTGGGACTGTACTCTCTCTGCCCCTCCTCTGCTTGCACTCTCTCTGTCTCTCTCAAAATAAATAAAACAATTAAAACTGAATTCATATAAATTCATCCTTTTAAAGTGTACAATTCTATGGTTTTTAGTATATCCACAGGGTTGTAATCATCATCACTAATTCCAGAATATTTTTTTTATTCCCAAAAGAAACTGTACCATTTGGCAGTCTCTGGATTCCCTTCATCTGCCACTCCCTTGAAACCTCTCATCTACTTTCTGCCTTTAAAGATTGGCCTATTCTGGACTTTTCATATAAATGAAGTCACACAGTCTATGGCCTTCTGTGTCTGACTTCTTTCATTTAGCGTAATATTTTCAAAGTTCATCCTTCCATAACCTGTGCAATTTGACTTTAGTTGATTTCTGAGCAGAAAAGTCTGTGTCTCTGAGCCAGCTTCCTTAGGATAGGAGATCTGACCTCTGTTTTGCCCATTTCCAAAGGCAAATAGGAAAAACATTACCAGAGCTAGCCAGAGCTTGGAAGCAGTTCCACACTGATGTTCTTTCAAGAATCTACAACCTTCTCCTTTCCCTACCAGCTTCTTAAACTTCCTGGCATTCCTCCTCCCTATATAGAGAATAGCTCTTTTGGAAAAGTCTGGTTTGTAGTGGCTACAGTTTAGAGGCACTTAAAAAGTGCTCCCTCGGGGCACCTGGGTGGCTCAGTCGGTTGAGCGTCCGACTTTGGCTCAGGTCATGATCTCATGGTTCATGGGTTTGAGCCCCACGTCGGGCTCTGTGCTGACAGCTAGCTCAGAGCTTGGAGCCCCTCTTCAGATTCTGTGTCTCCCTCTCTCTCTGACCCTCCCCTGCTCATGCTGTCTCTCTCTCTCTCTCAAAAATAAATAAAACATTAAAAAAAAATTTTTTTTAAAAAGTGCTCCCTCAAACTGCACCTCAGCTCCATTTTGCAAGACTTCTCTGCTTCTCTTTGAGTTGGCACCTGTGGGGTATGGGAAGCAAGGTGGTAAGGGTGACTCAAACAAGTTTGTGTGGGAAGTGTTAATCCAGACTGGGCAGGGTTTAGTGTTTGTCCCATGCAGCAGCTTAGTTTAAGCTTTCAGGTAAAGAAAGAAAGGGAAGTTAGAAACCTCCTGTGTTTGCTAAATTGAAATTAGCATCCTAATGATGATGATACCAGGCTTTTATATAGGAGGACTTTTCACACCTTGAGGCCAGGACTGAGACCCTGTGCTGTGAAAATAATTTGGCTTTGCCTGATGCTAAATCTTTATTTCTCCTGTAAGGAGCTTGATTGTGGGATGGATGGATTTCTAAGATATTTGAGATTGGCAAAAATACTTGCCACATTTTGTAACACTTGGGAAAGCAGGATCAAGAGAGAGGCAGAACCAATCTCTTCACTCTCGTCTGTTTCCCACTTTGCCACCGTTTAAGCCAAGAACAAACTCCCTATGGGCTCATCTATGGGCTAGAATAGGCCAGGCTGCAAAATGCTTTGGCAGGATTTTGAGAGGAAATTGGCAGCTACAGGAATCTGGCTTCTCTGGCATGGGTCTTCACTTGTTCATTTATTTTACCAACATTGTTGGACTCATGGCTGGGCCTTGTACAAGGTGATGTAGGGATATCTAAAAATAAAAATAAAAAAAGGAGTAACACCTGGTGTGCCTTACAAAAAGCTGCAAATTTAGTGCCAGGGGTCAGCCAGGTAGATACTACAATCAGACACAGTGTGTGTTAGTGTTATGGGAATACAGAAGAAGAAACAGGGGGGCGAGGATGGGAACTAGAAGTTTATAAACAGAACTGTATGTGCAATGTGTAAATGAAGTTAAGTGTACAGCACACTGGGGTATCTCTTAAGAGTTTGGTGTAAGTGGAATGTGTGGGAAAATTTAGTGGCAGAAGATGAGGTAAAAAGAAGTAGGCAGGGATCAGGACACAAGAGAGAACCATATTGAGTAGTTTGGACTAAATATTCTGTAGGTAGCTGAATATTTTAAGAGGGAAAGCAGCACTTGCTGTGGTGTGCAGCAGGAATTCGAGAGGGAAGAATTGGCAACTAGGGCCAGCAGGGAGACCATTTGTGTTTAGCTAGAAGATGAGAACACTGATGGAAACAATGGGAGTGGATTTCAGAGCGATTTCTGAGGTAGAGTCCATAGAATTTTGTCCCTGGAACTTGGGGTGACCCAGCACCGTGCCTCAGGTAAAATTACTATTTCACAGAGAATTCAAATGGACCTAACCTACCACTGGGCAATTTGAGACAAGGTACCAGGGCTGTGCTTCAAAACAAAAGACGTCATAAGACGTTTCGACTGCAATTGTTTTTCTTCTTTAGGAGTACCACAACTTCTTTTCCAACACTCTTCAAAATTACCACACCCCTTCTCTCTCTGCAAGAGTGTATAAATCTAGTACTTCCGCCACGCTTAAGATGGCTGCATCCGAATTAGACTTTTCAAGGCTCGTACCAGAGGGCCCCGCCCCCGGATCGGAGTTACTTCCGCCACTCTCTGTGGCGTGGGACGCATTTACACCACCTTGCAGCACTCAAGATGGCCCGGCTTCCTCCTACTTTTCATTGGCTGGATCACACTGGTCTTCCGTCTCCATTGGGGGGTGAAGGGGCGGAACTTCTACTTGATCGACAGCTATTTTGGTCAATGGACGTAGGGCAGGGGCCCATGAACCTCTGGAACTGGAGAGCCTGCCCAGTGTGTGGGAGGGTGTTTGGGCTGGGGCGGGGTGGAGCAGAGCCGGAAGCGGGAGGGGAGAGTGAAACAGGAAAAGAAGGGAAGAAGGAAGAAGAGGGAAGAGGAGGAGAGGGAGGAGGAGGAGGAGGAGGGAGGTGGCGGCGCCGTGGCGGAGGAGCAGGAGCAGGAGGGGGATGGAGAGGAGAAGGCTCCTGGGTGGCATGGCGCTCCTGCTCCTCCAGGCGCTGCCCAGCCCCCTGTCAGCCAGGGCTGAACCCCCGCAGGTAAGGGGGAGGGGGCGTCCGGGCCAGCCTGGGGGCCTGGGGGTCGTCGAGGCCTGGCTGGAGGGGGCTGAAGACGGCGTCGCTGCCTGGCTGGATGGGGCTGAAAGAGTGTGGTCGCCAAGAGTTGAGGGGTCCCGAGAGTGGCTCCCATGCCTGGAGTGGACAGGATCTAAGGGGGCGTCGGTGTTTAGTTGAGGGACACCTGTTTTGGTGTCAGGGAGGTGGCACAGGCATGGTGCCCAGTGAGTGAGGGACCTTTGCGAGACCTGTTAGGTCAGATGGGTTGGAATGACCGTGACTGGATAGTGGTGCCAAGCTGAGGCGTGGGGGGCGCATTCGTGCCCCCGCGCGAAACCGGTCTTCAAGGCAGTAACGCAGGGTGTACGTGTGTGCGGGTAGGGGTAAGTGGGTTATTGAGCTGGCCTGTGAAGGAGGAGGGGCTGAGGGGATATTTATTTCATACTGGACAGGGAAAAGTTCTGAGCGTATCTTGGCTCCATTTTTAATGTGTTGGAGGCAGGGGGTTGGAGGCCGGACTCTTGGAAAGCCTGTGGGATGAAGTAGATCAGGACCCTTCAGGAGGAGGGCACACTTGAGCTCTAACAAGCTCTTGCTGTTAGGCTGGCTGGCCTGGGAGAGCCAGCCACTGATGCTGAACTAGGCCAGTTCAGGGCGTTTGAGCAAAGGGTGGTGCTGATGCCAATATGGGCAGCAAATGGAGCACCCCAGCTTTTCTTGCTGGGTGGCTTGCTTTTTAATCCAGGCAGGGAAGCTTGCTTGTGCCTATTCCAGCTCCGGCTGGCATTTCGAAACCCTAATGGGAGTGTTACTCCTGGTGCCAAGTTGGGTGGGGTGCAGTAGGGGGAATCACCCCTCCTTCCTTTGCATTTGGCAAGGCTTTACCATTCTATTTTCTTCACTTTCTGTTCTCTTCCGTGTCTTTTCAGAAGGGAATAGACACACACTCACTTTCACACAAGGCATGATGGCAGAGTCTATACAGCTTAGCACTTGAACTTTGCGTTGTGATCAAGAGTAGAAGCCGAGTGCCAGCAAAAATACTATCTTTTCCCTAGGAGTTTATGGGCTTCTTTTTTAAATATACATCTTGTTTTGCTCATGAGTATCCTTTATTTTATGTTTTATTAATTTTTAAAGTTTATTTATTTTGGGAGACAGAGCAAGTGAGCATGAGTGGGGTAGGGGCAGAGAGAGAGGGAGAGAGAATTCCAAGCACACAGCTCAGAGCCCAACGTGGGGCTCGAACTCACAAGCCACGAGATCATGACCTGAGCCGAAATCAAGAGTCGGTTTTAACCGACTGAGCAACCCAGCTGCCCCAGTATCCTTTATTTAAAAAAATAATTAGTTTTTAAAATGAGATGAAATTCACCGAACATAAGCCATTTAAACCCATTTTACCATTTTAAAGTGAACCATTCAGTGGTGTGTAGTACACTCACAATGTTGTGCAACCACTACATCCAGTTCCAAAACATTTTCATCACTTGAAAAGAAAACCACCCACCCCATTAAGCGGTTCCTCCCTGGTTGCCCTTTCCCCCAGCTCCTGGCAACCATCCATGTTCTGTTTCTATGGATTTACCCATTCAGGATATTGCATATAAATGGAATGCTACAATTTGTGATATTTGGTGTCTGTCTTCTTTCCTTTAACATAATGTTTTAGAGGTTCATCATGTTACATGATTACGTGTTACACATTGTAACATGTACCAGTACTTCATTCCTTTTTGTGGCTGAATGATATTCTGTTGTGTGGCTATACCACAATTTGTTACTCAGTTACTTATTGAAGTGTCCTTTGTTTCCCCCTCAGAATCTATTTATGTATATTTCAAATAACATGGGAAAGGAATAGAGCTCCTTTTCTGGCCCAGTATATTCCCTTTTCTAGCGCTGGGACCCTTCCATTTTAGGGTTTGTTGGGGGTTCTTCTTTTTACTAGTTAAAATCATAAACCGACAGGGGAGATATTTTCTTTGTTTATTGGAAACGTTTAGAACCCTTAGAACTGGAAAAGTTAAGAAGTATAGAAGTTGACAAAACAAAATATACAACAAACTGTTGCTTTGCCTTTGCATCTATTTCTGTAAGTAAAGAAAGGTCATTCTTCAATCTCCAGTAAATAACATTGCTAGAGGGTTGATTTAAGAACATTAGGGGCGCCTAGGTGACTCAGTCGGTTAAGTGTCCGACTTCGGCTCAGGTCATGATCTCACGGTTCATGGGTTCGAGCCCTGTGTCGGGCTCTGTGCTGACAGCTAGCTCAGAGCCTGGAGCTTGTCTTCAGATTCTGTATCTCCCTCTCTCTCTCTGACCCTCCCCTGCTCGCACTGTCTCTCTCTGTCCCTCAAAAATAAATAAAAAACATAAAAAATAAGAACATTGAAACCTTAGTAGGTGGGTGCCCTAGGCCTGTGGATGCTTCACCCGATGGAAGAGCAGTGGTGGGCCTCCGAGTTGAGGTAGGAACCAGATCCACTTCCTTGGCAGAGGATGGAAAGTGGAGGTTCCCACCAGGTCATGGAAGCCTGGGAGTTGGGGAGAAGATGGGGGAGGAGAACTTCAATATCATGCCCTAATTGCAGTTTATCGATCACAGGCCGTTTTCTTATCATTTCTCTGCCACTTCCAGTACTTATTTTGGGGACAGGGTGGCTTTTGTACTTTGTTCCATTTGGGTGGATCTAGCGCTGACCAGCAGCTATTATGTGGTTACAGTTCCTGCAGAGAAGATAGTGTTTTTTGCAATGAGGAGGCTCCCTCTTCCTGACCCTCCCCCCACCCAGTACTCCCATCCCCACCTCATACCCCTGTCTCTTTCTGTCCATGAGTTCTAGATATCTATAGTGAGATTTGTGTTTCGAATTTTAACCTTTGGAATGGAAGTTACTATATAATTATTAACTCTGAATCCAGCACTGTTTAGTCAGTTTGGTTTTTGTTTTGAGGTTTTTGGCTTGTAGAAATCAGTAAAAAAAAAATTCAGAGACGATTTTGGCATAGGGCATACAGGTACTCACTGTCCTTATTTCAACAAGTGGCTTCCAGCTAACTTCGAATCAAGGAGGACTTGCTGTACTCATTCTGTATTGAACATGGTGTGGGTATCTTAGTGCATTATTTTTCCCTTGAAATGCCACTATCAAATACAGTCTTTTTTTTTTTTTTTTTTTTTACGTGTGTATCTAATATCAGAAATATATGGCATTAAAGCAGCTTACTTTCCCTGTTACCAGCTCTCCACTGGAATTGTCATTTCTTGCCATCCGGGCCCAGGAAAGTTAACAGCCTAGCTCACTTCTGAGATAGGGGACTTGGACTTAAATCTATAGGTTACTGTGACTCAGATATCATTCCTTAAACCCATAAAGAGTAAAAAAGCAGTGGAGTGGTCAGACAATCAGGCCTTGGCATTTGTTTAGAGTTAAATAATGATGGAGATACATAGAGTTCCTTTCTTTCTATTGTTGTTTAGATTCAACTAGAACAATCTGGTTATTTAAAATAAAGTTTTAGGGGCGTCTGAATGGCTCAGTAGGTTAAGCCTCCGACTTAGGCTCAGGTCACGATCTCACGGTTTGTGAGTTTGAGCCCTGGGTCAGGTTCTGTGCTGACAGCTCATCAGGCTCTGTGCTGACAGCTCGGAAGCCTGAAGCCTGCTTCCCTGCTTCGGATTCTCTGTCTCCCTCTCTCTCTCTGCCCCTCCCCCGCTCACTTGCGTGCACTCTCTCTCCCTCCCTCCCTCTCTCAAAAATAAATAAACATTAAAAAAATTTAAAATAAAGTTTTAGTCGAAATGTCTTTTCTCATAAAGCCACCCAGCTAATGGTCTGGGCACAAATCTCTAGAGACACTGTCCTTACCTTTCCTCTGCCATGTTTAAAACTTTGAGTTAGATAGGGGTCCTAATCCCTGATTGTTTTTTCTTACCTCACCTCTCCATAGTGTACCCTGTGCCCTCTCCCCTTACTCACCAACTTGGCCCCAGTTTTCAGTTCAGAAGACTTAGTTCACTTTCTTTCTTAAAAACAGCATTTCAGTGTGATCATCATAATTTCTTGGAGAATAGTAGGATATGGAACATCCAGACCCTAATTCTCTTTCCCTCATTTTCTTGGTCTGTTTTATATACCAAAGTGAGCATTTGTCTCAGATCAACACCTTGAGTTTCTGTAAGTCCTTTCAGTAGAATTCACCAAACATTTATGGAAATGTCTGCTCTGGAGCAGGCTATTAGGCAAGTAGGCCCTGGTAAGCCTCCCATGAGTAAATGAATACCAGTACTCAGGGAGCTGGTAATCTTTTGGGAAAGACAGATAACACACTCAATGATTTGTAACCCGGAGCCATCAGGATGTGCAAACAGAGGACAGTGGGAGCTCTTCATTTTGTTCCTGACAGGGGAAGGTGGGATTGAGGAAAACCTTCACAGAAGAGGCATTTGGACCAGGCCATGAAGGTTGATAAAGATAAGTGGGATCTGCATGGACCAGGAAGGGGAAAAAGTCTATTCCAGCATGGAAAGTGAAAATGGAGAATGTGTTTGGAGGTGGCACATTGTCTATGGTGGAAGCTTCCTATGTGGGTGTGTAGAGGAGGGTGACACTTGAAAGGTCAACTGTGGTTGTATGCCAAGGAGGCCTTTTATCCATTCATCCAAGCAGTGCAGTCCAGTAGAACTCTCTGTGACAGTAGAAATGATCTATATCTGTGCTCCATTTTGGTAGCCACTTAGCCACTTGTGACTGTTGAGCACTTGGAATGTGGCTAGGATAATGAGCAACTGAATTTTTAATGATGTTTAGTTTTTTTATAACAACTGTATTGAGACATAATTAGCATGCCACTGAATTTGCCCTTTTAAAGGCTTCTTAGTAAGTCACAGAATTGTGTGACCACATACTATCTAATTTTAGAACATTTTCATTACCCCAGAAAGAAGCCCCATAAGCCATTAGCAGTCCCTCTCCATTCCATCCCTACCTCCCACAGCCCCTGACAACCACTAATCTGTTTTCTGTCTCTATGAATTTGCCTTTTCTGGACATTCCTTATAAATGGAATCACACGCTATGTGGTCCTTTGTGATTGGCTTCTTTCACTTAACCATCATGATTTCAAGATTCGCCCGTGTTGATATATCAGTATATCATTGCATGTATCAGTATTTCATTCCTTTTTATAGCCAATTAATATTCAGCTGTATGAATGTGCCACATTTAATTTATCTATTCGTCAACTGATGGACGTTTGGGCTGTTTCCACTTGTGGGCTACTTTGAATATGCACGTGCAAGTTTGTGTGTGTGTGTGTGTATGTGTGTGTGTGTAGACCTAGTTTTCATTTCTCGTGGGTTTATACCTAACACTGGAATTGCTGGGTCATATAGTAACTATATGTGTAACCTTTAGAGGAACTGCCAGACTGTTTTCCAAGTCTGATATGATGTTTTAAGCAATTTAAATTAAATAGCTACATGTGGCTACTGACTGCTTAATAGTGCAGATCTAACGGCTTTCCGGTGTGGGAATAGTGAGGTATATATAGTCTAACACAGTGGTGAGGTCATAGGCTCCAGGGGCAGACCACCTGAGATCCAAACCTGGCTCTTCCATTACTGTCCTTGAGCTAGTTCTTTAACTTCTCTGTGCCTCAGTGTCTTCACCTATAAAATGGGACCAGTAATACTACATACCTTATAGATTTGCTGTGAGGTAGACATAATATATCAGGATCAATAATAATTATCACTACTATTATTATTTGTGGTCCTCAGGGTGCATTTGGTTGTTGGTAAGTTAGTATCAGCTCTCAAGTTCAGAAGAAGCTGAGATTTGGGGAGTTTGAAAGTGACTTCCTTGATTCTGTTCTGTATCTGAGTTTAGTTTTGTCCCTATAGGGAATGTTCCTGGTGAACCTGTATGTTTAGAGTAGTGGTTGTCAGTTGGGGATAATTTTGCCCCTTCTGGAGGACATGTGTCAGTGTCTGGAAACATTTTTGGTTGTCACAGCTTGGGAGTGCTGCTGGCATCTGGTGAGTGAAGACCAGGGATACTGCTAAACCTCCTGTAACAAAGATCACCCCCCCCACCCCCCCCGCAACAGAGGGGTCTGGTCCAAAATGTCAGTAGTGCCAAGGTGGACAGGCGCTGGTCTTGTGGTACCTGCTATCCACATATCAGCTCGTGCTCTTTATCGCAGGGTTTGAGGTCAACCTTCCTATGAAGAGAGAACATAGCTTTGTGAAGTGTATGAAATAACCTTGACAACAAATTTTAGGTGGGACAGTTGAAAGCTTTAATATCCTGAATCTTGATTACTCTCAGATTTGTTAATATGTTGCCAGTCGGCCCTGCTTTGTCAGCAAACATCAAACATTTGGGGGAAAAAAAAGTTTTTGTTTTTTTTTTAGTTTGTGGTTCAGTGAGCAGGTGAGCCTCCCTTATTTACCCAGTCTTAAACTTTCTTTCCTCTTGCTTTGGTTTACCCTTGTGGTTTCATTTTAAGAACATGTTTGTTTTCACCCTAGCGATAGTCTGATGGCCAATTACTTTTCTATTCTCAGTGTCCTCCACGGTTCTATAACCAATCTGAACGGAGTCATGTTCTTAGAACTTTTTCCTTTCCCCATTCCAAGTATTGGTTCTACTCTCATTTCCGGCCCCGTGAGCACTGGTTTGTTGTCACACACTCAGCCCATAGAAACCATTAGGTGTTCTTGGGATTGCCACATGCTGACTGTCCTGGACCTCAGGGTGACTGTGTGACATCAGGAGAAGCCTTCTCTTTCAAGCCTCCAGACCGCAGCTCGTCTGTGGGTTTGGGGCACTAGTTGGCAACACTTTATGCATACTGTGAGTATCTCAGATAGCTTTGGATTAATAATTCCGAATGCCTTTTGAATGCCTGGCCATCCATTCTCCTGAGAGCATCTCTTGGTTTCTGCCTTAAGTTGTTGGACTAACGCTTGAGGGACCATCAAGATCCAGGTGATGCCGTGATGTGGGTTCATTCTTTGCCCTATAACCCCAGTTGTGGGCACCAATCCCACTATAACCATACAGACACTAAGCAGCCACAGTGACAGGGAGCAGTGACAGTGGGTCTTTGTGACCTGTCTGCTTGGTGGCATACTACAGACAGGTTGAGGTCTGGCTTATGGGCACCTCTCTTTTGGACCATCCTGTGTATTTCCACTAGGTGGAGCAAAGTCTGGCCAAAAAACTGCATGCAATGTGGAAACCACAAACAAAGAAATATCAGTAAATCCAGAACATTGCAACCTGGGAGGTAAGGAAACGGGGAAACAAATCACATCCTATTGAATTCTGTGGCTTGTTGATACAATTCTGGACTTTCCCAGTGTGGGAATTCAAGTAGGTCATGGTCTCAGACTTGTAGATTGCCAATCTTGCATGGACTGGGTTTTTGGGATACTCTCGCTTACTCAGCTACATTCCCATAGTTTGGGTTTATTTACTTTTGGTTTTCTTCTTTCCATACTTTCTTCTGTGGGAAAATAGATGAGCTACGCATCGTCTGTTCCTGGTGCCATCATCGCCCTCAGAGTGCCTTGGCTAACTTTTGATTCATGATCTTAGGTGCCTTAAAGAATTTAAGTTTTGGAAGAGGTAAAAGTGAATGTAAGACGTTGCAAGGATATTTGTGGCTTGGAAGGGTGGATCCTAGAGTAAAGCTATAAAAACATGTCTGTTTTGATTTTTAAATATCAAGCAAGACAGATCTTATGTTGTAACACTGTGTTATTACACATTCTTGTAGATCAGAGGCATGTGTTCATGGAGAAAATATTCCATGTTTCTCAAAATCCTACGTGCTGCTTTTTTGTTCGCCATTTCCAAAATTATCTTCCTCATCTAAAATTCCACCTGGCGATTCACTCCAGTTATATTAAAATCCAACAAAACACAGAAACAACAGAAAAACCACAACTTAGTTTCTTGATCAGATCTAAATTATTTTTCCCTCTTAGTGGTTTATTTGGGAGAGAAGGTTAATATTTGGCTTTCTACACTGAGATGGTGGAGCGTTGTAGTTCTATAGAGTTGAATAGTGTGAGAAATTCATCCTGTGTACTTCTTTCTTTTTACTTGGGTCCTTTTTCTTTAAATATGCAGTCTCCTTGTTGTGTTTGCAGGGATTTGGGGGAAAGCAGAAAACCTGTACCCAGTCTGATTTGGCATGAGGTCCGCTATGTCTTTCTATTTTCCTTCCTTAGACCTGATTGCTGCTTTTCTTTGAGCTTTAAGGTGCCCTTAAGGTGCCTTTCAGTTTTTAATTACACAGACGTAACACATACTCATAACAGTCGTATACATACAGACAAAAACCTTTAGGGTAAAAAGTAAAAGTTTATGGTTGGATGTGTGTTTTGGGTGGGTTTTCTGCTTATGCTGAATGTTTATAGATACAGTAATAGTTCATATATATATAAGCAACTTCTGTATACAAACATAAAATTGTTGTTAATGGATAGCATTCTTTATTTTTCATCTGTTTTTATTTAACATATTTTTTAATGTTTATTTACTTTGAGAGAGAGCACCCTCGTGCGTTTGCGAGAGTGGGGAATGGGCAGAGAAAGGGGGGCACAGAGGATCCAAAGCTGGCTCAGCACTGACGGCAAAGAACCTGATGTGGGGCTCAAACCCAAGAACTCTGAGATCGTGATCTGAGCCGAAGTCGGATGCTTAACCGACTGAGCCATTCAGGCACTCCTTCATTTGTTTTTAAAACAATAATGGGATAATCTACATGTGGTACTTTACAACATGCATGTTTTTCATCCTTCATGGACTTCTTTCTATATTGCATGTATACCTCTGACTTTTTAAAAAATACCTGTATGTTACTGCCTTAGACCCTGATTTAGTTAACTACTTCATAGATGAACATATGTTGTATCCAAGTTTTTACGACTTCACACGGTGTTATAGAGAACATCGTTACATACATTTCTTTATGCAGTTGTGCTAGATTCCTAGCAGTGGAATTGGGGATTGTGGGGTTGTAGGGTACGTTTGAAATTTGGGGTAGATAGTGCCACATTGCTCTGCAGGGTGGTGGTATCAGTTTACATCCCCATCCGTAGGGTATTCAAGGGCTTATTTCCCCCAAACATGTGTAAGCAGCATTTCTTCATCTGTGCCCTCTGCGTATCCTAGAAGATGTGCCTTCTGACTCAACACAGTCACATGGGGGAACATTTCAGTTTTGTTTCTCGAAAGCCTTATATAGGTCTCTAATTTGCTTAGCTTCCAGTCTCCTCCCTGTGTGCTGTGGAACAGGATTCACTAGAGCATTGTACCTGGGGCTGGAGAAGCATAGCTGTGCCTGCTCAGGTGCCAAAGGAAGTGGTTTATAGTCCCCTGGAAGATGTCAGGCAGGCCTGGAGCCTTTGGCCAGTTGCTGTTGGCACACAAGTCTAACCAACCACCCTTTCGTGGCGGTCATCCCAGGAGAAGGGATACTTGGAAGTATCTTCATGAGAGTGCAGACTCTGGAGCCACATTGCCTCTGTATAACCTTAGGCTAGGTAATTGACTCAGTTCCCTCATCTGTAAAATGGGATAATAGCACCTAGCTTACAGGGTTATTGTGCAGGTTAATTGAGTTATTGTACTTATAAAGCACTTAGAACGGTGCCCACTACATAGTAATTACTTGGTAAGTATTAGACTATATAATTATCTTTTTTTTTTCTTTAAAGCTTTGGGAAAACCTTAAGGCTTCTTAGCCCCTGACTGACCCAAGATCTGTTTCCAGTGGAGGAATTTAAGAGTATATTTTAGTGAGCCCCTAGTCCAAAAGGCATGTGACTTCCACATCACCAGCCTTGGCAATCTGATGAGAGGTATTTTTCCACCAATTGTTTTCTAATAATAAAGCATGAAGTTGTTTATTCTTAGAGCAGGTAAGTTGGAGTATTCACTATTATCCTGACTTGTACATCACTGTGCCCTCCCGAATGAGGAAGCCTGGGGTCACCACCATCAGAGAAGTGTGCCTTGCCTTGGGTGTGGGAGTTGCAGTTGGACACCCGCTCTGACCACAGTGCTAGACCACACACAGGGCTGTACGCTGTCTGCACACGGCGTCCTGTGCAGAGGTGTACTGTACTTCCTGTTCTGAGGTAACGATGGTTTCCGAGGCTTTGTGAAAAAAATAGTAACAGCTTTATTGAGATACAATTCACATACTGTAAATTTCACCCTCTTAGAGTGTATAATTCAGTGGTTTTTAGCATGTTCACAAGATTGGGTCGCTGTCACCACTGTCTATTTCAGAACATTTTCGGGGAGCCTGGGTGGCTCAGTCCGTTGAGCGTCAGCCTCTTGATTTCGGCTCAGGTCATGATCCCAGAGTCAAGGAATTGAGTCCTGTGTCAGGCTCCGTGCTGAGACTGGAGCCTGCTTAGGAATCTTTCTCGTTCCATCTGCCCCTTCTCTGCTGGTGTGCATGTGCACTCTCTCTCTCTCTTTCAAAAAAACAGAACAAACAAAAAACCCACAGAACACTTTCATCATCCCCAAAAGAAACCCTATATCAGTTAGTAGTCATTCCCTTCCTGACCCCCCCCCAACCCTGAACCCTAGTGTACTACCCACTAATCTACTTTCTGCCACTGTGGATTTTCCCATTTTGGACATTTCTTGCAAACAGAATCTTAACATCAGATAGTGTTTTGTGAATGGCTTCTTTCACTTAGCATAATGTTTTCAGGGTTCGTCTATGTTGTAGCATGGGTCAGCACTTTCTTCCTTTCCATTAATATTCTATTGTATGAGTGCAACACATTTTATTCATCCATTGGTCAACTCATAGACACTTGGGCTTTTATGAATAATGCTATGAATGTTGGTATACAAGTTTTTGTGTGGACGTATATTTTCATTTTTCTTAGGATATACCTAGGAGTGGAATTGCTGGTCATGTGAGAACTCTATGTCAGTTTTTTTCAGGAACTGCCAGACTGTTTCCCAAAGTGGCTATACTATGTTACATTCCCCACTAGCAATTATGAGGGTTCTGATGTTTCTACATTGTCTCCAACATTTGTTATTGTCTGCCTTTTTTAAAAATCATAACCATCCTAATGGGTGTGAAGTAATATCTCATTTTGGTTTTGATTTGCATTTCCCTAGTGACTAGTGATGTTGAACATCTTTGCATGTTCTCATTGGGCCATTTGTGCATTTTCTTTGGACAAATGTCTGTTCAATTCTTTGCCCATTTTAGAGTCCCTTTTCAGACTGAAGGGAAACAAGTCTTCTCATGGAGTCCCAGTGAGTGACTGTTGAGGGGATTTTCCTTTAAATTAGTCTCTACTGAGGCTCTGGTATTGTGCCATGCTGCCACCTATTCTCATGACCCTGGACCAGTTGCTGAACTTCTCTGAGTTGGCTGCTCACTCCTATCAGCATTGCCCAGAGACAGCTTTGAGGCAGCCATTTGTGTGATAAGGGGCCCATGTGGCCAAAGAAGTCTGTTGTCTCTCTTGGAGACTCACAATGCGTGTGCTTTTACAGTTAAGCCTTTGAGGAGTCTCACAGTTAAGAATCTGTATGAGTCCCTTATCAGATAAATGATTAGCAAATATTTTTTCCCATTTAGTAGGTTTTGTTTTGTTTTTCTCTTTCTTGTTGGTGCCCTTTGAAGCACAATCGTTTTTCATTTGGGGGAAGTCTAGATTATCTATTTTTTTTCTTTCATCACTTGAGCTTTTGGTGTTCCTTAGTTTTTTCAAGGGCTCTGTAAAGCTTAATATTACTTTGGGTCAAGAGCAGACACTATTTAGAATCGAATCCTTTAGATATCTTTATTACGGAAAGTTTTTAACATGTACAAAGATAAAGAGAATGGTGTAATGAACCCCCATGTTCCCATCACCCAACTTCAGCTATTTCTTGTTAATTGTCTTGTCTTGTTTTGTCTATATCTACTTTCACTTCCATTCATGCCCAGTGAAGTAATTTTGAAGAAGACTGCAGACTTCATATCGTTTCAGCCATGAAGCGTTCCATTTGATTCTCTAAAAGATAAAAGGATTTTGTTGCTCAGCATAAGCACCATACCATTTTATACCCTAAAAAATTGACAATAATTGGTTAATGCTATAGGACAGGCTCTTGCATGTGAGAATTTAAATTAGATCTGGAGGTAAAAATGCCATTATAAAATTCAGCTAACATACAACAGTTCTTCAGTTTTTATAAGTAACCAATCCTCACAAAGTGTTCCACTACTTTATTTTTTTAATAAATTTTTTTAAACATTCATTTATTGTTGAGAGAGAGACACACAGAGTGTGAGTGGGAGAGGGTCAGAGAGAGAGGGACACAGAATCAGAAGCAGGCTCCAGGCTCTGAGCTGTCAGCACAGAGCCCAATGCGGGGCTCGAACCCACAAACCACGAGATCATGACCTGAGCCAAAGTCGGCCACTTAACTGACTGAACCACCCAGGTGCCCCAGTGTTGCATTACTTAAAAAAAAAAAGTTGCTCCTGGGGCGCCTGGGTGGCTTAAGTCGGTTAAGCATCTGATTTCGGCCTGGATCATGATCTCACAGTTTGTGAGTTTGAGCCCCGCGTCGGGCTCTGTGCTGACAGCTCAGAGCCTGGAGCCTGCTTCAGATTCTGTGTCTCCCTTTCTCTGCCCCTCCCCAGCTCATGCTTGCTCTCTCTCTCTCTCTCTCTCTCTCTCTCTGTCAAAAATTAATAAAAACTTTAAAAATAAATAAAAATTAAAAAATTTTTAAAAATTTGCTCCCCGAGAACACCCTTCAGTCCTGGGAGTGTCAGAGGTGTTCTTCCAGCTGCAGCTTTCTCTTTTGCACTTGACCAGGTCTTGTGGTGGAGTTTCAGTCACGCCAAACCCTTATTCCCCCCTTCAAAACTTTATTTGTCATCTTGTCACAGTGGATATCCATTTCCAACCTCTCCCCAGTGTGTAAAGTGAAAGATTAACTTAGGACTTTTGCCCTCAAATTTCTAGTGTAGGGAGAATTGGGGGGGAAATCCTACTCTTATCTGAGATTGCACAAATGTTCGGAGAAACTTGGGAAAATGAGGAGACCTGTCAGCGCATTTTCTCCCCTTTCACCTCTCCAGGGGCGTAAGTCGCATGTTCCCATCCTGTGCCTGGCTGACTATGGCTGCCCTCAAGGTACAGTACTGGGGGGTTCACAGCAGATGAGCAAAGCTGCTGAGGGAGGAATGGAACATAGGATTTGGAGGCTGACAGATACCGTAGAGATAATGATGCATGAACAGATGTTCAGGAAGAAAGAAAGACTGCTGTTTGAAATGTAGGAGATTTCGGGTTGAACAGTCTTAACTGTGAGACTCCTCAGAGGCTTAACTGTAAAGCCCATGCATTGTGAATCTCCAAGAGAGATGGCAGACTTCTTTGACCGCATGGGCCTCTTATTGCAGAAATGGCTGCCTCGGAGCTGTCTCTGGACAGTGCTGATCAAAGTGAGCAGCCAACTCAGAGAAGTTAAGCAGTTGGTCCAGGGTCAGGAGAATAGGTGGTAGCACAGGAGAATGCCTGAGCCCCAACAGAGTCTAGTTTAAAGGACTACTCCTCTTGGGTAGTGTCATTCATTGAGGTTCCATGGGAAGACCACTGTCCCTTCAGTCAGAAATCCTAAGTCTGGGGGCACCTGGGTGGCTCAGTTGGTTAAGTGTCTGACTCGATCTCAGCTCAGGTCATGATCTCAGAGTCGTGAGTTCAAGCCCCATGTTGGGCTCCACACTGGGTGTGGAGTTTGCTTAAAAAAAAAAAAAAAGAGGGGCGCCTGGGGGGCTCAGTTGATTAAGCGTCTGACTTCAGCTCAGGTCACGATCTCATAGTTTGTGGGTTTGAGCCCCACGTCGGGCTCTATGCTGACAGCTCAGAGCTTGGAGCCTGCTTTGTATTCTATGCCACTCTCTCTCTCCCTCCCCTGATTGCACTCTGTCTGTCTGTCTCTCTCTCTCTCTCTCTCAAAAGTGAGTAAATGTTTAAAAAAAAAAAAAAGAAAGAAACCCGAAGTCTGGTCCTAGGTCAACGTACATTTTCGGACATTCCCTATATTGTCTGGCAAGTGGGCATAGTAAAAACTGTCTAGCTCTATTGACAACTGATGTAAGGAGCAACTAAAATGGCTGTGAAAGTAGTTTATAAACCTTGAGTTCTGCAAGGATGATGATTTATTGTGTCTCTCAGTGCTTAGCGCCACGTTTCCCACAGTATTGAGAACACCTTGCCCAGAATGTGCCTCTTGAATAAAGCGAAAGACTTTGGAACAATGGATATAAGTACAAAGATACGAGTGCCTGCTGATTTTTTTCAGGAAGGGCCCATGGCGGGCACTGACTTTCCTTCTTGCCCTAATGGGGGTGCTTTCTCATAGGCACTTCCAGCTTTTCTCTTCCTAAGCTTTAGCCCTGTGTCATAGCACCTCTCTGCCTGCTTCTTCCGCTTTGCTCTAGTGCTTCATGGTTTGGACCCTTGGGTTAAATTGGTTTTGAAGTAGGGTTACTTAGGGGCTCCTGGGTGGCTCAGTTGATTAAGCATCTGACTTTGGCTTAGGTCACGATCTTACAGTCTGAGTTTGAGCCCCTCGTCGGGATCTGGGCTGACAGCTCAGAGCCTGGAGCCTGCTTCGGATTCTGTGTCTTCCTCTCTCTCTCTCTGCCCCTCCCCCACTCATGTTCTGTCGCTGTCTCTCATAAATAAACATTAAAAAAAATTTATGAAGTAGGGTTACTTACTGCTGTCACCCATGCTGCCTTTGTGTGGCCTGGGAGTACCGGGTTCAGGTGTGGCCTGGGGTCGGGCGTTGTATGACGAAAGGGCCAGAGGATTTATCTACTGTGATACCCTCTCCAGTTTCACCACCCTTGGTCATCATTTTACTTGGGGCGTCGATATGTGTGTTCCAGAAGCTTTTCCACCCCCTGCAACTTATGGGAGGGATAAATTGTCTCCATGTTTTCTTCTGGTGCTTTTGACCATGAACTCTTAGACCTGGAGTAGATTAGTTATCAATAGCCTAAGGAGAAAGGAGGTGATATGTTATTTACATAAGATCCAGGGAATGAAGGAAGACATGGTGCCAGGAGCTGTGTTTCCATCTAGACCTTATTAAGTTTCACAATCCTTTATGCAAAACAAGGGCATCTTTTAGGTGTTGCTTAATGGAGTTATGCAGTGAACCGGTGACAGAACCAGGAGCCGCTCCAGCCCAGTCCCCCTAATTGAAAAACTAATGGGGTTAGATCACGTCCCAGTTCTATCTTGAGTAAGGGAATTTTGCTTTTGAGATAGCTTAAATGCTTTGAATTCCTCGGCAGAGAAATTATAGATGTGCAGACAATGAGACAAAGGGTTTCCCAATCCCTGTGTCGAACCTCATGAGTTCGCAGTCACATCCACGTGCTCTCCCCATCTCTTAGCTGTTTATCGGGTTTCCGTGACCAGGAAAATGTCACCCGCACTACTGTCTGGGGATTCTGCTGTATTAGCTTCATTTTTACAGTCTTCCTTTTAGTCAGACGTCTCGTTATCCACGTACCAGTCTTTTTTGAGGGCCTACGTCGTGCTAGGCACTGCTTGGTATTTTGAGGAACACAGAAGTGAAAGTTAGACCTCTTGCCTTTAAGTTGCTTCTACTTTAGAAGAGGAGTTAGGCCTGAGAATAAATCATTTTGCTGAGCTTATGAGCACATAAAAGAGTGGGTGGATTTTCCACAGCCAAGGTGGTCTCTTGTCTGGACAGTGCGAATAATCGCTCTTACGACCTTGCACCCAGAGGGCCCGGAGCTGTTTCCAGGGACTCAGAGTTGAGGTGCCTTTAATAAAAGGACTTTGCTGTTAGCCTTTTCTGTGGACCTGCCACCACCGCAGCCGTGTTCCCACCTGACGGGGATTGTATCTCTCTTTGTCTTGCTCAAAGTTGAAATAAAAGGGAAAGATGAGATCAGATTTAGTGGAGACCTTGAAGACTAATTTTCCTAATGGAGTTACGTCTGAGCGCGTATCAGGTACTGGATGTGACCCATGTCCCTCGTTTTGTTCTCACTCCAATCTTCAGCTTGGAGAGCAGTTTGGGAAGAGACATGAAACCTGTTGGGGGGTGGGGGGCAGGGAGACAGCAGCGAGCTGGAGCGTGCTGATTTTCATGTAATTCTTGGCTCCTTGCTGGTTCGGTTGGGGTTGAACTGTTTTCAGGGCAGGAAAAACGAATCTGGCATTTTGGTACAAAAACAAACAAGGCTGCTGTTGTCCTTGATAAAGCTGGAGTTGCAGATCCAGTGGCAGCCCATTAACTCAGCGACAGCGGTGAGTTTCAGCGACCCCTGCAACTCTCCGGAGAAGGCAGTAAATGTCCATCTAGGAAGGCAATAAATATTTGTGGAGCGACTGATTGTCAACACCGTAGGATTTTCTTGTTGGGGGCAGGAAAGCCAGAAGCCTTAGGGCGCTGCTGTTAAACTGGCTTCAGCTCTGCTACTTTTTTTTCTTTCTTCCTTTTTTTTTTTTTTTTCTCAGACAAGATAGCTGGGTCAGAACTTACCTACCTAGAGGAATTTTCTTGAGATTCCATCATCCCCTTCTGCTTCTTTTATTTCTCTCTCTATATATTTAATAGACCTTTGAAATAGGTATCTTCCTTCCACCTCCCCCACCCCCCAGAGGGAACAAGAGCAACTCCAAGATGTAAACAAGCAAAAAGAGAGCCTAAGATACTACGTAAACTAGAAATCCATGTCCTTGCTATTCATGGTGCTGCCGCAGTCATCAGAAAGACCAAATGTGCTGGTCAGAGGTACTCCGAGAAGAAGCGGCGTGTGTGGGGCCTCTAACTTCTCCCTCCAGCCACTCTCTGCCCCATCTTGAGCTTTTCTCAGATGCCCCGTGTATCCTTGTTTCCATGCTCTGGGTTATACTGGGCTCTGCCTGCCACGCTCCTCTTCCTTCCCCTACCATACATGTTATTTTAGTACCTGATTCTCTCTCTCTTTTTTTAATGTTTATTTTTGAGATAAAAAGAGCATGAGCTGGGAAGGGGCGGAGAGAGGAGGGGCAGAGGATCTGAAGCAGGCTCTGTGCTAATAGCAGTGAGCCCAAGGTGGGGCTCGAACTCACGAACCGTGAGGTCATGCGATCATAACTTGAGCCGAAGTAGGAAGGATGTTCAACCAACTGCGCCACTCAGGTGCCCCAGTACCCGACTCTTGACGCAGCTTTCTTGGGCCGTTCTGTCCCTGACCAGCCTCCCTTCTTCGAGCTCTTCGTGCACTTACTATCTCTACTCCTGCCCCCACGTTTATTAGCGTGTGCCTATGTTTGTTTCGGTACCTGCTGCCTGTCTTTTCTCCCTAACTGGGCGGTTAAATAAAGAAATCCTCCAGGGCCAGACTGGTTCGGCCAAGAGTGCATCCTCCTTATCCCCATGCGACCCCCTGGGTGGCTGGATGTGACTGTGTCTTTCTGGGTCACAAATGAGGTGTGAATGATGATTACAATATCCAAATACTGTCACCACGCATGTTCAAGCCATCGTAGAGTAACACAGGCCTGGTTGAAGTGCTGGCCCCACTGCCTACTAGCTGTGTGTCCTTGAGTGAGTTCCGTAACTTCACTGAAGCTCCCGGTTTTCACCTGTAAGGAACGAGATAGCAACATATATCAGAGCACTCCCTCTCTGAAATATCATGTGATGTTTAGCAAGTGATTACATACTATAGCGAAGAGCCGTTTGCCCAGCCATTTTCCTCGGAAGACTCAGTAGTAGCAAAGCAGCCATAGGTTTTGTTTTTGTTTTTGTTTTTAAATTTTTTTTTAAGTAATTTCTACACCCAGCATGGGGCTCGACTTCAAGACCCCGAGATCAAGAGTCGCATGCTCTCCCAACTGAACCAGCCAGCCACCCCTACATCCATAGACACCCTCCGAGGCACCCCTACAAGCCCTGTGACTTGTAGAACTCCGTGTCCTAGTCAGAAACCAGGAAAGGTATGTTTTCTTGTCTCAGCAGGCCCGCTACACGTCTGCCTTTGTCTGGCCCCGGGACACAGATAAGCTAACGTTCTTGGTGTCTGGCAGCTAAGTAGTCCTTAGCATTTCTGCTTGGCAAAGTCCTGCAAATCTTTGTTTTGGGTTTGGAATGCTTCCCATGGCATTCCCCAAAATAATTACTTCAGGATCCTTTTACTGATGCCCAGCCTCACATCCCGGACATGCCTCTGTTGGACTTTTCTTATGGCACTCAGATTGGTTTGGACTTGGAGTTCATATCTGCTTCTGGCGGTTTTGTTGGTTTTGTTGTTGTGGTGGTTGTTTTTGAGTCCAAACTGGAAGGCGTTTAAACATGCCTGTACCCAACCTGAGAAAGATAAGAGTGACCTCTCATCTTAGATGTTCTGTGTCTGCCTGGCAGCCTCTGCTCCAAAGCTCCTGGAAGTAAAAATGGCCTTAGGTCTGGAGATTATCTCCTATCCTAGAAACCTGGCAGTTGCTGTCCTGTTCTGACAAAACCCTTTCTTCACATTCCTTGATTGTGAAATTAGAAACCCCGCGCTCTCAGCCCTAGTCTCCTTCAGCCTCATCCGGCCATGACACGGTGTGGTGAGATCCACGGCATGGAAGACCTTCTGTTCCGGCTTGCTCCTTGCATGGGGCCCAGTTGTTTGCTGGGAATGGATGAGAACTTTAGGGCCTTCTAAGTCATTCCCCTCCTAGAACTCTGGCTCCAAAGTTGGCCAGAATGGGTGTCCTGGGGCCTAAGGGCCCATCATCCGTGCTCCAGAATACCACTGCCCAAGCTGGTGTGTCAGTCTTCTAAAACAAGGTTCTGTGGGGGGGGGGGGGGTGTGCTTGGGTGGCCCAACTTTGGCGTCTGACTTTGGCTCAGGTCATGATCTCACATTTGTGAGTTCGAGCCCCGTGTCGGGCTCTGTGCTGGCAGCTCAGAGCCTGAGCCTGCTTCAGATTCTGTGACTCCCTCTGTCTCTGCCCCTCCCCCGCTCACGCTCACTCGCTTTCTCTCGCTCTCTCTCTCTCAAAAAACAAATAAACGTTAAAAAAATTAAAATAAAATAAAATAAAACAAGATTCTGGGGCACTGACCAGGGATGTGCATGTCTGCCCAATGTTCAGCTGACCCTCAATTCTGGTGTTTGCCCCATTGGTAACTTTTGGTCTAATATCATGACTCCTTTATTACTGTCAAGGAAAGAGCCTTTGGAGCCAGAGACTTAATTCAAATCCTTGCTCCCCCCTGGCCAGCTGTGTGACCTGAGGCAGGGTGTCCATATGCCTTGGCTTCTGCAACTGAACAGGGGCAATACCTACATCATGAGTTTGTTGTGGTTGTTAAGTGAGACTGTGGGCTAAATGGAGTTCTTAGTACAGAGTCTGGCTCATTGTCAGTATTGAAAAAATAACTCTCCCCACCTCCATCCCAGAATTTAAAGATTATAAATGTATATGCTGCCTAGAAAAACATTGCCAAAAGATTGCTAAATCAACTGCAGTGGAAGGATGAATTGCATTAGCCATGAATATATCCACTGTTGTAGTGTGTCTTCTTAAATAATAAATTAATCAGAATCCAGCGGGTTTCAGCATTACTATCTTTGGCGGTTTTCTAATTGAGGAGGAGAATATTGGTCAGTGGAAGGATGGCAGGTGGCTCAGACATTGCTTGGAGCCATAAACAGTTGTTAAACTGCAACATTTTGACAACATAATCCTGCTTAATTCTGGTTAGTGTGATTTCCTTTTTTTTTTTTTTTTAAGTTGGTTAATTCAGCATTGAATTAGATTCTGCATTGTTAGGCAGACGACTAAAACTGTAGAAGGATTTGGCTTACCTTTAGTCTATAATGTATGAGCCTGGGTCACTTAACAAAAAAGAACCCTTCTTTTTCCAGACTAGTAGAAACTGATGATGATCATCTGGCCTCTGAAATCCCAAAGCTGACTACTTTGTCACTGAGTTGTGGTAACTTGGCAAAAAGTGCACTTGCCTACCTGGGGAGGCCCACATTGGCCAGTTCAGTCTCTTTGCTCCTCACCTTCCCCAAATCTCAGTGCTCAATGAGAGTTAGTCAGCAAAGGGCAGGAGGCAAGGAGAAGAAGATTAGTGAGAAAGAAGCCATGATCAGCAGTCACTTTGTTAGAGTATGTGATACTGTGCTAGGTATACTGCGTTGAGTTTAATACTGCCTTGTACACAGGATTTTATAGTCTTATAAGAAGATAAAAGTAGACAGCTCCTGATTAGAAACACTGCTTTGAGTTACACCCATAAAAGGATGATGATTCATTAAGGGAAAATTGGGAAGCCTATGATGCAATTTTGATAATTTAGATTGAACTTTTACAAAATTATTTTTGGATTTCTAGTAATTTTGCTGCAATAGGACTTACTCAGAGATCACTGCTGACGAATATTATTTAGAAATGTGGAATGTTTCCACAGCCCATCAGGGCAAGGGCCCTTGAGTATTTTGCTCCCAGCAGTGTCCCCAGCACCTAGAACAGTGCCCGGCACATTTGTGGGTGTTCAGTAGGTGTGGAATGAATGAGTAAGTACACTTCCGCCATGGTACTCTTTCCAGAGAATTGAGGTGCCGCACTATCTTATTAGGTAAGTTCAGACCAGCGTTACCCACAAGGGCTCCGGATGCCCACTCCTCCAGTTTGGCTAACAAAGGTCATAATGCTGCCTGCATTTTGTGGTGGTCAGTGGTTGCCAGGGAACTGAGGAAACGAAAGGAGGGTGTTGAAAGCTGTGCCTTGATACCCAGCCCTGCCTGTCTCTTGTTCTGTCTGCTGATTTGGCCCCTGTGTGAGGGTGGTAGCAAGGCATATGTGACAGCCTCTGTGGCCTCTGTGGCCGTGTCTTGACAATACAAATTTGCTGAAGAATGGCTTCCGAGTCTCGAAACACCTGCAGCGGCAGAAGCCACTTCTTTCCACACATCACCCCTCTTCTCTTGTCCGCAGCAATGAGGCTGCGATTCATTCTTTTTTCCTGAGCCTCGAGGAAATGGCTCAGCTTGCTTGGCTCATTCATTTCCTTGTCAGGAAAGTCACTGTGACCTTGACCATCAGTGGGAGACCTGCAGCAGGCACATCGTGTGTCTGGCTGGACTCACTAACGATTGAAAAGTACTTTTGGCAACACACCGTGCTGTAAGTGTTGTGTACTGCTAATTTATTGTCCTAGGTGGGGGTGAGAGCTGCTAATTTGCAAAGAGTCATTTCTGATGTACGTGGGTCGTGCCCAGCACAGTGCCACTCCTGTGGAGGCCTTGGTGAATAGCCCTGGAGGAAGACTGTTGCAGAAAATAAAAAGAAAGATGAGATATGAGATATACATGGTTTGAGTGATGGGAAATATAATTAATTTGCAGCCTAAGAAGTTATTAGAAAGTAACTTTGGATTTATAAAGTCCTCCAAAAGGAGTAATTCTTCAAGTACAAATCCAAACATGAACCTTTTGTTCTTTGTTAGTGTTGTCTTTGCTAGAGAATTCGGGGCCACAGAGAGCAGCGGTGACCTGCTGTTTAGGGAAGGTTGGCCAGATGAGAGCTGGCCTACACCACCGACTAAGGAAAGTCAGATCAGGACACCAGCCCCAGGGCCTTTGCTCCTTGTGTAGAGCTTGCTATTACCCATTTTCTCCATAAACTGAGCTTAAAGAAAGCATGACAAACCTAGGGTGGTGAACTTTTCAGAAGCAAGAGTTGGTTTAAATATAGATGATGTGCTTTACTGGCAACTTGGAGGCTGCCGTGGGACTTGCTGTACCTTTTGTAAGACAAGTGAGGAAAGATGTTGGCACCTGTACATGCGCAGTTTGTTTACGAAACATAAACTCTCCTGTAGAAGTGAGGGCTCAAGAGGTCAGCGTCCGAGGTAGCATGTCCTACCTTAGCCGGTGGGGTGGGGGGTGGGGGAGGTGCCTCGCCAAGCCCTCCCTGCCAACTGCCAACTCGGGACAGCTAGACTTAATGCATTGTTATTTATTGAGCCCTGACTTTGGCGGGAGTGGTGGCGGAAAAGTTTCTGTGAAACTGACAATCACTGGGCTTGATTTTCTTTCCCAAGAAGAAACAATAGCTCAGGAGTCCAGTCCTTATTCAGAGAAACGCAGCTCTTTTCAGCTTGAGAGATGGGATTTATATGACGGGAGCAGCCCCGTCCTCCTCTGGCCCCGGGCGCCAGTGCTAGGAGGGTCCAGGGCTGGCCATCGTGGGTTCACAGCACATCCTTCTTAGTATTCCACAGCAGCTGTCTGGAGTTTTTTCTGCTGTGCCTGAACTGATGTCATTTCCCCCTTGGCAGACAGCTTGGGTTTTGCTGCGTCTGAGATATGTCACGAGAAGGTGGGGGTGGGTCGGAGCCAGGCAGAGGGAGTAGTGAGGACAGCAGGAGGGAGAGCGCCTGCCTGGTCCCAGGACTCTGTTTACTTTCTCTTCTTTGCTAAGGAAGGCCGGTTCACTGGGACCTCGGAGCACGCAGGCCCGCCAGGGGAAATGCTCAGTCCAAGACCTTAACTTTTAAAAGCCCTTTGTTCCAAACGTTAGTGTGGACGATGCTCTTGCAGGATGCCTTTCCTTTTGGGTCTTAGACAGGTAACTGAACTGGTTATCCGTGGATCGGGTTTGGGCAGGGAAGAAGGGTGGGAGCTGGTTTGTTGTACTGCTGCTTTGGGCGGAGGGAACCTTTGAGAAAATGTCTCACAGCTAGAGCAGGCCAGCTCCCATGCAGAAATTTCCAGCCCTCCCTTCTTGTGTGCTAGTTGCTCCTCACTTCCAGAGCCACTGTATTCTTAACCCCCTCCATCCCTGAGGTCTCTCTGGGGCCATCCATTCTGATTTTCCGTTAGACACCGGAAAGCCGTTTCCAAAGCCTTACAGAGGAAACAGCTGAGGGGAGAGGCTGGGGAGGAGGAGAGGCAGAGTAGACTCTTGATCCAAACTGCTTTTATTCTATTCCTTCTCCATTTTGATTTGGCTAGTTAGCAGAGATTTCTTCACAGTTTTCTTGTTCTAAAGGGATTCAGAGTGAGGGGAGGGGAATCTTCTAAAGGGAAGGGCTCCCAGAGGCTTTCTCCTGATAGGCATGTGGTCAGGGCTGTGTGGCTGAGGGACGTCCTGGATATCTCCGAGGGCTGGGGGTGGGATTGGCCACATTTTGGCCCTCTTGACAGACTTTTCAAAGTCAACAGACCCCTGTGGCAGAGTCTTGATTGCTTTGCAACTGCTGTTTGAAGTAGGATCACTAAATTATAGCCCGTAACCTAGTGTGGAATGAGAAAACAGTAGCAAGCGACCAACTGCTGTCTGCTGAGAACACAGCTGTTGCCAACTATTTGTTCCAGGGCTCCTGAGAGTTGGCCACCCCACCCCGCCCCCCTTTGGTCTGAGAGGCATGTCTGTATTGGAATGCGTAACTGTAACCATTGGCGGCTGTAAGAGGGGGTGGGGACAGACACACACCCTCTACTGCCTGTTCCTGGGTGAGGAAAAGCCACAGATGAGATCAAACCAGAAGCCTTAGCAAGTCGCTGCTAGGGACTGCTGGGCTAGTCTGTTAGAAACGTGTTGGGTGAGCAAATCTCCCTTGGGTTGCCCAAAATTCTTTAAAAGTAAGTGTCTCCGAAAAGCTCACTCTGTACATACTATCACTGCTCTGTTGAGTGTGCCTTTGATGCAGCTGATGGAGAGGAGGGGGCATTTGACCACCCCTTCTGCCCCCCAAGAAAGGCTGTCCTTTTAACTTATGGGACCTGGTGAGGATTTTGAGCAGCATTGCAAATAGGATAGATGAAGCATTCCATGCATGCATGTCAGACGTCAGGGGCAGAGGCTTGGAAACTTCATGATAGGGTGGAAGGAGCAGGACTGGGGAGCCAGAAGGGCCTGTGTCCATATCCTCGTCCCCCAGGGTCTTAAGCAGGCCACTTAGTTGCTCTGAACCTCATCTTTGAAATTGTAATAATAAAACCTACTGGAAGAGTTATTGAGAGAGTTTCACAAAAGAATACACTTAAAACATGAGCACCTGGGCTGGCGGAGAGTAGGCATTCAGGAAGAATGTAACCATTATTTTTATGTACTCATCCTGAGGAATGCGAGAGCGAGATCGCAGGAGTCCAGGAAACTAGAAATCAGAGGACCAGAGGTGGAGGGTGTAGTGGACAGGCCTACCAGCATGAGGGGACTGAGGGGTGGGAGGCCGTCGCTTACTATATGCATCTGCTGTTAATCTTGGATATTGAGGAGACAAGAAGAGGAGGGCCCATGTCCCATCATCTCCACTCAGCTGCGTGAGAGGGTGCAGTGAGTGGTAGGTCAAGTGGAGGGCTGGGTTGGTGGTCCTGGGGAGCATCTCAGAGGATCAACAGCAGGTGAATCTTCAGCTCTTGTTTCTGAACAGATCCCTGGTAGGAAGGCTGAACTAGAAGACCTCTTGAAGACCCTTTCTGCCTTCCTGTGATTCAAACCTTGCCTGTAAAAACTGACTGTTTTTGATTACATAATTTTGTATATTTCTAGCATTTCTGTGTCTGTCAGTGTAATTACATTCTTTATTGGAGCTGTGGAAAAGCTACTTTCTACAGATTATTGGTGATAATTCTGTTCTTAAGAAATGGCACAGGGGGCACCTGGGTGGCTCAGTTGGTTAGGCATCTGACTTTGGCTCAGGTCATGATCTCACGGTTTATGGTTTCGAGCCCCGTGTCAGGCTCTGTGCTGACAGCCTGGAACCTGCTTCGGATTCTGTGTCTCCCTCTCTCTCTGCCCCTCCCCGCCTCAAAAATAAAATAAACATAAAAAAAATCTTTTTTAAATGACGCAAGAATACATATGCTATTGGTCTTCATCAGGTATAATATATATATACACTTTTGTACATTTTTTTCCCCTCAATCCACATAACAACCCTGTCTTATGTGGTAGTGTGATTCTGTTGCTACACAAGTGCATACTGGGGCTTACGGAAGGTAAGCCATTTGCCCAGGGTTCCTCAGCTAGCTAGGGAAATGCTAACTGAAGTTTTGTTTTTTTCTTCTTAAACCCTGATCTTCTGATTCCAAAGCCTGGAGTTCTTCTCACTACCTAGACTGCTTCGCCCAATGCGAAGTCAGTAGAGTAGGATTATTATGTTGTTTTAGTTTTGGCATATTTTCTGAAGATTGTTTCTAGGAGGCCCAGATACTAGCTAAGACCTTGCTTGTGCTCCTTTGCATCTTTCTCTATGGAATCCTCTCTTGCATCTACTGAATAATGCCGCTGCAAGGAGATTTGCACACTTAATGAACGCCGACCTGACACAAAGGATGCAGAGATAAATAAAGCACAACCCTTACTTCCTAGGAGCTCACACTCTAATGCAGTGGTTCTCAAAATGCATAGAAATCACCCAGGAGTGGTGCTTATTACAATGTAGATTTTGTAGGTCTGGGGCCAGCTTCGAGGAATATGCATATCTATGGAGTTCCCCAGGTGGTTTTGACCCTGCTTGTTTCTGGCAATTTGAGAGCGATCTCGCTTCGCGGGAAAGAATCCCATGATAATGTGCTCCGACTATCACAGGAATGCCCAGGACCTAGGACAGCAGAGGGGTGGGAAAGCATCTTGTTCAAATGTTCAAACGGCTGGGGGAGAGGCCTGTGCATGAAAGGCTTTCCTGAGAAGGTGATATCTGATCTGAGTCTTGAAGGATGAGTAGGAGTCTACCAGACATGTGATCTGAGGAAAGGGCATTCCAGACAGATCGGGTTTGGAGTGTCGTTTTTTGTTTTCTCCTGCGGATGAGAAGAGAAACTGTCTTCTATGAGTCTTAGTATTAAGTATGCCTGAGGCAAGACAAGGACTTTGGCTCACCAACTATTGGCATCCTTTGTGACACAGACAAGGAGGAAAGCATTAGGGGCCTTCAGTCTAATAATGAGTGTGGCATGAATTCAGTGTCTGTAAAGGGCAGATAAGCTCTGGGCTCTATTAGTTCTTTCATGCAAGGGTCAGTTAAGACAGCTCACTGGGGAAGGTAGTGTTGACTAAAGAACAGTCTTTTTGTGCTTAGAGGAGCTCAGGTTCAGAAGAGAATTACCTGTTGAACTTTCTGGGTATGGTACGATGTACCACACAATAGAACACGTTATCCCTTTATTAATTGGTGAGATCAGCAAATGAGCTTTCTGGGCATGAGAATCCATCATGTAAACCTAACAGATGGGTTCCTGATTTTCAGAGAATAAGATTGTAACAGAACATTCTTAGTCTGCTAATTTGAATGAATTCTAGTTCATGTTTGATTCAGAAGGCATTGATTTCGTGATGTGGGAGGATTCTTATGACTGACATCCTCTATCTGAAAAGGATTGTGCATGTATTCCATTCAAAGCATGTTGTAGATACGGAGAGACATGCACTCTATCCCTGCCCTCAACGGGCCTACAGTCAGTAGGGAAAGTGGGTGCACAGGTAATTGGAACATTCGGCGGGTGTGGGTGGTGGTGAGTGCCGTTAGAGAGGGACAGCGTGCCACAAGTTCACAGGTGTGGGGGGGTGGCTTTCTGCAGGTGGCCCTGTCTACAGTCCAGTAAGTAGTCTCAGTGGCTGTAAGACGATAATTTGTATCTTGCATCACAGAATGTTGCTTTCTCTGTGGGAGGAGCCCACTGTCCTTCAAATTGTCCTCACCGAAGCGAGTTGATCCCTGATACTGGAAATGAGTAGTCTGCAAGCAGACTGGAGTGCTCTTGCTGGTGTCGGAACATGTCATGGACAAGAGGCTCCTGGCCCAAGGGGCTTTTTGTCTTCTGGAAACTGGGAGCTGGTACTGGAGGCTCTCGGTTGGTCCGATGCTGAATGTAACAGGGCAACCCGAATGTCGAAGCCCAGTTACTCCCTGGGCATAATAAGAGATCTTAGGGTCTCACCAGGACAACACTGAAAACGCTGTGGTGTACACCAGCCTAGAGCTGCAGGCTGGGAGCCGTGAGTTGGGAGAGGGAGGAGGGAATTTGCCGACTTCTCATTTAACCCCCAAACTGCTGAATGTTACCGAACATTATGTCACACCTTTGTTATTTCATCATGACAGCCACCGTGAGGTGGGAGGTCTTAGCTCTTTTCTGTTGTGAGGAAACCGAAACTCAAGAGGTTTTTAAATCTATTTAGTATCACCCAGCTAACGTGTGGCTGTGGTGGCACCAGCGGCCAGGTCTGAGAGAACAGTGTTGTCCTCATCTTGCCCTATTGCTCTCTCTGTATGGTACCTGCACCAACATCTGCCAGACCTTCTCCCTGTGTGCCCTGTGCTCTGCAAAGGACTAAGTATTGAGTCCTGGTCACCATCACACTCTCGTGTGTGCTTTAGCCTCTCTCTACCAGGTTCAGGACAAATTAAGCAAGACCCTGCTTAGAAAGGAACTGTCTGTATATAATGCAGGAGACACCAAGGTGACACTTATTGTTTGTACTACCAGAGGTTGAAGCCAAAATCCTTATTGACACTGATGTGTAAAAATCTTGTGACAGCTCCATAGAGCCTTTCAGTTCCCCACTGTCGCCTAAAGGTAAGAAAGGGTGAGTCTCATCTCGGCCCCTTCAGATGGATTTTTAAACCCACAACCATCTCTGTTGCAAGAAATTGCTTTTGTAGAGCAGTGTGGCTTGTTTTTCATCACAATCCTGTTATCAAAGCAAAGAGAAACTGGTGGACTGGACAGTAACTCAGTAGAAAAGAAGATTATATCTGCTGATTTTGAAACTTTTATCCGGGATGGAGCCAAAGAAAACATTCACTTCCTCCAGTGATATCCCATGAGTTGGATCCACCCCCTCCCGCCCCTTTTCCTTGAAGAGGTAAATTTTAGTCCAGGAGAACAATAATTTGGGACTACTTAAAAAACTGCTAGAAAATTCCTTTTTCTGCCCCTATTCCCTAGCAGCCAGATACCAGGTTCCTTAACTCTCCCTCCCTGGCCCTTCTTGACTCTGTTTGCTGCTTATTTATAGTGGCAGTGAGTTGAAACAGCTCTTCACGTTGACTTGGCTTTAGCCATTTCTGTGCTCCTTTGTAGCCATTGCTTCTCTGGGCAGGGGCTCAACTGGATTTGAATTCTGGACCTCATAAAGGGCCATAAATGGTGATTCAGTCCTGAAAGGTGACTTGTTTGACCTATCTTGTCCTTTTAACTGAGAGAGGAAGGGCAGTAGGGGAAAGGTGTATGCGTTTCAGGAGAGAGGGAGACATGCTTGGAGAATGGATGGAGTATAACACAGTGACTTCTTTTCCTAAAAGTGGCTTAGGATTTGCTGGGACTGTTGCACATAAAGCATTGGTTCCCTTGGATCAGGGAGGCCAGAAAGTTTTTATTGTCTGGTTCTCTGGCTTGACATACATGTTCTCAAGTTCTTTCACTGAACTGTGACACATGGTCTCATTCTTGGTTTTAGATACCGCCCATCTGATCGTGTGGTTTTCATCAGGGGCTTGGAAATTCCTGATTGTGTACCAGGCTGTGGCGTGAATACCTGTGACCTCCCACTCCTCCGGGTGTGGCTCTGGAGTGTGGTGGGGAGGTCTGGGATAGGCCAGGATAGGCCAGGGCTGGCTGCCAACAAAAATAGAAAGTGTTATCACTTCCCTGTCTCCGAGTGAGGTTCTGGATTTATGGGCCAAGCTCAGATTGTGTTGGGTTACTGTAAACCTGTCATAGCCAGAGAGCCAATGGGTAGGTCTCTCAGCAGTCATGCAAAATCACATCACCACAGCCTTGGTCTTACCCTTGGAGAATCCTTTCATGCCACTGCTTGTACCTTTGTAGCTAAGAGGCACAGGGAGCACGGAGTGGAGGGGAGGACTAGCCCCTGGGGTTCCTTGACTGTCAGTAGGATCAGCGCTTTCTGAAGATTTTTGCATGTCTGATCCTTTGCTAACGCAGGTGCACTTGTGATATTGACATCACTCTTGCTCCTGGGGAATTTACAGGGTGGTTGGGGAGCCCATGAGGCAATCAGGCAACAAGACCGGATAGAACACGATTCTGCCCTAAACGGTATAGTGCAGTTTGGCTGGGACAGTGGTTCTAAACTAGGGGCAATTTTCCGCCTCTACTTGGGGGACATTTGGCAACGTCTGGGTGTTGCTAGTTGTCACAACTGGGGGGTAGGGTGTTGCCACCAACATCTAGTGACTAGAGGCCAGGGATGCGGTTAAACATCCTACGATGCGTGGGACGGTCTCTGCACAAAGAATTTTCCAGCTCCAAGTGTCAGTACTGCCAAGGCAGAGAAACTCTGGGCTAGACATGACTGATGCACAGTATTACTCCCTGCTTAGGGAGCCATCACGGAAGTCACAGGCCTTAGAGAAAGTGGACTGAGATGTTTTACTACAGGGAAATAAGTGTACTTCTCCCTGCTGCATTCCAAGCAATCTGTATTAACTACCTGCCCAGAGATTTAGAGTCTCGACATCTTGGTTGCCCCTAATCAGCAGGTCCTATGTCTTTCCAGGGACAGGAAGAGAGTTAATTTTTTATGATGAGTAGCTAAGATCAAGCCCTTCTGGCACTTTTTTTTTTTTTTTTAATCTCTTACTCTGAATAATCTGACTAACCACTTTCAGAAGGATGGGATCTTAGTAGTGCCCAAATATAACTGTATACAGTTTAAAGAACAATTTGGCTACAGTTGTTTCAGTAACAGGCCATATGTCAAACCAGGTGCATATTGCTTGGACTTATTGTAATCTGCCTCTGATAATGCAGTAAATTCCCCCTTTTCTAAGTCATCTCGTGTCTCCTTTAATCTTTAAGTGCAAGGTCTTAGAGTTCAGCAAGTTCTTTAAAGTTATTCAGAGTCCTTTGGAGACATAGCCTCTGGATCCTAAAGATTATTGTTGTTGTTGTTGTTGTGTTTTAATCTTTTATCTACTTTCAGGGAGACGATATTTAATGTGATACTTTGTCCCAGGTAGAAGTAAATAGTTTCCTTGAACAATGTCAAACTTCTTTTACTGGCAGTAAATCTCTGGAACTGGTCTCGAGACAGCAGACAAGACAAGTCCCATTATTATTTCTTTTGCTCCAAACAAAAGCCTACTTTGGGGATGGAACTGCTGGGAAAAAAATGGGATTAAATTTAGAATTTTGCTTAAAGTAAGGAATACCTCTGACACCCCACATGTGCTCTTCTCTGTCAAATGAAACTGTGATGAGTCCCTTTTAAAGCACATCAGTGGTAAGTCAGCTCGTACCTTCAATATTTCAGATACCTTTGAAAACCATACCTCTTTCTGGGCAAGGAAGTGAGTATTTTATTTGATCAAGAGCCATTTTCCAGATTTAGGGAAGACTTTGATGAGCTAGAACCTAGTCATAGAAAGAGTACTGACCCAAAAATAAGAAGACCAGGGTTTCCACAGCCCCGATTCTATCATCTGTAGCCTTATTAGGCTAAGTGGCAGTTCCTTATCTCTAAGACCGGGTAGTGGCACTTCTGACCTCTTGCAGGGTGCTGGCTGGCTGGCAGTCTCACATGAGAGGCTGGCTGTTAAAGAAGCTTGAAAACCTTGAAAGTCCTATATAAATGTGTATTTGATATTCTGTTTTATATGTGTGTGTTGTGTATATGTCATTGCTCCAAATTATGACCCAGAGGCTTTGCCACCTTATAAATCATTAAAAAAAGAATGAATTCTGTTGATTCGGTTGCACTTAATTAAGGTACACAATAAACCTGAATATTTCGGGAAGGTTTTCAACAATAAGAGCTGGAGTATCAACTTTTAATTTTTAAAAAAAAATTTTAATGTTTATTTTTGAGAGAGAGAGAGACAGCGTGCTAGTGGGGGAAGAGCAGAGAGAGAGAGAGAGAGAGAGAGAGAGAGAGAGAGAGAGAGAAGCAGGCTCCAGGCTCCAACTGTCAGCACAGAGCCTGACGCAGAGCTTGAACTCATGAACTGTGAGATCATGACCTGAGCCGAAGTCGGATGCTTAACTGAGCCACCCAGGTGCCCCTCAACCTATTTTTTTTTTTTAACCTAGCAGTTTGGTGATTACAAAGTTCCTCAAAGGCAAAGTCCGTATCTTATCTGTCATTTTTGTGCCTGTCAGCATCTAGCATGAAAATTTGGGATAACTCCTAAGCATCAAATTCTTTCCACTAAAATTTGGGGTTTAAGTCCAGAAAACTTGTTCTAGCTGTGTGGCCATTCTGAACTGTACTTTTCTTGGTTCCTATTTGGAAAACATAGCATAGGTAAAAATGCCCAGTTGAATACATGATAAACAACACAGTCACTGGGAGGAATTTGGTTTTCGCCAACCTGTTGAGTATCAGGAGATTTTCCTGATTCTCCATAGATCTTCCCTTGTACCCTCCTCTTTGTTTAGGTCCCTGTTTTACATGTTGTGTGTAAGGTGTTGCTTGAGCCTCAGTGCGGAAACAGCCTCTGCTGCTTACTGTTGGGTCTCTGCATCATGCCTTAACCTCAAGGTGAGGAGATGAACATCTGTTACTGAACTTGAGCCCCGGAGGAGCTAATCAGATGCCCACAGGGGCCAGGCAGTGACAGCTTGAGTTAAGCAGATGGGCTTCGTGGACAGCAGGGGTTGTGGGGGAGGCTGAGGTGGAGCCAGAGCCCATGTGCGTCTGTGAGCCAACCGAATATGCTGCTAAGGGAATGTGGGCCCGGAATTTGCAAGAGAAGCTGGAAATCTGATTTCTGTATGACTCCTTTACATTTGAAAATGTTGACAGTTAAGGACTTGCCTGTGATTCCTGCCATAGCTTGCTCGTCTCTGATTGCAGTTCTCTGCTCTCCTTGAGTAAATAATAGCAAAAATCTCTGTTTTTTGCTGGTTTAAAACAAAGATTGTCCGTTAATTCCATTTTTTAAAAAGTTGAAAACAAAGTTACCATGTGGGCGTAGAACTCCTTAGTGGGCCCATTGTGGTCGGAGGGCCACCAGTCGGCAATCCTTGCTTTCAAGCAGGAGGCAGCCACACAATGTGGGAAGAAAAGAATCTGCCCTTATGGGACCGACTATGGACGCATTCATGATAGGTGGCTGCATCGTCCTCCTGCTCTGCCCTAGTGCCACCGGCTCTGTGGAGTGCTACCTGCCCCTCGCCCCTTAGCTCTCTGCCTCCGCCATTGCTGAGGATGCCATACTTCTTCTTCTTCTTCTTCTTCTTCTTCTTCTTCTTCTTCTTCTTTCTTCTTCTTCTTCTTCTTCTTCTTCTTTCTTCTTCTTCAGAGGAGGGGGCACAGAGAGAAGGAGACACCGAATCGAAAGCAGGCTTCAGGCTCTGAGCTCTCAGCACAGAGCCTGATGTGGGGCTTGAACTCACGAACTGTGAGATCATGACCTGAGCCGAAGTCGGACGCTTAGCTTAACCGACCGAGCCACCAAAGCACCCCAAGGATGCCATACTTCTCAGTGCATTTATCCTGTGGCCGAAGAGGCCAGTGAGGAGGGATTGCTGGGGATAGCTCCAGGCAAGACCGCTTGTCCTTCTAAGTGTCCAGGGGTGAAAGAATTGCACAGTAACCCAGCCTCCTGAGCTGCTGCAGCCAGCAGACTCCCACAGGCTTGCTGGTGCTAGGACATCGGTAAGGAGCCTTTAATAAAACCATGGAATATGTTGCAACTTCCGATCTATGCTCTGGGATTTTCCTACCAGGGTCAAGTGGCTTTTTCTGAGTTTGTTATTCAGGTTCCTAATAGCAACACAGGAAATGGGTTTTAATTTCTTTGTTGCTGCTCTGTTTGGGGGCTATTTAATGAGGATCCAGTTTGCAATGCAGCAGGACTGGTGCGGATACAAGTGTACCTAACGTGTTATTCTTTAAAGAAATTTATGACCTAGGGGCGCCTGGGTGGCTCAGTGTGTTAAGCGTCCGACTTCAGCTCAGGTCATGATCTCCCGGTTCGTGAGTTTGAGCCCTGTGTCAGGCTCTGTGCTGACAGCTCAGAGCCTGGAGTTGGCTTCAGATTCCGTGTCTCCCTCTTTCTCTGCCCCTCTCCCACCTGTACTTTGTCTCTCTCTCAAAAATAAAATAAAAATATAAATTTAAGAAATTTATGATCTATTGTATATATATTTTATGGAGTGAGGCAGAAAGCATATGAATAATTTTATGTCTTGATTCTAAGTGGCTACTCTTGGGGGTAACTTTGGGGATGTGTTTGGTATTGTAGGACAAGAATATTTGACTGTTCCACTTTTAGAGGGCAAGAACTATGTATATTGTACGTTTTTATAAATCTAGAGCAATGGTTCTCAAACTTGAATATATATGAGGTGAACCCCTAGAAGTTCTTAATCTATATTCTTAAATACCTGGCAATTTTGGGGCCTGCGGACCAGACTTTAGGAAACACATCTCTATTTTGTTGCATGCTTTTATCTATGTGTGTTCATTGCTACCTTGAGACAAATTCACTATTTGTGAGAAGACATGATTTGTTCTGATTCACTGTGTTGCCCTTCCACAGATTCTTGGGGAGTCCCCAGACAGATTTGTTCCAGGAGGCCCTCACAGGTTGAGGTGAATGGATCCTTGTCCCTGCTACAGCAAGGGGTCCCCAGAACTCCCTTTCACTGCAGCTGCATCTTGAAGCAGCAGCTGCCCACATTGGTTCTAGGCTTTTCTTAAGTGTTACTAGCTCCAGTTTTGGCTTTACCCTTTAGAGTACTTTGTAGCTAGAGGGTGGGGAGACTGGGTGCCCAGGGAACTGAAGGCTAGAGGCCTTAGGGGTCAAGCATACTATCAAATGTGAGGGATGAGGCTGAATCTTACCAGATTAGATTTATTGGCCTGTTTAGGGGAACGTGCCCAGGCTATTCGTCCTTTTGGAAAATTACTGAACTTGACCAAACAGCCTAAAAATTCATTCCTAATATCCCAGCGCATACAGAGTCTTGGCAATAGCTTGCCCTTTATCAGAAAGGATGAGACTGAGTTCTTTTAGGTAGTAAAAGGAGCAATTGTCATGTATAGTTTATATTGTGAAGGATACAAAAGTAGTATGTGATGGGTGCCTGGGTGGCTCAGTGGGTTAAGCGTCTAACTTCGGCTCAGGTCATGATCTTGCGGTTCACAAGTTTGAGCCCCACGTTGGGCGCTGTGCTGACAGCTCAAAGCCTGGTGCCTGCTTTGGATTCTCTCTCTCTCTCTCTCTCTCTCTCTCTCTCTTTCTTTCTCTCTTTCTCTGACCCTCCCCCACTTATACTCTGTCTCTCTCTCAAAAATAAATAAACATAAATTTTAAAAAAAAATTAGTATTAGAGAAAAACTGATATTAACTTTCTTATTGTAAGGTATAAATCTACAAAACACTTTTTATGATCACCTACAAATCTTTTTTTTTTTTTTAAGGACCTGGGCCTAAAAGTGCTGCATTTTCAGAATTCGAAAATTTGATCTAAGATACAATAAAAAATAACTGATTCTAGTTATTTTTATTATAGTTGAAGTTAAAAGTTTTATTAAAGTTATAGTTAAAGTTGATTGCTGTCTTTTCTCATTTAGCCATTTCAAATCTGTCTTGTTTATGAAGACTTTGTTGTCCTTGGGTTACAGAGTATTACCAAAAATCAGATAGAACTTCAGTCTAGTAGATGTACAGTGCTAGAATTTGGTCTGTTCTCTGGAAAGCTATTACTGGTTCAAGACTGGAAGGAAAGTTGATTTTTGTCACTTACTCTGTAGTAGCAGCCACAAGGCAGGGAGACCAAAAAAGGGGGCAGGGAGTCCCCAGTTGAAAAGTAATTGTAAGAGTTGCAAAAATAGGGGTGCCCTGGGTGGCACAGTCAGTTGAGTACCCAACTTTAGGTCAGGTCATGATCTTACGGTTCTTGGGTTCAAGCCTGCGTTGGGCTCTGTCCCGACAGCTCAGAACCTGGAGCCTGTTTCTGATTCTGTGTCTCCCTCTCTGTGTCTCCCCGTCTTGTGCTCTGTCTCTCTCTGTCTCTCAAAAATAAATAAATGTTAAAAAAAATTTAAAAAAGAGTTGCAAAAATAGGGGTACCTGGATGGTGCAGCCGACCCTTGGTCTCGGCTCAGGTCATGATCTCACAGTTTGTGAGTTCAAGCCCCGCATCGGCTCTGTACTGATAGCTCTGAGCCTGCTTGGGATTCTGTCTCTCCTCTCTGCCTCTCCCCTGCTTGTGTGCGTGCATACACTCTCTCTCTTGCTCTCTCTCTTTCGAAATAAATAAACTTAAAAGAGTTTAAAATATTTTGTTATTATTCAAATATGCAGCAGTATTATAGCCAACAACGAATTTACAAGCTATGGTGTTTTGGCTATTTTAACTGTTGTGCAAATCATATGAGCCATGGCCTCTTCCTGAATTCTTGGCTCTTTTCACACTACTCTGCCTGAGATTCACTCTACTCAGCCACGCTAGCCTTCTTCCTTTTCCTTGAGTGCACCAAACTCGTTCTCCATTCACTTGACATTGCCTCTGCCTGGAACATTGTTCCCACAGGTCTCCTTAATCTGGACCCTTCTCATCATTCAAGGCTTATTCAACTCCTATGTTACCTTCCCAGGGAGGCCTTTCCCGACTGCCCCATCAAAAACCTTTTGTCCTAGGGTTACCTGGGTGGCTCAGTCGGTTAAGCGTCCAACTCTTAATTTCAGCTCAGGTTATGATCTCAGTTTCATGAGATCGAGCCCCGTGTCAGGCTCTGTGCTAACAGATCCTGCTTGGGATTCTCCATCTCCCCGCTTCTCTCTATGCCCCCTCCTGCTCATGCTTTCTCTGTCTCTCTCAAAATAAATAAATAAAACTTTGAAAAAACATCAACAACATAAGAAACGCTTTTGTCCTCTTCTGTTTTATATTCTCCTGCAGATTATTACTCTTTTAAATTCTAATTTCACTTGTTAATTATCATTCTTTGCCACTTGAACATATTTAGGATCTTTTTGTCTTTGTTGTTCTGTAATTTCAAACAATGTAACCCAGGTATGAGTTCATTATTGTCTGAAAATTCCATTACGTTTTTTAAAAATTTTTCATTTTATTGATGAGAGAGAGAGAGAGAGACAGACAGACAGTCAGACAGACTAGGAGGAAAGGGGCAGAGGGAGAGAGAGAGAATCCTAAGCAGGCTGCATCATCAGCATAGAGCCTGATGTGGGGCTCGATCCCATGACCCTGGGAACATGACCTGAGCTGAAACCATAAGTTGGACTCTCAACCGACTGAGCCACCCAGGGGCCCCTGTATTATCTTTTTAAAAGAATTTTTTTAACTCTAAATCCAAATTAATTAACATATAGTATAATAATGATTTCAGGAATAGAATTTATTGATAACTATTCATTAGTTACATATAACACCCAGTGCTCATCCCATCAAATATCCTCCTTAATGCCGCTTGCCCCATTTAGCCCACCCCCCAAAACCCCTCCAGCAATCCTCAATTTATTCTCTGTATTTAAGAGTCTCATGTGGTTTGTCTTCCTCTCTGTTTTTATATTATTTTTACTCCCTTTTCCTTATGTTCATCTGTATTGTGTCTTAAATTCCACATGAGTGAAACATCTGATGTTTTTCTCTGACTGACTTATTTCACTTAGCATAATATACTCTTGTTCTGTCCACATTGTTACAACTGGCAAGATTTCATTGTTTTTAATTGCTGAGTAATACTCCATTGTGTGTGTGTGTGTGTGTGTGTGTGTGTGTGTACCACATTTTCTTCATTCATCCATCGATGGACATTTGTACTCTTTCCATACGTTGACTATTGTCGATAGTGTTGGTGTAAGCATTGGGGTGCATGTGCCCCTTTGAAACAGCACGTCCGTATCCTTTGGATAAATACGTAGTGCCATTGCTGAGTCATAAGGTAGTTCTATTTTTAATTTTTTGAGGAACCTCCATACTGTTTTCCAGAGTGGCTGCACCAGTTTGCATTCCCACCAGCAGTGTAAAAGGGTTCCTCTTTCTCCGCATCCTTGCCAACATCTTGTCATTGCCTGGGTTGTTAATGTTAGCCACTCTGACAGATGTGAGGTGGTATCTCATTGTGGTTTTGACTTGTATTTCCTGATGATGAGTGATGTTGAGCGTTTTTTTCAAATGTCTGTTAGCCATCTGGATGTCGTCTTTGGAAAAGTGTCTATTCATGTCTTTTGCCCATTTCTTCACTTGATTATTTGTTTTTTGGGTGTTGATTTTGATAAGTTCTTTATAGATTTTGGATACTAATCCCTTATCTGATATGTCATTTGTAAATATCTTCTCCCATTGCTTTGGTTGCCTTTTAGTTTTGCTGATTGTTGAAAATTCCATTATCTTCAATTAGCCCTGGGAATTTGTCAGTTCTTTATTTATTTAAAAAATTTTTTTTAACATTATTTTATTTTTGAGACAGAGGGTGACAGAGCACGAGTGAGGGAGGAGCAGAGAGAGAGAGGGAGGCACAGAATCCAAAGCAGGCTCCACACTCTGAGTTGTCTGCACAGAGCCTGACATGGGGCTCAAACTCACAGACTGTGAGATCATGACATGAGCCAAAGTTGGACCCTCAACTGACTGAGCCACTCAGGCACCCCCAGTTCTCTCTTTAAATATTACATCTCCGGGGCATCTGGGCGTCTGACTTTTGATTTTGGCTCAGGTCATGATCTCATGGTTCAGGGGATTGAGTCCTGTGATGGGCTCTGCACTGGTAGTGCAAAACCTGTTGGGATTCTCTCTCTCCCTCTCTGCCCCTTCCCTTCTCACATGCATGTATGTGCGCATACTCTCTCTCAAATTAATGAATAAACTTAAAAAAAAATAACATCTCCTCCATTTTCTTAACTTCCTTCTCATGCTTCTTATTCTCATTTTCATTTTCCATGATATCTTTTAACTGGTGTAAGCCATTTATTGGGTAATTTTCTCAGATTTGTGTTCCAGTTAACTAATTCTCTCTTCAACTTGGTCTGATCTCTGTGCAACCTATTTGTTGAGTTTTTAAATTTCAGTAATGATTTTTCTGTGCTTCCCCGCCACCCCAGACCAAATCTGCTTGGTCACTGTCTGTTTTATTCATTATGTTCTTTTCTCATGTTTTTCATTGTTTCCTTTTGGCTTTAATAATTGGAAATACGCTTATATATTATAGCTTATCTGATCATTTTGTCAAGTTTTTTCAGAGAGTCTTATTCTGTTATTTGTTTGATTTTCCAAGTCTTGTTTGCGATGGCTTATTTCTGCATAAACTTTTGTTATTTTCTGTTGTGAGCTCATCTTCAACAAAGCTTTATTTATGGGAATCATACTCTGATTGAGAGTAGGTCTCTTCAGAGTTTCATATTTTTTTTTTTTTTTTGGCCACATGTCACATGGTTATTGTAAGCCTGACCACTTTTTGTGTGAAAGTTTTGCCATGGGGATTTTCAGACCATGTAGTAGTACAATTTAAATCTAAAATTAGCCTATGGAAA
The DNA here is from genome assembly GCA_028646485.1 of Cryptoprocta ferox. Lineage (NCBI taxonomy): Eukaryota > Metazoa > Chordata > Mammalia > Carnivora > Eupleridae > Cryptoprocta > Cryptoprocta ferox. The sequence goes on from CM053561.1 coordinate 56,912,151, forward strand.
GACCTATGGTTACAGATATTAGAGCAGATGCTTTTTTCCTCTTAATTCAGAGCTTTCTTATTGTTACTCTGTGCCAACAGGCTAATTTTTTCCTAGTCTGCTCTGTCTTTTTGAGGGTCCTCACTTTATATGGGGGCTCAGTTTCAATTTCCTGTTTTCGGGTGGGGCCAGGAGCAATAAACAACCCCCCTTTTCCAGGGCAACTGGAAAGGCCTGACCTCATTTGCCACTGTACTTTCTAGTTCCCCCCAACATTTGTGGCCCTTGAGGATCTTCCTTGATTTCTTGCAAGCTCGGCCATGTGATTAAAAGGATATTGTTATATAGCCAGTACTTCTAGGAGTTTTGGCCTTAAAGTTACCTCCCCAGTGATGTCGCCATGAAAACAGGATCTCTTCCCCCAGAATCTCTTGCTCATGGCTGTAGCCAGAGCATCCAGAACAGTGCCTGGCACGTGGGGAAGGGGTATCAATACAGACTTGTTCCTTGACTTGTGGAATTGGACATTTCAGTTAGAAACTGTTCCTTCCCCCTGTAGGGAAAGCCAGAAGTGGTGCTCCAAATCCATTCATCTCCAGCAGCCAAGATGGTGTTCTGTGCTTTAACACCTGTGAACGATTTCAATTTTCCTGTTTTTTTACTTTTAAACTTCAGAACTTCGGTGCTTTCCTAAGGACACAAAGATGCCGTTGCCAGTTACGAGCAGAGTTTTCCAACCCCATAAATTGGCGAATTAAAACCATCCCTGGGGAACCATCACTGCCCAGTGTCTCTTTATGCTGGCACTTAGAAAGTTCTTAGGCTGATTAAATTGACCTTTATAGTGGCTTAGCTGAGAATAGCAACTATAAGAGATGGAAACTGTTGAGGAAAGTGTTGTTAGTCCCACAATTTCTGCTGCCACAAAAGACAGGAGATGATTTTTCGCATATGTGCAAAAGGTATACTATTCATCCTTTCCTGTTGTAAAAATGTTCTTTCCAGTTCGGTGTTGTTCTTGCTTGCATCTTCTTGGCGCCTATGCTTTTTGTTTGCGGTGACCCTGTGTGCCTGTATCTGAGCCAGTCACTGTGATATCTGGGCTGAAGACAAATACCAGTAACAGACAAGGGTGGTAATGGTCATCTCCACAGTCATTCCTGAGATGAGAGACCCCCAGCATAAGAGCACACGTTTTTCAGTTTCTTTATGACAAGTTCTACATTTCTAGCATTTTTTGGCCAGGCAGTTTCTTGCAAATGAAAACATTGCTGGGAAGCAGCTATCTTTAAAATGTAAATCTGATCTTGTCACTTCTTTGCACAGTCTGGTCCCACTTACTAACATCTCTACCTACTTCTCTAACCATCTCCTTCTAGTTAAAGGGCTTTACTTGTACATTCTTTGCCTAGAATGTTTTCCCCATCCCACTTCCCTTGGTTACTTTCTAACCGTCTTGGCGATCTCAGTTCAAGCTTACCTTCCTCACAGAAGCTGTCTGGACCTTCAGCACTAGCTCCTGGGTCTTATCTCTTGTAAGCTCTCACCAAATCATATATTTTTCTCTCTCTGGTTACAGTTTGATCTGTGTGATTACTTTATCATCTTTCACTAGACTGCAAGCTCCATGAGGGACAGAGATCATGACCGTTTTGGCCATTTGCCCATTGGGTTCCCCACCCTAGTTCAGTGCTGGTGCAGGGCAGGTACTCAGTGTCTGAGGAAGGAATGAAGGTCCCACTTTCCACGCTGGGATGAAATACCATTCTGCTTTTCAGAAAGTCAGTATTTGAAAGTACAGCCTTTCAAGCAAGACAGGTAGGAGCCCTGAGCAGGTTGCCCTTCCTCACTGCCAAGTAGAAGATGAAGGATCCTGTTCCCAAAGTCAAGAGCAGGGTCTTTATCTTTTACTCCAAAGACAAAATGTTGATTTTGTTTGGTTTGGGGCTTTCAGTGGATTTCTTTAAGTAACTGAAGCGTAAGAAGCAACTGGAGAAGTATCACCTCAACCAAGGAAACGAAAGGTCAATAATTAAACCTCAGGCTCTGGGACCAGACAGAAGAGGTTGGACCACTTCCTAGTTGTATGACCGTAGGCAAGTTGCTCAGCCTGTCATGGCCTCAGTTCCCTGATACTACCTACTTCATAGGTTGCTTTCAAGTTGAGATGAAGGAATACATGTAAGGCACTTAGAAGAGTGCCTGGCACATAGTAGATGCTCAGTACACATTAGCTCTATTATTCACCCCAGGTTGCATAGCCATTGTTTCACTAAGCAAACCATTATGTACTGAGCACAGTGTTCATACTGGGAATGGGGGAGGGGGATGAGGAGACAAGCTCCTGCCCATAGGGAGAGGACAACTCATTCTTTGGTTCACTCTGTGGAGAAAGGGGGTTGGAGGGATATTTAACTGCCCACTTTTCAAAACTTGGCCTGAACAACATAATATGTAGATAAAGTGCTTAAAGATGCTTGGAAGCAAGGCAAAGAGGAATCATAAAAGGTGCTGAGAACTTTTCATATTTGAACCTTATCCACTGCATTCTCTCTGGTTTCTCTTTCCGTTCTTCCTGTGTATGGGGCAATCTACATTGCTAGTGAACTTCACTCTTCTGAAATCGTTTTGAGTGAATGCAAAGTGCTATTTAGATGGTCTTTCCTGCCCAGGAATAATGGTTCACAGACTAACATTGATATTAAGAGATCAGAGAAGTTAAGTCACTTACGCAAGATCACATAGTTAATTAATAAGCGCAGTATAAGAACTGGGCTTCAGACCCGGATCAGACTCTGAACCACTTCTGCCTCGCAGTGGATCTTGAGCCACCTGGAGGTCTTTGAGAGCCCTCCAGGTAATGCACGATTAGGCTCCTCGTACAGGGAAGGCTGGAAGAGCACCAGGCAGAATCCGTGCACCTCTGTTCTTTGTTGTTTCTTTCAATGAGAGGAGACAGATTTCAGGAGCTCTTGGGTTGACTCAAGGCTGCTGTGTGAGAGGATGGGAGGTAGGTAGGCTAATAAAGACTTAGGGTTGAAGGAGACATGAGAGAGCATCTTTAACTCCTCCTAGGGCCACTGAGTAACTTATCCAGGTTCTGGTCCTGGTCCTCGGTCATGAGGATCAAACCCAGGAGAGCTAGGGCCAAACCCAGAGCCAGGGCTTTCCTTTCGAACCAGCAGGTTTCTGGAGGAGCTTACCTTTGGCACTCACATGTCAACTTTCCCTCCTAATCCTCCATTTCTTCCTTGCTAAAGGTCCAGGAGCCCACTTCTTGTCTTCCTTAACTGTCCACCTGCTTTCCTTCATCCTGTAGCAGAAAGTGACAGTTTCCATCACCAGGGCCACCTCAGGCCTCCTGAGAGCTCTGTTTCGGGGCAGGGGAAGGAGAACAGGGATTGAGATTTCTTGGGTAAAAGGCGTTTGAGGAACCCTGGATTAGATGCTGCTGCTCCAGTTCTGGTCTCCCTGGAAAAGTGGAGGCAGAGCAGGAAAAAAAGAGTAGGGTCCCCTTTATACCGGGCTTCCTGAGTGTGTGGCGGGGGGGGGGGGGGGGATGGAAAAGCCGAGAGAAAAGCTGACACCAGTAGGTCATGAGGATTACCACTTGTTTAGATTTCGGACGCGTTCCACTCCACACCTCACTTGAGACCAGTTACTGTCCAGTCTTCAGAGCCTGGACCTCGTCTGGTGAATTTTCCTGAGGCAGAAGTGTCACTGGATTCTTTCATGTGTTGGAGTGTAGGCAGCACGGCCTCTTTTAGAAACTACGTGGACACTTTGTGTGAGCCAGTGCCAGAAGAATGGCATTTTCGGGCCTGGTAAACTTGGGAGGAACTTTTTGATGTCCTTATGAAAGCAGTGTTTCCTTCTGAAGTCAAGGCGGGTGTGTTCTAGCACAAGCAGCGAGTGAGCACAGCTCTGCTTTCTCCACACGAACCAGGGCTCAGAGGAGACCTCTGACCAGACAGCCCCTCTCCAGGTGTTCCATTTTGCTTGTGGTGGACACGGGGAGGCAGGGGTCTGTTGAGAGTGCTGTGAAACGCCTTTCCTGTGTTTCCTTCTTCCTCCACCCCTTTACACAAGTGTGTGAGGCTCTTAGAGCGCAGGGAACGCCTGAGCATATGTAGTGGAGACCTGCACTGAGCCTGGGGTCTGGTCTTCAGCCGTGCCCTCTCCCTGTGACATCAGGCGCCCGCACGGTCTCTGCCTAGCCTCAGCCCTGTAGACGGTTGCTGGAGTGCCTTGTTTGTACCCCCAGCCAAGAAGACAGTGTAGTGTAAAGCGAGGCCCCGAGAGGAGGAACTGACCGTGTGACTTAAGTTTCCACTGGCTAGCGTCCACCCGGATGTACGCTGTGGGCAGGGTCAGCCTGAGTAGCAGCAAATACAATACTGTGGTTTTAGTTTCTTTGCCGAGTGCAGAGTTTTTTTCCTTCTTAACCCTGAGCTCCTTGAGGATGGGGTCAATGTCTTATTTATCTTTCTATCCCACGTACCCAACGTGGTGCTGGGCACAAAGACGGTGTTCAGTAAATGGACGTGTTACTTCTTTAAAATAAAGAAATGTTGAAAGCCAGATGGACTACATGACTACCATATGTGTCGGGGTGCACAGCATATTTGGGGCTGAAGTTCAGGTTGGCTGGTAGGGTATCTTGTATCTTAAATGTGAAGGGTCAAAAAACCATTTTCACCTCCAGCCCCTTCCACCAGGGCTGCGAATAGAACTTGGCACACTGCAAGGTGGCTACTCAGCAGTGCCCTTTCTGGAGCTGTCCCTGACAGGGCACAGTGTGAATCCTAGGTCCAGTCAAGATTATTAAGAGATCATTTGTTAAGCAAAAAATTATCTAGCAAATTGGAATTGGACGAGGCCACCTGAGCAGGTTACCCCCTTTCTTAAGAGTGAAGAATTTTAGTGGCCAGTTACTCTGGCCCTCTTCGGAATCACACTGTAATTAACCTTGAACAGTGTGTGTTTTGAAGGACGGAATGACTGATGAGATGCTAATCCTAGAATGTGTACCGCATTAATTGTTCCAGGAACTTTCACAGGAAAGCTGTTTTTATTTAAAACATACTGCTCATTACACGAGAACCATCATCTTTTTACTGGCTGAGTTTAACGCCGGAACATGGAGTGTTTCTGTTTGGACATAAAGAAAGTGAGGCATCCGTTTCCTGTCTGAGGGAAACTTTGCTCTTTACCAGTCGGCTCTATGTGCTGAGTCCTCTTCCCCCTTGTATAAATCTTTGTTGTTTTTCTTCAATCTGCAGTTGTTGTGTGGTTCTTTCTAATGTTATTTTCCTTTGTGGAATGAACATTGGTATAGACCATCTTGATGGAGGGTGGTGGGCAGACAACCAGGAAGAGGGGGATGAGAAGAAAAGTGACATTTAAAAGCTATACTTTAATATGCCACATTTTTAAAATTATTATTATTATTATTATTTTTTTAGGATAAGGAAACCTGTGTGGGTACCAACAATCAAAGCTACATCTGTGACACAGGACACTGCTGTGGACAGTCTCAGTGCTGCAACTACTACTATGAACTCTGGTGTAAGTCCTTGCCCCCGGGGGGTCTGGGGCACCCCAGGGTGCTCCTGGTCGCTGTCTCTGCTCATTGGGAAGCGGTGGGCTGGGCAACTTTTCTTATTCTTTTGGGGGAAGTGTTGCAAGTAGAGTCGTTGCGGGGTTCTAAAAGCAATTCCTCTGTAGAGGAGTGCTCTGGTGCCCTTATGGACACCGTGGGCTAAAGACTAGAAATTATAGTCAGAGCCTTTTGAAGAGGCCATGGTTATGAGGTCTGCTGTGGAAACTCCAGCCTGGGGTTCTCTGTGATGCCGCCTCCAAGTGAGTCCTGAGCAGTGGGAACCAGACAGCTTTCCACGAGCCAGCCCAGACACCCAGGCTTTGCCGTCTTTGCAAAAAGAGGTTGCAGCAGCCAACCTGTGAATGCCAGGCGAGGCTTTGTGGATAACTGTAATGCTGTTTTCTTGTAACAACCGTAAGGACTTGTTCCGCCTCCCTCATATTTCTTTGGTGTTCTTCCTTATCGGGTCCTGACCTCTGCCTGATGTGTGTATAGAGGGAAGTTGAGTTGAATGAGCCCCTTCAGTTCTTACCAGGATTCCCCATAAAGTATCAAGGAGCTGCCTCTGTTTCTGAGGGTCCCTGTCAAAGGGATCCCCTTCCCCTAGGTCCCTGCCCATGGAGCCGTCTCGGGGTGAGGGAGTCTAGAGATGTAGCCCCTTTGCTTCTTTCCCAGTTCTCAAGCCAAAATGTCTGGAAGCTTGCTTCTCCAATGTACCTCCCCTGTCAACTCCCAGCTAATAGCAATGTGCAAACAACCCTCTTCTTGCCACTGGTTTGGTGGAGGCTGTGAACTTGCACCTTTCAGACTTGCCCAAGGGTGGTGACATCGCCGTAATCTTCAGGGAGTGAGCCAGGTTCCAGGAGTTCACTGACACGCTTTGTGTTCCAGTCTTCTCAGAGCTTGGATGAGACCCTACAGGATGCTGGACAACGAATTGGGAGGACAGGAGAGTCTTTAGGGCAGGGTCCCCAGGTGACCGGCACTGCGCTGGTTCTCACAACTGTCTGTAGAGAGGAGAAACAGTAGACGGTTTCCCCAGATAGTCCTAAGCTCCCATCACTCCTTCTGCTTGGAAACAAATGGGGCTGGTTTGTCAAACCGTGCCTTTACTGCCAGCGTCACCCTGTCCTTTCTCCCCTCCTTCTCTCTGATCTCCCCACTCCCCCCACATCAGAGATGTGGTTGGAAAGCAGCTACAAGGGCTGTTGTTTGGTATGGAAAGGAAATTAGACTCTTGGCCGGTCAGTCTCTCCCTCTAAATGTAAACGTATTTTGTAGCCAGTGGGAGTGGTTCCTCCCAACAGGACCTCTCCTCACCCTTATACTTCCCTTTCGGGGACTGAGGACTGGCTTGTCTGCCTTTCTGAGGAATCCCAGGGGCAGTCAAACTCATACTCCCTTCCCAAGGAAAGGACAGGGCTCAGGATGTCCCCCCCATTTCTCCCTGATTATAAGCAACAGCAAAGGAGGGTCCAGTACTGCTGCTATTTTAGAAGGGGTGGGGCCGAGGGACTTAGTAGAGGACACAAAGTGCCAAGCAGGTGAACAGACAGTGTTTAAATGTTTTAAAATGTAGATAACCACAGGGTTCAAATTCTCCCTCCCACCCCTTGTTAAAACAAAAGTCGAAGCTGGGCTGCCAAAAAGCCACAGAGCCGCAGTTTGTTTTTCCGGGGCCCAGCCCAGGCAGCATCGGTTGTGGAGAGGCATGGGCTTGCCGATGGCCTTGTCTCAGACCAACAACCTCCTGGGCCTCCGGCAGAGAAGGCTCCGTTGCCACCAGAATTGGGTCACCATCGCCAGGGTGGGGGGTGGGGCAGCGGGGACAGGGAGACCCAGATGGCAGGGAGGCAGCCTGGGAACCAGGCACTTCACCCCAAGGGCTTAACGAAAGCCAGAGGAGGAGCTGCTGAGTGGCTGATTATCTCTCCAGTTATGGGCAGCAGGGGTGAGGAGGAGGCCACAGACCAGAGTCCGGATAGGGAGAGAAGACTTGCCACTGTGTGAGTTGGCCCATGCTTTCCAAGTTCTGGAAGGATGGAGGTTGTAAAAGCAAAACTGTCCTCATCGGTGCCCAAAAGTGGCTTCTTAGTCAGGACATGCCCAGTGAGTGTTCCGCCTCCCTCAGATTTCTTTGGTGTTCTTCCTTATCAGGTCCTGACCTCTGCCTGATGTGTGTATAGAGGGGAGTTGAGTATTGGAATGAGCCCCTTCAGTTCTTAGCAAAACCGCATCTTTGGGGCACCTGGGTGGCTCAGTTGGTTGAGTGTCCGACTCCTGGTTTTGGCTCAGGTCATGATCCCAGGGTCATGGGATCAAGCCTCGAGTTGGGCTCTGTGTTGAGCATGGAGCCTGCTTGAGATTCTCTCCCTTTTCTTCTCCCTCTGCCCCTTTTACCTGCTTGTGCTCTCTCTCTCTCTCTCTCTCTCTCTCTCTCTCTCTGTCTAAACAAACAAACAAACACCCTGCATTTTGGTCGTTTTGAACCCCATTCCTTCTAATTGCCTCTAAACTTTGTCTGAAAAGTGAAAAGAATGGACTTTGGGTTATTCTTTTTGTCTCTTGCCTTTGGGAGGAAAAAAAAAAGTCTCAGCCAGGAAATCCTTGGCAGAATTTCTGTCAGACAGAGTACCTCTTTAACCACAGTTGCCTACAGGGAAGGCCTCAGGGAAAAAAGGGAAAAAATGCCATTTCCATCAACGCTTTCACCTCTCCGGAGCTGAATTTTCCTGTGTGCTGAGGAGTGTCATACACACGTGCTCGCACGCACACACACACATGTGCACACACAGACACACACCTGCGCACACACTGCTTATGCAGACACACAAGCACATACAGACCTCAGGCTTTGGCCAGCACCCTTTCTCCATGTCTTTTCAGTCGTAACCTAAGCCAGTAATTATTACTGGGCCTGCATCAGATGGGAAGCGAAGGTCCTGTTTTAGCACTAAGGCTATAAGAGCTGGTCATCATCATAATTATTATCCCATGCATTTTTATGGCACTTGTACTTTAATTCATTATTCAGTCATTTAGTCATTCAGTAAACCCTTATTCCAGTGGTTCTCAAAATTTGGCAAGCATCTGAATTTCCTGGAGGGCTTATTAAAAAACAGAGCTCTGGGCTTTACTCCCAGTTTTTTATTCAGTAGGTCTGAGGTGGACTTGAGAATTTGTGGTTCTAACAAACTCCTACTTGATGCTCTGACCTCTTCTGTGTTAGAAACTGTGGGGAGTCATAATCCTTGCCGTCAACACGGAATCTCCTAGCAGAGAGAGGAGATAAGACATAACTCCCTGCTAGTAAGACACAGAGTGGAATGTATGTGGCAGGACAACTGCGAATGTTCAGGAGAGTTTGCTTTGGCTAGACAAGATTCAGGTAGGCTTCATGGAAGAGGTGGCATTTAAACACATGAAGAACAGAGGTGCCTGGATGGCTTAGTTGGTTGAGCATCTGACTTCAGCTCAGGTCATGATCTCCTAGCTCGTGAGTTCAAGCCCCATGTCAGGCTCTGTGCTGACAGCTCAGAGCCTGGAGCCTGCTTCAGATTCTGTGTCTTCATCTCTCTCTCTCTGCCCCTCCCCTGTTCACGCTTCTCTCTCTCTCTCAAAAATAAAATAAACATTAAGGAAAATTTTTAAACATGAAGAACATGAAGAAAGAATGTCTTCTCAGGCAGAGGAACGCCATAGGCCAGGGCCCCATGCGAAAGAACAGAGTATGCATGATGTTGTTCACCCTTCCCCTGGGGCTATGGGTCTTGTCTGGGGAGGAGGGGGAGGTGAGCTTATGTGCACAGAGCTCCGCTACATGTGAGGCACCGAGTAACGGCTTCAATCACATCATCTCCTTTCACCCCAAGAGCAATGCTGCTAGGTACGCATATCATCCCCATGTGTCCCGACCCAGGGTTACTCACTCCAGAGTAACCCCCTTCCAGAACTCTATGAGCTGGACTGCAAGGGTGCTGGGCCCACGTTGTGGAAGGTCTGGAATATGAGTGTTTAGTTTCCACCTGAGGATGCCCTTCATGGAACAGGTAGAGCAAAGAGGAAAACCAAAATTGAGAGAGGCCACCAACATGCTCAAGGCCAAAGATCCTGAACTTGGATCTCCTAATTCTTATCCCAGGGCTCTTTCCGTTCACCAAGCTACATTGTCCAGGGAGAGGTTGGAGCTGGGAATTTCTGCTCCTGAAATAATTTGAGGGACCTTTACCCAGGCATCAGTTTTCCCTTGTTTGGGCCTTAGTTGGGGAGAGGGGGGAGGGGAGTGTTTCTGGGCAGTGGAATTCCCCTGAGGTGACATGAAGCTCCGTTTAAGACGGCCCAGCTTGTTTTACACCGGCTAGATTTTCCTATTTAGTTTATCTTAAGATGTCCACTGTTGGGCTGCTTGTAAGGAAGGCCCATGGCATTCGCCACCCTTAGCAGAGTTGAGAGCGGGAAGCTAGGGTCTTCCTCCAAGCCCCGATTGGAGCCCCGCTTCCCCCAATTGGACCCCCCACACCCCTCTGTTGGACCCCTGCTCCTAGAGTCCAGGCTTCTGGACAAAAGTATGTTCATCAGTAGCACTTGGGCTGGCTTTCCAATGAATTTAGCCAAGAACAGAACCTAGAAGCAGACTTTGGACTTGTTCCTCACCCTTGCTTTTTTATGGAGTAATTCTTGGGAGGAATTAAAAGAGAAATGGAAAGAACACCCTTCCCATCAGTGGTTATACCTGTAACAAGAAGAGTAGTAACAATCTGGAGAACTTATTATATGCCAAGTATAGTTCTGAGGACTCTCCATATATCAACTTGTTTATTCCTCACAGTGACCAGTAAGGTAGAAACTGTTATTCTCCCATTTTATAGATGAGGGAAGTGAAACAAAATTACCAAGGTCACAAAGCTAGGAAGTGGTTTTGTGAGCTGTGATTTGAACCCGGGTCATTGCCTCTTCTCTTCTGTAACTGCAGTCCTGCTTATAGGAAGCTTGAGTCTTTCAGATGAACTTTTAAGCCTTCTGAGGTCTTCTTTTCCCTAATTCAGGCCTTTTTCACAGTGGCAGTGGCAGGAGCTCCTGCTGAGAGCTTTAAGGGGCCAGGAAGGTCACCCACCATCTAGTGGAGTAGAAGGAGAGCTAATTTACAGTCTGCTTTGGCTTCCTAATGAGGAATTTCCTGCCCAGTTGGGGAGTGGTGTTTTCCCAAGTTTATAGTGAACTCTGGGGCACATGACTCAGTTCCTACGTTGGACTGTGATTGTTTTTCAAAACTTGTTTTCTGTTTTGCTTAGCATGACAAATGCTCCCCACCATGAGATCGCAGCTTTCAAAGTTGTCATTGGGGAATGTAGTCTCTGGGTAGATGTGTGTTTAGAAAGGAGGGTGTGCTTCTGTCTTTCTCTCTGTGTGTAAACTTTGTTCCTTGTTTGTGAAATCTAGCAAAAAGATCAAAAGTTTGTACAGTTCCAGAGGGACCAGTCTGGATATTCTCCCTTTTAAACTTGGTGGGACATTACTTTGACTCCAGTGACTCCCAAGATGGGAGTCCATTTTGTGGGGGCCAGACAAGAATGCCTTTTGCCTTCCCACATTAACCCCACCAAGTGGGACCAGCTCATTAAGGGTCTTTTCTGCTAACACACCATCTTGCCACTAGACGTATTCTGCTTCCAAGTTAGATTTCCCTTCGTTTTGATCCACACAAATAATCTTTTGTCATACTGTAGTAGAAATGAAAAAGTGTACCTGGCCGGCTTAGTCAGCAGGCAACTCTTAATCTTGGGGTGATGAGTTCAAATCCCATGTCGGGTGTAGAGATTACTTAAATAAATAAAAACTTAAAAAGAAGAAATGAAGAAATTAGAACTCGGTTTGAGACTTATAAATATAATGTCATACAGCTGGTACGGGGTAGGGAGAGTTTTTCTACCCATGATACCACATGAAAAGAAGTAGGGTGGTGGAATTTCAATGGACCCATGAGTTGTCTGGTGCTCTCTTAGATATGACTAAGGTAGTTTTGCTAAGGGTGCGTGTTCTAGTTGTCTCATTTCTTCCCCCAGTCTCCTGCCCTGCCTGTTTAAAAAAAATCTGTGTTTCTATTATACTCCTAGTTCAGTAGATCTCAGTCTTTTTTTCTGGATGAGGATTCCCTTAGGAACCTGATGAATACTGGGGCGTCTGTTTTTTCTGGATGAGGATTCCCTTAGGAATCTGATGAACACTGGGGCATCTGGGTGGCTCAGTTGGTTAAGCATCTAGCTCTTTCTTGGTTTTGGCTCAGGTCATGATCTCAGTTTTGTGAGTTCGAGCCCTGCATTGGGCTCTGCTATCAGCGCAGAGCCTGCTTGGAATTCTCTCTCCTTCTCTTTCTGCTCCTTCCCCACTAGCCCTGTCTCTGTCTCTCTCAAAATAAATACATAAACTTACAAACAAATAGAATCTGATGACCTTAAATCCTTTTCCCCAGAAAAGCCTATAAAGACACTGCATCAGTCGGGATAAGCTATAGGTCATGCTTAGTAACAAAAAAAATCCAAATCATAGTGACCCAAAACAACATGTTTACTTCTCATACTGTATGTCCATTGCGGGTTGGATGGGAGCTTGGTTCCCACTTCATCATTCTCTGAGTCCAGACTGACCCCGAAATCAGTATCTGGAATGTTGCCAACTGTCATGGCAGAAGGAGGACTAAAGGAAAGAAAGTCTTACATAAGCAAGAAATTTTCTGGCCTCCAAGTGACATAAGTCACTTCCAGCCCCTATTCATTAGTTAAGAACCAGTCCCAAAACCTTGCCGAATCATAAGGGGACCACGGAGTTCAAGCCTACACGTATGCCCAGAAGGGGAACACCAGAAGTATGTGGTCAACATGAAATACAGTTTCGAAGATTTTTCTTTTTTCTTTTTTTTTAAGTTTATTTATTTGCAGAGAGAGAGAGTGAGAAAGAGCGAGTGGGGGAGAGGGCTCTCTCCCTCTCCTTCTGCCCCTCTCCCCCTCTCATGCTCTCTCTCTCTCTCAAATTAAAAAAAAAATCATGCTCAATTGGTAGAGCAATGCAATTCTTGATCTCAGGGATGTGAGTTCGAGCCCCACGTTGGGAGTAGAGTTTACTTAAAAACAAAAAGAAGGAGTGCTTGTGTGGCTCAATTGGCTAAGTGTCGGACTCTTGATTTTGGAACCATCATAATCTTGGTGATTCGTGAGATCGAGCCCGAAGTCGGGCTCTGTGCTGACAGTGTGGGGCCTGCTTGGGATTCTCTCTCTCCCTCTCCCTCTCCCTCCCCCTCTTGTTCTCTCTCTCTCAAAATATAAATAAATAAATATTTTTTAAAAAGAAAAAAGACAAAACATTAAAAAATAAAATCATGTTTTATATATATTCTATAAAATGAGAAATATTGTCCCTGGGTCATTTATATTGCAGCATTAAGGTTAAAAGTTTCAGTAAGAAACTACTGAAAAAATGACTTGGGAGGTAAAAAGTAGTTGAGTTAGATGCTAATTATCTAATGGGAGAATGTATGTTAAAAGTATACCGAGAAGTTTAAAGGATTGCGAGACTACGCTGGGCAGGTGAGAGAAATGTAGGTAATATGGAAGAGTGGTTAGCCCAGAAACTTAGACTGGACTCTAAAATGCATTTAGAACCAGGCTTTTTAGCAGAATGCACTGTACTTGTGCCATCAACTGCCAACCCTGAGGAGGGTCACAGATCCAGATCGCAGGGGCTGACGATGTTACAGGACAGCATCAGGGAACCGCTTCTCTCCCAGAGCTCTTTTCTGGCCTTAGCACCATTTCCAAGGGCTCCTGTAACGTGTTTATCCAGTCCTCAGTCAGCCCGCAGCCAGGAGAGAAAAATATAAGTGAAATTAAGCAAATGTCAGTAGTGAATCTGGGAAAGACCCCAAGAGAGACTTAAAAAAAAATTTTTTTTTTGGTAATATTTATTTTTGAGACAGAGACAGAGAGAGCACAAGTGGGGGGGGTGGGCAAAGACAGAAGGAGACACAGAATCTGAAACAGGCTCCAGGCTCTGAGCCATCTGCACAGAGCCTGATGCAGGGCTCGTTCCCACAAACCACGAGATCATGACCTGAGCCGAAGTCAGATACTTAACCTACTGAGCCACCCAGGTGCCCCAGACCCCAAGGGAGACTTCTGACTTCACCGTATGTGTATGTTCTCTGGTTAGAAATGGGGTTTTTTGGGGCACTGCCAGCACAGAGCCTGCTGCGGGGCTCAAACCCACAAACTGTGATCATGACCCGAGCTGAAATCAAGTCAGATGCTCAACTGACTGAACCACCCAGGCTCCCGGCTTTTTTCATTTAATTTTAGAAACATCTTTATATGTCAAAAGTAGTATTTCTATGAATATTTTTTAATTTATGTCATTTCATTGTGTGAATACGTTCCCAGAGGAACTGAAAAACCTATCTAGAAATTTATTTTTTTTTAAGTAATTTCTCCTCTGAACGTGAGACTTGAATTCACAACCCAGAAGAGGTCTATGCTCCACTGACTGAACGAGCCAGGCACCCTCCTCTATTAATTTTTTTAAGTAAAAGACACCAAAAATATAAAATTGGTCACATATTTTTAAGTTTAATTTACATTTTCCCCAGTTTTATAATTTGAAGGGGAAAATTGAAATTTCTCCTAATCCTACTGCTTAAAAATAAGTCACTATTTTTGTGTCTTTCCTTCCAGGCTCTTCCCTTCCATATGTGTGTGTATGTATGTGTGTGTGTGTGTGTGTGTGTGTGTGTGTATTTTTTTTTAACGTTTATTTATTTTGGAGAGACAGGGCGCAAGCAGGGGAGGGGCCTAGAGGGAGACACAGAATCTGAAGCAGGCTCCAGGCTCTGAGCTGTCAGCACAGAGCCTGATGCGGGGCTCGAACCCACGAACTGCAAGATCATGACCTGAGCCAAAGTCAGATGCTCAACTGACTGAGCCACCCAGGTGCCCCTATATACATATATATATATATATATTTTAACAATATTGCTCAAGGATTTTCTTCATACATTTGAAGATTGGAGAGGGGTCTTATATTGGGGTTTGCAAAGATTCTCTGAGTCTGACCCAAGAGGACACAGTGGGAAATGAGAAGAAATAATCTGCCTGGAGAAGGGGAGGCTGCTAATGACCCTAAGTCTAATGTAATTACAGCCCAAAGGGAGGTGGGGGTGTTATTTGCAACTGGAGGAGATGGAATTGTACCGGATTATATCAAGAGCAGAGGAAGTCATTTATACTCTCTAGGGAAGAGATGGACCTGAGGCAGTTAGAGCTTTTCCAAGTATAACGTTAGTGGCTCTTTAGTATTATACCAGTATACGTGGTAGAGAAAAAACCCGAGATCTTTTTGGTAATGTCAAGAGAATCCTAAGATTCTCCGAGGCCCCTTGCAGTTGCTGATCTGCTGGGATTCTGAGGGGCTGTTTGCTTTTGGTGAGCAGTCTCCTATCGCAGCAGGAAGAGAGGCTCTGAACTGGCCATAAGTTACTGAGCAGGGCTTGCAGGTGGGGGTAGGAGATGAGTAACAAGAAGCATATTTCTCCAAGACCCCATAAGAGAGGAGAAGTATGCTGTCCTAAAAGGTGAGCATATTTAATGCCCACCAAACCTAAAACTTAGGCCCAGTGGTGCTAGAGACTTGCCTCCTGCCCTCTCCCATCCCATCTTTCATGCTGGCACAAACACATGTGAAAATCAAACACAGGTTCCAAATACGAATTCACTAGGTAAGCCCGACAGTGCCAGCCTCTACCAGGTGGACACTGTCTGGGGCCCACCCTGCTCGGAAGGCTGCCCCTGTGGCTGGTGTTCACTGTACGTGTGTGCCTCTCTGCCTTGCCTCCCCGCCCCCAGGGTTCTGGCTGGTGTGGACCATCATCATCATCTTGAGCTGCTGCTGTGTGTGCCACCACCGCCGAGCCAAGCATCGCCTTCAGGCCCAGCAGCGGCAGCATGAAATCAACCTGATCGCCTATCGAGAAGCCCACAATTACTCAGCGCTGCCATTTTATTTCAGTACGTACTCCAAAAGCCACCAAACCCCACCCTCAGGAGGACACACGAACTGTGGGCCCCTGTGGGCCCCTTACCCAACATAGTGCAATCTGCAGGTGCGGGAATGAGGAGGCACTCCCCTTTAGCACAGAAGAGCAGAGGCTGTGGATATCGCACCTTGAAGCCACCAGGCCGGTCCAAACCCACACTGGCTAGGTTCTGACCAGGTTTCTGATCCTTTCACAAATTACTTGTTTAAGGCAGATGGTCAGAGGATGTATGATGTGAGTAAATCAAGATTTAGATTTCTGTGGCCTGAAATCCTCCCATTTTGCTTACTGCCCTGTGATCTGCCTGAGCAAAGCCTGCCATGAAAGAGGCAGGTGTGGGGAGGGGGGTGACATTGGGACTTCCTGAGAACCAAAAAACTTGGTGACTCACTTTAGGACACTCACATGACTTCCCCAGGGTTTCTTTACACATGACCTGTCAAAGGGTCAGTGGAGGCCCAGCTTGTCCAGAGCCAGTCTACAGTGTGTTCTACTGGGAAACCTGGGTGTCTCAGTTAAGCGTCTGACTTCAGCTCAGGTCATGATCTCGCTGCTTATGAGTTTGAGCCCCATGTTGGGCTCTGTGCTGACAGCTCCGAGCCTGGAGCCTGCTTTCGATTCTGTGTCTCCCTCTCTGTCTCTGCCCCTCCCCTGCTCATGCTCTGTCTCTCTCAAAAATAAACAAACAAACAAACAAAAAAAAAAAAAGAAAGAAAGAAAGAAAGAAAAAGAAAAGAAAAGAAAGTGGTCACTGGTGTGGAATTCCACATCCAGAAGCATTAAGTGCTTAGCACAGTGCCTGGCATATAGTAAGTGCTCAATAAACGCTAGCAGTTATTGTTATAACTAGACCATCTGTGCCTTGAGACATTCAGCACATTTGAAAGATAATAAGCCTTCGTAGGCAGGCCCCTCACCTGGTAACCCACCCGCTCCTGATCTGAGTCAGGATGAGATTTGGTTTGTCTTTCTAGACCACTTCCAGCCACACTAGAGTGAGAGACAATACAGGTTTCTAATCTCCCAGGAAAAAAGGGCCCTTTACATGGTATGCATCTGGAAGGGTGGCAGGAGTGGGGAGGGGAGAAAAACGTTGTCAGGAAGTCTTAAATTAGGCTCCCTGACCCGGAGGCCTTATGGGACATAGATGGAGGACACTGTCTGAGCAAGAAACATGAGACTTGGGGGCATGTGGAAACAGATCCGTTCCTGGCAGAACGGATCTCTTGGCCATCCACCACATTTGCCTACCCCTCTGCCTTAACTCCAGACAGGCAGAAGTCTTGCCTATGAAGCAGCTTTAGGGGCTCTCAGATTTCAAGAAGCTAGATTAGGTCATTCCCAGTCTGACCCTCCTCCTCGGCACTGTTGCCCTATCCCCCTGCCCCGCCCACAAGCAGGAGCTGTAGCTGTCACTTGGCGGTTATGCTGGGGGTGAGAAGGGGCATGTGTTTAGTGCAAGCTTTGCAGTCCGTCCTACAACATTTGCCAGGGCAGTAATTTCTCCTCCCTGCCTCCCCATTTTAGGGTTTTTGCCAAACTATTTACTACCTCCTTATGAGGAAGTGGTGAACCGACCTCCGACTCCTCCCCCACCGTACAGTGCCTTCCAGCTACAGCAGCAGCAGCAGCAGCAGCAGCAGCAGCAGCAGCTGCCTGCGCAGTGTGGCCCCGCGGGCGCCAGCCCCCCGGGTGCCGATCCCACCAGGGGCCCCCAGGGGGCGCAGAGCAGCCCCTTGTCAGGGCCAAGCAGAAGCAGCACGAGACCCCCGAGCATCGCAGACCCTGAGCCCTCCGACGTGCCAGCCAGCACAGCAGCCACCAAAGCCGCCGGAATGGAGCCCAGTGGCTCTGTGGCCGGCCTGGGGGAGCTGGGCCCCGGGGCCTTCCTGGACAAAGATTCCGACTGTAAGGAGGAGCTGCTGAGAGATTACAGCTCCGAGCAAGGCAGCGCGCTCCCCGATAGCAAAGACAAGACTCCTGGCCGACATCGCCGCTTCACGGGTGACTCGGGCATCGAGGTGTGTGTGTGCAACCGGGGCCACCATGACGACGACCTCAAGGAGTTCAACACGCTCATTGACGACGCTCTGGACGGGCCCCTGGACTTCTGTGACAGCTGCCACGTGCGGCCCCCCGGCGACGAGGAGGAAGGGCTCTGCCAGCCCTCCGAGGAGCAGGCCCGCGAGCCCGGGCACCCCCACCTGCCACGGCCGCCCGCGTGCCTGCTGCTGAACACCATCAACGAGCAGGACTCCCCGAACTCGCAGAGCAGCAGCTCCCCCAGCTAGAGCAGGCCCTGCCTGCGGCCTGACGACTTGGCACAGCAACCAGGGCAGGGGAGCGCCATGACCGAAGCATTAAGTGACTTTCCGGAAGAGTGGTCCAGCCACTTCCGTTCTTTGCCCCCGACCCGCCGCTCCGCTCCTGTACTTTCCCGCACCTCCCGCTGCCGCGGGGGGCGTGGATGCCTCTGCGCCCACAGGAGCACGATGTTGTGGAGGGCTGAGAGGTTGGTTCCTTCTGTGACTCATTCCTCATACCCCACCCTGTCCCCCTCTTTTCAAGTCATGTCTCACTCCCCGCTTGGGTCAGACAGATGTGTGTTTCAGAAGCCCCAAGGAGGGGGCTGAGACTGTGCCCTGAGGTGACTCTTGGTGGCGGAGTGGATTTACGCTCTGGCGTTCGTTTAAGAGAACTTTGCTGTATCTCAGCCTGGGAGAGGTGGCAGGTCTCAGCCCTGGGTGAAGAAGGAAGGCCGCAGAGGCCCAGGGATTGTCGCCCCTCGCTGCCAGTGTCTGTAGAGCCAGAACTGGGCTCCTCCTGGGGGAGGCCGAGAGCTCATAGACAGTTTTGTGGTAGGCTGGTGGGAGGCTTACAGCTCTCTCGGATTCCAGGTGATGAGGTTGATGTACCGCTGTGCATCCTTGAGGGGCTCTTCCCAGCAGGTTTTGGCTGGCCACAGACTGGTTGAGTGTGGAATATCCTATCACCTTTCTGGTTTTTCTTTAAACAACAGAGCTGAAAACAAGAACTTTATCAGTGGGGGCAGGCAAGAATTCTGTTCTGGGAAAGGGAATTCTGTGACTCTATCCCAAGTTGACCTTTAAAGAACCTGGCTGCCTTTGAGCCAGGAGGAGAGGTTTCGTGTGCAGGCTTGGGTGGGG
>CM053561.1:56931076-57084051 GCA_028646485.1 Cryptoprocta ferox
CCCCCCCCCCCCCCCCCCCGCAAACACACACTCTGCAGGCCTTCATGTCTCGCTGTTCTCTGAACAAATGAAGAGGCTGTGGGTCCTCAGAAAGAGTGGCCCCATAGCCTGGCTTTTACACAGTATTTTCTCTTGATTCTGAATAAGTTCTTCTGGTTTGTTTTGTTTTTTGTTTTGTTTTGTTTTGTTTTGTTTTTTAACTGACCACTAGGGGAAAAAATGCTTTGGTTATCTGTGGTTTTCATACACTTTCCCAGCCCTTCTCCAGCCCCCTTTTTGAGTGGGGTAACTATTTTTGTAGCCTATGTAAAGAGCCTAAGTGGCCCAGGTAGGAGGGTGAAGGCAGTGGTCCGGAAGGCCTGCAGGATCCTTATTACTGTTGTTTGGCTTCAGATAACCAGTTGAGTTTGATAGGAATAACCTGAATGGAGAAAGCAAACAGCTAAAACTAACATTCCCTTTCCAGCGCTGTTCATATGAAGAGTTTGGTTCTTTCCCCCTCTCTTGAACGATGATATTCACGTTAGGCATTGACGTTACAGTAAGAAAGGAAAAATAAAAGAATATATACATATGTACAAAAACAGACAAATCCAAGGCTGTGAGCTGAACGAGCGTCTGCGTTTGGAGTCCACAAAACCAAAATCCATGTTGAACAAAGTGAAGTCTGTGTACAATGACTTTTTGGATCACCTGTGTGTGTCTGTCCATTGTGTGTGAGCCCCCCAGCCCTGTTTTCCTGTGAATATACTTTGAATGGCAGCCATTGTGCTCACGTCAGCCACACGTTTGGAGCAGATATGGCCCTCTCAAGGTAATTTATTTTACACATTTACTGTTTACTGAACAAACATCTGACTGTGTACTCGGGTGTATCCAGCAGCATTGTCGATGGCAGCCCCCCCCACCCTCACCCCCACCCCGCTGTGTCTGCCAGAGATAACTGTGCTCGAAGTAGAGGCTTTCCTCTACCCGTCACTGCAATTTGCACATTGCTCCGTGGACACTCGGAGGCCTGTGTTCTGTTCCCTGTAAATGGAAATGTGCTCTGAACCTGCCTGCCTCCCTCGGCTCCTCCTGGCCCTCGGGATCAGCCCCCAGGGGGTGTTCAAAACCACTTGACACAGAAAGGCGAAGGCGGAACTTCAGACAGAAGCTTGATTGGATCTTCAGCGACAGGCTTGGACTAGCTGTGGCCCAGACGTCGGCCCTACCCGGAATTGCCAGGGGAGTTTGGCAGACACCGCAGTGCCATAGGTCTTACCTGTCTATGCCGAGGCCCAGTGTCGTGCAAGCAAGCCCGTGTGTGGCAGGAGTGGGCGGGAGTGCGTCAGCAGCCCTCAGATGCCTTTCCTTCCACTGTCGTTTTTTGTTTTGTTTTGTTTTGTTTTTAATAAAATCCCAGATAACTCACTGAAGGATTCACCAAAATGAATCCTTCTTCAGTTAACTGATCAAATGGGTGAATTCTGGCCCTCTCAAGTTTCCTTCCCCAGTGGGGAATGGGGAACTGGTCTGCGTGTTAACTGTTGGGGTCACTGCAGCGTCCTGCCCTAAAGGCATGAGAAAAATCGAATGCAGCCACCAGAGCCGGGCTTGATTTCAGCGGTCACAGTCCGGCCCCTGCCAAGGGGGGCTCCCCTGCCAGGAGAGAGATGGAAATAGGGAGCTGAAGGACTAGTCGGGGCGGGGTGGGGGTGGGCAGGGAGGTTTGACTGAGTCTGGTTTTCCAGGTGAATGAGAAGGAAGGGGTTGGTCTGGTCGAGGGTTTGGTGCTACAGTCGGAAGAGTTGCAAATGCTAACACATTCCTGTGTGAGGCACATCACCATTTGTCAGTTCTTGTGAATATGTGTATTTTAAGCAATAAGATTCAGCTGGTCAGACTTTTCTGGGCAGTCTCAGTGACGCATTTCCTGTGCTGTGATTGTTCTGAAGACAGAGTGGCTCTAACCACTGTGAGAAGCCCAAATAAAATCGATCCCCAAAATGCGACTGACTGTTCTTTTTTCTTGCAGCACTTTGTTGTTGTTGTTGTTGTTATTGTTATTGTTCCCCTTCCTCATACTTCAGGGGTCAAACTCCCAAGATTCCTAGCTGCATTTTTCCCTGGTCCACACAGAGACCAAGAGAAGTTGCAGAGCAGTCGAGGACAGGCCCCTGGCCCTAGCGGAGACCACAAGGCCAAGGGCAGGCTGTTGGTAATGCTTCTGCTGAGGCCACACTTTGTCTTGTGGAGTTTCTCCCAAACCCTCTCTCTGCCAAAGGGTATATTTCTGATGTTTGGAATACTTGGTAAACAAGCAGGTTAAAATCAGACACACACACAAAAAAACAGAAACAAGTTTTGTCAGATACCTGGAAGCTGAAATGACATTTGAAAGCAAGCAAGCACTCCGTGAGATCTTTTAATGATGTGATAGAGGGGCGCCTGGCTGGCTCGGCCGGTGGAGTATGTGACTCTTGATCTCAGGCTTGTGAGTTCGAGCCCCGCGTTGGATGTAGAGATTACTTAAAAACAGTAAAAATCTTGGAGGCACCTGGGTGGCTCAGTCGGTTGAGCGTCCGACTTCGGCTTAGGTTTTGATCTCACGGTTCATGGGTTTGAGATACATTTGAGCCACGTTTGAACTCTATGCTGACAGCTCAGAGCCTAGAGCCTGCTTCAGATTATGTGTCTTCGTCTCTCTCAGCCCCACTTCCACTCATGGTCTGTCTCTTTCTCTCTCTCTCTCTCTCTCTCTCTCTCTCAAAAATAAATACTAAAATTTTTTAAAAATCTTTAGGAAAAAAATAATATGATAGAAATGTGGGTGGGCCCTGGAATTTGATACACAAAGCATGTATTACTGACTCTCCCACTTTGTGCCCAGCACTGTGCTGGATGTGGAGGAGAATGCAAAAGAAATAAAGAGGACAAAACCTCTGCCCTCTAAAAGTTAAGTTCTAGTCAGGAAGACAAAACACCCGTGTAAAATAGTTAACAACAGGAGCTAGATTGAGATGAAGTGAACGGTACAGATTCAGGGAATCTTGAGGAATGGTGGGGGCTTGTTTGAGGTCTTGCCTACCAGGCAGGGAATTGAGAACTGATTTCTAGACCATGGGAGAGCCCTTGGTGTGCCAGCACCTGCCATCCTGGGCCAGTGATTCTTTCCTAAGACTCCTTGTCATTTTACCTCCTCCATAAGACTATCCTCCTAGAACTTTGAGTCAGATGTAAGAAAGTCCCTGCTCTAAGGGACGAACTAGCCTTCTGTCTCTGCCCAGGAAGGGGAACACTGCCACCCAGCAGGACTTCTCCTTGTATGGCTTGGAGGTGGGCAAAGCAATAAGATGTGCATCTTGGAATCCTCCCAGAGGGGGTTCCTTCCTCCCTGAGTGGAACACTCACTAATGGGCTGGCAGGGGATCCTGACAGCATTTGTCTTCCCTAGCCCCTGGGTTTACCCTGCAGCCAGAGTCCAGTGTAAGCCAGACAGGCTCCCCGCCCCCATCTTTGACCCTGGGCCAGAGGTCACTATTCTGGCCCCTCAGTGACTCTAGTGGGATGGTTTGCTGCCTAGTTCCTTTTAAACTGTTGGGCTCCTCCAAGTAAGCCCAGGGGAGCTGTATTCCCATCTAGAGACAGTTCTGTTCTAAAACCATGGGAAAGGACTGGGGGAGTATATCATTCCTGGCTTCATTAAACTAATGTCTGAGTGGCAAAAAAGGAGTACCACTCTCACAGACTGCATGTTAGAGGCTGTGCATGAACACTTGATGCCTAGGTCTGTGGAGGCCCCCTCTCTACACCCCAGGTTCCTGGCTCACTGAGTTCCTCATTTCTCTAATGAGGTATAGCATTGTCTGTCTCTACTGCCCAGGTGACCAAGTTCAGCCGGAGACAATACCAATTCTCTGAAGCACGAAACAGGAGCTTTGATGAACAAGAATCTCAAGAAACACCCTGTTCTCGTTTCCTCTGTTTTCAGCCAGGGAGGAAAAAGAGGGTTTTACCCAGGAGGAGTGGGGAGTGGGTTTGGCTGACTGTTGGCCGAACTTCCTAGAAATCTGCTTCTGCCTGAACCTAGTGGTAAGGGCAGTGGATCCTAGGAGGTGTTTGGGTTGGGGTTGCCACCCTGGCTGCAGGTGACGGGTCTTAACAAGATGAGCATTTATCGAGCACCTACCAAGCACCTACCATGTGCTAGGCATCAGGAATGTACATATGCCTTGGACCAGACTCCTCTTCGGAGAGCTAAGGGCCCCAAGGGGAAAAAAGCATGTAAACAGTTTTAGTAGCACATGGTAAGTACCACAAAGCATGTGTGCACAGCATGCTTTGGAAGAGAATGTCACCCACCTGGGGATATAAGGTAGCCTATGGACCTCTAAACTGAGCTCAACAGGTAAAGAACAGTGTAAAGGGAATTCTAGGTAAATGTTTGTTTTGCAGATTATTGAATGCATACTGTATGCCAGGTGCTGAAAAGCACACAAAAGCAGGGGAGGGTGAGATGTCTAAAGCTGCTAGTAATTTAATCTTTGTAGATAAGTGCATTCTGGGAAGTGATGGGAGACACATCTGGAGAGGTAAACTGGTAATAAAGTAATTTGTCTTTATTGTTCTGTCTACTGCCTACACGTTATTGGGTCTTATGTAAGCATATTACCTACATTTTTTTTTTCATTTTAGCCTCAAAGCAGCCATCTGAGATATGGACAGCTTTCTTAACAGTGTTGCAGTTTTCAGAGGAGTTGACTGACTTGTCCAAGACCACACAGCTAGGAAGCGGTAGAGCCAGGATTTGAACACTGAAGAGTTGGTGCTCACAAGGCACATGAAGAACTTTTGATTTCTTTTCAAAGGTGAGAGGGAATCAGAGAAAGGTGATGAACAGGCAAGTAGTGCCGACACTGTTTCCTCAGGAGCCACTTTATCTCCCTTGCTTGTCTCCCTGGCTTCATCAGAAGCTTCCAAAGGCCCCCACACTGAGCCAGGCGTCCCTGCCAGAGCCCCTCTGTGCTAAAATGGCCTCACACGTGGGATAGGTGGTACAGATCAATACTAACTTCCCCGAGGAGGGTGAATCCCCCAGGAAACATTGTAAAAATCTCAGGAATTAGAACCTTGGGGTGGCTTGGAGGGGAGAAGAGGATTTATTTGATCCAAAGTTTCTCCTCACTCTCAGCCTGCTCCCCTCCAGTTTAACCTTTTATTGCCTGTCTTCTTACCAAGAAGTGTCGAGAAACCCAATCCCACTAGAAAATGTTACAAAGCAGCGTCTGTGTTGGAACCATGAGAAGCTGGTCTCTGGGTTCTCTACCTACTTCCCAGCTGCCAGCATGCCCTTGGCTGGGGAGCGAGGAGTGGGTGGGGGGCGGGGCGGCAGGATCATCAGGGCCTGCAAGGGAGGGTTCCCGGAGGTCCTGTCCTGAAGACGGCCTGTCCGGACAACACCTGCTTCTTCATCCTTAGAGGAGGACTTATTTTGTGGATCTGGCTGTAGGCAGTGGCAGTAAAGCCAGTATTTATCAAGGGACTAAACACATTATGTAGGTCCATATTTGACCTTCAGCAACATTCTGAGGGGGGTGGTACTCTTTCTATGCACACCTCAGACATCCATATTACAGTTGAGAAAACTGCCGTTTAAGAAGGCCGAGTAAGGTGCCCATGGTCCCTGAGTCTATAAATGACAACACTGGGAGAACTTGCCTTCACAGCCTGACCTCTTAATGGTCTACAGCTTCACTGCTCCCCTGGCCCTTTCTGCTTTTCACCCTCCCCAGGGCCTCAGATAATGAGCAGCACAGGTGATAAGTTACCCCACTCCCTAAATGAGGAAATGGGTTTGAGAACCTAGCAATGGGCCAAAGATGCAGGGCGAGGCACCTAGGGAGTCTAGAGAGTGGCACCTGGGTCCTCCTCATCCAGTCCTCCCCGAGCGTCTCACCTCTGTGATCGGATTCCCTTCCTCCAGAGGTGGGTGTCTACACCTAGGCGTGTGATTGGAGAAAGGGCTCATCTGTTTCAGGTTTTATGGCCACCAGAGGCACCAGAACAATCACACACTCTCACCCACCCCCACTCCACACCAAGGGTGCCAAAGGGGTCCCCTCCCCTCAGAATGGAGACTTTGGGGAGCTCCCCTTGTGAAAGACAAGGACGGCCCATTTCTCCTGGGACGGCCAGGTGTTTTGGCTCACAAGAGCTGAGTATTAAATTTCCAGGAATTTTATGAGCTGTTTATTAAATAACCCTTAAAAAATTAAACTATTTAAACCTACCAATGAATGCATTGTAATAAAAACAAAGGTAATAAATACTCAAAACTAATCATTTGCTAATTATTTTATTACATGTCACTATTATCTATGCCCTTGAGGTTATTTATATCTATGTGTGGTGGGAATATAATATAATGGTATTTACTACATGATATAATGGTAAATAGCATATAATGCTACCATGTATCTCTTCACAACTCTGTGTTCAGTGACCTCACATTGGTGGCTTGAAATGATTACTCATAGTGGGGAGTGTTTACATCATGGCAATTGGCAAGCGCTACAAATCAGGGCTATTCCCTACCACTAGCAGAAGGGAACTGATTGTTTAGTGTTTATTTATCATCATACCACTGGGTAAGGGCATTCTGAGGCTTGAAATGTGACTGTGGGGTCTTGGCAAAGCCCTTCCAGCTTTGCCAAAGATCTGGGCTTCCTTCTGCATAAGGAGATAGTCTGTTTATCACTGGACCAATTAGCCAAGGGATTTAGAGCTTTGGATTCAGTCCTGTTGTGTGTCTAACCTACTTGCCAGGTGCTGATGTGCAGGGTAAGGAACATGAGAAGACTCAGTCTTCAGTCTTGAACTCTGGAGATTCAGGGGCAGATATTGCCCCTGGGGGACACTACACCCATTTTGAACCCAAGCGGATGCTTAGGTGTGTGTGGGATTCAGTACAAAGAACAGAAGCTGAAAAGGGGACAAGCACAGGGGCTGGGAGTCATGAGATATGTCCTGGAATAAGGCTTGACCTCTGAGACTTAGGATGGGAGGAGTTAGGTCAGTGGGAAAAGGCCTTCTTGGCAGGGGAAGGGCAGTGTGGGCAGGAGCCAGAGTTCGTGAGGCCATTTTCTGAAAGGACATTCAGCTTTGTACTCTCCCTGGCCAAACACCCTGAGCCCTTCTGCACGGACACCCAGCAGGTGAGAAGGAAAGCGTGTCTGGCTCCTCTTCCTGCATCATTGAAATCTTGTGTTCTAGTCCCAGCCCTCATGCTAAGAAGCTGTATGACTTAGGACAAGTCACCGCCCCTGCTCTTGCCCCCACTGGCCCTCAGTTGTGTCCTCTTCAAAATGAAGGGTTAGTCTCTTATTCCCCTGCCACTCAGTGATCTGATTCAATAGTTGGAGAGTAGAATACTTAACTCACCTCCAGCCCATCTACTCCCCTTTGCTTTAAGCCAAGGGTAGCTTGGCTCTAGACCAGCCCCTCTGATGGGGGCAGAGGACCCTGGGAGAGCGAGGGGCCTGCCACCAGTTAAACCCTTTCCCATCGGCCCACTGTGGTGTCAGCATTTTTCCAGGCTGCTTATTATGGGAGCTGGTCAGCCACAGCTGCCCACTAACTTTTATGTGCACTCTTTAGCAAGACCCTGAGCTTACTGGCCAATAAAGGCCGGGACTGAGTTGGGGGGACAGTAAGGAATGGTTTCTTACCACTGGATTAACAAAGCTCTTTGAAGGAAGAAGTTGCTGCTATAATGGAAAACTTTGTCCCTCCTTCCTTTCAGGGGCTCTATTGACTTCTTCTTCTGAAAACATGGCCAGACAGGGTCTCAGCCTTGCCCCACTGGCCCTTCCAGAACCCTCCACCAGTCAGAAAAGGAGTGGTTGATGATCTGACCCTCGCCCGGCTGGTGTCAGGGAGCTGGTGTTGGAGCCTCTCTTCTAGGCTAACAGGCAAGGATCAGTGTCTCCCGGGGCATCCCAGGACATCTTTCACTTGCAAACTGGCCAGTGGCCAAGGTTTGGATGCTGGTTTTAAGATTTGAACAAGTCTGGGAGCCATTTTCTAGTGAGGCCTTTACAGACTTCCCGGGATTGTGGCGTGGGGGGCAGAGCAGGGCCCGGGTGCTTGAGCAGAAGTCCGCTACAGAACACTTTCCTGGCAGTGTTTACCCCAGGACAGGATGAGGGAAAGGACACCTGCTGGTCTTTGGAGACCAAGACAAGAGGGATGGGTAGTGGTGGCTTGAGTTTGTGGATTACACACACTCCCCCCAAAGGCAAACCTTTGAGGTACGCACAGTAATTCCTGTCTGGACCAAACAAGATCCTCTCTACTTCCAAAATATAAGCAATCCCACCATCTCTCACCATCTCCACTGCTGTGGCCAGGGGCTAACCCACCATTACCTTGTTCTCCTGGACCAGTACAACCATCTCCTCCCTACCCCTACTCTCACCCTCTCAGACCAATCTCCACTCAGCAACTAGGTTGGTCTTAAAAATACAAACCAGGGGCACCTGGACAGCTAGGTTGAGCATCTGACTCATGGTTTCAGCTCAGGTCATGATCTCATGGTTCGTGGGTTTGAACCCCATGTCGGGCTCTGCGTGAAGCCTGCTTGGGATCCTCTCTGCTCCTCCCCACTCATGTACACTCTTTCGCTCTCTCAAAATAAATAAACTTAAAAGTACAAACCAGACCTACCCACTTACATGTATATCCCCCCACTCCCCCCCCAACAGTGACTTCCTATCATATTTGGGATAAACAGCTAACCTCCTTCCTGCTGCTTACAAAGGCTCCATGGGACCTAGCCCCTGCCTCTAATCTGACCCCATCAGGAACCATTCTCCCCTTTGATTTGCTCTGCTCTCGCCATGCTGACCCCTCCCACCTCGAGAACTTTCTGCCTGCTGCTCCCTCAGCATGGGACGCTTTCCCCCAGGTCTTTATACCTTCGCAACTACTGGCTCGCAATGGCCACCCTCCACTCTGCCATTCTCTTCTCACATCACCAACATCCAGTATAATTGACTTCAAAGCACTTAGGAGTCTCTGCAATGCTTATTTGTCAGCCCTTACTGGAGTGTAAGCTTCACGAAACCAGGGAGCTTGAGTGTCCAGGGACAATGAGCGGCACATAGTAGGTGCTCAATAAACATTTGTTGAAAGACTGAATGAACAAATGAACAATAAATGAACTGCTCAGGGACCAGGAAGAAAAACTGTTTTGTTTATGCATACCACTACCAGGGATTGCAGACTGGAACAGAAGGCAGTGTGGGCCCCGGAGAGGGAGCACAGGTGGGGGAAGGTGGAGTTGCATCTCTAATTCTGTGCTGTGGAGCCACACAGGGTGGAATCAGGGGATGCTAGGTCAGCCTCTAGGTGCTACCCTCAGCCTGGGCTTCCCTCCAGGCCTGGCGCTCCTTAATCTTCACTTTGAAAGGCTCAATCAAAAAGACCATCGTGGGGTTGCCTTTCAGGGAGGGCAGCTGCCCATCATCAGGGACCTCCATCTCGAACCTCTGCAGCAACCAGGCCATGAAGAGGAAGATCTCCTGGCGAGCCAGGCTCTCACCTAAGCAGGAGCGGGGTCCTGCTCCAAAGGGCAAGTAACTTAATGATGGCGAGATGAGCTGACTCCTCGTGGGGTCCAAGAAGCGCTCTGTGGAATGGGGAGGTGTCAGCCAGGGTCAGTGCAGTAATGAGGGGGAGTGGGTGCAGTGAGGGGGAGGTGCGGCCTTGTCCAGGGATCCCCAGTCTGAGGAAGTGGATTGCCTGGCATGAGGGAACCCCAGCCTGAGGAGAGACACAGCCCAGCTCTCAGGCAGCCCTGAGAAATGCACAAAAGAAATGCAATATTCAGGAAGGGTGGAAAGGAGGCAGTATTAACAAATGAAAATGCCACCATCCGGAGGGAGAGGGGCTGACTTGATGGGAGCCATATACCTAGAGAGCTTCCCAGAGAACATTTGCAGCTAGTAGAAGGAGAAAATGAGAAATCCAGCTGTGAAGAGTTTGTGTAAGTAAGTCTAGGGTAAAATGGGACTGTCAACAAGTTTATGTAGCTGGAGCCAGTTTTCTAGTAGCAAGCGTGGCAGAGGGAATGGCATGATGGAATGATGGAGTACAGAGGCCAGGTTGGCTGTGTGGCCTGGGAGCAGGACAGAACGGGGACTCACCAGGCATGAACTGGTCGGGCCGGTACCACTCCTTCTCATTGTGATGTAGTGCCCACAAATTGATGATAACATTTGTGCCCTTGTCAATGGCAAACTCACCAATGCTGCTCCAAAGAGGGAGAGGAAAGAGAAGTCTAAAATATTGTTCTTCCCAAACTGCCCAGCCCCAAGCCTCCATAGTCCCCCACCCTGGAGGAAAAAGCCCTATGTGTCCTTGTGCCCACGCCCTCATCTTTTCCTCAGCTTCTTCCAGACCACATATGAATCTAGCCCTTCTTCAGCCCTCTTCCCGACTAGCTCTTATGTATTAATACTTGTGTATGTGGACTTTCGTATCTGTCAGGGCATGTGGGTGTGCATTTTGAGCCGGTGCATGTGTGTGCGTGTGTTATGACTACTGGATTGGGTAGGAATAGAGAGCACCTGGTCTTTTATCCCAGACCACATGTTTCCAGGGCAGCAGGCAGCTTCTGAGGGAGGTTGGTTAGACCTGTGGATTAGTCAGTGGGTGTTAGCGGGTGGTGGATATATTGATCAGTAGGGTCATGGGTAAGATGACTGATGGTCAATGGTTGAGTATAGGCTGACCAGCAAGTTGAGGGGTGGGGTGGTAGAAGAGAGACCAAGTGGGCTGGCAAGCAGTATTGTGTTACTTGGAGGGAAGGCATACCTGGAATCCACGATGGCCTTGTGGGGGATGAGCGTAGGGGCCACAGGCCGGATGCGAAGCACCTCTCGGAGGGTGGCCTCTAGCAAGAGGAGTTTGTTCCGGTCACTCATAGTTGGTGTGCGGCTGAAACCTATTTTCTGGTCAATCTCCTCCTGGATCTTCTTATATAACTGAGGGCCAGAACAGGATGGATGTGACCAACATGCTTAAGCCCAGGGGAAGCATGGGCTTAGAAGAATCCTATTGTCACATCCAGAAGAGCTGGCTCAGACTCTTCCCAGTGATGGCTTTGCAGCCTGGGCTTTGCTTCCAGAAGATGGGGCAGCTCCACCCTAGGGCCAAAGCCAACTACTGCTTGGGTAAGGAGTGGAGCAGCCCAGTCGTGTTGCATGGAAGGGCAGAGGGTATTGTTTCTCCCTCCTTCTGGGGCCATAGGTGGATCTGGGTTGGGTAGAGAGTGGCTGGGAAGACCAGACTAGGGAGAAGCCCACCTGAGGATGGTGTAACAGGAAGGCCACAGTCCACTTTACCACAGATGTGGTGGTCTCCACGCCAGCCCCAAAGATGTCCCCTATGGTGGAAAGAATGTGTTTATCTGAAAGCAGCTTTGAATCCTGGTCCGAGGCAGCATTGTTATTGTCTGAGTTCATCCTGGCTTGGATCATTACATCCAGCATGTTGGTGATAGAGTCACTGCTGAAGTTCTCCTGGTTGGGTGAAGTTGGGAGTCAGTGATAAGGAAGGAGCCCCATCTACAATACCCTGCCACACTTCCACACCAGACTAGAGATACAAAGGCTCCTTCCACTTGGAAGTGAGGGAGGGGGGGTGAGGTGAGGCAGGACCTATGAGTTTGTGGGGGTAGGATGCAGCACTGGGTTCTCTTTAAATTTTGGGAGTGAGTGGTTCCCTTCTAGGATCCTCTGCAATTACTTACTTCCTCACCCCTATTCATTAGTTAAGTCATTTTTATTGAGGACCTACTATGTTCCAGGCTCTCTGCTAGGTGCTAGAGATCCTAAAGTGTCCAAACTGGACCCCGGCCCTGTTTTCATGACACTTCAACCTAATTCATGTCTCTTCTGCTCCATTTCCTACCTTACGTTTTTCAAGGATTTCAGTCAGCAATTCATCTCGCTTTTTAACGTGTTTCTTCATTCTTTCCAAGGTTTGGTTGGGGAAAATCTGGAAAGTAGAAATAAATGTCAAATCTATCCCTCTTCTATTTTGCTTCTGCAGCTACCAGAATCCCTCCTGGAGGATCTGGGATCTTAGCTTTCTGTCTCTGGAGAGTGGGGGAGAAGGGAGAAAGAGAGAAAGAATCTTAAGGCAACTCTATGCTGAGTGTGGATGCAGGGTTCGATTCCGTGATCCTGGGATGATGACCTGAGCCAAAATCAAGAGTTGGATGCTAAACCAACTAAGCCACCCAGGCACCGCCCCCTTCTTTTTCCAGAATGGGTTTAATAATGGCAACTAGGACAACTCCAAATAAGGAAAGAGGGAGCATCTCCATTTCTCCTTCCCCATTCGATCAAGCATCAGGCACTGACTGAGGATCTACTTAGTAGACTTCACTGTGTGCCCAGCCCTTAGGAGTAAGATAGACTTGAATCTGAAGGCTGGGGCAAATTCCTTAACTTTTTAAGGCCTCTATTCTCATCTGTATGGAAACTGACCTTCAAAGGGAATTACATGATTAATGCATGTGGAGTGCTTAAGACTGAGCAATTGGTAAATAAATGAGAGCCATTATCATAAATATTAAAATGCATAGTTAAAAGCTAAACCTATTTCTGTAGAGAGGTGACAAGGTTTCAAAAAGAGTCAGAAGAGGTAGAGGTCACTGTAGCTGAGGCAGTTTGGAAAAAAGTGGGTCTGGAGCTAGGCAGTGAGACATGCAGACTGCAATCAGGGATTGATTGTTGGGATCTGAAAGTGTGGCCTGGCCTCATCCTCACCTTCAGCATGGGGAATATGTCTACCAAACTGTCCTTTCCCAACGTATTCAAGATGCCTTCATTGTAATTATATATGATCTTCAGAGCAGGATCTTCGTTCTTGTAGGAGGAGTTGAAGCAGATCAAGCAGATTATGTTGGTCACCGCCATGAAGAGAGGCAAGGACAAATCTATGGACTGTCCATCCTGGGTGGCCAGGTTATCACAGAGTAAACTGATTTCCTGACAAACTAAGAGGAGAGAGGGGCATGAAGGTGGGGAATTAAGCAGCACCCTCTCCCTCCCAATTCCATTTTAGCCAGGGACATAGACCAGAAGGCCACTAGATGGCAGCAGGAGCCAAGAAAGCACTGGATTGAGCCTTCCCTTGCCCCCTCCCCAGCCCCTTCTCCCCACCCCAGCAGTCCGAGGGGCCAGCCGGCACTCACTGATCTTCTCTAGCCTTTGGTCGCCATCCTTGAACAGGGCAAAGGTGGCCAGCACCAGCTTCCTGTGCAACTGCCAGCTGGCACCATGGTCGGCAAAGGCAATGCCCTTTTGGTTGTCAGACAGGATATCCAGAGTCACCTTTGGAGAGCAGGGAAGGCTGTAGGAATCAGACAAGCCTGATGCTTTTTGAGGTCCCTCTGGGAAGAGGTAGCTTGGACTGCCCAGATGTCTGCCTTTCCCTGGCCCTCTGGGGGGTGCTGAAGATGCAGCAGCAGCTCATCTACTTTCTCTGCCCTTCCATTGCAAGGGTGTGTGCCCACCATAAGGCCCTATCTGGAGAATGCGGTCTGGACTTGGGCCAAGCCACGTCTTCCCAGAGGGACCTCAAAAAGCATCAGGCTTCAAAGCCTCTTATATCTATGACCCGCAAGCCCCATCTGGCTAGCCTCCTCCTTCCTCTTCACTCAGGAGAACTGGGAGTGAGGCCATTGGCCAGCAGATCTGGCTGACTGATCCAAGGAAAAATGAGTCAACCCTTGGCCTAATCAGAGGTAAGTGGCTGTGGGGTGAGGTTGGGGGGGCAGTGCGGTGGGGGCTGCCTGGGCTCTTCAGGAGGGTACTCAACAGCAGGTGTGAGAATGGGGCACTGGCAATATTCCCAGTTGGTTAGCTTCTCTCCTCCCCCAGGAGCATTACAGAAGGTTCAGTAGGATAGATGATCAGCATCCTTGAAATGTTACCAGGTGTCAGCCTTATGTGACCCAGAGCAGCTGGGGACAGCCCCAAAGAAACAGCAGTCCCAGCCCTATGAAAGCAAAGCTACTTCTCCCTCACACCTTCCCATAGAAGACAGTAATCATTTAAACCCCATTTTCCACGTGAAGAGTAGCATTCCTAAAGACTATTTATTGAGCACTTATTGCTCTGGGCACTGGGCTAAGTGCTTTGCATAAACTATCTCAGTTAATTAGGGACCTCGAGAGTCAGAGAAAACATCATCCAGTTCCAGGTGAGATGACAAGAATGAGGCTCCCACCCAACCCACCTTCTAGAAGCCCAGAAAAGGAGGTATTCCTTTGATTCTTCCTGCCTGGTTTAGAGGCCGGGTGAGGTCTGAGGGGTTGATTCCCACCCACCCATATCCAGCTAGTCTGTTTTGGGAAGAATTACAGGTTGGAAGAATTACAGAAGTCAGAAGGGTCATTCCAGGCATGGTCTTGGCCAAAGAACTGCAGAACCTCAGGGGCTGGTGAGAGAGGAGGGTTGGTGGGCACTGCTTACCACTTGGGGCCGCCCAGAGAATTCCTTGCCTTTCTTGATAAGCACCTCCTTGGCCAGCTGGTGGTTGCCGACTATCACTGTAGTCTTGGTCCCCAGACGAAAGGAATAGATGGGACCATATTTTTTCTGCAGCTTGAAGAAGTTCACATGCAGATGGCCACTTCTGGGGAGGAATAGCAGGCTGCCCACAAAGGGCAGGGATGGAAGGCTCTTGGGATACTTGGCACCAGGGTACTTTGCCTTGAACCACAAGAAATAGGCTACGGTGAACAGCAAGAAAACCAAGAGCTCCCACATAGTGGCTGGGTGCTGGCCAGCAAGACAGACAGCTAAGGAGTGGAAGAGCTGCAGCTAACTCTAGGGTGTGAGGAGGCCTTTTTAAAGGCTGCCCTTTTCTTCACCTTGGCTTTGTGTTATCTCTTGCCTTGTGGAAATTTATTCTGGAGCACAGCCAGGCTGGAGCCCTCTCCCAGAAAAGATAGAGGAAGGAGTTGTGGAGGCCTCCTCAAGGTCTGGCTCAACTCCAGGGCAAACCCCTAGGGGAGGGGCTAGGTAAGGGGAAGACTGCTGGACCTCCCTCCCTGGAGCTCGCTATTCATCAATGTCCACAGAGCACACCCGAAGCAAATGGTATCTTGGTCAGGAATCAAGGCATGGGACTTTCCACATTGTAAAATCAAAATCAGTGGGCAGATGATGTTGTCAGGAGGCTCACAACTAGCAAGGACTGTCAAAGATATTTTGTTCAGTCTTATTTAACAGCCAAAGAATGTGATGCCTTGAAAGGTCAGGTTTGTAGAATGTCACACAAGATAATGACGGCAAGAACCCAGATGTCCTAACTCCTGGTTTGCTGCTCTTTGCAGAGAGAGTGATGCTCTCGGGTTGAGAGGATGGGCTTTAGAGTCAGGTTTGGGTTCAAATTCTAGCTGGGCCACCTTCTAGCTCTATGACATTTTTTAGAAAGTCATTTTTATTATGTCAAAATATATGCAACATAAAATTTACCATTTCAACCATTTTAACATGTACAATTCAGTGGCATTAAACATACTCACAATGTTCTATGGCCATCATCACTATCTACTTCCAAAACTTTGTCATCACCCAAAACAGAAATGACCCATTAAGAAATAACTTCCCAACAGATACCCTCCCTCCTATTCCTTGCAACCTCTAATCTACTTTGTCTCTATGAATATGTCTATTTCACATGAGTGGCAGCTTGCAATATTGTTTTTTTGTGTGTCTTGCTTACTTCACCTAGCCTAATGTTTCTGAGGTTCCTCCACATTGTATTAGCACCCTATTGCTTTTTATGACCAAATATTCCATTATATGGCTATACCTCATCTTATTTATCCATTCATCAATTGGGAGATATGTAAGTTTTATTTACCTTTTGATTATTGTAAATAATGCTGCTATGAACATGTGTGTACAAGTATCTGTGTGAGTCCCTGTTTTCATTTCTTTGGGGTATATATCTAGGAGTGGAATTAGTAGGTCATATGATAATTTTATGTTAAGTATATGTTAATTGATTAAGTTTCAGTTTCTGCCTCTGTAAAATTGATATAATAATGGCATCTACTTATCAGGATAGTTGTGATTCAATGAGATTATGCATGTAAAAGTGCTGCCTGGTATGAAATAAGTACTCATTCAATATTCTTTTCATCATTATACCAAAATGGGCTTCCTAGTTTTTCTGAGCTCTTATTAGTAGATCTTCCTGACAGACAAACTTCTCATCCTTTGCTGGAAACCTTCAGTGGCTCAATCAGTACTTATCAATGATTTGACATTTCCAGATGAAGCCACAGCCCCAAGTAGGGGAACACTCCTGGTGTCAATCATCATAGAAGAAGTGGGTCCTCAGATAAGCCACCAGGATCCACTGAGTGAGACTTACAAAGGTGGGAGATGGATTTTCTGCCCATCTCTGGGGGTGGTTTGCCAGCGTCTATACTTTGAGGAGTACAGACTGGTGTGTGGGCTGCTGGAATGAAGCAGGAAAGCAGCAGGTAGGGGACCTCAAAATGAAGGTGAACCGGCAAGGCCTTGAAATCCAGACTGCCTGGTTGCACATTACTCCAAATTTTCAAATGTGGTTCAGACTTTTAGGCCATTGTGGAGGTATGAGCCAGGGTGGTCAGAGAAGTCTTCATGAAAGAAAGGGGATTTGAGCTAGGCCTTGAAGGAGAGTTAGGAGTACTGGTAGAGGCATGGGGAGTGGGGAAGGAAGGATACTGCTGGAAGGGAGAGCAGCAGAGGCTGCAGGGGTAGAATGTGTGAGATGGTGATGATCCTGCTTGCAGACACAAAGGAGAGATGTGCTGGTGGGGCACATCAAATCAGCCCTGAAATGGAAGGCCAGGGAGTTTGGGGGAGTGACTGAAAGTTCTGCAGCAGGGGAGTGACAGGGGACACTGGCATTTTTGGAGACTGAATCTGGTATCTAGGGTAGGCTGGATGAGGAGCTCTTGTGTAGTTTGACAGCCAGACAAGAAGAGCCCTGAGTCCTGTGATCCAGGCGGGGACCAAGTAGGGTCAACCCACTGGTAAAGAAACACGAATGGGTACTTTCTATTCCTAAAGTGAATGCCAAGGTGTTTCTCTGATATTTCACCCGAATCACAAACCAGAAATGGCAATTTTTTAAAAGCATTGCTTCAATGGGACCTGGGTGGCTCAGTCTGTTGAGTATCCATCAGATTCTTGGTTTCAGCTCAGGTCATATCCCAGCGTAGTGGGATTGAGCCCCGCGTTGGGTTTTGCACTGAACATCGAGCCTGCTTGGGATTGTCTCTCTTTCTCCCTCTGCCCCTTTCCCCTTCTCCCATAAATAAATAAATAAATAAATAAATAAATAAATAAATAAATAAAATGCTGCTTACTAATCTCATCACCATGTTACAAGAGTTACATGTGATAATTGCAGAAAATCTGGATAATGCAGGTAGCTAAAAATAAATTAAAATTTTGAAAATTTTTTTGAAATTTTTAAAGTTTGTTTATTTATTTATTTTGAGAAAGAGAGAACACAAGCAGGTTAGTGGGGGTTGGGGAGAGAATCCCAAGCAGACTCCACACTGTCAGCTCAGAGTCTGACATGGGGCTTGAACACATGAACCATGAGATCATGACCTGAGCCTAAGTCAGATGCTTAACTAACTGAGCCACCCAGGTGCCCCCACTACAACATTATTTTTAATGATTGCATATCATTGTGTGTATATCATACATATAGCATAGCTTATTTAACTGATCCTGTACTGTAGTACTGGACATTTAGGTTGTTTCTGTTTTTGTCTTTGTTTTTCATATAAACAACACTAAGTAATAGACTTGTAGTGAAACCTTTGTGCATAACAATTAATATTTTCTTACAGTAGAATACTAAGAATGAATTATTGCTCAAGGGCCATGCATGCATATTTTAAAGACTTGTGACAAATACTAACTTACTTACCAGATGCATTATATAAATATATTTCTTGGTATCCAACCATTCATAGTAATAACTTACCAAGAGCATCTTCTTTTGATACAGAATTGAATTCTCTTTGTATTACTTAGGATTTTATTTCTTTTGCATTTCTACTCATATGAAAAATTGGGCTGTGGTTTTCTTACTTATGCATTGTCAAGTTTTGATATTATGATTTTACTAGTTTTATAAAGTTATTGGAGAAACATTTAATCTTTTTCTATATCCTTAAGCAGATTCATTGGCATGGGAATGAATGGTCTATTCTTTGAACTTCTAAAGGAAGGTAATATCAAAAGTGTCAGGTCTTAGTGCCTTTTTTGGAGAGATAACTCTTTAACATAATTTTCCAATTTCTTTCATAGTTGTTGGTCTCCTCAACTCTTCTGAGTCTTCTTGAGTCAATTTTGGCAATTAATATTTCTTACAATTTGCACTTGCTATTTTTTCTTAATTTTCCAGAAATTTTATTAATCTTTTCAAAAAATCTCCCTTTGGATTTATTCACCAAGTCTTTGATGGTTGTTATTTTAATTTGGTTTCAGTGTTGACAAATGATCAATGCAAAACATCCTTTGTAACTTTATACCAGAATTCAGACTGAAAGTTCGTGTGGCTTCCACTTCCTCTGAATCCCTGTTTTCTTTGTTCCTCTTCTAAAACATCAGCCCCATTATCTACTACAGCTGAATTTATGACCTGGGAACTCCATTCTTAGGTATTTAACCAACAGCACTTGTACATATGTTCACCAAAGGCACACTCAAAAGTGTTCATAGCGGCACCATTTGTAATTATTCCAAACTAGGAAAAACCCAAGTATTTATCGGTTATTGAATAGATAGATTGTCATGCATCATACAGTGGAATACTATATGGAGATGAGAATGAATGAACTGCAGCTACGTGTGCCAACATGGATGAAACTCACAAACATAATGTTGAGTGAAGAACCCAGACTCATAAGAATACAGTCTATTATTTTTTTAAATGTTTATTTAATTTTGAGAGAAAGAGACAGAGAATGAACAGGGGTGGGGCAGAGAAAGAAGGAGACACAGAATTGGAAGCAGGCTCCAGGCTCTGGGCTGTCAGCATAGAGCCTGATGCGAGGCTCAAACCCACACACTGCGAGATCATGACCTGAGCCGAAGTCGGACGCTCAACTAACTGAGCCACCCAGGCGCCCCTACAGTCTATTATTTTATTTATATAGATTTCAGAAACAGATAAAACTAACCAATGGTTCTGGAAGTCAGGTAATGATTACCCTGGCAGGCAGGCAGTGCTCGACGAGGACGCAGGGTGGGGCTTCTGGAGAGCAGGTAATGTTCTGCTTTATTGATCTGGTGGCTGGTAACACAGGTATATTCACTTTGAGCTGGACACCAGTTATGTGCATGCATGTTATACGTCAATAAAAAGTTTACTTTAAAAAATTGGTGTCTATGGAGTTTGGAACCTTACTGAGATTGCATGCAAATTTTGCATATATGTATAAATATATATTTTTCTGGAGAAAGGATCCACAGCTTTCACCAGCTTCTCATAATAGTGAGTTCACCATTGGCTCAAGGTTCCCTCTGTCCTCATGCTCAGCCCCATCTTGCTTTATGATTCTTCTCCTCTACCCTCCTCCAATCACATCCTTCCTTCTCCCCAAAAGCTTTTCCCTGAGCTCTGTGATATTGTCCCTTTCTAAAATAAACATACTTCTTTGTTTTCCTTATCTAGTTGTAGAATATTTTCTCTCCCTCCTGCGTTACCTAAGCTGGACTCTTCTCTGAGGACAGCCCTTCTCCTGTTGTTCTTTTGAATGAAGACACTAATGTCCAGGTAAGGCAATGGAATTAACATTCTCTTCACTCCTCAGAGCCTCCAGACCACCATTTCTCCACCTTTGGGTACAAATTCTTACTCCTTTGCAGTTTCAAACCTTTGTTATTGACATTACTCAGACCTCATGTTGCTAATTTTCATTTAAGATTTATCTTAAGATAGGGGTACCAGGCTTATATCCTTTCTCTCCAATCCTGTCATCATCCTGCATGACTTTAAAGTCCGTGGGGGATCATCATCTAACCTTCATAGTTCCATTATCTCCTCAAATCCGAAGACTGTCACCCTTACTTCCATTTCAGTTACTCCTCCAGACTTCAAGCTCCATCCTCAACCCCATCCTTTTCATGCGTAACAGATACCCTTAACTTTTACTTAAGAAATCTGAGACCATAGGGACACCTGGCTGGCTCAGTTGTCAAAGCACGTGACACTTGATCTTGGGGTTGTAAATTTGAGCCCAATGTTCGGTATAGACATTACTTTTAAAAAATCCTGAAAAAAAAAAAAAGAAGTCTGAGACCATTAAGTTCAATCTCCCTTAATTTCTTTTTTAAAAAATATTTTTATTTATTTTTGAGAGACAGAGCATGAGCATGAGCAGGGGAGGGGCAGAGAAAGAGAGAAAGACACACACAGAATCCAAAGCAGGCTCCAGGCTCTGGGCTGTCAGCACAGAGCCTGACATGGGGCTCGAACCCACGAACTGTGAGATCATGATCTGAGCCGAAGTCGGACGCTCAACTGACTAAGCCACCCAGGTGCCCCAATCTCCCTTAATTTCTACTTTATTGTTAGAGGTAAAGAATCACTACTCCTGTTTCTAATCAACCCGTCCAACAATTTATTGAGCATTTGCCATGTATTACATGTACTATTTAACTTAATCCTTATAACAGCTCTATAGGGTGCTATTATCATCACCATCCCTATTTTACAGATAAGGAAACAGACAAAAGGACTTGCCCAAGGCCATCCAACTAGTCGATGGCAAGGCTGGGATTTAAGCAGTTTAAAGTTATCACACACTTGAACTGTCACACAGTTCAATGCACAAAATGAATCATTTCAGCAGTGTTTATAATTTCCAGTAATATACCCCCCATCAATAGGCGATGAGAATACAATGCAGTCAGAGAAGGGAGGAAACACTTTATGTGCTTATTTTGGAAAGATTTCCAAAATATATTGTTAGGTAAAGGAAGCAGAAATAAGAATAGGATATATTGAATGCTTCCATTTGTGTAAAAAAAACGGAAGAAGAACATATGTACTGTTTTGCCTTATATGCATAAAATGTCTCTGGAAGTATACACTAGAATGTAAAATCAACAATATAAGTTTCCACATTAGGACTAGAGAAAGAAAAGCAACATAAACCTAAAGCAAACAGAAGAAAATAAATAATAAAAATTAAAGCGGAAATCAATGAAATTTAAAATGGGAAAACAATAGAGGAAATTAACAAAACCCAAAGCTGGTTATTTAAAAGATCAATAAAATTGATAAACCTCAAGCCAGGCAAACCTGGTTTTTTTTTCTAAGAGAAAAGACGTGAAGAGCTAATATCAGGAATGAAAGAGGGCCCGTCACTACTGATCCTGTGGACATTAAAAGAAGAGTAAGGAATACTACAGACAATCTATGTCCACAAATTTGATAACCTAGATGAAATGGACCAACTGTTTGAAAACATAATCTGCCAAAACTCACACAAGATACTCTGTATCAGTCTATATCTATTAAAGTACTTGAATCAATAATTAATAATGCTTTAAAACAGAAAGCATCAGACCAGACAACTTCATTGTTGAATTCTACCAAACATGTAAGGAAAAAAATTATACCAATTCTCAACAATCTCTTACAAAATAGAGAAGCAGAGGGAACACTTCTTAACTCATTCTATGTGGCCAGAATTTCCCTAATACCAAAACTAGATAAAGACAATACAAGAAAGGAAGGTCACAGACCATTATCTCTCATGAACATACATGCAAAAATCCTCAACAAAATATTAGCAACTTGAATCTGACAATATATAAAAAGAATTATGCATTAAGACCAAGTGGGATTTATTCAGGCTATTGAGGTGATATTCAGGCTAGTTAAACATTAGAAAATTTGTTGATGTGACCTATCACATCAACAGGCTAAAAAAGAAAAATCATACCATATGTAGAAAAGCATTTCACAAAAGCCAACATCTATTCATGATAAAAACTCTCAGCAAACTAGAAATAGACGGTAACTTCCCCAAATTGATAAAGAGCAACTAAAAAGCCCTGTAGTTAATATCATATTTAATGATGAGAAGATTGATTTCCTTTTGAAGTTGGGAAAAAGTCAAGAATGTCCCTCTCACCACTCCTATTCAACGTAATACTTAAAGTCCTAGCTATGCAATAAAGCAAAGAAAACAAAAGGGACACAGATTGGGAAGGAAGAAATAAAACTGTCTTTGTTAGCAGATAACATGATTATGTAGAAAATCCCAAAGAATCAACAGCAACAACAACAACAACAACAAACCTCAGCAATTAACAAGGGATTATAATAAGGTTGCAGGATACAAGGTTAATATACAAGTCAATTGCTTTCCTATATATCAGCAGTGAAGAATTGGAATTTGAAATGTAAAACACAATGCAATTTACATTAACAAAAATGAAGTATTTAGGAATAAAATATGGTATATACATAACAAATATTATATTTTATTGAGAAAAACTACAAAACTCTGATGAAAGAAATTTTAAGATATCAAAATAAATGGAAAGATATGCCATATTTGTGTATAGGAACAGTTTGTAAGATGTCAGTTCTTTCTAATTTGATTTATAGATTCAGTGCAATCTTAATAAAAAATCCCAGCAAGTTATTTTTGGATACTGAAAAGCTAATTATCAAGTTTATACAGAAAGGCAAAAGACCCGGAATTGTAAACACAATTCAGAAGGAAGTCTGACACTACCTGACTCAAGATTTCCTGTAAAGGTACAGTAATCAAGATTGTGTTACTGGTGAAAGAACAGACAAACAGATAAATAGAACAGAATAGAGAGTCCAGAAATGGACACAAATAAAAATAGTTAACTGATCTTTGACAAAGAGGCAAAGGCAATTGAATGGAGACAGTTTTCTCAATATATGATGCTGGAACAATGACATTCTTGCATCAAAAAAAAAAAAAAAGGAAATAAAGAAAGAGAAAAAAAGAATTAGACAGTAGTAGACCTTATACCTTTCACAAAAGCTATTATCAAAAACTGGATCAGAGACCTAAATGAAAAACATAAAACTATAAAACTCCTAGAAGACAACATAATAGAAAATCAGGGACCTTCAGTTTGGTGATGCCTTTTTCGATACATACCATAAGTATAATCCCTGAAAGAAACACTTTGATATGTTGGACTCCATTAAAATTTAAAACTGCACTGTGAAAGTCACTGTTAAGAAAATGAAGAAACAGGGGTCCCTGGGTGACTCAGTTGGTTAAGCATCTGACTTTGGCTCAGGTCATGATCTTGTGATTTGTGAGTTTGATCCCCCACGTAGGTCTCTGTGCTGATAGCTCAGAACCTGGAGCCTGCTTTGGATTCTGTGTCTCCCTCTCTCTCTGCCCCTCCCCTGCTCACACTCTGTCTCTCTCTCTCCGCAACCCCCTCTTTCAAAAATAAAATAAACATTAAAAAATAAATTAAAAAAGGAAGAAAATGAATAAACAAGCCACAGACTGGAAAACAATATTTGCAAAACACATATTTGATAAAAGATTAGTATCCAAAATACACAAAGAACTTTTAAACCCAACACTAAGAAAATAAGCTGATTTGAAAATGGGCAAAAGATCTGAACAGACACCTTGCCATAGATGATATATAGG
Source organism: Cryptoprocta ferox (assembly GCA_028646485.1). Taxonomy (NCBI): domain Eukaryota; kingdom Metazoa; phylum Chordata; class Mammalia; order Carnivora; family Eupleridae; genus Cryptoprocta; species Cryptoprocta ferox. The sequence continues at coordinate 56,954,826 of CM053561.1, forward strand.
TGGCAAATAAGCATATGAAAAGACAATGTCATATGTCATTAGAGAATTGCAAATTAAAACAATGAGATACCCACTACACACCTATTAGGATGGCTAAAATCCAAAAAACTGACAAAATCAGATGCTCACCAATGTGGAGCTACAGGAATTCTTATTTGTCACTGGTGGGAATGCAACCACTTTTTTTAAATGTTTATTTATTTATTTTGGGGGGGGAGGGGCAGAGAGAGAGGGAGAGAGAGCATCCCAAGCAGGCTCCACACCATCAATGCAGAGCCCGATGCAGGGCTAAAACTCACAAACCATGAGATCATGATCTAAGCCAAAATAAAAAATCATATGCTCCACTAACTGAGCAACTCAGGCACCCTGAGAATGCAACCACTTTGGAAGACAGTTTGGCAGTTTCTTACAAAGTAAACATTCTTACCATTTCACAGCCACTAGGATAGATATTATATAAAAAGAATAAAAAATGTTAGTGAAAGTATGGAGAAATTGGAAACCTCATGCATTGTGGTGGTTATGTAAAATGGTGTAGCCTCTGTGGAAACTTTCCCTCAAAATGTTAAACATAGAATTACCATCTGACCTAGCAATTCTATAACCAGGTATGTATCCAAAAAAATTGACAAGAGGCACTCAAACAGATACTTGTACACCAATGTTCATAGCAGTATTATTCAAAATAGCCAAAAGGTGGAATCAACCCAAGTGTCCATGAATAGATGAATGGATGAACAAAATGTGTCATATACATACAATGGAATATTAGCCATAAAGAGAATGAAGTTTTAATACACGCTGACTCGAATTAACTTTGTAAACCTTCTGCTAAGTGAAATAGGCCAGACACAAAAGGACAAATATTGTATGATTCCATTTGCCAGAGATATCTAGAATATGTAAATTCATAGTGACATAAATTAGAGTAGAGATTACCAGGGGCTGCAAGTAATTCATAGGAAGTAATTATTTAATGGGTACAGAGTTTTCTGCTTGGGACAATGAAAAAGTTTGTGAAATAGATAGTGGCAGTGTTTATGTCAGTACACCGTTAGTGTCCCTAATACGATTGAATTATACACTAAAAATGGTTAAAATGGTAAATTTTATGTTATTTGTATTTTATCACCATAAAAAATTATGATCCAGCAATTGTGCTCCTAGGTATTTTAGAAAATCAGTAGAAAATTTATATCCACACAAAAACTACACACAAATATTTGCTTATAGCCACTTTATTCATAACTGCAAAAAGCTGCAAGAAACCATTCATTAATAGGCGAATGGATAAGCAAACTGTAGTACATGCATACAAAGGAATATTATTCAGTGGCTCCTGGGTGGCTCAGTGGGTTGAGTGTCTGACTTGATTTCGGCTTAGGTCATGATCTCATGGTTCACGAATTCAAGACCCATGTCAGGTGCTGTCAGCACAGAGCCTGCTTGGGATTCTCTGTCTCCCCCTCTCTCTGCAACCCCCACACCTCTCTCTCAAAAATAAATAAACACTAAAAAAAGAGAATATTATTCAGTGATAAAAAGAAACGAACTATCAAACCACAGAAAAACATTGGGAAACTTAAATACATATTGTTTATTGAAAGAAGTCATTCTAAAAAGGTTACATACTGTATAATTGACATTTTCAGAAAGGCAAACTAGAGAGACAGTTAAAATATCAGTGGTTGCCAGGGGCACAAGGGAAGGGGAGGAGGGATGAATAGGTGGAGCACAGGGGATTTTTAGGGCTGTAAAACTATTCTGTATGCTACTGTAATGGTGGATATATGACATTTTGCATTTATCAAAACCCATAAAACCCAAACAACACAATATGTGAAACCTAATGTAAATTATGAGCTTTATTTAATAATAATGCATCAATATTGGTATTTCAGTAGTGGTAACAAATATACCACAGGAATGCAAAATGTTATTAACAGAGGAAATTGTGAGCAAAGGAGAAATAAGAACCTCTTCCCAGAAATGGCTTCATTCTTTTGGATTCTGTAGAGATACAGTCTACTGAGGGTGCTATATCCTTGGAATAGCCCTACAGAATACTTGACCTTGTGTCTGGGTTGGTACTAAAGAATCTGATTGTAACATATGAAACAACTCAGAAGCTATACAAGAGATGTATCAACCTTGATGGAGCTAAATTACAGTGTCTCTGGGTGTTGTGACAAATATTTATTGTCGTATCTTGCACTTCTCCTAGTGTAAGGACTTTATGAAGGGTGCCATTTTTAGTATATTGGTTTTCAAATTGACTGTACTAGCAATAGCTTGGAAAAACTAAAATGTAATGTTAGTATGATGGTCATCTCTAGTAAAGCCTAGACTCAGGCAAGTTACTATTATAGAAAGAGGAGCATGATAAGTCATAAATACAGAACCTGACATTAGTTTCTTTAAAGTATGAATAAACAAGAGTATGAAGAGAGTGGTAGATGGTGGGGCCATGTTCCAAGGATTTGGGGTGGTAGCTATCTAGTTCACGTGGTTTTCAGCATCTTCTAAGGTCTTTGAACTATTTGCTTCAAAAGTTATCTGACGACTCAAGTTAGGATCTCTGTTGGATGTCAACTTTCCAGTTCTACTAAAATATCTTGTGTTTTTCCAGAGGATTGGGGAGCGATGAAGACAGAAAGACTTTTGAGTAAAGGCCAAGTCTCGCACAATTTAAATTTATAAATAATTGTTTCAGTTAATGTGTCATTTTATCACTGGATCAAACTGTTGGAATGTAGAAAACATAGGTAGAAATTCGGTACAAGATATAAAGTATAATGGTATTTTAGCTAGTACTTAACTTGTACTTGTGGCTTTTCACCATGGAAATGCCTTGATTCATTCAGAAAATAAATGTACTCCTACCAGTACATATAGAGGAAGTTAATTTACAAAATCCATTTGGGGGTGTTAAAAATAACCTTTAGTCATGGTTTCAGTCCTTTATTATTTTTCAGTTCTTTATAATTCTCCATCTTTACAATTTTTTAAATTAATACTTTATTTTAATTTATTTTTAAGTTTATTTCGTGTGTGAGAGACAGAGAGAGAGGGAGTGAGAGAGAGAGCGCTCAAACAGGGGAGAGGCAGAGAGAGAGGGAGAGAGAGAATCCCAAGCAGGCTCTGCTCTGACAACGTGGGGCTTGATCTCACAAAGTGTGAGATCATGATCTGAGCTGAAATCCAGAATCAAACACTTAACTGACTGAGCCACTCAAGCACCCCAAGAGTTTATTTTTTTAGAGCAGTTGAAAGTTGAGGGGAAGGTACAGAGAGTTCCTATATACTCCCTGCCCCTACACGTGCATAGCCTTCCCCACCAAAGTGGTACCTTTGTTAGAACTGATGAACTTACATTGACACATCATTATCTCTGCAAGTTCACAGTTAACATCAGAGTTCACTGGTGGTGTTGTGTATTCTAAGGGTTTGGACAAATGTATAATGACATTTATCCATCATTATCATATCATTAGAACAGTTTTACTGCCGTAAAAATCCTCTGTGTTCTGCCTCTTCATCTCACTCCCTCTGACCTCTGGAAACCACTAATCTTTTTAGTGCCTCTGTAGTTTTGAGTTTTCCAGAATGTCATAGGGTTGGAATTATACCTTTACAAACTTTTGCAGATTAATTGAGTTATATATGAGACATGGACAGGCCATATCCTGTGTTGGCCTAGAAAAATTTTCTTTTTAAAATAATTTTTTAAATGTTTATTTATTTTTGAGAGATGAAGAGAGACAGAGCATGAATGGGGGAGAAGCAGAGAGAGAGGAGACAGCTCTGAGCTGTCAGCACAGAGCCCGATGTGGGCTCAAACTCATGGACTGGGAAATCATGACCTGACCCGAAGTCAGACGCTCAACCGACTGAACCACCCAGGCACCTCTAATGTTTATTTATTCTTGAGAGAGAGGGAGGGGCAGAGAGAGAAGGAGACAAGAATCCAAAGCAGGCTCCAGGCTCTGAGCTGTCAGCACAGAGGTCAATGTGGGGCTCTAACTCATGAACCATGAGATCATGACCTGAGCTGAAGTCAGATGCTTAACCAACTGAGCCACCCAGGTGCCCCAACTTTAAAAATTTTAAAAATGTTTATTATATTTTTTAAGTATGCTCCTTGTCGAACGTGAGGCTCAAACTCATGACCCTGAGACCAAGAGTCACACACTTCACCAACTCAGCCAGCCAGGTACCCCAAGAAGCTAATTATTTAAAAGGTATACCAACTATTAGGTTACATATCCATCCTTTTATTCAGGTAAGTTGATATGCCCTAGAAAGAGCCAGTTTAGCTGTTTAGACAATTTGACTTCTGGTAAGGAATTGGATTTACAAGAGTAACTAGACTACCTATATCAAACCTGGTGATGTCACTTTTTATATTTACTAGGAAGTCAATCAACAAACAACATTGGATCAAGATTTAGTATTAAGCATGTCAAAAAGTTCTTTTCTGGTCATGGATGCTTCTTGAATTATAGAACACAATCTAAGATTCTCCTTCGTTAGATAAATGTTAAAGCATTTTTGGATTAAGAAAGTCACATCAGTAGATAATAATTTGAGAAAAAGAAAGTAACAATAATTCATAATTAATCAGTTAGTGTAAAAAGACTGGGTGGTTTCAGTTAGCAGAAGGGATGTGGTAATATCAGCCAGTCTCCAGTCTTAACAGACCTCAGCCATTAAACCTCAAAGGCCAGCTTGGATTGGGTTGGAGACTATGATGCCTATGATTCTATCCATTCTGTATGGACACTCCCTTATACATTCAAAAGAAATAAGATAATCCTGGAAAAAAGTGAGTTACCTTGTGACATGGCTTTGTATATAGAGATAAATAATAGCAAAAGCAAGGCAAGTAGTAGAATTATCATATTAATGGCAAACATATTTATCGAACAATATATCACTAAACAAAAGGTCTAATAACCTTAGACAAAGACCTAGATTTCATAACTGGATGGTGCATCTCCATACCCAGAGGTCTGAAAACTTAATACAGAGGTCCAGGCCTAGTAACTTTATACAGGTCCAGTAAGTGCACCTGTTGATCTGAGGGTCTAGAATACTGTCAAATGAGGGTCTTCAAAATGATCTTGGTGGAATCTCTAGAATTGTCAAAAGAAAATATGATAAAACTAGAGCTCAATAAATGGAATAGACAAAACTGAATTTGTTGTTTATTATAATAAAGGAGAGAAGGCAGTCTCTCTAAGCAGAATAGACTGCTGATCATAAGAGTGTTTGGGGGAAGCATAGACCTCAGTGATTGGTGGACATCAGAAGGTTGATATTATCTTTTATAGAAGTAACTTGGGTGAGACTATTGTTGACTGACTGGCACTCTGAGGGGTAATTATTGGCATAGATCGTTTCCTGGATGATGGACTTTCAGAAGTGACCCTGATTGCTTGATTTGCAAAAGGGATTCACTGAGGTGAGTTGTCATGAACTGATTGAACAGATTTCAAACAAGTTCTGGTGGCATAATAGTTTTCTATTTCTGTATAAAAATGTTACCAAAAACAGTGCCTTAAAACAATACACATTTATTATCTTATAGTTCCTGTGGGTCAGGAATCCAAGTACAACTTTTCTGGGCCATCTACTTAGGGTCTCACAAGGCTGTAATCAAGGTGTAAGCCAGGGCTAGGCTCTCATCTGGAGGCTCAAATGGGTAAGGTTCTATTTCCCCATTTGCCTGGTTGTTAGTACCATTCAGTTCCTTTAGGTTGTTTGACTGAGTGCTTTTTTTTTTCTGGTTGTCCGCTGGAGGCTCATTTCTCAGTGACTAGATGATGCTTGCAGTTTCTTGCCATGTGGAGTCCTCCAACACGGCCATTTGCTTCTTCACAGACAGCAAGGGGGAAAGAGACTTCAGTAAGATGGGGCTTACAGTCTTTGTAATCACATAATCATGTATGCACAATCAGGTATCTCTCATCACCTGTGGATATTCTATTGGTTAGAAGCAAGCCACAGGTCCTGCCCACATGTAAGAGAAGGGATCACCAGGAGGTGAACTCCAGGCAGTAGGGACCATGGAAGCTACCTGTCAGTGGCTAGTCTGTCTACCATAGGTGACTACTTGTTACCATGGCTACATAACAGTCTTTTCCTAAATTTGTGGATGTGGAGCAACTGGAGTCTCCTACACAGCTATTGGGAATGTAAAATGGTTAAAAAAAAAAAAGAAAGAAAGAAAAAAAAAAAAAGAAAAGAAAAAAAGAAAAAATACAAACTTTGGAAAGTGGTTTGGCAGATTCTTGAAAAGTTAAACACTTATCATATGACCCAGCCATTCTACTTCTAGATATTTTCCAAGATAAATGAAAACAACCTACAAAAGGAGTTGTATATGAATGCCATAGCCTCTTTATTTATAATAGCCCCCAAATGGCTCTTTATTTTAAATGTCCATTGGCAGATGAATGGATAAACAAAATGAGATATATTCAAACGATGGAATATTTCTCAGCAATAAAAAGGAACAGACTAATGATATGCACTGCAATGTGGATGACTCTCAAAATCGTTATGCTGAAAGAAGCCAGACAAAAAGAATACTTCCTGTATTATTCCAATTATATGACATTCTAGAAATGCAAATTAGTTTACAGTGCTAGAAAGCAGATCAGTGGTTGCCTAGAGTGAGGGATAGATGGACTGCAAAGAGGGATTTGGAAACTTCTGGGGGGTGATAAAAATGTTCTGTATCTTTATAGTGGTGGTGGTTCATAGGTGTGTACATCTGTCACAATAATCACATTGTACAGTTTATTTTTTATGTTTTAAATGTTTATTTTTGAGAGAGAGAGAGTGTGTTTAAGCAGAGGAGGGGCAGAGAGAGAGGGAGACAGAGAATCTGAAGCAGGCTCTGTGCTGACAGCACACCTATGCCGAATGAGCTACCCAGGCACCTGCAAATTGTACACTTTATTTTTTTCAGCCACAGAAAGGATTTTATTACCATATTTGCCTTGAGAAATTTTAATTACCAAGTCAGAAATTTCTTTTTTTACCATTTTAATTTTTATTATTGTTATTTTTAAAAATTTTATTATTAAAATTTAAATCCAAGTTAGTTAACATATAGTGTAATGATTTCAGGAGTAAAATTTAGTGATTCATCACTTACATATAACACCCAGTGCTCATCCCAACAAGTGCTCTCCTTAATGTCCATCACCTATTTAGCCCATCCCCACCCACACCCTGTCGGCAAACCTCAGTTTCTTCTCTGTACTTAAGAGTCTCTTATGGTTTTTATATTATTTTATATTATATTTTCCTCTGTATTGAAGAGTCTCTGTTTTTATATTACTTTTGCCTCCCTTCCCTAATGTTCATCTGTTTTGTTTCTTAAATTTCACATATGAATGAAATCATGATATATGATTTCATGTATGACATATGATATTTGTCTTTCTCTGACTTATTTCGCTTAGCATAATACCTTCTAGTTCCATCCATGTTGTTGCAAATGACAAGATTTCTTTCTTTTTGATCAATGAATAATATGCCATTGTGTGTGTGCATATATATATGTATGTATATGCATATATGTATACATGTACACACCACGTCTTCTTTATCCATTCATCAGTCAATGGACATTTGGGCTCTTTCCATACTTTGGCTCTTGTCAATAGTGCTGCTATAAATATTGGAGTGCATGTGCCCTTTTGAAAAAGCACTCCTGTATCCTTTGGATAAATACCTAGTAGTGCAATTGCTGGGTCATGGGGTAGCTCTACTTTTAATTTTTTGAGGAACATCATACTCTTTTCCAGTGTGGCTGCACCAGTTTGCATTCCCACCAACAGTACAAAAGGGGTCCTCTCTCCCCATCTTGGCCAACATTTGTTGTTGCCTGAGCTGTTAATTTTAGACATTCTGACAGGTGTGAGGTGGTATCTCATTGCGGTTTTGATTTGTATTTCCCTGATGATAAGTTATGTTGAGCATTTTTTCATGTGTCTGTTAGCCATCTGGATATCTTCTTTAGAAAATTGTCTATTCATGTCTTTTGCCCATTTCTTCACAGGATTGTTTTTTGGTGTTTGATAAGTTCTTTATAGATTTTTATCTGATATGTCATGTGCAAATATCTTCTCCCATTGCATTGTGTGCCTTTTAGTTTTGTTGATTGTTTCCTTTGCCGTTTTTATTTTGATGAGGTCCTAACAGTTCATTTTTGCTTTTGTTTCCCTTGCCTCCAGAGACATGTCAAGTAAGAAGTTGCTGCAGCTGAGGCCAGTGAAGTTGTTGCCTGTTTTCTCCTCTAGGATTTTCATGGCTTCCTGTCTTACTTTAGGTCTGTCATCCATTTTGAGTTTATTTTTGTGTCTGGTATAAGAAAGTGGTCCACCTTCATTCTTCTGTATGTTGCTATCCAGTTTTCCCAGCACCATTTGCTGAAGAGACTTTTTTCCCCCATTGGATATTCTTTCCTGGTTTGTCAAAGATTAGTTGACCATATGTTTGTGAGTCCATTTCTGGGTTCTCTATTCTGTTCCATTGGTCTATGTGTCTGTTCTTGTGCCATTACCATGCTGCCTTGATGATGACAGCTTTGTACTACAGCTTGAGGTCCAGAATTGTGATGCCTCCAGGTTTGGTTTTCTTTTTCAGGATTGCTGTGGTTATTTGGGGTCTTTGTGGTTCCACACAATTTTAGGATTGTTTGCTCTAGCTCTGTGAAGAATGCTGGTGTTATTTTAATCAGGATTGCAAATTGTACACTTTAAAAAATATAGTTATTGCACATAAATTATACCTCAGTAAAACTGATTAAGAACAAGAATTAAATGAAAGAATGAACAGAGACATAAGTCTAGACACTTGGAGGACAAAGTAATGTTGATACTGAGTACAGGTTATTTTGAACAAAATTTGCAGTATAACACCATTCTCATCTTTCCTGCATCAGCTAACAAAGAAATAGAGCTACACGAAAACATTTCAGTTATTAATCCATTATGATGGTAAGTAATGATAAGTTTGCTTTTTTTAAAATTAGAACTTTTTTTTTATGGGGTGCACTTATTTTGTGATACAGAACTGAAGATAAGTTTGCTTTTAATAGAACAAAGAGATAATTCATCATCAAAAATTACTAGTGATTTTGAGCACTTCCTTCATGTATTAGCTGTTAACATGGCTTCTGCTCCTCACACAGCTGGGGGCTCCTCAGAGACAAGGACTGTGTATCTTTTTTTCCTCCACCCTCAGCCTAGCACAGTTCCATATTTAGTTCATGAAATTTTACTAAAGTTGAACTAGATGATCTTAATTCATTCTCATAAACCTTTGGAGACTTGAACATTATTACTTTTTTCTTACTGATAAACACAAGACGCAAAGATTGAGTAATTTGTAGTCACGCAACTAAATGGCAGAAGTAGGACTGTAATCGAGGCCTCCTGATTCTACCCTATGGATTTACTGAAACGGCGCTCTATGTGCACCTGGGCCTCATCTTCTTCAGGCTATCAACTGAGTATTTTAAATGAATTTAAAGGTAGTTAAGGTCAACCTCCGCGAAGCGCATGTGTTCCTTCCTTTTCCCACGGTGTGAGAAACACCGCCTTGCTTCCTTCCGCTTTGCGGCTCTTTTGGCCCCAGCGACTCCCCGTCGTCCGGGAGGAGGCGTTCACTAGATGAAGTGATGGCGGCTGGGACGCCAGATTCGCAAGCGCGGTTTGGTCAGTCTGTAAAGGGGCTCCTCACAGAGAAGGTGAACACCTGTGGTACGGACGTCATCGCGCTCACTAAGCAGGTGCTGAAGGGCTCCCGGAGCTCCGAGGTGAGCTGGGAGTGGACTTTCCGGCCCGATATTCCGGGGACCCGGTCTTCCATAGCTGTGGGAAGGGGATCGCGTTTCCTCCTGGGAATTGTAGGCTGTGACCTGCTCGCGGAGGAGTAGCGCTTATTCGCGAAGGGCGCGTGTTGCATTCTGGGGTGTGTAGTCTGGGTGGGATTACCGTTGTAGAGAGGGAAAGAAACGGGTTGTTGCGAATCCGCTCTAAAGTGGAGATTGCTGCAGGACAGCGGATAAGATAGTGATCCTAGCCAGTTGTTAATTTGTTTCATGGGGTTGTCTCTAGTGAAGACCTTTCCCTTTCTGGCTCCCAAATTCAGCATGGTTTTGACCTCAACATCTCAGATTCTTTCCACACTTTTGTGCATCGTCTATGGGTTTGTTCTTTTCTGATTTGTCTTTCTGGCCACATTCTTGGTTTTCTGTCTCTTAGATTAGCTTTCTCCTTTGCCCCGATTTCCCCTTCATCCTCTAGCTGCTTCTATGAATGGAGTCATATGATGATTTTCACACCAGAAAGTTTTATGTATGTTCACTTTGTATAAAAAAAAAAAAAAGACCTATTTATTGTACTCTTAGATAGTCACCCAGGAGAAATGAAAATACATGTCCACACAAAGACTTGTACGTGTGCATAGTATCATTATCCGTTATAGCTCCAAACTGGAAACAACCCAAATGTCCGTTGGTAAGTGAATGGACAAACAAAATGGTTCTGTTGGCTCAGCCATTCTACTCCTAGGTTTTATCCAAGAGAAATGATTACATGTTTCTCGTTTTGTTATACCCATAACATATTATCTAAGTTCCTGTTTTGATTTCTTTAAACTGGAACATCTTGAGTACACCTGTGAAACAATCTGAGCACAAAGTCTTCTTTAGATTTTTGTGAATTTCTTCTATAGACCTTTACCACTGTCTTGCTCATAATTAACTCAGTAGTGGTGCCATAGCTGCTTATCTTCAACAAGTATTGCTTATTTGCAACTTAGTTTTCATAATAATAATAGTAACTCTGACTCTTTTAACTCATATTTCATCAGTTTCTATATTTTATTAAGTTATGTAATTGCAGTAACAAGCATAATATGACCAGAAATTTTGGACTTGTATATGAATATTCATAGCAGCTTTATTCATATTAGTTTAGGGTCCAGTAGAATTGTCTTTACAGAATTACCTTTCATTTTATGTCCTTAGCTTTTATTGATAGTGACTACAAGAAACAACTGTATGAAGAAGCATTTACTATAAAACTATTGTTGAAGTCACTGATTTGGTGATCCTGAGTATGTTTTGTGTGAGGTTATACATGATATACTCATTTTAGGATTCAGTATCAGAGGAAAGTCTGTCTCTTTTTGAGGAATTGTTATGTTGCCTTTAATCAAATAAGAATTATGCTTGAGGTGTTTCACTTTTGCCTTGGTTGCACGGAAGTTCTTAACATCAGTTGTAGTGGTAGACACGTTTACTTCCTTCTCCTTTTAATGACTTTTACATTTCTGTTTTAAAAAAGTGTGTGGGGGTGTATACACACAGACACATAATTAGGTATAAATTGCCTTGAATCTTTTTGGAGGAGAGGCAAGGTATAAATATATGTTAAAAAATAGTGTTCATAGGTGTTTTTTTTTTTAATGTTTATTTATTTTTGAGAGAGAGAGAGAGAGACAGAGTGTGAGTGGGGGAGGGGCAGAGGAAACATAGAATGTGAAGCAGGCTCCAGGTTTGAGCTGTCAGCACAGAGCCTGATGCAGGGCTCAGACCCACAAACCATGAGATCATGACCTGAGCCAAAGTTGGATGCTTAACTGACTGAGCCACCAGGCACCCGATAGTGTTCATAGTTAGCCACCAGTATGTATTTGATGGCTTGAGCAAATGGCCAAGAAAGAATTCTTGAGATGTCTTTGGTGCAAAAAAAAAAAAAAAAAAGTGATTTTTATTAGAGCACGGGGTTAAAGCACAGGGACAGGACACATGCGCAGAAGGAGCTGCACTAGGGTTGTGAGGAGATGACTCATTATACACTTTTAAGTTAGTGAGGGTTAGGGAGAGCATAAGTCTCTAAGGAATTTGAAAGCAAGGCTTTCAGGACCTTGCGGGGCTAGCTGCTGTTAAGATAAGGTTACTTTCAGTCTTTAATAAAACAAAAACATTAAGCAAGTAAGGCAGCCATGAGTTCTTTGAGCAAGGTCACATTCTGCATGTTTCAGGTGTTTATCAGTGGGCTGCAGGCTGTAAGGAGATTTAATTTGTTACTTTTCTCTTGCCTTGCCAGCACCAGTATGTAGTAAATATCCATATTCATCATAATAAACTTAACCATGTGCTGGACATTGCTGTTTTTTATGTAGCTTAATTAATTAAATATTTAATGGTATTTATAAAATAAATAATAGAGGAGGTACTTTTCTTACGTAGAGGATACAAAGAGGAATTTAATTGGACCAAGGTTACAGAATAGCTAGGAAGGGGGGGGGGACTAGGATTCAAACCTAGGCAGAATGGTTCTAGGCCCGTAATCTTGGGACCACTTCTCATGTGGTACGAGCTAGTTAGGTGACCAAAAGCATTGACTGCCCTAATGTCACTTGCTCCTTTCTAAAGTTCCTCCTTGTGTAGTTTTCACATGAGATTCTTCCATAGTAGATTTAGAGTGGGTGCTCAGTAAGTGGTGTGGATTAAGTTAAACTGAAATCGGGGCGCCTGGGTGGCTCAGTTGGTTAAACATCTGACTTCAGCTCAGGTCATGATTGCATGGTTCGTGGGTTTGAGCCCCACGTCAGGCTCTGTGCTGACAGCTCAGAGCCTGGAGCCTGTTTAAGATTCTGTGTCTCCCTCTCTCTCTGTCCCTCCCCTACCTGTGCTCTGTTTCTCTCTCTCAAAAATAAACAAACATTAAAAAATTTTTTAAAAAACCCTGAAATCAGTCCTGCTTTCTGTGAGGGTTGACTAATCATCTCTCAATTCTTTGACTTTTGCCTTTTTATTGGATCTCTTACATGGTACTCATCAAATACCATATTGACTTTTCATTTAGTTACTTATATATTTTTGTCATTTCCTTTACTAGACTATTTGTAGTGTCTTATTGATTTTCTTTTTTTTGTCTTTGTTTTTTTTTGGTAGTATTTATCAGTACTGTACTTTATTCCTTTTTAAGACTAAAATTGCATTGTATGTATATGCCACATTTTGTTTATCCATTCATTTGGTGATGGAGATTTGTGTTATTTCCACCTTTTGGCTTTGTGAATGTGCTACAGTACAGATTTGCATATAAATACCTATTTGAGACCCTGCTTCCAATTATTAAGGGTGTATACCTAGAACTACAATTGCTGGATCATAGTCATATAGTCATATGGTAATTCTATGTTTAACTTTTTGAGGAACCACCATACTGTTTAGCACAGTGTACCATTTTTATCTATCTATCTATTTATTTTTAGAGAAAGAGAGATAGCATGAGAGAGGAAGAGAAGCGGGGGGGGGCGGAGAGAGAGAGAGAGAAAGAGAAAGACAGAGAGAAAGAGAAAGAGAGAGAGAAAGAAAGAAGGAGAGAATCTTAAGCAGGCTCCATGCTCAGTTGGAGCTTGACGTGGGGCTCTATACCATGACCCTGGGATCGAGAGTTAGAGGCTCAACTGACTGAACCACCCAGGTGCCCTGTGAGCACACCATTTTATGTTGCCACCAATGCACCAGCATTCCAAATACTTCACATCATGGACATTTGTCATTTTCCTTTTTAAAACATGTTTATTTATTTTTGATAAAGAGCATGAGCAGGGAAGATGCAGAGAGAGAGAGAGGGACAGAGGATCTGTAGGAGGCTCCGTGCTGACAGCAGAGAGCCTGATGCATGGCTTGAACTCATGAACTGTGAGATCATGACCTCAGCCAAAGTCAGACTCTCAACTGACTGAGCCACCCAGGCACCCCCCCATTTTTTATCATAGCCATCCTGATAGGTATAAAGTGGTATCCCCCTGTGGTTTTGATTTGCATTCCCCCAAAGACTAGTGATGTTGAGCATGGTTATTGTTCTTATTGGCCATTTGTGTATCTTTGGAGAAATGTCTATGAAGATCCATTGTCATTTCCAGATTGGATTTTTTATTATTGAGTTGTAGGAGTTCTTCATGCATTCTGGATGTTAATTCTTTATCAGATATTATTTGCATATGTTTTCTCCCATTCTGTGAGTTTCCTTCTCATTTTCTTGATAATGTCCTGAGCTCAGTGAACTGAATCTCCTAGAGAAACAGTGTCTTCAGTGTTTACAGTTTATTTTCACACAGCACCTTCTGCTTCTGATTTTTTGGGGTCTAGTGGCAATTGTCTTCTCCAGGAGGGCACTCCTTCTTTCTGTTCCTTAGACTTTCTTCTCCAGCTCTTTGATTTGATATCGATGTAGCCAAAATTGTCTCAAAGCCACAGGGCACCTCCTTGGGGTCAGTCCTGAGGGAAAGGAAGCTCTTTAGTCACATTGCAGACATGGAGTCTCATTTTTAGTTTCAATCTTCTTAACCCATAGGGCATTGCTTCTCTTTTCAGCAGGCTCCATGTGGCTGTTTTGTTTGATTCGCTGACAATTTCCATGTGTAGAGCTCTCCTTCCACAGCATTCATGTAATAAATATTTATTGTCTGCTGTGTGCCAGGAACTATTCTAGGCATAAGGGACTGGTACACAAAACTAGCAGACCCTATACTTAGGAAGCTTACATTTTAGTGAAGAGACAGATAAACAAATGAACAAAAAAATCAGGTGGCAGTAAATATTATGAAGAAAAACTAAGCTGGGAGTAGAGAGTGATGAAAGGGTTTTCCTTAAACAGGGTGATCAGAGAAGGGCTCTCGAAGGAGGGGACATTTGAGCAGACACTTGAATGAAGTGAGGAAGCAAGCCACGTGGACGGCTGGAGGCAGAGCGTTCCAAGCAGAATAAGTGGCAAATGCAAAGGCCTTGAGATGGGAATGTGTGCAGGGTGTGCAAGGAGGCCAGTGTGCAGGGTGTGCAAGGAGGCCAGTGTGGCTGGAGCAACAAGTGGGGAAGAACGTGCCAGCCTGCGCCCTCAGCATGTGACTCCTACACTCCTTCTGTGCACGCCTGCACGTCTCTTCCAGTCGAGTTGTGTGCTGAGTAAAGGGTCCATTGTATTTTATCCTAAAGTTGTGTAAGGCATTTATGCTTACTATTGGAACTACATGATTTAATGCAATAATAAGGAAAATGATGAACTAGAATGAAAAAAAAAGAGGGATTGTATTGCCATGAAAACTAAGCTAAAAAATCTTGTTGAAGATGAGGAGCTAACAAATAACTTAGTAACAATACTTGTTGAAGATGACTAGCTGAGATTGCTGTTGAGTTACTTATGAGCAAAACAACGGTAAAAGCCCAGGGGGAAATACTCAAGACATTGTTCACTTTAAAGAAGACCAAACCGGACATCCTGGATGATGTGTTATGATGTGTTATGTGTGTGGTCGGTTTATGCAAGAGAAGAATGCAGAATGCCAGTGAATGCATCTGTCATCAAAGAAGGGGCCTTGGCCCTGCATTGCAACAGCTCCTGCATTCCAGAAATCCCCAGTCTCCTTGAGTCGATCTTCTGAATGATCACCTCTCTCCCCCGCCCCCTTTAACTACCACTTCCATGGCTCAGGCCACTTTCCTTGCTTGCCTAGATTATGTCTAACCAGTCTCCCTGCCTTCAGTCTGCACTCCAGTCCATTCTGCTTGCACCTCTTCAAACACAGTAAACCTGATCATGCTGGACCTTTAGGTCTCAGCTTAGAAGGCACTTCGTTTAGGAAGCCCTCCCTGAACTTCTGCCCCTGTAATGGGTCGGACCCCCCCCCCCCATGCTCCCAGGTCACCTGGTGTTTCCCTATCAGCAGTTCCCACAAGTGTTGTAGTGCCTGTGTCCTCTTCGTAACACCACATTGTGAGCCTTGCAAGGACAGGGGCTCTGTCTCTTCCTGGCATATCTGAGCACTTAATAAACATGTGTTGACTGACTGAGTGAATGAATGAGGAAGATTCTCTTAGAACCTTGTCTTTCTGCCATCACTTTGTCAGTCACCATCTCCCATCTGTAGGACTTTGGAGTTTGGCACTTAAAAGTGGTCACAGGGAGGGAACAGGCACTCTGATACATTGTGGATGGGGGTGCAAAATGGTATAACCCTAATGGAGGGGAAGTTGGCAGTATGTAGCAAAACTAAAACCCTCTGATCCAGCAGTCACAGTCATGATTCTGTGAGTCGTCTATCCAAAAGATACTCTAGCAAAAAGACACAAAGATATATAAAGTGTTTTTTGTAACACTGCTTATAATAGCAAAGACTGGAAATAGCCCCAAAGTCTACTTCAGACAACTGGTTGAATATCTTGCAGTGATATTTATTCATTCATTCATTCATTCATTCACTCACTCACTCACTGACATTTTAGAGAGAGAGCACACAAGCAGGGGAGAGGGGCAGGGGAAAAGAGAGGGAGAATCTCAAGCAGGCTCCATGCTCAGTGCAGAGCCTGACACTGGACTTGATCCAATGCTGCTGAGATCATGACCTGAGCCGAAATCAAGAGTTAGATGCTCAAATGACCCAGCCACCCAGGCACCCCCTTGACATCTGTAGAGTGGAGTGCTCTGTAGCCATAAAAGAGCAATGTGCAGATTCGGTATACATTTTGCTGCAGGTGTATCTCAGCCTATGTTTTCAAGTGAAAATAGCAGGGCGTAGAAGAGTGCATGTAGTTGGTTATGTTCTAAGTAAGAAGGGGAGATTATATACATATGCCCACTTTTAAAAAGAAACAATGGAAAGATAAACCCAAAACTAAAATACACACACACACACACACACACACACACACACACACACACATACATTTTTAAAAAATTGAGTAGGTTCCATGCCCAAACTGGGACTTGAACTCATGACCCTGAGATCAAGAGACACACGCTCTACCAACTGAGCCCGCCAGGTGTCCGTAAAAAAAAGGGGAGAGGGGCACCTGGGTGGCTCAGTCGGTTAAGCGTCCGACTTCGGCTTAGGTCATGATCTCACAGTTCGTGGGTTTGAGCCCCGCGTCAGGCTCTGTGCTGACAGCTAGCTCAGAGCCTAGAGCCAGTCTTCAGATTCTGTGTCTCCCTCTCTCTCTGACCCTCACCTGCTCACGCTCTCTCTCTCTCAAAAATAAATAAAATTATTAAAAAATTTAAAAAATATATATTTTAAAAAAGGGGAGATTATATACATATGTCCACTTTTAAAAAGAAACAATGGAAAGATAAACCCAAAACTAAAACACACACACACACACACACACACACACACACATACATTTTTAAAAAATTGAATAGGCTCTGTGCCCAATGTGGGACTTGAACTCACGACCCTGAGATCAAGAGTCACATGCTCTACCAACTGAGCCAGCCAGGTGTCCCTAAAAAAAATAAAATAAATTTATGCATAAGGGAGAGGAAATGGGAAGGGACAGGGATGGAAGGTCTTATTTTACTGTTTTGACTTTAGAAGCACATAAAGGTTTATTAATTTTAAAACTTAAAAAGAAGTAAATAAAAGTTGCCGTGGGGGAAATTATCTGCGGGCTGTAGCAGTGCTGGTGTTGCTGGTGAATTTGAGGCCATCGATTCCCTTTTCATCAGAATTATTCCGACCCAAGGGAACAGGGACAGTGGGTAGGACACATAGTAGTAGCTCTTCTTACATGATTGGAGTTAATGTCAGCCTGGAACAGGATGGGACAGTAGGCCAGAAACTACTGTTGATCTCCTCTTGCCTCTTAGTACTCACTGAGTCCCATCTCAGTGGCCACAGGCCGCCCACCCAAATCAGAGCTCAGCTTATGTGCTGTCAAGACCCAGCTGTCAGCTACAGGGACTCCTCAAAATCTGTATTCACATTTCTTTTTCCTTCCTTCCTTTCTTCCCTTCCTTTCTTTCTCTTTCTCTCTTTCTTTTTTAATTGAAATATAGTTGACATACAATGTTGCATTAGTTTCAAGTCTACAGCACAGTGATTTGCAATTATACTTGTAGCTGTGTGCACTGTAAGAATAGTTACATTTCTCCTGGTCTCTGCCCGCCCTGTCAGCCGTCCTTCATGTGATGCTTTCATTCTTCACGTGATGCTTTCCCGTTTCAACCCTGAGCTTCTTGCAGGCCTTTTTTGCTCTGTGTCTCTCACTCCATTTCTAACAACTGTATTCCTACCATCCTTTTTAGCCCTACGGTAGTTCCTGCCCCCTCACTCCACCCCAAATCTCGAATTTGTCTTTAAGAAACCAAAAGGTTAAGTTCTCACTGGGCCTGTGGAGCCAAAGTTTTCTTTGCAGACTTCTTTCGGTGCTTGGCAAAGAAGTCATGCAAGGACTCTGCAGTTACGGAGCCCTTGATCTCCCGGAGGTGGAACGGAGGTGAAACCCACGCCAGACTGCCATAGTGATAGTGACTTCGGACTTTAAAACATGAACAAATGGAAAATTATCCTCTGTTACATTTGGGAGTTTTTGTAATTGTGTGGGGGAACGGGAGGAGAGAGGGCGGTGGTTTAACAGCTGCAGAGAGAAGATGACAGGAAGTTTGGAGATTTTGATTACCACTTTATTTTTGTCTTTCAGCTGCTAGGTCAGGCAGCTCGAAACATGGTACTGCAGGAAGATGCCATCTTGCATTCAGAAGATGTAAGAAACACTTCCTTTTATGATTTGGGGTTTCTGTACATAATTTGTGTGGCTACAGGGAAGTGGAATGTATCAATTTTTCTTTTTTGTGTGTGTTGTTTCTTAATGCAGAGTTTAAGGAAAATGGCAATAATAACAACACATCTCCAGTACCAGTGAGTATACCCTCTCCAGTGACTACTTGCTATGAAATCATTATCCCCAGGCTGCGCCCTGTTGTGGCCTTTGTTTTTCAGCACGTTTTCCTGTGAAGGCAGGAGTTGGGAGTAAAAGTGGGGTTAGTCAAGGATGAGTTCCTTCTGGAAAAGATGACTGAGACTGCAGAAGAAGTCAGGGTGTGGGGTGAGATCAAGAGCGGGAACTACCTGTTGGTGAGCCTCTCTGTGTCAATTTGAGGGCTTCTCAGAGGGAGAGACTATAAACCCCATGAAGGCAGGGCCTGTATCAGGACTATGTTAGCACAGTGCCTGGCTCTCAATAGACACTTAATCAGTATTTGTTGACTCCCTGTGCCCAAGGTCTCTCCTGGGGAGTCTGCTCTTTCACTAGGGAATCAAGTGTAACTCTAACCTGTATTCCAAAGTCTCACATATGACCCAGCCGTAGCTTCATATAAATCATCCCAGAGATTTTGAAATATAGAGAACCCCTTCTCTTTTATAATTTTGGATAAAATTATAGTTAGCTTTTCATTGTATTTCATTTTGCTTTATATTTTATATAGTTGATATTATACTTATGTGCCTACTGATTAAGAGTTTAACTCTTGATATTTAAACAGCTAAATGTTCATTCTTTGGGTGTGTGCATATCACGCGTGTGACCACTAGACTGCACATACCCGGACTGAATGTGAGTCACGCGTATGTATAGTTTTTGCACCACTTCCCTTGATCTGCTAGAGTGTCATCACCTCTTTAGGTTTAGAATCCTTCTTTTTAGCAACTCTGCACTCAGATATTGAACAGAGCTTCAAGAACAGTCTTAGGCTAGAATGGACAGAAATACAGAATGTGACAGAAGCCGGAGATTTGTTCTGCCTACATATATCTAGCCATAAGTTGCACTAGTCTTCTGAGATTTTTTATATTTATTTTCCTTTTTCCTTTTCTGATTTAGGCAAGAAGCTATCCAGAAGAAGTAAGTAACCCCAAAGGTAGGGGAGTTCAGGAGGGGGGCAACTGAAGCAGGCTGCAGGGAATTCTACTTCTGGGCTGAGGATGAGTGTGAAACTCTGGTTGACATATGCCCTTAAATTGACATATGCTCTGGGATAGCTCATTCGGGATATAAAGAAGACAGTACAGTTGACCCTTGAACGATATAGGTTTGAACTACGTACACAGTTCCACTTACACACAGATTTTTTTGGATAAATACAATACAGTATCATAAATGTATTTTCTCTTCCTTAATGATTTTCTTTTTTTTTTTTTTAATATTATTATTTTGTGTGGGAGACAGAGAGCAAGTATGCAAGCAGGGAGAGGGGCAGAGGGAGAGGGAGGAAGAGAATCTTAAGCAGGCTCCACATGAGCACAGAACCTGACTCAGGGCTCGATATCATGACTATGAGATCATAACCTGAGCTGAAACCAAGAGTCAGACACTTAACTGACTGAGCCACCCAGGCGCCCTGTCTTTCTTATGATTAAAAAAAATTTTTTTTAAATGTTTATTTATTTTTGAGAGAGACACAGAGTGTGAGCGGGGGACGGTCAGAGAGAGAGGGAGACACAGAATCAGAAGCAGGCTCCAGGCTCTGAGCTGTCAGCACAGAGCCGGACGCGGGGCTCGAACCCACGAACCGTGAGATCATGACCTGAGCCGAAGTTGGACGCTTAACCGACTGAGCCACTCAGGCGCCCCATCTTATAATTTTCTTTCTTCCTTCCTTCCTTCCTCCCTGTCTCTCTCTCTCTCTCTCTCTCTCTCTCTCTCTCCACTTATTTTTGAGAGAGAGAGAGGGATGGGCAGAGAGAGGAAAGAGAATCCCAAGTAGGCTCCATGCCATCAGCTCAGAGCCTGACACAGGGCTCGAACTCACAAACCATGAGATCATGACCTGAGCCAAAATCAAGAGTCAGATGCTCAGCCAACCGAGCCACCTACACATCCCCTTATGATTGTCTTAATAACATTTTTTCTCTAGCTTACTTTATTATAAAAGTGTCGTATATAATACATATACAAAATATGTGTTAATTGACTGTTTCTGTTACCAAAAAGGCTTCTGGTCAACAATAGGCTACTTAGTAGTTAAGTTTGGGGGGAGTCAGGTTATACACAGATTTTGACTGTGCAGGGTATCAGCACCTATCCATCCCCTATGTTCAAGTGTTGACTGTATATTTCAAAAGTGTGCAGTAAGTCAATTCACTGCTAGTAAAGGCTTTCTAAAAATTACAGTGTGTAGAAGCCATCCTTAAGGAATAGAAAACCTTTTGCATTGTTAATACTCATTAAGTAAATTAAATGTGCCCAAGCCATTGAACAGTCTTGTTTTTTTGAGTGGGTTAAATCTGTCCCTTACAATATTGGTTACTCTAATTGGCTTTACAGACCTTTGTTTGATAGTTTAAACTTCTGGGACCGTAGAGGACCAATATAAATTTTGATTTAGCTTCAGCAGTGCTTCTGCATTAAAGTACAAACTGTACAAAGAGAAGTCTTTATTGCTCATTCCCGATAAGCCTTTTTCTCTTTTCTGATTTCTAGTGTTGAGCAGTCTTCTGATCTACAGGACCAGCTGAATCATCTGCTGAAATAGTACAGCTTGTAAGAGGGTGAAAGCACTTCTTTGCCTGACACTGAGAAGGAAATCTTTTACTTAACCACTGTGCTATGGGTTTGATTTTCCATTTTCTTCTCCAAAAGTTAAGTTAGAACAGATTTGTGATGGTGTACAGTTTCTCCTGAAAAGAAGCTAGGTGGTTGAATTTTGGAAGTACTTCTTGAAGCAACCCATGCTCTTATTGAATTCTTAAATTGCTCTGTTTGGTTTTATGTTAAAGCAAAATTAAAAGAGATCTTATTTTTTCCCCACAGAACTTTTATATGTCAAAAGCCATATCATCTAAATATGATCCTTAAGCAAATGCTAAATAATGTTTTGAATTCACAATTAGGCTTCTATTGTGGCTTCTATTGTGGCTTCTATTGTGAAACCATAGGACTGATTAATATTCTTTTTTAAAGACTTTTTTCTTTTAATCATACATTCAGAAAATGTATGTATCACAGAATGGTAATAGGTAATACCTGTTCTTTCCCTTCCCTTCCTTTCCCTCCCCTCCCCTCCCCTTCCCACTCAGAGGAGATACTTATTTTATTCGTTGTAGCAAATTCCTGAATGAAAATTAGGCAAATGGTATCATATCTGGCCAGCTGCAGTCTCTTCCTTGACCTGCATTCCTAGAGTTTCTTTGTTGTTACTTTTGATTAATTGGCCTTGGGTTCATTTTAAAATTTTGCTAGCCATCAGCAAATTCACTTGTAAACATTACTGCCAATTGCAAAGACAGTGAATTACTGGGAATGATTGCAGCATAGGGTTGTGCCATGGGGAAAACCTTATGTTTTCAGATACTTACCCATGTTTATTTAATTCATCTTACTAAAAGGCATTGCCTTTGACTGTCTTTGCTTTGTTTGAATTTTAAATGGGACTCTATCATGTTCTAGTTAGTTCTTCACTAGGGAATTGGGAGAAAGCTGACATAGGAAAATGGTGTCTTCACTGAAAGGAAAAAAAGCAATTAAGAGTCCAGTTTAATTCATACTGTATATCATCGAGTTGACTAATCATATTAGATTGTATTTATCCCTCATTATACCTATACACATTAACTTAAGGTAAAAGAAAAAAAACTAGGTATGAAAGAATTCAGTTATGCTATTCATTCTGTAAATACTCATTACAGTTATTAAATGTAAATGGGCTCAGTTCACCTTCAAAAAGAAGGGTCACAAATGTACAGCAAATGTCATGTTAAGAGTAAAACATTTGAGGGGCGCCTGGGTACCTCAGTTGGTTGAGCATCTGACTCCTGATTTTGGTTCAGGTCATAATCTCATGGTTCGTGGGATCGAGCCAATCCTGTGGAGCCTGCTCAGAATTATCTGTCTCCCTCTCTCTCTGTCCCACCCTCGTTCTCTCTCTCTTTCTCAAAAATAAATAAACATAAAAGAAAAGAGTAAAACATTTGAAACATAATCAGAGGGGTTTCCCAACACTGTTTCTGTTCAACATTTTGCTGGAGGCCATATTTAGTGCAGAAATTAAAAATAAGTATAGCTGTTAGCAATAAAGAGACAAAATTATTATCATATGGTAGGATTATCTGCTTAGAAAATCCAAGGACTGATTTTTTTAAAGGATCATCAATTCAGAAAACAAAATGAAGTCCAATTATCCAGGTATACAAGATGCAAAGAAATGCCTAACATGAATTTTTTAAATTAAAAATTAAAATAAATAAAGGTGTGGCCTAAGTTTTCCTTGTCATGCTAGAACAAATATTAAAGAAGCAGTGATTGCTTACATTATACCTGATAAAACAAATTTCACAATCAAAATTTTAATGGTAAATATAAATATTGGCAATATGAATGGTAAATATTAAATAATGAAAACCCGTAGTACTGAATTTAGTCTTTTTTTTTTTTTTTGGAGAAAGAGAGTATAAGCAGGGGAGAGGCAGAGAGAGACAGACAGACAGACAGACAGAATCTGAAGCAGGCTGTAGGCTCCAAGCTGTCAGCACAGAGCCCAATGCAGGGCTCAAACCCATGAACCATGAGATCATGATCTGAGCTGAAGTTGAACACTTAACTGACTGAGCCAACCAGGCACCTCCTGAATTTACTCATTTTAAAGAACATAATGCCAAAATACATGAAAGAGAAGTAGCCAGAAATGTATGGTCAGAAATGTATACATAATTTGATTGTATGTCTCTTGTAGAAATAAATGGGTTATGTAGAATTAAGTGGTAATCAAACATGGAAACAAAAATCCTTCTTTAAAATCTGGAGTATAGAGAATATGTTGGAGGATAATATTTTTAAAATAGTGAAAATTCAAATTCTATGCAAGAAAATTTATGTGATGATACCTAAGCAGTGCTATAAAGAAAGAAAATCATGCATTAAATCTGTTTTAGGGATAAGGGTGGAAAATTTTTTTTTTAGGGGGTTTGTGGTTAGAACTGAGGAAATCAAAATAGAATAAGAAAACCAAGCATGAATGATAAAAATTTGAAAAATATATGATATCATTAATTGGTACTTATAGATGAAGTTGGTAAAGTATCGGGGCACCTGGCTGGCTTAGTCACTGGAGCACACAACTCTTGAGCTTGGGGTTGTCAGTTTGAGCCCTACATTGGGTGTAGAGATTACTTAAAAATAAAATCTTAAAAAAATTAAATTGGTAAAGTATCAGCTCAATCATGAAAGTACAAATTAGTAAATTTATTATTGGATAGGATACATAAAATATATCAGATTTTAAAAGCATGATCTATCTGCTTGATGCTAAAAATTTGATTATTAGTATCAAAATGTCTGGCTCCTTCTAAAGGTATAATATTACAAAACTGACATTTAATAGAGAATATGCCCAGGGGCACCTGGCTGGCTCAGTTGGCCCAGCACTGGGGTTGTGAGTTTGAGCCCCACACTGGGACTAGAGCTTGCTTAAAGAATTAAAAAAAAAAAAAAGTCATTTGCTTGTGATGGCTTTCCGGAGACTTTTCCAAACTATCAAAGAACTTCCATATACTGCCGAAGTATAGAAAATGATAGTAAGATACTCAGATCACTTGCTGAAGTAATTACGACTTTCATGTTTATTTATTTTTAAAGATTTCACTTTTAAGTAATCTCTACACTGAGCATAGGGTTCCAGTTTACAACCCTGAGATCAAGAGTCACATGCCTCTGCCAAGAGTGAGGCAGCCAGGTGCCACTGTGACTTTCATTTTTAAAAATTAAAGCAAAAAAATGTAAGAAAATCTGGGAGATTCTTATTTATGAACATAGATTGAAAAATCCTAATACCATGTCAGAAAAATTGAATAGAGAAATATTTTTGAAGAACTGCTAAGATAATTCCAGAATTACGAAGTTGATATAACAGCTGCAAAACACATTACATTAATAAGAACATTAAATTGTATATCACTGTAATATACACCAAAAAGGCATTTGAAAAAATTAACTTCTATTTCTAATTAAAAGTATCTAATTTTTTTTTTCTTTCCGAAGAGTTTTTTCTAAAGAACCAATACGTAATACTTGGTGAAGAAGAATCCTAGAACTCCAGAATCTTAGAGCTGTGTAGGTCCTCAAAAGTGATGGAATCCCAGCCCCAGGTTTTACAAATGAAAACCATGACTGGGGACAGGAAATGACTTACCCAAAGTCACTGAGTTTGGTGCTAGGTCTTTTGAGTACTAGTGTAGATCTCCATCTTTGCTACATTCCTTATAAATAGAAACAAGGCTGCTACTTGTCATTTCTAGCATTTACCGTAATACAAAGGGAAGGATCTTGGAAGTAATTTACCGTTAACCCCTGCTGTTGCATTTCTAGCAAGTAAACATCCGGCTGGTCATCTGGCTTCTGCTTGAATGCTTCCAGTTTTGGGGAACCCTTTACTGAGGGATGCTGGCCATTTTGGAAAGCTCTACCTCTTGAAAGATGGTCTGTGTACTGAACCCAAACCTGCCTTTCTGAACCATTCTGTAATTGTCAGACCAGGAGCTTCCAAGGTGGGATATGTGGAGGTATGTGCAAGGCTGTCCTTGGAGGCAAGGGAAGAAAATACAAAAATGTCTATGTATGTTTATTTTTTATCTTAAGGAATTTAGCTTTTGCTAATATTTAAAATATGACTTGATATGAGAGGTCTAATTTGGTCTACATAGCATACTGATCTACACAGCAGGCCTGTCATTTAGCAGGGGTGATATTAAAAAAACCCAAAAAACAGCTGTGGCTGATGCACTGACCAATCAGAATGAACGATGGCTACAAACACTCTGGTCCCAAATCAGTGCTGCACACCAGATACCAGCTGAGGGAAAACTGGGAATAACCCAGTTTAAGTTGATGGCGGTTTGCTTTCTTGTGATCTTGTGTGTGGTGAAGTGGATTTAAGGTTTATCAAATGATTCTTGTGAATAACCATAAATTGAAGGTAATATATTAAAGTATAGTGAACAAGTGGAAATGGTAAAGCTCTTTCCTTAACTCCCATTAATCTGTTCCTTCAAGATAAAGATGACATTTCCATAATGAGTGAGAAAGTGACTGCTTTCCTAAAGGGACTAATTTTACGGACACAGTATTTTGAAAACTAATATTTAAGAGTGTTTTTACCATTATACAATTGCCAAGAAACTGATACCTGTAGAAACACTCATTTTACATACTTCATAGTTGGAAATATTCTAAGCTATAAAAATATTCCAACAAGGATTGTTTCCATGGGTTTAATTTGTTAACAATTTTAAAGTACAACACCTTCCTATTAATATTTAACAACAACTAATTGACATCAGGGAAGACTGTTATTAGCAGATGAGATTGAAAAATGAGCATAACATAGTAAATGTTCAATTTAGATCTCCATAGCCCCTTACTATCCTAATGAATAGAAATGCTTGTTACAACCACAAAAGGAAGTAAGATAGACAAATATAGTGAATCCTTGTACAGCATGGGGGTGGGGTTGCCAAGCCCTGCACAGTTGAAAATCCGCATATAACTTTTGACTCCACCAAAACTTAACTAATAGCCTACTATTGACTAGAAGCCTTATTAATAACATAAACTGTCAATTACTACATATTTTGTATGTTATATACTGTATTTACAACGAAGTAAGCTAGAGAAAAAAGAATGTTGTTAAGAAAATTACAAGAGAGTGGCGCCTGGGTGGCTTAATCAGTTAAGTGTCTGACTTTGGCTCAGGTCATGATCTCATGGTTTGTGAGTTAGAGTCCTGCGTTGAGCTCTCTGCTGTTGGCAGAGAGCCCGCTTCAGATCCTCGGTCCTCCTCTCTCTCTGCCCCTCCCCCCTCTCAAAAATAAATATTAAAAAAAAATTACAAGAGAGAAAATACGTTTACATACTGTACTTACCAAAAAATCTACATAGAGGTAGACCACACAATTCAAACTCATGTTGTTCAGTATAGGGGTGGAAGATAAAACTTTCTGCATGATGAAATGATAGTGCTTGGGAAACACAAGTGCATTGACTAAAAATGACTAGAGATTAAAAATGAACTTAGCTAAGCTGCTTTCCTAAATGATACAAAACAGACTGAGAACTCCTACATTCTTGGTGATTCCATGGCATACTGGAAAAAGAGGGAGAAACACTTGTGGTTGTTTAGAAGCTGGTGGGGAGGGCATAAAGTGGCACAAAGATATTTTTTGGGTGAGGGGTGCCTGGGTGTCTCAGTTGGTTAAGCATCTGACTCCTGTTTTCAGCTCAGGTCATGATCTCACAGTTTGTGAGATCATGCCCCACATCAGGCTCTGTGCTGAGAGCATGGAACCTGCTTAGGATCCTCTCTCTCCCTCTTTGTTGTCCCTCCCCCACTTGTGCATTCGTGCACTCTCTCAAAATAAATACATATTTTTAAAAAATGTCATTTGGCTGAGAGAGTATTGATTATCATGTGTATGTTTGTCAGAATTCACAGAACTGTATGCTAGAGAAAGTTGAATTTTACTGAATGTAAATTTTATCTCAATAAACCTGACTTTAAAAATAGATTGAGGGGCGCCTGGGTGGCTCAGTCGGTTGAATGTCTGACTTCGGCTCAGGTCATGATCTCACAGTTTGTGAGTTCGAGCCCCGCATCAGGCTCTGTACTGAGAGCTCAGGACCTGGAGCCTGTTTCAGATTCTGTGTCTCCCTCACTCTCTGCCCCCTCCCCTGCTCACACTCTCTCTCTCTCAAAATAAGTAAACATTAAAAAAAAATAAAAATAAAAATAGATTGAGAATAAGGAATCTGTTTAAAAAATGGGCAGAGGACCTGAACAGACATTTCTCCAAAGAAAACATACAGATGGCCAACAGACACATGAAAAGGTGCTTATCCTCACGCATCATTAGGGAAATGCAAATCTAAACCACAATGAGATAGTATCTCACACCAGTCAAAATGACTAATATCAAAAGACAAGAAATAACAAGTGTTGGCAAGGATGTGGAGAAAAGGAAACCCTTATGCACTGTTGGTGGGAATGTAAATTGGTGCATCCACTGTGGAAAATAGTATGGGAGTTCCTCAAAAAATTAAAAGTAGAAATACCGTGTGGTCCAGTAATTCCACTGCTGGGTATTTACCCAAAGAAAATGAAAACTAACTTGAGAAGATATATGTACCACTATGTTTACTGAAGCATTATTTATTAATAGCCAAAATATGGAAACAATCTAAGGTCCATTAATAAATGAATGGATAAAGAAGAGATGATAGACACACATGTATATGTGTATATATATGTATATGTGTGTATATTTATATATATATTGAAACATGTAGCCATTAAATAGAATGAGATCTTGCTATTTGCAACAACATGATGGACCCAGGGGTTATTATGCCAAGTGAAGGCAGAGAAACAAATACCATATAATCCTTTTATATGTGGGATCTAAAAAACAAAATGGGCAAAGTAGGTGAAGGGGATTAAGAGGTACAAACATTTTATACTTGTAGAATAGTAAGCCAGGGAGATGAAAAGTACAGGATAGGGCAAACAGTCAATAGTATTTTAATAACTGGTGACATGTTAGCTAGCTTGTGGTGAGTGTTGTGTAACGTGTGGAATTGTGGAATCACTAAGTTGTACACCTGAAACTTAACGTATGTCAACTAATTAAAAGCAAATATATTGAGAAAAGGTGATTTCCATTCCCCACAGGGGCAAAAATCATACGGGTGTTCATTTAAGTACGCATAGGAGGTTTAGAAAATGAAAATCACAGCGGAGCAATAAAGGAAGATACTAATTAATAGTATCTCCTCTTTCCGGTTGGAAAGACTAAAGGCAGACAAGATGACACCGGGCCCAGAAGGGCCAGAACTCGAGGTGAGGTCAGGTGGTCAGACAGCTGGAAGCTGCTGGAAACGGCGGCGGGTTCTTGCCTCACGGGGTGGGTGGGCTGGTGGCACCTGGCGCAAGCACCTGGCGCAAGATCAGGCCTGCCTGCCCCGGGGCGGGGCCTCAGGAGCCATCGGCCTAGGGAGCTGGTTGCCCGGAACAGAATTCCCGGAGACCAGAGGCCGAGGAGACCGTGAGTGTGCTGCCCCTCGCCTCCCCGTGCCCCCGTGCCCCATGCCCACTGCCCCTGAATCACTACCCCCCACCAATCACCACCACGGCGTGCCCCTTAACCACCCTTCTGTCTTAGCGTGCCCCTCCCCCCTTGCAGGTGCTCAGCACCTTCGCCTTTCAGCTTCCTTCCCTCCCCGCCCCGCTCCCGTTCTGTCAACGGCCGCCTCTCGAGACGCTGAGATCCGGAAGGACGTGCAGGTGCCGGCAAGAAGGACCTGTAATGGCCAAGAAGGAGCCTCGACTGAGTGGGAGCAGTAGGCCTTTGGAAGCCCAGCCCGGCCTGTGCTCTTGCCCGCCAGGGTCAGGGAGAGGGTGGGGGGGAAGAGGGCAGGGCAGAGTCTGGGCTTAGAACTTTGCAGGGAGAAAGCCTGGCCAGGCCTGGATGTGTGGAGATGGGGGCGGTGATGGGCATGGGAGCAGTCACTGTCACAGTGCGGACACCAGCTGCCGCTCGTCTCTCTCCCCACCCCCACCAGCCCTTGGCCCCTGGTCAGACCTACTATGGGCGAGTGCTGCAACAATCAGCGGACCTCCAGACCAATGCCTGTGTCACAGCAGCCAGGCTGGTCCCCAAGCACATCCGGGAAGCCTTGAAGAATGTACATGAAGAAGTAGCCCTGAGGTAGAGTGCCCCCCTCCCCCGCCCAGTCCCCCATAAAGACTTTAGGCAGGAGCTTTTTCAAAAGATTGTTGATATGGTCCCTAGGGAATTTATCCATTTCCTCCAGTCCATCCAGTTTGCCTTGTCTGTCATAAAACTGGCAAAGTAGAGCACTGATCATCTTACTGCTCTGTTTAAGAAAGTCCAATGACCGCACCCTCACTCTCACCCACCTTTACTCAAGGATACATTTATACACCTTGGACTTGACATTCAAGGCTGTCTGTCAGGTTTGGCCCTCCCTTCCTAACCAACCCCAGCTCCCTCTGATGCACACTCCTACACTCCTCTAGCCAGACCTTTCCCTTCCCCCTGCCCCGCATGCCATTGTTGATCTGGAATGCCTTCCTTCTCCTTTCTCCTTTCCAAATCCTGCCCTTCCAACACTTCACTGTGTCCTACCTACTGTGAAGCCTTCTCCAGTCCTTGAGCACCCACTTCCCTAAGCCACTAGAGCTCTTACTGCCTGTGCCCCTCCATTTGTCAATAAATCATGGGAAATGTTTTCTGTGCTCATGTTTTACCTCCCTAGTTAAACACCCCTGGGGGACAGAAATCTTGTGTTCCATTTCTTCTCCATAACTAGCCCAGTTCTGGACTTGTAGTAGATGTTCAGCTGGTGCCTAACTAAATGTTTTCATTCAGCAAATATTGTAAATGGTTTATTTGTCTTAGTACCTGGTACAATGCCCAACAATACAATGGTAAACAAAGTGGATCTAGTCCCAGTTTTCATGGAGCTTCCAGTTTAATGGGGGAAACTAAACATCTAAATAGAAATCCAGTGAATGACGGAAGGAGGGAGGGACAGAAAGGAAGGATGGAGGTAGGAAGGAAGGGTCTGTAAGATAAAGTGGTTCCACATATTCTAGTCTTTAGGGGGGGATATGTATACATTTTCTATTTCCCAGGTATTATGGCTGTGGTCTGGTCATCCCTGAGCGTCTGGAAAACTGCTGGATTTTGGACCTGGGCAGTGGAAGTGGCCGAGATTGCTATGCGCTTAGTCAGCTGGTTGGTGAGACAGGACATGTCACTGGAGTAGACATGACAGAAAGTCAGGTGAGGCACTGATTTGGAGGACAAGGAGGAAAAACTTCTCAAAGGCATTCTTTTAGAGATAAAGTTGTTTCCTTTGCGGCTCTTCAAAGGATAATCTAGGAAGGCTGCTAAATGTGACAGTCATTTGTGCCACGAGTGTCTCCTGCTCCGAAAGCTGAACACTTTGACAATTAGGGGCTCTTCTGGGAGAACAGAGTCAGGGGTTTGAGCTGATACATGAATTCCATGATGACCCAATGGAGTCTGACTTTTCCCTTCCTTCTGCCATCTATCTTGAAAGATTTTGTTATTGAGTGAAGAGTTTATTCAGTGCCTGGCTGGCTCAGTTGGTGGAGCATGTAACTCTTGATCCCAGTGTCATGAGTTCAAGCCCCACATTGGGTGTGGAGCCTACTTAATTAAAGAAAAACCCATGTATTGAGCAGGGAGTTTATGCCCCATTGAGTTATCCCGTTATCCCAGGCTGTAATATATACTACATGCCCAAAGAAACATTGAAGATTTGCCCAAAATAGACTCAGGTAAGTATATTCCATTAGTAATAGGAAATGTATAGTAAAAAAGTAGTATTTTAAAAAATGATTATCAAATCCATATATACATTTTGGGGTGTTTTTGTTTTTGTTTTTTTAGGTAGATGTGGCTAAAAAGTACATTGAATATCACATGGAAAAGTATGGCTTCCAGACACCCAATGTGACTTTTCATCATGGCTACATAGAGAAGTTGGAGGAGACTGGAATCAAGAATGAGAGTTATGATATTGTTATGTGGGTCTATATACTTGTGTGACTATAGCCCATTTCTTGTTGAACACAAGTGTCACCACCCTTTGCTGGACTTCCCTCAGTTAGGGTGTTAACCTACCGTAGCCTCACTTCACAAAGGGAGGGAGCTGCTCTCGGGTGCATGTAGTCCACTGGCCTCAGAACACACTAGCCCAGGAGAGAACTGATTTTGAACTTAACCATAAACGAATGAGCCCAAAAGACCAACAGGACCACTGAGTCTGCACATACAATACACACTGGCCTGCTATCTTTAGTGTTATTGTCACACCAAAGTGTAGGAATCTGTGTTTCCCCTTTTCCTTTGAGTTTCTGTCACATCATGCCCACTTGACAGGCTTCATAAAGCTGCCTTTGAGGAATTTAGCCTATTTCCATGTGGTACGAGGAACACATTGTGCAACAGGCATCTGGTCCCAGGTTTCGTGCTGTTGCACGGTGACCATCAGGGCAGAAGCAAGTAAGCATGCCTGGCTTTTTTTCCTGCACGCTCAGATTTGCTAACAATTTACTGCGATTTTAAACAACCTGTCCATCTCCTTTTTCTTGGGGAAAAGTTGAGTGTGGGGAAGAGAGGAGGGAGGCAGGAAGAATGATGTAGCTTTGAGAAAACAATGGAAGACATCTTTAAGGGACTAAAGGATTTGAAGAGCTCCGCGTAGCGTGCGAATTTGCCTGATATTCATCTGTTCTTTTTTAGATCAAATTGTGTCATTAACCTTGTGCCTGATAAGCAGCAAGTGCTGCAGGAGGTACACCGAGTGCTGAAGGTGAGGGAAGAGGGAGACAAGTGCCAGTAAGAGCAATGGGATTTGTCCTACTCTTGCCCCCTTGAGCTGAGAGCTCAAACTCTTGTAATTTATTCCCTAAATCAAAAGGGAGGGGGGGAGCGCCTGAGGTAGGTCAGTCGGTTAAGCATCCAACTTCTCCTCCGGTCAAAATCGCATAGTTTGTGAGTTCAAGCTCTGCGTCAGGCTCTGTGCAGACAGCTCAGAGCCTGGAGCCTGCTTCAGATTCTGTGTCTCCCTCTCTCTCTTCCCCTCCCTGACTCACACTCTGTCTCTCTGTCTCTCTCTTTCTCTCAAAAATGAATAAAATATTAAAAATATTTACAAAAAGGGATGGCCAAAGGGGCGTGGCAAGAATACCCTGACATGGATTCTTTTTCCTTTCACATGGTAAAAGGTAATAAATCTAAGAGTCATGATTGTCATTGAACATGTTAAAATATTTGCCTTATTGCTGTCTCTCCTCCTGTTCTCTGCTGTACACGATCCTGTCCTCTGTAGAATCCTCAGGAACTTTTGGACTGACTACTGAAGGCTGCTATGACTCTATTCTTCTAGCTTGTATAGTGTTTCTCAGGGCTGCTCATTTGGTCTCTGTCAGGATTCTAGATCTTCAGGAAGTTAAGGTAGATGGAACTTTTAAATTAACTACTTTCTAAAAGGAAAACTTGCAGGAGCTCCATACCCTCCAAATATATCGTGAGATGTGTATCTTCATGATAGAAGATACGAGATTCTGAGATTTGGGGGTTACAGGGCTCTCAGAGAGATCAAACAAGAATATCTGTGTAAAATGATTTAATAATGTCTTAATTGGTCCATCTTATGGACCAGCCTACTATCTTCACCAAGATGTCCTTCTAAAAGGGAGAGACATTACTGTACAATCTAGACTCTAAGCCCTTGAAATTAGCTAAATATAATTTTAAAATTCCTGATCACTCATATGTTGGAGATTTTAAGGACAATGTTTTAAAAATATAGTGTATTATTGGGGCATCTGGGTGGCTCAGAGAGTTAAGCATCTGACTTCGGCTCAGATCATGATATTGTGGTTCATGAGTTCCAGCCCCGCAATCAGGCTCTGTGCTGACAGCTCGGAGCCTGGAGCCTGCTTCAGATTCTGTGTCTCCCTCTCTCTCTGTTCCTTTCCTGCTCACATTCTGTCTCTCTATCTCAAAAATAAACATTAAAAAAAATTTTTAATGAAAAAAATAGTGTATTTTTACGTCACAAACATTATATAATTTTTAAGGGAGAAAAATTTAAGAATACCATTTACTTCCATTAGTTCTACACCTACCTGGGACTGCATTTGGTTCAGACTGGCAAAAATTTTAAGTAACCTGAGTATCTTTATTTAGGAGAGAAACACTCTAGAAAAGTCATTTTATTACCTGTTAGGTAGGGCCCTGGGAAAAAAAATATTGGCATGAGGTTACTGGTTGTAACTAGGCAGGCAGCTGTGATTTGTTAGTTCTGTTGGTTTTTAAAATTGATTTTATCTCCCCATTCCTTTCTTTGCTATCTGGGACTAATGTCATCTTTAACCTTGTTTGGATTAATACTGCTGTTTCAGCATGGAGGGGAGCTGTATTTCAGTGATGTCTATGCTAGCCTTGAATTGCCAGAGGAAATCAGGACACACAGAGTTTTATGGGGTAGGTGTTGCTTTGTTTTGTTTTACTTGTTTGGGTACAGAGCTCCGGTCTGCTAATATGCAGGACGAGGCTTTGTGATATGGGAACACTTGGAATTAGGTGAGGAGTCTTATGTTCCCTTTCACCTCTTCAAGAGTGGTATGACCTTGGACAACTTAGTCTCTTGGAGTCATTGTTTTCCAAATTGTAAAATATAGATAGCAATATAATCTGCTTTATTAGGCTGTTATGAAGATTAAATGAGATAGTAGATGTGAAAAATACTTTCAAAATTGTAGCATGGAAATGAGGGCAACCGTTCTGGAACCGAAGCCCCCTTAATCCCCCTCTGCCCACACCGTTATTGTGTTGTTTATTTCCTTACTATCATTTTAACAGAGTCTCTGGAAGTTGAGATGAATGCGTGCATGTGGTCAATCTGGCTATGAAATCAAAAGTTCTTAATTTTAGGGGAGCCTGGCCGGCTCAATGGGTAGAACCTGTGATTCTTGATCTCTGGGGTTGTGAGTTCAAGCCCCACATCGGGCTCTCTGCTGTCAGCACAGAGCCCCGCTTTGGATCCTCTGTCCCCTTCTCTCTCTCTGCCCTCCCCCACTCTCTCTCAAAATAAATAAACTTAAAAAAATAAGTTATGTTAACTTTTTTCTTGTCATACAATAGTAAATGAATGTTGTTAAAACATTGGAAAACACAAAAAGAAAAAGGAAAAAATTACTAACCATGTAACTTAGTAATAACCTCTTTACCATTTTAGTATACATCCTTTTAGGGCATGTGTTTGTGTGTGTGTGTGTAAGAAAATAAAATTGGGAACATGCTGTATATAGAATTTATTATTCTAATTTTATTTAGCATGTTTCTTAAGCCTAACATTTTAAAAAATGTATTTTAAATATTTGTATTAAATAACTGTGGCAGACAGCTGTACCATACTTTGACCATTTCTCTGTGGATAATCACTTGGATTGTTTCTAATTTGTTGATGTAATAAATTAAAAAATTAGTATGAATCTTAGTAGTAGTTATTGTTCTAGTAGCAGGTCATTATGATAATTTGGAGCTAAAAGGCAATTTTGTAAATATCCTTTATATTTCTTTTACTCACATAGATCGTTCTTTTCAGATTGTGACCTACTCAATCTCGAAATATGATCACAGCTGGGTGGCAGTAGTACATTAGTGACTGTCTTGAAGAATGGTTCCCAGAGGCCATTAGCTAGTATATTCCATTTTAACTGTGACTTTCTAGATCTTGGGGGGGACACTCAGGACCTTCTTCTATTTCTAGGCCCTATGTTTTAACAAACACTGTATCCTAATCAGTTTTATAGAAGAGTAATTTTCTGAACCTCTACTTGTTTTGGTTGGTTTGTGATTTTTCTTTTTTTTAGGTGAGTGCCTGGGTGGTGCTTTGTACTGGAAGGATCTTGCCATCCTTGCCCAAAAAATTGGTTTCTGCCATCCACGTTTGGTCACTACCAACCTCATTACAGTGCAAAACAAGGAACTAGAAGGAGTGATCGGTAAGAAAGAGCAGGAGGGCGGACGTTAAAACTGTTCCCTGAATGGTTCAAATGTGGTGATTAGGAAGTGTGTACTGAGTGAGCCTCACTGAGATAGACTCTGGGTCATTGGGAAACCTCCATCTTCTCTTCTGTTTAATAGCAACCTCCAAAGTTTGGTATAAAGCACTTTGAAGTTATTCAGTAAATAAAGTGAACTGGCCAGAAAGATAACTAATGGCATGCAAAGAAGAAAATCACCTTTATAATATATATGCTCTTCATCTGCTAAGCAAACCAATAGCCGTTTGGGTGCTGGGGCTGAACCATGGATAAATTCTGTTTCAGGTGATTGTCGTTTTGTTTCCGCAACATTTTGCCTCTTCAAACTCCTTAAGACAAGACCAGCCGAAAGATGCCAAGTTATTTACAATTGAGGAATCACAGGACACGAAAAAGAACTAACATTTGATGCAAATTTCACATTTAAGGTAAATAAAAATTTCTGTGACTTTGGGTATTCTTTCTACTCTTACCCTTGCTCCAGTTACTTTTTCTTAACATTGTATTGCATCTCAAAAAGTAAGTTGCAAGGGCACCTGGGGGCTTCATCAGTTAAGCATCTCACTCATGATTTCAGCTCAGGTCATGGTCTCACTGTTGTGGGATCAAGCCCCTGACAGCCGGAGCCTGCTTGGGATTCTCACTCTCTTCCTCTCTCTCAAAATAAACAAATAAACATTTAAAAAAAAACAAAATAAGTTGCAGACATCATGACATTTTACCCTTAAATATTTCAGCATGCATCTCCTAAAAATAAAATATTGTCCTGTATAACCACAGTATCACTATCACACCTAAGAAAAGTTTTTCCTTAAATGGGAAAGGGATGGGAAGGATGGGAAACA
The DNA here is from genome assembly GCA_028646485.1 of Cryptoprocta ferox. NCBI lineage: Eukaryota > Metazoa > Chordata > Mammalia > Carnivora > Eupleridae > Cryptoprocta > Cryptoprocta ferox. The sequence continues at coordinate 56,991,145 of CM053561.1, forward strand.
TCCTTCAGACATCAGATTAATGGAATTATAAAGGATGGAAAAGGATGGACAATTATAGAGAGCAGGATGGAAAAGAATAGGAGTTGCACAATAGTGCAACAATATTTCAGTTGTTCACTTGTATCATAGAATCAAGGACTGTTAGTGTTTAATGACAATAAATTGATATTAATACTATTCTTTGCAGAATAGGCTGTGTTTCCTCAAAATGGAAAATTATAGGCTTTGGAATCAGATACCTGGGTTCAAATTCTGGCTCTATTATTTATTACTTGGGTAAACTTGAGTAAGTCCTTTGAGATATAGTTTGCTCCACTGTAAGAGTGGTGGTAATAATACCTACTGTGTAGAATTTCTGTAAGATTAACAACAATATGGGGGTGCCTGCCTAGCTCAGTCAGTAGAGCATGTGATTCTTGATCTCAGGGTTGTAAATTTGATCCCCATGTTGGGTGCAGAGATTACTTAAAAAATAGAATCTTAAAAAAATATTAGGACTAATATATCAAAACATTGATACATACTGGGAACTCAGTAAATAGAAGATAGTCATTATTCAAAGGTAGAAGGGTTTACTGTTTTCTACCTCTATTTTTTTTTCCAATAAAATTTCTTAGCTACTTCCTGGTGCAGTGGAGTCACTGATGCTTTCTCACTGATCCACTGCCCCTCAATCTGCCTGCTCCTATAGAGTCACAGAATCAAAGAGGAAAGGGCCTTTGAACTCATCATTCTGATACAGTGCTTCTCAAAAAAAAAGTTTTAATAGCAGAATTATTTTTTAAAGCTAAATCTTATTTTAAAAACCAACACTTAACCATTTATCAGACATTGCTTTACATAACCCCAGGACATGAAGGGGTAAAAGCAGAGTTTATCTAAAGGGAAGGGTTAGATAGCCCAGAATCTCCTCGTTCCCAAGGCATGAACACTTTATTCACCTCCCAGGCACGCTAGGACTCACAGAAATACACATTAAAAACTAGTATTTTAATTTAAAACTTTATTTTAACGATGAATAAGGTGAAGCTCGGATAACCATGGTTTTCTACATCTGTCTCTGAGGAGAGACTGGCTACTGGAGTAATGAGAGTCTTTTTTTTTCCTTCCTTCTTTCCTTCTTTCCTTCCTTCCTTCCTTCCTTCCTTCCTTCCTCCCTCCCTCCCTCCCTTCCTTTTCTTTCTTTCTTTCTTTCTTTCTTTCTCTCTCTCTCTCTCTCTCTCTCTCTCTTTCTCTCTCTCTCTCTCTCTCTCTCTCTTTCTCTCTCTCCTCTCCTTCTCTCCTTCTCTCTTTGCTTTGCCACCAAAGAAAAACTGATTATGACCCTGGTCAATTCCATTTTGAAATAAGCATAAAACTAGCAGTAGGGTCTGAACACAAGAGAAAATCATATTAGAAGATATAGTATTTCATTCTGAAATGCTACTCCTTAGTAAAACCTTTGCGTGTCTTTCTTCTATTGACATTAAAGTAGCATTTCTTAATATGTATTTTCTTCCTGCTACCCTTCAGGAGGGTGAAATTGTCGAAGTGGATGAAGAAACAGCAGCTAGATTTGCCCAAGAATTCACGATTTGCCCAAGATTTTCTGATCAGACCAATTGGAGAGAAGCTGCCAACATGTAGTGGGTGTTCTGCATTAGAATCAAAGGTTTGTTTGGCTTTCAATCCTTACCTTCAAGCAGAACAATTTAAAAAAGGATTACGCTTGCCACAGGCTACTAAAACAAGAAACAAATCATTATCCTTCTAGTTGGCCACTATAAACCATTTCTAGCATATTTGTATCTCCAAAATGGTTTGAATTAATTTCATAACTGTATTTTCCCAACAGACAGTAAGTCAGAGACTCTTAACTTGGTGCACCCACAAATGGACTTAAGGGCATCCATGAACCTCTTAAAATTATATGCATGGATGTGTGTTTTCTCAAGAAAGGGTTTATTACTGGGGCGCCTGGGTGGCTCAGTTGGTTAAGCATCCGACTTCAGCTCAGGTCATGATCTCACGGTTTGTGGGTTCGAGCCTCACATCGGGCTCTGTGCAGACAGCTCAGAGCCTGGAACCTGCTTCGGATTCTGTGTCTCCCTCTCTCTCTGCCCCTCCCCTACTCATGCTCTGTTTCTCTCTGTCTCAATAATAAATAAACATAAAAAAAAAAGAAAGGGTCTATTACTTTCATCAGATTCTTAAAGGAGTCCAGATTAAAAAAAAAAAAAAGGCTAAGAGCTACCTTAGAAAAAAATTATTCAGATATTCAAATATTTGTAAGTCTTAACTGAGATGTCAAAATACCCTACAGAAAGCCTGTACCAGTCTACATGCCTAGCTCCAATGTATGAGAATACCTTTTCCCTCTTACTAATGTTAGGTATTTTTTTAAATCTTTGCTTGTCTGATGGGGAAAAAATAATTTGTTGTTTTATTTTGCATATATTGAACCTTTTGGTATATTTATTGGGCATTTATATTTCATCCATTGTGAACTTCCTCTATCATTCCATTAACCATCTGCTAGTAGAGTGGTATTTGCCTTTTTTTACTGTTCTGTAACAGACTATTATATGCTCGAAATATTTTTTCTCAGCATGCCATTTGTCTTTTTATTTGCTTATTTTTCCTTAATAGATATTTTCAATCTTTTTAAAGTTTTATTTATTTTGAGATAAAGCATGAGCAGGGAAAGAGCAGAGAGAGAGGGAGAGAGAGAGAATCCCAAGCAGGCTCCACAGTGTCAGTGCAGAGCCAGATGTGGGGCACAAACTTATGAACAGTGAGATTATGACCTAAGCTGAAGTTGGATGTTTAACCAACTGAGCTACCCAGGCACCTGACATTTTCAATTTTTATGTAGTCATTTCCCTTATGGTTTCTGCCTCTTATGTTATGCTTATAAAGACCTCCATATTAATATTATAAACTTACCTGTATTTTAATTTTTTTAAAAGTTTATTTATTTTGAGAGAGACAGAGACAGCGCCAGTGGGGGAGGAGCAGAGAGAGGGAGAGAGACAGAATCCCAAGCAGGCTCCCCACAGCCAGCACAGAGCCTGATGTGGGGCTTGAATTCACCAAAGAGCAAAATTGTGATCTGAGCCGAAATCGAGTTGGACGCTCAACTGAGCCACCCAGGTGCCCCACTCTTTTAATTTTTTTCAAGATTTTATTTTTAAGTAATCTCTACACCTAATGTGGGGCTTGAACTTACAACCCCAAGATCTAAGACAGCCAGGAACCCTACCTATATTTTCTTTTAGTACTTTAGAAATTTTGAGGTAAAATTCATACAACATAAAATTCACTATTTTAACCATTCTAACACGTACACCTACAAAGTTGTGCAACCATCACTACTATCTAGTTCCAGAAAACTTTCATTACCCTGAAAAGAAATCCTATACCCATTAAGCAGTCATTCTACCATCTCCCCTCTTCCCAGCCTTCTGCAATAGCTGGTCTGCTCTCTCTCTCTCCCTGGATTTGCCTATTGTGGACATCTTATATTCGTGGGATCATATTCTACGTGGCCTTTTGTGTCTGGATTCTTTTACATAACGTAATTTCAAGGTTTCATACTTCCAAGGTTTGTCCATGTATGAGTACTTCATTCCTGTTTATGTCTGAATAATGTTTTACGGCATTGGATATGACATATTTTATTTATCTATTCATCAGTTGATAGATGAGTAGGTTGTTTCTACTCTTGGCTATTACAAGTAGTGTTGGTGTGAACATGCATGTACGTGGACTTGGTGTGTACTTGTTTAAGTACTTGCTTTTAATTCCTTTGGGTCTATACCTAGTTGTGGGATTGTTGGGTTATATAGTAGTTCTGCATTTAACTTTTTCAAGACCCAGCCATCTGTTTTCCACAGTGGCCGCACCCTTTTAAATTCCCACCAGCCATGTACAGGGTTCCAATTTCTCTACATCTTTGCCAACACTTTGTTATTTTCTGTTTAGTGTTTTTGTTTTTAAGTAGGTTGCACACCCAGTATGGAGCCCAGTGTGGGGTTTGAACTCTACAACCTTAAGGTCAAAACCCGAGCTGAGATCAAGAGTCAGACACTTAACTGACTGAGCCACCCAGGTGCCCTCGTTTAGTTTTGATTGTAGTCATCCTAGTCAGTGTGAAGTGGTACCTCATTGTGGTTTGGATGTTCATTTCCCTAATGACGAGTGAGGTTAAGCATCTTCTCATGTGTTTCTTGACTATTTGTATTATTTTCTTTGGGGACATGTCTATTCAAATGTTTGCCCATTTTTATTTTTTATTATTTTATTATTAATTTTTTAAATTTAACTCCAATTTAGTTAACCTATAGTGTAATAATGATTTCAGGAGTAGGATTTAGTGATTCTTCACTAACATATAACACCTAGTGCTCATCCCAACCAGTGCCCTCCTTAATGCCCATCACCCATTTAGCACATCCCCCCACCCAACACCCCTCCAGCAACCCTTAGTTTGTTTTCTGTATTTAAGTTTCTTATGGTTTGCCTCCCTCTCAGTTTTTACTTACTTATTTTTGCTTCCCTTCCCCTATGTTCATCTGTTTTGTTTCTTAAATCCCACATATGAGTGAAATCATATATTGTCCTTTTCTGACTGACTTATTTTGCTCAGTATAACACACTCTAGTTCCATCCACATTGTTGTAAATCCTTTGCCCATTTTTAAACTGGGTTGTCTTTTTATTGTCAGAGTTCTTAATCTATTCTGGATAGTAGACTCTTATCAGATATATGTTTGCAAAACCTCATATTCTGTGTGTGTCCTTTCACTCTCTTGATAGTGCTCTTTGATGCACAAAAATTTTTAATTTTGGTGAAGTCCAACTTTTCTTTTTCCTTTTCTTTTTTTCTTTCTTGATTGCTTGTGCTTTGAATGTCAGCCCCAAGAAGAATCCATTGCTTAATCCAAAGTCATGAAGATTCTTCAAACTACTTTCATGGCTTTGCTTTTCACATTAAAATTTTTAAACCATTGGGAAAGTATTTCAGCCTAAATGTTGAGGTACAGTGTGACTATTTTCCCAAATATTAACTAGTTCAAATTTTCCTATCCATTTATTAAATCGATTCTCCACTGTTTTGAAAAGCTAATTTTTGTCATATCTTAATTTCTTGAATGTATATTTGAGCCAGTATGCCACTATTTTCTAAAATACTTTAGATTCATTTTTGTAATGATTCTAGTATCTGAAATATTAGTATAGCATTTTCATTTTTAAGTGTTTTTATTTATTTTTGAGAGAGAGAGACAGCGAGTGGGGGTGGGACACAGAGGATCTGAAACAGGCTCTGCACTGACAGCAGTGAGCCTGATGCGGGGCTCAAACTCAGGAATGGTGAGATCATGACCTGAACCAAAATCGGATGCTCAACTGACTAAGTCACCCAGGCGCCCCGGTACAGCATTTTCTAAAGCATTTTATCACGGTTTATCTCATGTCATCTCTACAACTACCCTATGAAGAAGGCAGAAGGTATTATGATAGAAAATAGCATCCCTCTTTGCCTTTCTTTTATATATTTAATCCTTTCCCCCTATTCATGCTATCACAATTATTTTTTGATCCATTATTAATTTATATTATTGTATTGTTTAGAACAGGCTTTGTGATGGATCTCAAGTCTTTTTTTTTTTTTTTTTTTTTTTTTTTTTTTTTTACTGTTTATTTATTTTTGAGAGAGAGAGAGAGACAGAGGGTGAGCCAGGGAGGGGTAGAGAGAGAGGGAGACACAGAATCTGAAGCAGGCTCCAGGCTCTGAGCTGTCAGCACAGAGCCCAACATGGGACTCCAACCCACAGACTGTGAGATCATGACCTGAACTGAAGTCGGATGCTTAACTGACTGAGCCACCCAGGCGGCCCTCAAGTCCCTTTTGGCTGACAGAACTTTTAACATTCACTGAAGTATTATCAGTGATGCATCTCAAGGCACGGACTGTTGGAATCCCAAAGAAATAAGATAGTGATATTTCTGTTCCAAGATAGTGGCAGAGTGTGGGGTGTAAGGACACAGGCCTTGCAGTCAAATAGATTCGGTTCAGACCTCGGCTCTACTACGCATGTGTGATCTTGGGCACGTTACTGAACCTCCCTACACCCTCAGTTTCCTTGTGTGTAATAGGAAGGTAATAATCACTTCTGTCCCTCAGGATGTGAGGATAAATTGGAATGTTATATGTAAAATGTTAGCCTGATGCTTGGCATGTAATACATACTCAAGAAATGGAAGTAGTTACAGTTACGGATTTGTACTAATTAAGATTCTTGGTCACTTGGAACTGTGTTCTAGGATTTATCATTCTCCCACACACCCTTTCTTCCCTGGCTCAGAGATTCTCTAATCCTTTGCCATGAATTTTTACTTTCTCTGTCTTGTATTTTGTAGTAATTTTGGATACATTGAGCATACATTGATGCACAAGTAACTCATGCCTTTTTCTCCTCTTTTTGTTACATTATAAGCAGTCTTTTAAAAATTTTTTTACTAAAAATTTTTTAAAAGTTTTATTCTATTCTTTGAGAGATAGAGCATGAGCAGGGGAGGGGCAGAGAGAGAGAGGGAGACACAGAATCTTCAACAGGCTCCAGGCTCTCTGAGCTTTCAGCACAGAGTCCAGTGCAGGGCTCGAACCCGTGAACATGAGATCATGACCTGAGCTGAAGTTGGACGCTCAACTGACGGAGCCACCCAGGTGCCCCGCACTATAAGGAGTCTTAAAGAGCAAAGCTTATTTGGAGATTACTCCCCAAAATGTTTACCATTTTGTTTGTAGTTGGGAAAGTTTAATTGAACACAAGAGACCAGAATCCTGGAGCCAAAAACGTTCTCATTTGGCCACTGTTAGCAGCATGAATCAAGCCCTGGCTAAGTATAGAAGCCACCTCTAGGGGCACCTGGGTGGCTCTGTCGGTTAAGCTTCCAACTTCAGTTCAGGCCATCATCTCATGGTTTGTGAGTTCAAGCCCCGTGTTGGGCTCTGTGCTGACCGCTCACAGCCTGGAGCCTGCTTTGGATTCTGTGTTTCCATCTCTCTCTGCCCCTCCCCTGCTCATGCTCTGTCTCTGTCTCTCTCAAAAATAAATAAACATAAAAAAAAAAAGCCACCTCTAGAGCTGAAGAGTGATTTAGAATGTTTGCTTTATTAAATTCGTGAGCACCCTGCTATTGTTACTCTTCTGTTTTTCTAAGAAGATGCCTTTTTGGAAAGTAGAGAAGTTTGACTTTGGACTTTTCAGTCCACGAAACCTTTCACAAATGTGTTTTTGGTATTTTGAAACGCTTGGGAGTTTACCAGTAACAAAACCTGGCTTGTGAGAATCAATGTGTATTTTGAAATGTTTTTATCATTCTAATTCTCCTGGAACTTGGTTTCCTGAGTCCTAGCTATGAAAGCTGGCAGAAGTTTACAGTTACAAGTAAAGGGAGCGTTTCTTGCAACCACAACAGTTCCAGTATACTCTGGCTGTAAAAAAACCAAACCAAACCAAACCAAAACAAAACCCCCCAAAAAACAACCCAAAAAAACACGTAGTTAAGCAAGCTGGCTTCCATAGAGACCCCTTTCTTCCAGCCCAGCTCTCCTTTGCCTCCCTCTTCATGTGCACACAGGGCATACAGGAGGCCTCCTCACCTCAAATACCAAGCATAACATGCCACATACTCAAACTGGTTTATCCCCAGCTGGCTCCTCTCTCTTCTGCCTTATTTCTTTCAGCCTGCTGATGTGCCAAAGTCTTTAGATCACTTCCAAGGTTTTGAAAGGGCAATCATTGACAGTGAAGGAAGATTTAAAGAATGAAACAGCTGTGTGTCCTAGAAATATAACCTTGTGCTCTTGGAGGAGAACATTCATATCTTTTTTATGGAAGACCTTTCTGATAAAACCTGGAGCACAGCACAGGCAGGCAGAGTGTGGGGGGTGCTGGTACGTGCGTGTTCCCACCAGCTGCTGCCCTAGGGTAAGGGAAGGCGCTGCTCCCTACTGAGGATTGACTCAGTGATGACTGTTTCTGAGAGCCCTTCTTCTTTTTCCTTCGGCCTCTTCCTCCTCTTCTCTTTTTTCCTGCCCTTCCTCCGCCTCCTCCCTCTCCTCCTCATTCTCTTCCTTCTTCTCCTTTTTCTTCTTTTTCAGCCCTGGCAAGGAAAGTGTGTTTTGCTATGAAAAGAATTACATTCGGCAAACCCTGCAGCATCTGAAATGACGCATGGAGGATCTGTGCTCTGGACTATCTTGCTGCAGTTTAATAGCAGTGGTGGTAACAGCGTGGCCAATGTAGGAATAACAGAGGAGCTAGTCTTTATTGAATAGGTAATGTGTTCAGGGCACTGTGTCATGATGTCCCCACAACAACCCTCGTCATCCTCATTTTACAGACGAAGAAACAGACTCAGGTTAATGTACTAATCCAAGTCCTCACAGCTAGAAAGCGGTGAAATTGAACCCGCAACTGATCCTAGAGCTGACATTCTTACCCAATATGCTGTACTACCTCTGTCTGTTTCGACTTTTCATAGAATCACAGGATGCTGGTGCTGGAAAGGACTGCTTATCAAGGTCTCACCTTTTTTTCCCTTTAAGTCTTGAGATCTTCCAGGGCTAGGAGCATGCAGTAGGAAGTGATATTGATATCACTATCTCATATTAGTAGACAGGATATGGGGTGGGAAGAAGAGTGAAAAATCATTTTCCTGGGTGAAAAGGAGGAGAGGTAACTCTTCTGACCAAGAATTCCAATGCAGCAAGAGGAGGAAATATAGCGGACACGAGGGCCCGTCAGCAGCAGCAAACATAGCTTGCCTTCTTCCAGGCTTGGAGATCCCTTGCTGGATGCTGGCTTGCCTGTTAGGGAGCCCAGATCCAGGCAGGCCTCTTCATTCTAGAAAGGGGGAAACTGAGGGCCAGGGAGGCCGAGGCCCCTAGCAATTTACTTCAGTAAAAGGGAGTGGTCCGTAAGTCTGTCCTTAGGGTCTGTCCCTGTCTTGTCCTGTTCTCCTATTCACAGTTACCACCGATCAATAGTAAGAGTGTATATTTATGTTTAATGAATTCATTCTTATGTGAGATGGCTTGTTCATACTCTGGATTTCCTACCTTTGTGCCTGGTTTTTCTCTGGCTGCACTGGTGCTGCCGTTGGAGGGATCTCATTTGGAGGTAAACAGGAAAAATAAAGACTTCGATCTTGTCTTCTGAAAATTCCACTCACTCACCTGAGATCTCGCTGGCCATTGTTGGGCAATCTCAACATCTGAACATCAACAATTGCTAACGGTGGCCTTGGTGTCTAGGACTTGCCTTCTTGTCTCGCACACGTGTTTATGGAGATGATAGTAAGTGAAGGGAAGAAGTTTCAGCATTTCAGGATTCAGTTCCAGAAGGGTGAAAGGGACATACAAACGGGACTCCCATAAAACAAACTTAAGCAAAATCAGCTTTCCTGGTCCCATAGGGACCACCTTTAAGAAGCTTTAATGAAGCTTATCTTGAAAGGAGTAATAATTTCATTAGAAGCTTCAGAACAAGATGGCCACCTTTATAGCTGAATGACTGATGGTACTCCAAGGATCCCGTGGAAGTATCAAATTTTATCTCTCTTCTAGCTACATCAGCATAAGTCAAACTGGAATATTAGTGTTTGGGTACATCAAAACACCTTTAACTTGTCCTTTCATTTTGGTTTGCCTTTTGACAGGATATAATCACAGATCCATTCAAGCTCGCATAAGAATCTGGCCATTCGAAGTCCAGATGTCCCCCTGATGGTGCTGGTGGTTGCTGCGACACAATGTGCAGCTGACCGGAAGGCAGGGGCAGGAGACTAAGGAATGAGTCTTTTAATCTACTCTTTCCCATAGCACAGACCACAAGAAAGAATAAATGGCAAAAAGCCACTATATTCTAGATCACTGATAAAAAAATAATGGATTATTTTTGGAAGGTATTAATTGAAGGTTGGTAGCAAAGGACCTACAGGCTTGTTTTTCTCTTACCTAATTCAAAGTTCTGGCGCCACTTAGTGGTCTGATATGGAACTGAGAAGCAGTCTGCAAGCAGGGTCAGTGAGCAAGAAAGGCTTCAGAAATAACAGTTGGCAGAGGCTCTCAGGAAAAACATATTCCTTCTGACCTGAATAGCACCTTTTGGACTTTTACCATGTTTGCTCATAAAACAAAGCTCCTACTGATAGTATGCTAATCACCCCAAAAAATTGCCAAATCAAATTTGGTAGGCGTGCTCTTGAGATAACTGGTCTTTTAAATCAAACACCTTTTTTTTTTTTTAATGGAATGAAGAAAATAAATGAATAATAAATCTCTTTGACCTCAGTTCATCCTAAAGAATACAAAGAAGTAGTGACTATCTGTAATAAATCCTAACCGGATCAGGAAAAGAGTGATAATTTTGTTAAAAAAATGTTTATTTATTTTTGAGAGAGAGAGAGAGAGAGAGAGAGAGCGAGCGCGCGCGCGAGCGCACAAGCAGGGGCGGGGCAAAGAGAGAGAGAGGGAGATACAGAATCTGAAGCAGGCTCCAGGCTCTGAGCTGTCAGCACAGAGCCCAACTCGGGGCTGGAACCCATGAACCATGAGAGCATGAGCTGAGCCGAAATCTGACGCTCAACCGACTGAGCCACCCAGGGGCCCCAAGAGTGATAATTTTTAAAGAGAGAGGTAGGAGATGTAAAAATTGTGGCTTTTCTTTTCCTTTATAATGTGCCCTGGTTAAATTTTTAGGAAAGTATTAGAATTAGATCTAGTTTCCATAGTTAAAGAATGAGATTGAGGAGTATTTCAGGATGATTTTATCATTAGAACTGAAGAACATTATTTAATTGAAGTCCAGTTGCACTTGAAGACTTTGTCAGGGGACACAGAAAGGTGTAAGTCATATATAAGCCATGGTCCTTGTCATCAGGAGCTGATGACTTTTTTAATACCAGCCTTCAAGCAATGAAGAATTTTAATGAGAAAATCTCGACCAGTTGCTCTGACCTCAGTGCAAAAAACCAAGGTGGGGGGCGAGGAAGCTGGCATGACCCAAGAGGTTTTTTATTAAGGGTATGAGAATATTTAAGCCTTTAAAACATTGGAATGGATTCTATAGTCCAGCCTCCTCTTTTAATAAAGCTGTTAAAAAGGGAGAAACTCTCAGATTTCTGAATGGGTTCATACTACTACAGACTAAGGAGAGGACTGGATGGTATATTTTAAGCTATTCATCTCTGTGACCTTGATTGTAAACAGTGCTTCCATGGTTCTAGAGTTCAACACCTACCCAGTCATCATACCACCTACTCTAGTGACCACCTTAGTTAGAAGGTACAGCTGGGATTAAGCATACTTCACCATCCATGAGCACAAGATGGTCCTACTGGAGAGCAAAAGGATGAAAAGAAAGGGTGTTCTGGTTATTTGGTTCATTAGGTTTTTCCAAATTTAGAGGGAGGAGGTTTTAGTCTATCATTTGTCATTCTGAATTCTCAGTTCCCCCAAAAGATGTTGAGGGATGAGTTTGAACCGAAATGTGGAAATTTGCATTGTGCTTTTCCCAAGAATAACATATTTTATACATTACTTTCTAACAAAAATATACGTTTTAAGAATTGTATTTGACCTAGACTCTAGAAAAAAAATTTATTGGGTAATATCAAATTAAACACGTTTTGTTCAGAAAACTGCCAGACACAGTTGTTTAAATATTCAAGAGAGGTGAAATAGGAATGCATGGCCCTCATCATAGAGGATACCTCTCATTTAGGAGTGAGAGGCAGTGTGGAATGATGAGTAGGAGCAAAAGCCTGACGCCAGGGTCCCTGGGTAGCTCAGTTGGTTGAGCATCTGAGTCATGATCTCCACTCAGGTCATGATCCCAGGGTTGTGGGATTGAGCTCCGTGACAGGCTCCATGTCAGTGTGGAGCCTGCTTAAGATTCTCTCTCTCTTTCTCTCTCTCCCTCTCCCTCTACCCCTTCCCCATTCATACATACTCTCTATCTCTCTCTCTCTCTCAAAAATAAAAAAATAAATAAAGAAGCCCTCAATTAAAAAAAAAAAAGCCTGATGCCAAAATTGATAGTTTTTTTCCTCTCAACTCTGCCACTTGGCATTTTTGGCCTTCAGAAAGTTATTTAACATCTCTGTACCTTTGTTTCCTCATCTGCATGAAGCTTTTTTGAAAGATTGGGTGCACATAGTTTAGACTATTATTAGTTTGTTTATTTTATTTATTTATTTTAAGTAGGCTCCATGCCCAAGGTGGGGCTTGAACTCATCACCCCGAGATCAAGAGTCACATGCTCTGGGACATCTGGCTGGCTTAGTTGGAGGAGTGTGTGACTCTTGATCTCTGGATGGTGAGTTAGAGCCCCACCTTGGGTGCAGACACTACTTAAAAAAAAAAAAAAAAAAGAGTCACATGCTCTACTGACTGGGCAGCCAGGTGCCCCTAAATTATTATTGGCTTAGAGCTATATGCTAGCAGCATGTGATGTCAGGACCAGTGGAAGACTAGCCCTTCTTTTACTGCCAGAGGATGGTTTAGGAATCTGCCTGTAGCTCTTTTGACAGCAGGCGACTTTCCCTCCAACATTGTGTTATGACCGTTTTCAAATATAACAAAATGTTTAAATAATTGTAGTGACTATCTACCACCTACATGGTAATCACCCAGGTTATTTGTTAACCTTTGGCAATCATTTCATACATTTTTTAATATGAAAATATTATATTTTCATATTAATATAATTTTATATAATATAATTTTAAAATTATACTTAACTAACAGCAGGGCCATAGAAACAGGTGTCTAACTCTTCTGTAGCTACAAATGCTTGTCAAAAGATACTGGACTGGGGCGCCTGGGTGGATCAGTCACTTAAGCATCCAACTCTTTATTTTGGCTTAGGTCATGATCTCACAGTTTGTGAGTCAGGATCTGCACTGACAGTGCAGAGCCTGCCTGGGATTCTCTCTCCCTGCTGTGCATGTACTCTCTCTATCTCTCAACATAAATAAATAAAAACTTAAAATAAAAAGATATGGGACTAATGGGGCACCTGCCTGGCTCAGTTGGTAGACTATGCAACTCTTGACCTTGGGGTTGTGAGTTCAAGCCCCACATTGGGTATAGAGCTTAGATTAAAAAGAATAGTGGGCTTAAAGATTTAAGGAGTGAATTTTCTCTTAATTGTTTATTGTATCAAATACAGTATTTTCAGTCCTTCATTATCACAGGGAGAGGATTGATATTTAAGCCTCCAGAAGCTTTTCAGCTTACCTACTGGAGAAAGCCCAGCAGTAGTTGAAACAGTATCCCCACCCCACCCCCACCCCCTACCTCCAGCCATACATCGCTGAAAAGGGCATGGCTCTGTGCCAAGACAGCAAGGAGAGCCTGATTCTCTCGTTGATTCCTGGCCTTTCCTTGGATGGTTCCTAGGAAGCAGAAAGGAGTGACTAATTTTTCCTTATTAGATTGGGAGGTCTGCTAAATGAGTCTGGAATGTGGACCTATCCATCCAGTCTTTCATTTATTCACTATAAGTAAGTACCTACTGTATACCAGGCACTGTCCTAGGCACAGATGGCTACCAACCAAATATGATGAGCCCCATGGGCCAGCAGGACAAAACCAGCTAAGTATATTTTCTAAACTTTGCTGGCACCTGTCCTAACTTCTGTGATTTGCCAAGTTTCTTCAACTGCACACACAGCATGGTTTGGGTCTAAACAAGGGCTCTTTTGAAGACCCTGCCCAAAGAGTCAGTAGAGGGAGATCTCACTAGATAATAAAAACGAGCTCTTTTGCAGATATGAGGCTGGAATTACACAACCCTAATTATAACCTATGACTTGAGCTTTATTGCCTCATTCCAGTCTCTCTTCAACTGCTGACCCTGTCATTCCTGCAAGCACAGCTCCCACTGAGGTTAATGGGAGTGTTATGTGAATGTAAGTTCTGTACTTTATCTTCTCCTGCTGAGCGAGCCTTGCTTGTCTTGGACTGATGACCGCACCAATCCCCTCCCCCAATGGGAACACGCTGGCCCCTCCTTTCATGGAGCAAAGCTATGGAGCAGTGGTATGACCCAGGTGAGGGGAAAACCAATTTGGGACCCAAATGTTCTGCCCTGATGCTACTCCATTAATGCTTCGTGTAATGGCACAGTGCCTCACACACTCTGTCCAGAAGCCAGAGAGAGTAAAATAGTAGAATGGTAAATTGATACTGTTCTGCGCGTACTGTAAGCCAGATTTGGATCTACTAACTTTTACCCAGGCTTCGGCCATTAACTTTCTTCTCATTTGTGGACTGAAAAGTGACACAGGAGACAGACAGCGGGCATTCTTTCTCGCTCTGGCTCTGCACTTGCCCATAAGAAAATCACGTGTCCACTCTGGGAGTCCCTTTCCCTATCTATAAACCAAGAGTGTTGAATGCCGTACACTCTACATTCCCTTCCAGGCTTGGAAACAGATGCATGGATCTAGATTCCGGAGAGGTCACAGTGCTTTTAAAAGCATTTGAATTAGTGGCCCCCACTTATGAGCCAGAAGATTTTACATAAAATATGAATTTCTGGCTTCTCTTGAAAAATCGGAAGTATTGGCATCATGACTCCTGCAATTGTGCACAGTCGCTGTGGCTGGAGTGAGTAATGGCTTCTCCTTAACACAGAGTGTGTCCTGTTCCACTCTTTGCCTTCAGCCCTATCCAGTCAACTTTACTGACCCCGGTAGACTTTTGAGTTTGTGGGCTATTGGACTAGAAAGAGCACAGTTACAACAAAGTTACAAGTGAGGGGTTTTCCCCCTATGATAGTTCAAGTGATGGCAGATATATGGCCTACTCTAGGACTGTGACTTATATATTTAATTCATTATAAGCAGAAGCCAAGAAGGGCACGTGCAGCTTTGCAGAGATGGTCGCAGGAGGGGACCAGAGCTTCGGAGCCGCTTATGGTAATTTGACATATAACTCAGAGCCTAATTGTGTCAGGTGAGGTGGCCTGGACAGTTTATTCTCTGTTCCCGGAGTTAACAAGCTTCCATCACATAACTTGCTTTGTGAATATTAAATGAACGTCCTTTGGAAAGCAAAGCCTCAAAAATGTCAAGTTGCTAGGGAGGAAAGGTTTGCGCAGCAAGTGCAGAAGGACTTGTGGGGCTTCTAGGCTTAGTCGTTAATCTTTTATTAACTGTCCTTATTTTCTTTTTCTTATTAACCTTATTATTCCTCTCAATTGGATCTAACCAGGGAAATGTTGTGACGGAGGCATTTTTATTTTTGCTTCTAAATAATGTAACAGGATGAACATAAGGGAAGGGAAACAAAAACGTAATATAAAAACAGGGAGTGGGACAAAACATGAGACTCTTAAATACAGAGAACAAACAGAAAGTTGCTAACTTACTTGGATGTAAATTAAACAATAAATTAATTAACTTAAAAAACAGCAAAAAAAAAAAAAGTAACAGGAGCCCATAAAGCTGATGCAACTTTTTAAAAATGGTGATTTTTTTTCAAGATAGTGAGGAAGATTCATTGTGGATATAAACCGTGCCAAATACCCCAAGTTGTCTCTTCACTGAAAATAACTCCCTTTTACCTCCTTCACAACGCTGATTTTTCTAAATTTACACAAGGGAAAACCAAGGCTGAGGATATTTAAATGACTTGCATGATGGGAGTTCAGCCTAAAAAGTATTGCGACCAATGCTAGAAGTAGGTCTGGTCTAATACTGTTGTATTATAGGGTTTGTCCTTACTCTCCTTTTGGGAATTCCCAAATTGAAAAAATATAGCAATTAAAAACGGAAATGGTTGCTATAAAAGTAAGGATAGGGTACAGGAGAAGGGTGTAATCCAGAAGGGATATATAGGGTCTTTCTCAACCAGGGGATGATTGCTTTACCATTATAAATTCTTACAAGGTGAACATAATCTTTGTCTGGGACTGTCCCAGTTTAAGCCTTAAACTAGGTTGATTATTAATAGTACCCTTTTTTCACTTTCAAACGGCTTCTGTTTTGGATGATAAAGGATATGGTCAGCTATTTTACATTTATGTCTTAGGCATTTTTATGCATGTTTATTATATGTCAAAACTTTTTTAGGAGTTTGACAAATGTAGCAGGACGTCTCAGCTGTGACCAAAAATGTTGGCCAACCTGGGAAAACGTAATGTTTGCTCTAAGACTCACAGTTACTGCCCAAACCACCAAGGCAGTAGCTGTGATTCAGGCATGGACAGAGGGTGTGGTATCCCATTTTTCTGGGGATTCCTGTGGCACGAGATAGCTATATCTGTTTCTTTGTCCTACATGTGGCTGGAGAAATAGTATGCCCTTTAGGTCTAATTGTGAAGGTCAGTCAAGATAACAGATGGGAAAGTGCTTTGTAAATCATGAAGGTTTTTTTCTACTTCGAGTGCCAGGAGTTTCCTAAATTCCTAAGTTGGCAGGTCCCCAGCATCACGACTGTGGCACCGTCAGTTAATCTCCCTATAACACAGCTCTTCTACATGTCATTTTTTATAGCTCCTGAGGGCCTACAGTATGAAATCCAAATTTCAAAACTTGGCATTCAATCCACCACAAACTGGCCCAATCAACCTTCCAACATCATTCTTGCTCTTTATGGGCTGTAGAACCCAAATCAACCACATGGTGTTCCAGTAAGGCTGCTCCCTTTGCAATCTCACTGCATGCTTTTCTCTCCATTTGGATGCCTTTTCCCTCTTTCTTCTCTCTCAGTCCCTTTGTCATGGACTGAATAGTTGTGTCTCCCCCCTCCCCCAACAACAATCCCAGTTCATATGTTGATGCCCTAACTCTCATATGTGGCTCTATTTGGAGATTGGTCCTCCAAAGAAGTAATTAAGGTTAAATGAATTCATAAAGATGGGGCCCTGATCCAATAGGATTAGTGTCCTTGTAACAAGAGACACCAGGGAGCTCATTCTCTCTCCTCACATTCAAATTCAGAGACAAAGCCATGTGAGGACAGGGAGGCCATCTGGAAGCCAAGAAGAGAGCTCTCACCAGAAACCAACCCTACAGGACCTTGATCTGGGGCTTCTAACACTCAGAACTGTGAGAAAATACCCAGTTTTTTTCCTCTTTTTAAGCTACCCAGTCTGCAATACTTTGTTACAGCAAGTTGAGCCCATTGAGACACATTTTTGGACTAGCTCTCATATTGGTCATATCTAAAACCTATCTATTCTTTAAGGACCAATCCCAAGGCTATGAAGTCTCAATTCCTCCACTTTATTTGTACTTCTTTTAAAGCTTTTGATATTCTATTCTTCATATGTCCTTTTTTAGCACACATTTCCTAACATCTTTACTGGTAAGATTTTTGAGGTAACCTCTGATTCAATATTAGAACTCTACAACACCTAACACAATGCCTGGAACTTATTAGAGATACAATATATATTAGATGAGTGAATGAATGAGTAAAAGAGAAAAAAAGAATTGGGGTAAGAAGATACACAATTTTATTTAAAATTTAAAGGGGAAACAGAATTGAGATGCAGTATTAATAAATGGGGAGAAATAATTTAAGTCTGGTGATATTTAAAATAAAACAAATAGGTATCTCAGAGGAACTAAACATAGAATTTTTTTTTCCACTGAGGTCTGACATATTATTTGTCTATAGACAGGGGGTCTGACTTATTGGAATAGATTTCTTGTTCCAGTTTCAGAGGATGTGGGAAAAAAAGACCATGGGAATGAGTTCAGCTGGTATGGGAAAACTGGCATTTTATGTCTGGAGTCATAATCATAAATTCCAGCTCTAGAATCAGACTCCTGCTGGTCTGAATCTCACGGGAGGGCTCAGAACTGGGTATTTGGGATCTGTTCTTTCCCCTGGGCTCCCATTCCTACTTACCAGCCTCGGGTCAGTCTTCCTTATCAATGGCCTCTTCTCACTCCCCAAATGTGTTTTTTTTTTAATGTTTATTTTTGAGAGAGCATGAGTGGGGGAGGGGGCAGCCAGAGGGGGACAGAGGGTCTGAAGCGGGCTCTGTGCTGACAGCTGTGAACTCATGAACCACGACATCATAACTTGAGCTGAGGTCGGAGGCTCAACCAACTGAGCCACCCAGGTGCTCCCCTGCCCCATCCCCACCAGCCCCAATGTGTTTTTAAAATTTAAATCTTTGAATAGGTGATATTCATATGGCTTGACATTTAAAAATTATTGAAGTGAAAAGTTTCCCCCAAATCATGACCTGGGGATTTTTGCCACGATGATGAGGATCTTACACCTTTGTCCAAGTCTGAGCTGGAGGCTGGAACCAGGATGGAACAGCAGTGAGAAAGAACATCCTAAAAGATTTTAGAAAACCCTGCAGTTGTGGGCCTGGCAGTCAGGAGGATGGGGGTCCGGGAGCAGGGCAAACAGTGGGCTTCTAGGCCCGAAACTTTCTCTGAGTAGCCCAGGTCAAGGGGACAGTGGAGGAAGGAAACAGGTGACCATGCAGAACACAGGAGACCTCTGGGGTTGCCCCACGGAAGGGTCAGGAGGGGCAGGTTCCCTGGGAAAGGGTAGTGGTGGTGTAGGGTGCCGTCCAGCGCCTAAGGCCCTAGAGCTTTGGGGAGGGGTGGGAAGGGCAGGAGGGGGCTCCCTTGCACCTCCCAGAGTGCCTAACTAGAGACTCAGAATTCCCAGGAAGGCTGCACCCACGGAGCTTAGGCCCATATCAGGGGAGGAAGCTTTTCTCAAAACTTCATCACAAAGCTGCTTTTGTCTTCCTCTTTTTGCCCCACTATGTCCAGAAAAGATCTAGAAAAGGAGGGAAACTAGGAAAGCCTGAAACAAAGTTTGAAAAGTCCTGTAGAAAAGGTAAATGGCATTGCTGATTTGATTTGATTCTTGATTCTGGCTTTTTTGTTTGTTTGGGTCTTTGTTTTTGGCCCACTGATGTGAAGAGTTTTCATTCGAGCCACAAGAGTACTATGCATTTACACAAGTGAACAACGTTGCTGCAGGGGGAGCAGATTTCGTTCTAGGGAAAGTCTGGGTAACTCCAGTATTTGCCCAGTTCCTATTTTTCCTCAGAAGACCTAGCGCTTGGGTGTGATTCAAACATTGCCGTTGAAGCTCTAATTTTGAATACTTTTCTAAAACCATAGGTGATTTTCTGGGGGCAAAGATAAGGCTTCTCTGTAAAATTTGAGATTTATGTTGAAAAACAAAATGTATAGAGAGCCCTTTGGTGTTTCACTTGCGATCTGTAAGAAAGTCAAACTCGAAAAGACTTTTAGGTCTGGATGGAGTAAATCCTGGACTCAAATCCTGGAGTCCTCACACATGGGAGTTTATCCTTTGCAGATGAAAGAATTGAGTAGCCGCTCTTCCCCTTTAGGAGCCAGGGATGGATTCTGGTAAGAGAGGGTTAGTTAGGGAAGGTATTTGCTACCAAGCTCTGGCTTTTCCTGAATGACTTGCTTAAGGTCAAAGTCAGAACCTGTTTGGGATTAGACACCTGTGCCCCCCACTTAGCAATCTTGGGCCTTGTGTAGCCCTTTTTGGAGGTGAGATATTATCAGAGTTTTACTATATCCCCCCCTCCCCCGATTTAAAAAGAGATCCCTAGAAGCAAGTGTTGCCCTTGACCTCCATTCATGCAGATGGACAGACTGGGAAGCCCCTGAAAGTGGTGATAAGCCTGCACCAGCAACCCCTCAGTAAAGACAGAGGGACTCCCTTGAGCTAAAAAGCCTCCAAACTTGAAGGAAGATCCTTCTTTCTGAGGGAAATTTACTTGGCTTAGGTATCTAGATTGCTCTGTGTCTTGGATGTACGTGAAGAAGATGACCTCCTTGACCTTGGCGCCACTCAGGATAAGCATCACTCAGTGATCCCCTTGTGAATTTGAGCTTGGTTTATTTTACATTTTAAGTTGTCCTGGCGGATCCCTTCTTACATATTTGCAACAAAGTCCTGAATTTCTTGTTTCTAAATTGCTGAATGCCACACTTTCCTGACTGTTGTACAATGCACCGGAAATATCTGTAGGTTTGTCAAACTCTCCCCTGCCCCCTTCTCCACGCTTATTTCAATAGTGTATATTCAGCATTTTCAAGCTGTTAATGGTCTTCCTCTTAGTTCCCTTAAACACACTTGAATGCATGCTTTTTAAGAAGTGAAAAGAGTTTCATTTTCAATCAGCGGATTTAGGAGGACCATATCTATCTTTAACCTTTGTCAGATAGCCCTGAAAATCTCAACCCTTTTTTCCAAAATTTTGATAATGCTGTTTTTATAAATGCATGCTAAGTGTGTGAATCAGATTCTTTTCATCTGAACTTATTTTTTAAATATAGCAGTGAGAGAATTGGGAGTAGGCGGAGGATTGCCAGAAACTGAAGGCCTGGAAAATAGAGTCAGGGACATTATTTGGAATGATCAGAATAAAAATTCTTTCATTTCTTTAACATTCTACAAATGAATGTTTGTAGGAGTGAACAAAACAGACAAAATCTTTGCCCTGGGGAAGCTTGAGCTCTGGTAGAACGAGACAGATAATAAACAAAATTAAGGTAAATAAAGCAGAGATGGAGTATAGGGAGTGTTCGCTTGTGAGTTTATAAAAAGGTGGCCCTTGAAGGGCACTTGGGTGGCTTAGCCAGTTGAGTGTCTGACTCTTGATTTTGGCTCAGGTCATGATCTCATGGTTCGTGAGTTCAAGCCCCAGGTTGGGCTCTGTACTGGCAGCATGGAGCCTGCTTGGGATTCTCTCTCTCTGCCCCTACCTGTTCACGTTCTCTCACCCTCTCTCCCTCTCTCAGAATAAATAAATAAACTTAAAAAAAAAAAGGTGGCTTTTGAGCAGTCTTAGAGGGGGACTGATGGGCTATGCTGTGAACTGGGGAGAGAGTCCCAGGCACGGGAAACAAAGAGCAAGTGCACAGGCTCACAGAGGAGCATCCCTGGAGTGAATGATAAAAACAGCTAGGAGAAGCCTGCTGGAGCAGCAGGTGATGGGGTCAGAGAAATAAGGGGAGGCAACATACCTTTTCCAGGCTTGTGGGATATTGTAGGTATTGTGGCCTTTACTGTGATAGGATGGGAAGCCAGATGGGGATTTCAAACAAAGCAACAGGATCCGACTTAACAAGACCACCTCTGGCTGCTGGGCTGAGAAGGGGCAGGGGCAGATGTGGAAGAGGAAAGAGCAGCTAGGAGGCCATTGCTATTACCCTACCAGAAATTAATCAGAAACGTCTGACTGGTTTACAAAAGGGAAGAAAATGTGCTTGCAGAATACCAAAAAAAAAAAAAAAAAAAAAAAAAAAAAAAAGGAAATAGTAATTATATATTTGGATGTTTAAGTTGCAAGAACAAGACCAATTTGGCAGTTACTTTGCTACAGTGCCTCCTCTAGACAGTGGTTTGGGAGTCCTGGGGAACTAGATCTTCGGGATTTTTTTCTCCTGAGTGACCCATGAACCTAGCAGGGTTTGGTCAGTGTGATTAAGAAGCAGCCTTTATGTGTGTCTTAGGATGTCTGCCCCCTCTCATTTCCCAAACTTTCCTGGGTGCTTGTTGGAAACACAGATTCCTATGTCCTACCCCTTCAGTGAGTATGGAATGGGGCCCAGGAATATATATACTTTCATCAAGAATATGAGAGAAATATATGTTTTTAAATTTTTAATGTTTATTTATTTTTGAAGGGGAGAGAGACAGAGTGTGAGCAGGGGAGGGGCAGAGAGAGAGGGAGATACAGAATCCAAAGCAGTCTCCAGGCTCTGAGCTGTCAGCACAGAGCCCGACACGGGGCTTGAACTCACAAAGTGTGAGTCGGACATTTAACCGACTGAGTCATCCAGGTGCCCCTGAGAGAAATCTTTTTTGATAATTTAGGTAAAATTGGTATATAACATATATATTTCAGGTGTACAATTTTATAATTTGATATTTGTATATTAAAGTGATCACTGCCATAAATCTAGTTACCGTTCACCATACAATTGAGATCTTTCAGGTAACCATCAGTCTGTCCTCTGTATGTATGAGTCTGTTTTTGTTTTGTTTGTTCATTTTGTTTTTTAGATTTCACATATAAGTGACAAATCATAGTGTATTTGTCTTTCTTCTGTGATTTATTTAACTTAGTATAATACCCTCAACGTCCAGTTATTTTGTCACAAACAGCAAGATTTCCTTCTTCTTCTTCTTCTTCTTCTTCTTCTTCTTCTTCTTCTCCTTTTCTTCTTCCTTTTTTATGACTGAGTACTATTCCATTGTGTTTCTGTATCTTGGCTATTGTAAATAACACTTTTATGAATATAAGAATGCATATATCTTTTCAAATTAGTGTTTTTGTGTTCTTTGGCTAAATACTCAGAAATGGAATAGTTGGGTATACAGTGGTTCTATTTTTAATTGTTTGAGGAATCTCCATACTGTTTTCTGTAGTGGCTGCACCAAGTCGCATTCCCACCAACAGTGTATGAGGGTTTTTTCCTCCACATCCTCTCCATCACTTGTTATTTCTTGTCTTTTTGGGAGTAGCCATTGTAACAGGTGTAAGCTGATATTTCATTGTGAATTGGATTTGCATTCCTCTGATAATTAGTGATGTTGAACATCTTTTCATGTGCCTGTTGGCCCTCTGTATGTCTTCTTTGGAAAAATGTCTATTCAGATCCTCTGCCCATTTTTAAATTGGGTTGTCTGGCTTTTTGTTGTTTCTATTGAGTTGTGTGAGTTCTTTATATATTTTGGATATTTGGATATTAAAGCCTAATCAGATAAGTGATTTGCAGGGGCCCCAGGTGGCTCAGTTGGTTAAGTGTCTGACTGGATCTCAGCTCAGGTCTTGATCTCAGGGTCATGAGTTCAAGCCCTGCCTTTCGCTCCATGCTGGGAGTGGAGCCTACTTAAAAAAAAAAAAAAAGAAAAACAAAAAAAGATATGTGATTTGCAAATATCCTCTTCCTTTGAGTAGGTTGCCTTTTTGTTTTGTTGGTTTCCTTCACAGTGCTGAAGGTTTTTGGTTTGTTGTAGTCCCATTTGTTTATTTTTGCTTTTGTTTACCTTGCCTTTGGAGTCAGATTCAAAATTAAAAACAAATCACTAAAATCAATGTCAAAGAGCTTGCCACCTTTTCTTCTCGGAATTTCATTTAAGTCTTTAATCCATTTTGAGTTAATTTTTGCATATGGTATAAGATGGTGGCTTAGTTTCATTCATTTGTATGTAGCTGTCCAGGTTTCCCAACACCATTCTTTGAAGAGACTGTCCTTTCCACATTGGATAGTCTTGGTTCTTTTGTCCTAAACTAATTAAACCATATATGTGTGGGTTTATTTCTGGGCTCTCTATTCCATTCCTTTGATCTCTGTGCCTTTTTCATGAGATTACCACATTGTTTTGATTACTCTAACTCCGTGGCATAGGGAGGGCATTCTTAGGACTCGGAAAGGTGGGGAAACTTCTTCCCTATAACCTCCCCACTTCTAACACAGCCTTTGGGGTTTGCAGACCTAGAAGTCTTGCAGGGTGACCATATGGCCGGCAGGTGGCGCCACCTTACCACAAGCGGCAAAGTGAGAGCATCCCGTAGGGAGAAGTGAGGCTCCAGAAAAAGCTGGTCGATAGATGTTGGGGCCACCAAGCCACCGCTTATCCCGGGCGGAGCGGCGCGCGCTAGTAGAAGAGGGTAGCATGGCCGGTGTCCCGGCTTTTCAGGCAAATGTGCACCTTAAGCCCTTCCTAGTCGGTTTCTCGCGCTCCTGGGGCAGCCCTCTCCGCACGAGCTTTGGACACTGCGGGAGCTTGCAATGCAGAGCAGCGAAAACTGACCGCCTAGCGCCCCAGGGCATTAGCCCAACACTGCCTAACCAGGTGCGGGCATCTACTACCGAGGCCCCTCGGGGAGCACCAGACCCACTGACGGCTCCTTTTCATTGGCAGCCAGACTGGGGGCCCCCGCCCCTTTTCGTACAGCTCTCATCTGTGACTGGCTCTCGGGCCCCAACTGGCCACACCTCCTCCCCTCGCACATACACAAGAGTCACGCGCCTTTCAGTTGGAAACTTGGCGTGCTGAGGGGGACGGCGGCCTTCACTGCCCCACCCACTTACCTTGTCATTGGTCCGCGGCTCCCCTCACGGCCACGCCCCCATTCCTGCCCCCTGGCTGGGAGGGCGGGCACCCGTTCGTGATTGGCTGCTCCGCCTGCCTCTCGCGGGAGCCGCTGGCGCTTTCCCCTCCCTTCTCCCCCTCCCTCGAGTGTCCAGGTTCCTCAGCTAGCTCAGGCCGGGTCAGTGTCAGTCAGGGAGCCGGAGTGCCGAACGGCGTGTGCGGACGCTCCGCTGCAGTCTCGCCCAGGGGCCGGTGCCTGCGCTCGCGCCGCCGGGTGGGAAGGATGAAGCCGCAGCTGGAGCAGCCACCCTATGATTGGCTGTGGCGCTTGTGAACCCGAAGTAAAGATGGCGGGCGGGCAGGCAGCCGCCGCACTGCCCACTTGGAAGATGGCGGCGCGCCGCAGCCTCAGCGCCCGCGGCCGGGGGGTCCTGCAGGCGGCGGCCGGGCGGCTGCTGCCGCTGCTACTGCTGAGCTGCTGCTGCGGCGCGGGCGGCTGCGCAGCAGCGGGCGAGAACGAGGAGACGGTGATCATCGGCTTGCGGCTGGAGGACACGAACGACGTGTCGTTCATGGAAGGGGGGGCGCTGCGAGTGAGCGAGCGGACCCGGGTCAAGCTGCGGGTGTACGGGCAGAACATCAACAACGAGACGTGGTCCCGCATCGCCTTCACCGAGCATGAGCGGCGGCGCCACAGCCCGGGCGAGCGCGGGCTGGGGGGCCCTGCGCCGCCAGAGCCGGACAGCGGCCCCCAGCGCTGCGGCATCCGCACCTCAGATATCATCATCTTGCCCCACATCATTCTCAACCGCCGTACATCGGGCATCATTGAGATCGAGATCAAACCGCTGCGCAAGATGGAGAAGAGCAAGTCCTATTACCTGTGCACATCGCTCTCCACGCCAGCCCTGGGCGCCGGCGGCCCGGGGTCCGCGAGTGGCGCCGTCGGGGGCAAGGGCGGCTCGGGGGTGGCCGGGCTCCCGCCGCCCCCGTGGGCCGAGACCACCTGGATTTATCACGACGGTGAGGACACCAAGATGATCGTGGGCGAGGAGAAGAAGTTTCTGCTGCCCTTCTGGCTGCAGGTGATCTTCATTTCGCTGCTCCTGTGCTTGTCGGGCATGTTCAGCGGCCTCAACCTGGGGCTGATGGCCCTGGACCCGATGGAGCTGCGCATCGTGCAGAACTGCGGCACCGAGAAGGAGAAGAATTACGCCAAGCGCATCGAGCCCGTGCGCAGGCAGGGCAACTACCTGCTGTGTTCGCTGCTGCTGGGCAACGTGCTGGTCAACACCACGCTCACCATCCTGCTCGACGACATCGCCGGCTCCGGCCTCGTGGCGGTGGTCGTCTCCACCATCGGCATCGTCATCTTCGGGGAGATCGTGCCCCAGGCCATCTGCTCCCGGCACGGCCTGGCTGTAGGGGCCAACACCATCTTCCTCACCAAGTTTTTCATGATGATGACCTTCCCCGCTTCTTACCCAGTTAGCAAGCTGCTGGACTGCGTCCTGGGCCAGGAGATAGGCACTGTCTATAACCGGGAAAAACTGCTGGAGATGCTTCGGGTCACCGACCCCTACAACGACCTCGTTAAGGAGGAGCTGAACATCATCCAAGGGGCGCTGGAGCTCCGCACCAAGACAGTGGAGGACGTGATGACTCCGCTCCGAGACTGCTTCATGATCACCGGCGAAGCCATTCTGGACTTCAACACCATGTCGGAGATCATGGAGAGCGGCTACACTCGTATTCCAGTATTTGAGGGGGAGCGCTCCAACATCGTGGACCTCCTCTTTGTCAAAGACTTGGCCTTCGTGGATCCAGATGACTGTACTCCCCTGAAAACCATCACTAAATTTTATAACCACCCCTTGCACTTTGTTTTCAATGACACCAAGTTGGACGCTATGCTGGAGGAATTTAAGAAAGGTGGGAAATTTTGGTATCTTTCATTGGCTTGCTCTTTCTCTCTCCATCCTCCTCCCTACTTGAGCTCTCCACCCTCAGACCAACCCCCCAAGGCGAGTTGACCGGAATTTCTCCTCTCTCTTAATTGCAAAGTTGAAAGGGTGGCGTGGATTTGGGGATGGATTGAACTAGGGAGCGCTTCTAGGTTTTTTAAAAGCACAAGACTACTATCATTTGCTTGTTCACATTTCAAAACGCAGGCTTCTCTGTTTTCTGTGCATGATGCTGCCAGTCCTCTGGTCTTACGGGGTTTGCTGCATTCATTGCCGGGGTTTTGAATGAGTAGGTGCAAGTAGGAGCCAGCTAATGCCATGCTGTGCCATCTGGTTGACATGTACCAATCTCGGGCATCTGGAAAACATTTGAATGGTTTTCCTAAACTCAGTACAATCTTTTTTCTCCTCCTCAAACATTGACTGATGTTTCAGAGATTGGAAGTGCATTTTCAGTAGCTCTGTTCCTGGTTGTCCGGCCAGCTGTGGGGCAGGTTGAGCTCTGCCTTTGAGGATAGGGAATGGGGGTCAGCCAGGTATCATCAAAAAGATTCAGTCATTTGGATGTGACTTACCTTGGCTAGAAAAGAGGGTATTTAAAAAAAAAAAAAAACTTAAGTTAGTTACTAATATATAACTTGGAAAGACTAGAGGTAAGTTAACCTTTTATGAGGCTATCTTGCCTGGCTTTCTTTACTGTTTGTTTATATTTATCTGACAAATGAAATTTCCCAAACCACATGTGGTTTGGGCGGAAATCTTGAACCTTTAACAATGGGATGACTCCCTCTATTGTGGTTTATTTATTTCTCAAGTTTTTCTGGTTTAAAAGTGTTCTTTTTAACCTTGATCATTTGATATATTAAGTTGAAGCATTTCTTCAAGTCAGTGTTTACTGTTGTAGGTAGTTTTAACATGGAAGAGAAATCCACAGCCTGATGTGCTCACCTTTCTTGCATGATGGTATTTTTTGATTGTTTTAACATGGAAGAGAAGTCCACAGCCTGATGTGCTCACCTTTCTTGCATGATGGTATTTTTTGATAGTTTTACCATGTAATGAACCGGCAAATAGCAACTCATGCTGTTATTACTGAAATTCTGTCTTTAAAGAAAGTTTCCAGTAAATAGCATTGTTATTTGAAGACCAAGGGCTGCTGAGCTGTTTCATTGCTATGGTGCTAGTGCAGGTATTAAAATGTGTATGTAACCTTTAATGACCTGCTAGTCCTCAAAACTAAGTTTTCCTTCTTCAAATGGAGTTTTGAGCCCTCCTAACATCTCTCCACTGGAAAAAGCTTCGTGTAGATGGTGACAACTCACTGGACGTGGTGATCTGAACATCCCCAGAGCGCGTGTGGTTGCCCTAATTCCATTTTCCTGGCTGAATGGTGTCCTCTCTGGAACGGGATCACACTGCAGTAATTTTCAGATAAAGGAATAGAGCAGAATGTGCCTCAGAGATGGGTAATTTGCATTTAAAAGCAGAAGGAGATTCTTCTGGATTCTTAAACAGTAAAAAGAAAATGTCCATTATCTCTAGGTGACAGAGCTGCTTTTTGGGGGGGTGTCATTATCCCTTCACCGTGGAGTTGTTAATTAGAGCATCTGACCAATCTCTTCTTTCATTTTACAAGAACATCTCTAGTACAGAAAGATACCTAGCAGTGCTTAAAAATACCTCTGAAATACTTTATTTTCTTCCTATGGCTAAATTTTGCAACATTGAGACAGATAATTTATTCTGTGTTTTTTTTTTATTCCGAATTTTTGCACATCTGCTGATGGATTGAAACACCAGTGTGTCCTCCCTGCTGAAGCCTTTCTTCACTTCCTATCTTTTTTTTTTTTTCTTGGAGGATTTAGCTCTTTACCTTACAACTCATTGATCTTGCCCCTACCTCAATTTCAAAATTTGCATTATTTTGAAACCTGTTTTTGGTTGTCCTTGAGCAATATTCCTATTTATTCCCTGTGGTTTATTTTTTCAGGAGGAACTTTTTTCTCCCCAGCATTGTCTCCCACAGTACCTTTAGATAACTGAATTCCTAATATTTTCCCATGCATTTTTGAAAAATAGTGCACAGGACTTTTTGTCCTTAACTGAGTGATGTATTTGGTTAAGAAGAGAGTACAGGTTAAAGGTATGCCTAAGTCAGTGGCATATTTGGTAGAACAGGCAAAGACAGTTGGTTGCAAATGGGAAATTTCGGCCATAGTCTTAAAAGGATAGAGTGGGTGTTTGTTACTTACACTGTAGGAACAATTTACTTTTCACCTTCCCTTTCTTGATTTTTTTTTTTTTTTGAGGAGTTTGGGGCCACTTTCACCTTACTAACAGCTGTGTTAGTTCTTTCTTCACCATGAGTTAAAATATTTCACCAGATACTGTTTTCTTTATTTTCTAATTCAATTTGAAATAATGTGAGCAGTTAACCTTTATTGTTTTTTCTTCATTGAATAATGGTGTGTGGGATGGTCTGAAGCCTTTTTCTTCCTCTCTTTCCCTCTTTCTCCTAACAATACCAACTATGACTCCCAAACTGTTAGATCATTAATCCAGATCTCATTGAAAATTGCCCTTCCCAACTAAGAGTGTCTGCCCTGAAGTCTTTTCTGAATAGAGCTGTACATCACTGGTGGGAGTTATGCTTTACTGAGGAGGAGTAAGGTTCTCAATGTGAAAAGAAATGAAAAGCTACCTCTACAGAAGTGTATGTGAATGTCATCTTTCTACTGATTAGAACTTTTTGCCTGGCCACCTGGAAACTCTTAGCTTTCCTTGAGGTTGGAAGTCAGTAATTACACTAATTTTAGACTTAGCTATTGTTTATTTACTGTGCCAGGTACAGGGCTGAATGTTTTACCTGAATTACCTTGCTTAAATCTCCTAATGGCTGAGCAGAGCATTTTCTCCATTTTACAAAGGAGGAAATTGAGGCTTAGGTTACAAGATTTGTTCAAGGTCACACAGCACTTTGTTGATTTGGGTTTTAGCTCAGGGCTGTGCAACAGCCAGACGTGAGCTCTTAACCACCCTGTGCTTAGCCATTATGCTGGTTGCCTTGATTCTGATCTTACATTTCTATTTTGAGTGTGAAGTTTGGTCTTTTGTCAAAACATTTTGCTTCAGAGCTTGTTGGGCAGCAGACACAGAAATGTACTGAAACATGTACGTGACTTTAAACCTAGTGCTTCTGTGATGCTATACATAACAGTTGGTTTTCCCACTTTTGCCATTAAAACCAGTTTTTTGGCCTGTGTGACCCAAATTCTAAAGAAATCTATTTCCATGCTAAGCGTCGAGTTTCATTTTGAAAATGTTTTATACTGACATAGTATGCTAGTTATACATTATAGTGGAATTAATGGAATACTCTACAGCTGTTTTTCTAATCGCTGAAGTATGTAGTCATGTTTCATTCTTGTTTCTTATCTGCTTCTGTTGCAAGGATGACTCAAACTCTGTTTTGTGGTTTAATCATGATTTTATTTGCATTTTTGTAAATGCCACCTATATAACAATTAGTTGCTAATGAGCATCCTCTACCACTCTGCCCCTCTGTGCTCCATTCAGTCTTTCTCTTTTTCTTTTGTTACTTTCGTACTTGTAAGCCTAAATAAGAGCATAAAAGTAAACCTCATGAGGAGATTATGAGAATTCCAGAAAAACTGTCTGAAGCAAAAGAGTTCAGAGGGAAGAAAAGCTAAATTGAAGGTTGCTGCCTTCGTATGCAGAAAGGACACTAGGGGTTCTCCATGGACCTGAGGAAACCTTCCTTATAAGACATTGTGGACTCTTGGCCACCGAGTTGACTGTACAGGGGTTGAATTTGAAGAATTAGTAACCAGTTATTGTTGCTTTGTTTTGTTTTGTTTTGCGTTTCCTTTTGGTTTGTAACCATTGCATTCCAGTACTGCAGGGAATGCAGTTTTATAGCTGCTGGGGACTTAGGCAGGCTTCCGTCTAGCTTTTTCTTACCTGGGACTGGGTAGCATCACCAGATAATGCTCTTTGCAGAGAAGGATGCAATGTGTAGTTTTCACTTAAAACTTTAGGTTAAGCAATTCTGTCTTCCTCTAACACAAGTCTTTTCATATCAGTGTGCTGAGAGTTTAATGTTGAAAACTTTCTTCACCAAAGAAAGTGTTCTACCTGCCCAGAATCAAGGAGGATGTTTATATTCTTGTTGAAAGGTATGAATGATGTCAGGGATGGGTGGGTGGATATTTGCTTCTGTGATCTTGTATGTTTATTAATTTTTTCCAGTAACAATGTTAAACTATTATAATTTTGTGTATCTTTAGATCATCAATATGAAATATCCAGATAGTATAGAATCAGAGGTGGAAGGGAGGCAGCTTGAGGATCGAGGATCCTCTCCTCCAGTGTTTGTGAAACTTACCAAATGATAAGAACTACTTGAGTCACTTATTTTTGTTAAAGTTTACTTATTAATTTATTTTGAGAAAGAGAGAGTGCGAGAGAGAACATGAGCAGGGGACGGTCAGAGAGAGAGGGAGAGAGAGAATCCCAATCCACAGCGTGGAGCGCGACGCGGGGCTCAAACTCCTGAACCGTGAGATCATGACCTGAGCTGCAGCCAGGAGTTGGATGGTTAACTGACTGAGCCACTCAGGCACCCCTGGATCACTTTTTAAGAATAAGGTCCTAGGCCTTACTGACAGATGTCCTGAGCCAGAATCTAGGGAAGGAGACTTGAATGCATATGTTAACAGTTACCTTATGGATAGGTGAATTTTGAAAACATTGGTCTAGTCAACCTCGTGAATATGGAGAGTAAATCCTGAGAAGGAAAGAAAGTTAAGTGACTTGCTTAGGGCTACCCACCTAGCCAGTACCATCGACATGACTAGAATCCATGTCCCTGTTTCTAGACTGGAGTGCTTTCCACTCCATTGGGCAGGCCTTCTGGTCCCAAGTTAAAGGTATTCTGGTCAGAGTTAAAGGTAGCTTCATCATTGAAAAAGCAAATATTCAGGTTTGCCATTGGTTTCTGCCCCACGATTATTGATGTCAATATTTTTTGACATCCTGGATTTAAGCCACCTTTGACAGGCATTTCGTTACACAGAAAATAAATCTGAACGTGTGAGTTTTGAGTTTTTTTTGAATGTTTGTTTATTTTTTGAGAGAGAGAGAGACAGAGACAGACCGAGTGCAAGTGGGGGAGGGGCAGAGAGAGAGGGAGACACAGAATCCAAGGCAGACTCCAGGCCTGAGCTGTCAGCACAGAGCCTGATGCAAGGCTCGAACCCACGAACCATGAGATTGTGACCTGAGCCAAAGTCAGATGCTAAACCAACTGAGTCACCCAGGCACCCCACTTTGATTGAATTTTTAACTCTGCTGAGGTCAAACTAGGAAAATATTTTAAGAAATGGGTATTGGGGCATCTGGGTGGCTTATTCAATTGAGTGTCTGACTCTTGATTTCTGCTCAGGTTGTGATCTCACAGTTGGTGGGATCAAGACCCTCGCTGGGCTCTGTGCTGATGGCATGGAGCCTGCTTGGGATTTGTACTCTCTCTCTCTCACCCCCCCTCTCTGCCCCTCCCCCGCTTGCACATGCGCTCCCTCCCTCTCTTAAAATAAATAAAAACTTAAATAAAAAAAAAATGGATATTGAGATTGCTTGAAGTCTCAGTAGTTAACTATAAGGTGTTTCTTTTGAGTTAACTCGTTTTGGATATCCGTGAATGATGTGTTTTCTTTTTGGTTGTTTCTTCTATAAGAGTAATGAAGATTGGATTTGGGACTTTAGAGTGAAACTTCTTTGGCTCTTTTAATTTTTGTTCACAGTATAAGTCTGTAAATTCCCATTGGAATATTCATCAAAGCCCTTGGGGTATGCGTCCCATTCATGCATCTATCTGTCCTGTGTGTCCTTTCTTTTTTCTTTCTTCCTTTTTTTAAAATAATATAAGTTCTTACAGGGAATCATGCCTGATTTGGGAAGGTTATTTGTGATAATAGGACCATGGAAGCTTGAGCATAGCTTTTTAGGCCAGGAGACACCATAAGTGAATACTAGCTCTCACTTAGTAAGATTTGGACCAAACATGGAAGGGCCTCATTCTGCTTTTTCTCTTGGTTTTTGTGGGGATTACGTACTACGTGCCTCTCCTCACAAAGAGCTGAGAATTATTTACATTTTGAAACATTTCAAACTACTGGGAGGGACCAGTTAATATTAATTATTAGCAAATCTAAACACAATTTAAAATATCATTAACCAGGAAAACCCACAAAATAGACTGAGCCAACATAATATTTATGGTTTTATTTGTTCTTTAAATACGTAGACTTTAAAAAACAAACCTCTGGAATCCAATTAGATATTTACTTTAGTTCTGTATAAAGTAGTATATTTCTTTGTAAGGGGCCCTATCTTCTAAACACGTATATGTAACTGGTAGTAAACTTCAATTCTAGTAAGCTTTGCTTAGAATATAAAGAATGTTTATTAAACTAAATACATGGAAATGGATGACTAGGATTGAATACAATTTATTTTAATATTATCTTTTCACCTGCTTTTTCTCAGAACACAAACCAGAAATCCCAATCCTACCAATATTGAAAAAGAGAGACACCTGGGATGCTTGGCTGGCTCAGTCGGTAGAGCATGCAACTCTTGATCTTGGGGTTGTGAGTTTGAGACCCATGTTGGGGTGTAGAGATTACCTAAAAAAATATTAAGCCTTAAAAAAAGAAAAAGAGAGACATTAAAAAGTATTCTTTCTTTCAACATCACATACACTGGCAACTCTGGAATGCTGACGCAGACTTTGGAAGGGGGAGCTAGGGGACTAATAACAAGCACCCACTGTACATGATATGCTTATTAGATTGGCTTAGGGGTTGATGAAGATAATGGGGGTGCTGACTCTCCCCCTATTTTATATTAGTGCTACCACTGATTGTAAACACTGCTGTAATGATGGGGAGATCCTCATTTCTTCGTACTTAACCACCTCCCGCCCCTTGCTGTCAGACCTAGGTGGGAATATTTCTGTCTTTGAATTTACATCCTGTGGGGAAGATACTACTTGCTAATGCACAGGTTAAGAAAGATGTGCTCTTCCTGGATCTACTTTGGACAAGTAACTTACTCTTTTTAAGCCTCTGTTTTTTCCACAGTAAAATGGGATATTTTCTGACTCATAAGGTGCTTAGTAAGAATTAATGTGGTAATGAATGTAAAAATGCTTCTAGTAGTACCTGGCACTTAGTGCTCAGTTAACCATTATTTTTGTCATGATGATTCTGTAGGCAAGAGCATTGTAGGCATTGTTCTTGGTCTTTCTCTAGACTAGGTATTGCCAGTCAGGAGACACCTTGAGCCGTCTGTGTTCATAGTTGTTAAGGATGTCCAAATCTTGAAAGTGGTTAATTATTGTAGGTTTTTTCTTTTTATTGTGATTGAATTTTAGGCTCTGTTCTTTTCTAACAGTTGCCGTTACCGGGTAAGATAGCCACTTGCCTACATATTTTGAAGGAAAACAGAACAATCAATTACATGTTCTACCCTCCTTAGAGTAAGAATACTGAATTAAAAAATTTCTCCATTCTGGGACGCTTGGGTGGCTCGGTCAGTTAAGCGTCTGACTTCGGCTCAGGTCATGATCTCGAGCTTTGTGAGTTCGAGCCCCGCGTTGGGCTCTGTGCTGACAGCTCAGAACCTGGAGCCTGTTTCAGATTCTGTGTCTCCCCCTCTCTGCACCTCCCATTCTCATGCTCTGTCTCTCTCTGTCTCTCAATAATAAATAAAAATTAAAAAAAATTCTCTATCCTGGGTAGTATCAAAAAGACAAGAAATAGCATGAGGATGTGGAGAAAAACGAACTTGTGTGCACTGTTGGTGGGAATGTAAATTGGAGCAGCCACTATGGAAAAAAGTATGGAGGTTCTTCAAAAAATTTAAAATAGAAATAAATACCATATGATCCAGTAATTCCACTGCTGAGTATTTACCCAAAGAAAATGAAAACACTAATTCAGAAAGATATAAGCGCTCTGTTTATTGCAGCATTATTTACAGTAGCCAAATTATGGAAGCAGCCCAAGTGTCTATTGATAGATGAATAAAGGAGACATACATACAATGGAATATTACACAGCCATAAAAAAGAATGAAATTTTGCCATTTGCAGCAACATGGATAGATCTAGAGGGTATAATGCTAAGTGAAATAAGTCAGAGAAAGATGAAGACCATGTGATTTCACTTATATGTTGAATCTAAAAAACAGAACAAATGAACAAACAAACAAAAAAGCAGGAATAGACCCATAAGCACAGAGAAGAAACTGGTGGTTACCAGAGGGGAGGAAGCTGGAGGGTAGACAAAATGGGTGGAGGGGAGTGGGAGGTACAGGCTTCCAGTTATGGAATGAATAAGTCACAGAGATGATAGGTACAGTGCAGGGAACATAGTCATTGGTATTGTAATGGCATTGTATAGTGACAGATGGTAGCTATGCTTGTGGTGAGCATAGCATTATGTATAGAGTTGTCAAATCACCACGTTGTACACCTGAAACTAATGTAATGTGTGTCAACTATAATAATAAAAATCTTCATTCTCTTGGACTAAGTGACTAAAAAGGACAACAAAGTTTAAAAGAGAGAGAGCAAGTGCTCATGGATTTTAGAAGCCCTTGAATAACCAAAGTTTGAAGACTAAAAGGAAGATCTCAAATTACTTTGAGAAAATCATTTCATATTGATTATATCAAAAACATAAAAAATGGTAATGTCTAATATAGCAAATTTTTGTTGCTTATTGCAGTGCAAATCTGTAGTACTTTTGGAAGGCAACCAGAAGTCATTAAAATGTCCTACCCTATGTTTCAGTGATTTATTCCCCTCTGGAAATCTTAAATTCAGTGGTATAATTCAAGAGAAGAAAAAAAGCTATGTTGGCTTTTCATGTTGCATGTTATATTGCAACATTATCTATAAAGAGTGAAAAATCAGGAATAAATGTCTAACACTTCAAGGCAGAGCTTGGAGGGGAAGGAGTTAAGAAATTTTTAGATGTAAACTAATTATAACCATTTAATGATAACATTGAAGTCCGTAAAGCAATATGGGAAAATTTATACTGATTATTTTCCATGGATTATAGGCACACAAAAGTGTTCAGGTGTACGGACTGAAGCAGAACATGGAAAAAAGGGAAAATAGTTGATGTTTTAGGATAGGGTGATCATAGCCAGTCTTTGCAAAAAATCTCATTATTAGCTTTGCACAATAACAATACCTGGAAAAAAACAATTCTGCTGAACATTATGAATCTTGATATTGGGAAAACAACCTTTGCTCATATTAGGGAAATTGTATTATTCCATTTCTCCTGAGGGACATTTTACTGCTGAAGCAAATGGTTTTTAAAGTTTTTTTTTAAAATGTGATATAATTCACATATCATATAACTTGGTGGTTTTTAGTGTATTCACAAGGTTGTGCAGCCACTACTACTGTCTACTTTCAGAACATTTTTGTTACTCCAGAAAGAAACCCTCTACTTGTTAGCAGCCACTCTCCATTCCCCATTCCCTACATCCCTGGAAACCATTACTCCACTTTCTGTCTCTAAGGATTTGCCTGTTCTAGACATTTCACTAAATTGAAATCATACGCAGCGTGGCCTTTTGTGTCTAGCTTCTTTCACGTAGCATAATGTTTTCAAGGTCATCCATGCTGTAGCATGTATCAGTATTTAATTCCTTTTATAGTCAAATAATATTCCATTTTATGGGTATACACCACATTTTGTTCATCCATTTATCAGTTGATGGACATTTAGGCTATTTATACTTTTTGACCATTACAAATAATTTGCTGTGAATATTGGTATACATGTTTTTGTGTCGACGTATGTTTTCAATTCTCTTGTGTATATACATAGGAGCAGGACTGCTGGGTCATATGGTAACTCTATTTTCAACTGTTTGAGAAACTGCCAAATTGTCTTCCAGAGTGGATGCACTATTTTACATTCCCACCAACAATGTATTAGGGTTCCAATTTCTCCATATCTTTGCCAACTCTTGTTTCTGTACTTAATAAATGTTTTTTTTATTATTATAGTCATCCAAGTAGGTGTGAAATGGTATCTCATTGTGGTTTTGATTTGCATTTCCCTAATGTCTAATGGTGTTGAGCAGCTCTTCATATGCTTATTGGCCCTTTGCATATCTTCAGATCCTTTGCCCATTTTTAAGTTGGATTATTTGTTTTTATTATTGACTTGCAAGAATTCTTTATGTATTCTGCAAATCATGTATCTGTATTCAAATACTGTTTCTCTTCTGTGAGTTGTCTTTTCATTTTCCTGGTAGTAACCCTTAAAGCAGAAAAGTTTCTAATTTTGATGAAGTCCAATTTATCCCTTTTTTCCCTTTTGTTGTTTTGTTTTTATTGTCATATCTAAGAAACCATTGCCTAATCCAAGGTCATAAAGATTTATGCCTCTACTTTTGTCTAAGATTTTCATAGTTTTACCTCTCATATTTAGGCTTTTAACACATTTTGAGTTAATTTTTGTGTATGGTGTGAGGTAGGAGTCCAACTTCCTCTTTTTATGTGTTAGTATCAAGTAGTTCCAGCACCATTTGTTGAAAAGACTGTTTTTTCTTCATTGAATTGCCTTAGCATCCTTGTCACAAGTCAGTTGACCATAAACATGAGATTTATTTCTAGACTCTAAAGTCTATTCCACTGATCTGTAGGTCTTCATAAGGAAGACATATGTCATGCCAGTGACACACTGTTTTGGTTCTTGTAGCTTTGTAGTAAGTTTAGAAATTGGGATATATGAATTCTTCAACTTTGTTCTTCTTTTCCATGATAGTTTTGGTTGTCAGTTCCCTTACTTTTTTTTTTTTAAGTTTATTTGTTTTTTTTGAGAGAGCAAGAGCGAGGGAGGGATGGCGGGGTTGGGCGGGGAGAGAATCCTAAGCAGGCTCTGTGCTCACAGCAGATCATCCAGGATCAAGAGTCAGATGCCTAACCAACTGAGCCACCCAGGCGCTCCAGATCCCTTACATTTCCCTACGAATTTTTCATAGATCTTGTCCATTTCTGCATAAAGGCAGTTGGGATTTTGATAGAGATTGCATTGAATCAGTAGATCAATTTTGGGAGTATTGCAGTGTCAACAGGATTAAATCTTCCGTCCATGAATATGGGATGTCTTTCCATTTATTTAGATCTTCTTTAATTTCCTTCAACAAACAATGTTTTGTATATTTGCAATCTTTTTATTAAAACATGTAGGGGGCACGTGGGTGGCTTTGTTGGTTAAGTGTCTGACGGCAGCTCAGGTCATGATCTCACCATTCATGAGTTTGAGCTCCATGTCTGTCTCTGTGCTGACAGATCAGAGTCTGGAGCCTGCTTCAGATTCTGTGTCTCCCTCTCTCTCTGCCCCTCCCCTGCTCACACTCTCTCTGTTTCTGTCTCTCTCTCTCTCAAAAATAAATAAACATGAAAAAATTTAAAACACTTAGGATAAATTTAACTTTTTGATGCTATTATAAGTGGAATTTTTATTTATTTAATTTTTAAGATCCATTACTAAAAATAGAAATATAATTCATTTTTGATCTTGTGTCTTGCAACTTTGCTGAACTCATTTATGAGGTGACAAATTGCTCTTAAAATATCTAAAAGTGCTTTTTAAAAATGTGAGTGTTTTGGGGTTATTTTATGTTTGTTTCATTTGATTGTTGTGAATTCTATATTTTCCTTAACATTTTTAGGCATTTTTATTTGCCACTTTCATATGTATAGAGTGAAGAACCCACTATTGGTTATTGGCAATGTCATTCTCTGGAAAATTTGATAAGAAAGAGTAAATTTTCTATTTCAGATTAGATATAGGAAATAAAAAGGCTGTATGAAATGTGTCAAAGAGACCAAAAATACAGCTGGCTGGAGCTTGGGAGTTTAAAAGTTAATCTGCCTGATATTTAGAGTAGCTTTGTATCAGATTTGGGATTTGGGCTAGGAGATGGGCACAGAAAAGATTGTGTTTGCTTAATATCTAAAGGGCTTTGTAGTGCCTTTCTTTTCCAGGCCATTTTACCAAGGTTTCCTTTGGGTCGTTTTTAGAGACTAGGGAAAACGCTGGCATATAGTCACTCTGCATTTCATACTACCATCATTAGTATAATCCTTGAGGTTTTTTGGGTACCAGGTAACCAGAAAATAACAAAATGAAATTCTCTCTCTCTCTCTCTCTCTCTTTTTTTTTTTAGGGTGCTGGGGATGGAGTGAGGGGCTGGTAATCTGAGAGGGAGAATGTTTTCCCATGCTAGCAAAGACAGACTGAGGGCATCATCTGATCTTTACGGGAGTGCACAAAGCCTCAGTTTTTTCGCTTGCCCATCTGCAATCATAAAAACAATGTGCTGACTCAACTTGGAGCCTCTGCAGAATGGCATTTGGGGCTTAGGCAGCCCTGATAATCATGCAAGAGATGGAAATATTTGAGCAGGTTTGAAGAGGTAATATTAAAAACAGCTAGAACAAGATTGTGCTCGCTCATCTCCTTCAGGATTTGCTTCCTTTCGCCACTAGTATAACTCCTCAATTTATGTTGTGGCAGGAATAATTTGGTCTCTGCAGAGTTGATTTCTGAGCAGAGAGATTTTTCTTGCTCCAGTGATTATTAATCTTTAGGGGCATGGGATTGGTTGGGGTGCGGGGGGGGGTGAGTTTCTGCTAGGAGCAAGTCAGTTCAGTAAGATATTTTTATAATCATAGTGTGTGGGCCATCTGCTTAGTTTTTTTTCTTTAAACTTTTTATTTCCTTGCTCCTGTATATATACAGTTACCTGCAAAGAGTAGAAGAACATTTGTCAAAATGTTAACTAACAATGACTGCCTCTTGATGGTGAGTTTTAGGGGAGGAAGTGTATTTTTCTGTGTTGCATCCTGTTTTTTTAAGCATGTATTTTGTAATGTCTTGGAGGGAAATAAAACCCATTAAAGTGTTATTAAAAGTAAGTTTTGTAACTCGAACCACTGATGTAGTTATTTTTTAAAACATTTTTAAAGTTTATTTATTTTGAGAGAGAGACAGAGACAGAGACAGAGACAGAGACAGAATGGGGGAGGGGCAGAGAGAATCCCAAGCAGACTCCACACTGTCAGTGCAGAGCCCAACGTGGGGCTCAAACCCGTGAACTGTGAGATCATGACCTGAGCTGAAACCAAGAGTTGGATGCTTAACTGACTGATCCACCCAGGTGCCCCAAACTGATGTAGTTATTAAGTGATACTCAGTATATTTGGGTGAAATTCATAGTTTTTTTTTCCTAATGTTTATTTATTTTTGAGAGAGAGGGCGTTCACAAGTGTGCGCACAAGTGGAGAAGGGGTAGAGAGAGAGGGGGACAGGGGATCTGAAGCAGGCTCTGCTCTGGGAGCAGAGAGCTTGGTGCGGAGCTTGAACTTATGAACTGTGAGATCATGATGTGAGCCAAAATCAAGTGTGGGATGCTCTACCGACTGGGCCACCCGGGTGCCCCGGAAATGTGGAATGTTTTGTCATAATGCAATCCTGCTATCGTCTGTGCCGTCCCCCCCCCCCGCCCCCGCCCCCATCCCCATCAGAATCCTTAGCATTTGGGGTTTTTTAATTTATTTTTTTTGTTTTTTAATGTTTTTTAAATTTATTATTATTATTTTTTTTGAGAGACAGAGAGAGACAGCACGAGCAGGGGAGGGTCAGAGAGAGAGGGAGACACAGAATGTGAAGACAGCCTCCAGGCTCTGAGCTAGCTGTCAGCACAGAGCCCGACGCGGGACTCGAACCCACGAACCATGAGATCATGATCTGAGCCGAAGTCGGACGCTTAACCGACTGAGCCACCCGGGCGCCCCAGATCAATAGCATTTTAAAGCTCATAAGCGGTGTGTGTGTGTGTGTGTGTGTGTGTGTGTGCGTGCTCGCACACATGTGCATGCACAACAGCTTAGTAAAATTAACTTTGTATGTGAAAAAACCAGTTAGGTTTTTGAGTCACATTTGTTTTCAAAACATGTTATTAGGTGACGAGATACATTTTGCCTAGATTTGTATGTGGTCTTCCATGGAACAATACTTCCTTGGTTGCCTTTATGAAATCAGAGATTGGTGAAGTAGTTGAGTTTCAGCTAGATTTGTGCATTTATCGTAAATCTGTAATCTCAAAACACTTCTCATTTGGAGATTGATTCTGGAAACTGATGCTTCCTTTTATCTGTAGAAATCATCACTGTGGATCCAGCAATGATTATGAAAAGGAGACAAAAGAATAAAAGGAATGTTTTGGAATCACTCATGCTTGAAACTCAGTCATTTCCAGTATGACACATTTTGCTAAAAGGAAATAAAAAGACATTTTAACTTTAATGGGAATCAGGTTTTTGTTTGTTTGCTTGTTTGATTATACTATAAAACTGAACGCCTATTCATCATTTGTCTCAGACAGATAAAAAGATGTGATTTTCTTTTTTTTTCTGAATGTATACAGAAACTTTATAGAATAAGTTAGCTGTCATTTAGGTGTCTTTCCTAAAGCCTGTTTTAATTTAATTTGATTTTTTAAAGACTTTATTTTTTTGTGTTTATTTTTATATTTGGAGGGGGGAGAAAGAGAAAGAGAGTGAGGGGTAGAAAGAGAGAGGGAGAGAGAGCAAGAGAATCCCAAGCAGGCTCCATGCCGTCAGCACAGAGCCCAACATGGGGCTTGAACCCACAAACCTTGATCAAGAGCCAGACGCTTAACCGACTGATCAACTCAGGCACCCCTTGAAGACTTTATTTTTAAGTCCTCTCTACACCCAACATGGGGCTTGAACTCCCAACTCTGACTGAGATCAAGGGTCATGCTGTTCTGACTGAGCCAGCCAGGCACTCCCTAAAGGCTGACATAAAATAATGATGATGGATTTTGCCTCTACTTCTTTTACCTAACTGCCCAAGAAAACGAAGTATTTTAGGAAGAGAAATTGATGTTTGCTTTACTTGCAAACAGTATTGCTCTTAAATGGTACCATGCATATTAGACAAATTTATTATTTACTCAGTTCCTTGTTATTTAAAAATATATAAAAGTTTTGGCAGATGTTTTATAAAAATATATAAAAGTTTTGGCAGTTACTCTGCCGTGAAGCTCATCACCTGACCGAGAACTTCCAGCCAGCATTGAAGCACAAGCCTCTTAAATATGAATAGACAGCCAGGCATCTCTGGATATTTGAGAAGAGCCTCCAATAGTTTCCTAGAGAGACTAAACAAACAGAAAAAAGAACCGTAATTGACTTAAGCTGGTTTATCTCACATTAGTGAACATATCCTATAAACCGGCAGTTATTACTACGGGTATTACTTTTCTCTGTGACCTCTTAAGGCCACTTACCAAACCAGCAATTAGTAGCAAATGTGAAGATTGGCTGCCCCCTTTGTACACGATATAGGTAGAATCTTGCTGTATTCATTCAACCCACCTGGTTGTTGGAGGCTCCCAATGAGGTTGAATGTTTATGAGCACTTCCATAAGGCTTGCTTAGACTCCGTGCACATTCAGAGGCTAATGTAGGCAAGTCTGGCAGAGTTGTGTGTTTACCTGTCCGTTTTTCTTTTCTCCTTTTACTGCAAGATCTCTTAAGGCAGAAGTAGTTGCATCCTTTTCCTTGCCCCCTGCTGGCTTCATCTTTAATCCTCGACAATCTGGCTTCACACTGACCAGTAACTTCCTTTATTGCTAGGTCCACATCTTGGTTGTCATCCTTCCCAGCTTCCTTGTCTCCTCTGCTGTTTTTGGCACTGAGGTGATGACACCTTTCTTCTTTCCAGCTTGGCTCTGTTGGCATGGTAAAGCCCAGTCTCAATTCTCTTCCTGTCTTTCTCTGACGTCTTCCTTTTTCATTTAAGGTTCCTGATTTCTAACTTCCATTTCTTCTTCCTTTTTTTTTTTTTTATGTTTATTCATTTTTGAGAGAAAGAGTGCATGAGCAGGGGAGGGGCAGAGAGAGAGGGAGACACAGAATCAGAAGCAGGCTCCAGCACAGAGCCTGACGCAGGGCTCGAACCCACGAACATGAGATTATGACCTGAGCTAAAGTCGGAGGCTTAAACCGACTGAGCCACCCAGGTGCCCCTATTCTGCTTTTAATTTTTTGAGGAACCGAATATTTTTTAAATAGCAAAAAATGATAAACCATCTAGTAATCCAGCATTAAGGAATGGTTAAGCAAATCTAGGTATGTACATAGGATGTAACCATTTAGAGTAACATTTGTTTTTTAGATTTTTTTTTCATTCATCTCTACTGTAGGGCTTGAACGCATGATCAAGAGTTGCATCCTCTTCCAACTGAGCCAGCTAGGCGCCCCTAGAGTAACATTTATAAAGTTTTTATAATAACATGGGGAAATTTTAAGTGAAAAAAGCAACAGGGTCTCAACGACATTTTGTTGTTTTTTTTTAAAGAAATTTTTAAATGTTTTATTTATTTTTGAGAGAGAGAGAGAGACAGTGTGAGCAGGGGAGGGTCAGAGAGAGGGGGAGACACAGAATCTGAAGCAGCCTCCCGGCTCTGAGCTAGCTGTCACCACAGAGCCTGTTGTGGGGCTCGAACCCACGAACCATGAGATCATGACCTGAGCCAAAGCTGGACGCTCAACCGACTGAGCCACCCAGGCACCCCTCAACGACATTTTGTAAGCTACAGAAAAAAATGGGAGGAAATACACCAAAAAATTAATGATAAAGATGGGGATGATTTTTATATTTATCTTTTTAAACAGTCTTATATTTATCTTTTACTTTTTTTTGTATTTTCTTTTTTTTTTCTTTTTTTTTTACATTTATTTATTTTTGAGAGACAGAGTGAGATAGAGCATGAGTGAGGAGGGGCAGAGAGAGAAGGAGACGCAGAATCTGAAGCAGGCTCCAGGCTCTGAGTAAGTGTTTAGCACAAAGCCCAACGTGGGGCTCGAACCCATGAA
Organism: Cryptoprocta ferox; assembly: GCA_028646485.1. NCBI lineage: Eukaryota > Metazoa > Chordata > Mammalia > Carnivora > Eupleridae > Cryptoprocta > Cryptoprocta ferox. The sequence continues at coordinate 57,034,264 of CM053561.1, forward strand.
CTGTGAGGTCATGACTGAGCTGAAGTCAGATACTTAACCGACTGAGCCACCCGGGTGCCCCCCCCCTTTTTTTCTAAATTTACCCAGGCATCAGGGAAAAATATGGAAAACCTCCATGAGTCCCCATTACCTGCTGTGTGGGACCCAGGTCTTCCAGAGTCTGGCCAGCTCTTGGTCCTCTGGCTCTAGCCCATATGTGTACCTTCTGTCAAAAAGGGCTAATCTCATAACTGTATACATGTAACATATGTATATATATGTACATACATGTGTATATGTATGCTATGTACATACATATACATAGCATATGTATAAGCATTTATGTGTACAGATGCTGTGGCCAGTACTTCTGCATGTTCCTGTCCTAAAGGACGCTTAGTTCTCTGCCCATCTAAAACTCTACTCTGTCTGTAATGCCTAGTTAAAATTTCATCTTTTCCTGAAAGCTCTGCTGATCTCTGAACTCTTACCCCACTTATCATGTGTGCTATAATGAATACCTCCTATTTCTTAAAACCTTTCAGTCTCTAAATTGCTACCTCTGTATCTGTCATCCTGCCCATGTGGAAGGTTCACCTTGCTTTTCTCTGCCTGTGTAATTGTCCCTCCTCTTTTACCCATGCAACTTTTTCTTTTGAAAAGAATTCTAACAGAAAAAGTTTAAAAGTACAATGTGTTCATGTTTATCCCTCACCTAGACTCACCAGATGTTAATATTTTGCCCCATGTGTTTCTTTTTCCATGTATACATGTGTACACAGGTGCATATATGTGACTGTGTGTATACATACATATGTATCTTTTTTTTCTGAACCACTAGTCATTTGAAGGTAGGTTGCAGATAACCATGCTACTTCCCTCCTAAAAACTTCAGCATATGTCTCTTTAGTATAAGGAGAGTCTCCTAAAGCACAACACCGTTATCACACCCAAGAAATTTATTATCAATACAGATGTGCTGTTTAATATTCAGTCTATAGTCATTTCATTGGCACATCTTTTTGGTATTCTTTAATCTAGAGTAGCAGCCTTTCCTTTTTTTTCTTTCATGATGTCAACATTTTTGGAGTGCAGACTAGTTGTTTTGTACAGTGTTCCCAGTCTGGATTTGTCTGATTTTTTTTCCCCCCTCAGAGTAAGAATCAAGGTTAAACCTTTTTTCCCCCCCTAAGAATACGATGATGTCAAGTGCCTCCTCCTTTAATAATTAATGAGTACTCTGTGGGATGATATTTTGAGATTGTACACATATCCGGGACCCCAAAAACTTTCAGCCATTGGTTTTGGCATCTTACCCCTTTTAAAGAGTATCATTCTACAGAATCTCCTTTGTGCATCTTTGTCTACAGTAGTTTCTTCCTTCTTCCATTATAGCACGAAAATAGATGTTTGAGGTAGGAAGAGATTGTAGTGGATCTAGTTCAAATGTCTTATTTTCTAGATGAACATTAAGAGTTTTGCCCAAGAGTAATTGTGAAGGAACAAAATTAGGACTCGAACCTGGGTTTCCTGGTTCTTAATCCAGTGCAATTTCTATATGCCTCTTATTGACCCTTACCAATAACATAAAACATAAAACAAATATGTACTGCCTCCAATAAAGTAGAAGTTTTCTGCAAGTAGAAAGCATACATTGATTTTTCTTTTGCATGCATTCTTTTATTCACTTACTCAAAAGAGGCGAAATCAGCCTCTTTTTGCAGCCTGCCCCTCCCATATCCTTCAGACTCCAGCCATACTAAAGTAGAGCCCTGTGCTCTCTTGTGTCTGTCTCCCTGTATGCTTGCCTTTGGCTGGTAACAGTCTTCCTTCCCTTCTCTTATGTATTTTATTTTTTATTTATTGACAAATTTTATTTTTGACAGATCAACATTGCAGATTTTTTTAAAATTTTAAAATATTCTGTCTCTTTTTTCCCCCCAAAGTTTACTTATTTATTCTGAGGGAGGAGAGAAGCAGAGAGAGAGGGAGAGAGAATCCCAAGCAGGCTCCATGCTCACAGCTCAGAGCTCAATCTCATGAACCATGAGATCATGACCTGAGCCCAAACCAAGAGTTGGATGCTTAACCCACTGAGCCACCCGGGCACCCCACATTGCATGTTTTAGGTGTATAGTGTGATGTTTTGATATATGTATACATTGTGAAATGATTACCATAATCCGATTAATTAACTTATCTATCACCTCCCATAGTTAATATTTTTGTATATGTGTGGTGACAACACTTGAGATTTACTCTCTTAGCAAATTTTAGTATAGAATCAATTATTCTATAGTCATCATACATTAGGTCTCCAGAACTTATTTATCTTATAACTGAAAGTTTGTACCCTTTGATTTACATCTCCCTTTCCTTCTCACCACCTGCAGCCTTTGCTAACTACCATTTTACTTTCTGTTACTATGAGTTCCACTTTGTTATTGTTGTTAGATTCCACATATAAGTAAAATCATGCAAGATTTGTCTTTGTTTATCAGGCTTATTTTACTTAGCATAATATTTTCTGGGTTTATCCATGTTGTTGCAAATTGCAGGATTTCTTTTTTTTTTTTTTTTGAAGGCTGAATAATATTCTTTGTGTGTGTGTGTGTGTGTGTGTAACATTTTCTTTATTCACCTTTTGATGGACACTTAAGTTGTTTCTGTATTTTGGCTACTGTGAAAAAAGCTGCAGTGAATTTGGGATTGCAGATAACTCTTCAACATAGTGATTTTATTTCCTTTGGATATAACCCAGAAGTGAGATGGCTGGATCATATGGTAGTTCTATTTTTAGTTTTTTGAGGAGCCTCCATACTGTTTGCCAAAGGCTGTACCAATTTGCATTCTCACCAACAGTGCACAAGAGTTCTCTTTCCCCCACATCCTCTCCAATTCTTGTTATCCTTTGACTTTTTGATACTAGCCATTCTAACAGGTGTAAGGTGAAAGCTCACTGTGGTTTTGATCTGCACTTTGCTGCTTAGTGATATTGAGCATCTTTTCATATGCCTGTTAGCCATTTCTGTGTCTTCTTTGGAGAAATGTCTATTCACCTCCTTTGCCCATTTTAAAAATTGAATTATTTGGTTTTTCGCTCTTGAGTTGTACGAGTTCCTTATATATTTTGCATTTTAACCCTGCATCACATGCATGGTTTGCAAATGTTTCTTTTTTTTTTCCATTTGTAGGCTGTCTTTTTATTTTGTTGATTTTTTGCTATGTAGAAGCCTTTTAGGTTGATGTAGTCCTACTTGTTTATTGTTGCTTTTGTTGCCTGTGCTTTTGGTGTCAAATCCAAAAAATTATTGCCAAGACCGAAGTCAAGGAGCCTTTCCCCTACTTACCTTCTCTTTTTGACTATTATGTGAGCTGAGTTGAGTTCTGCAGAGGAGGTCTTTAACTGCCTATCTTCAGGCTGAGTTAGGTGCTCTCTTTTGTTTAAAAAACTTTTTTTAAAATAAGTTTATTTATTTTGAGAGAGATAGAGCGAGCAGGGGACGGGCAGAGAGAGAGGGAGAGAGAGAATCCCAAGCAGCCTCTGCACTGTCAGCACAGAGCTCGATGTGGGGCTTGAACTCATTAACTGCAAGATCATGGCATGAGCTGAAACCAAGAGTCGGATGCTTAACCCACTTGAGCCATCCAGGTGCCCCCTCTTCGTTTTTGTAAGACCCTGCTTGTACCTTATATATCATCATGTGGATCTCTTTTTCCTTTTAGTAATTGTTGTTTACAATTTTATTTTCTTCTGCTGGACTGTGAGCTCACTGAGGTCAGGAGTTTTGTTTAGTTCATATCTGGGCTTGCCATTTAGAGTGCTCAATCATGTTTGCGTAATGAAGCCATTTCAACTCTGTGGTCATCGATTGCCTTACTATAAAGATGTGGTTGAGACTCAGACTCCGTGTCCCTGCAGTTCTAACAGCTTCTATAAATATTTGATATTTCATGTGCAGGGCAGTATAGAGAGTAGAAAGCTACTTTATATGTTAGGTAAGTCCTTACAAAACGGGGGAAGTCCTGACTGTAGTTATAAAACAGGCAGAATGACTTAATTGGGGCTATAGGGAATATTATCAAATGCTTTAGCAGGGAGAGAGTGGAGGTGTTCTTAGGGCAGTGTCGAAGGAGGCTAAAGGCTGAGGTAGGGGTCAGAGCATTTCAGTTGGAGGGAACAATATTAAGAAAGGCAGAGAATCAGAAAAATTGTGATGGGGAGAATTTGAGCTGTTGATTGCCCTGGCTTTTAGGATTTTTTGCCCTATATATAGTATACATATAGATTGTTCTCTGAACATATTGATTGCTCTCCTTAGTGTTTGCCTTTTTGCTTTTTGGGACACCTAGGGTACATTTATTGATGCTAATTGAACATATGTGTTGCCAGAAAAGTCTCTTGTTGGGGCAGTTTCTAACAGGGACTTTTTAAACCAGCTGTTGTTCCAACCAAAGTGCTGTTTTTAAAGGCCCATTTTCCACTGCTTATGCAATTCCTGTGAGTCCAAATACTTCACTCCTAGACTACATAGGCTAAGCCTCAGGGGAAGTACATTAATAATTGAAAACCTTTGAGGCATTACTGCTTCAATTTTGACTTTTCAGTGTTTTCTGTAGCTTGAGAGTGTGACTTAACTACATCTGGGAGAGGACTTTAAATGCCATAGAGAAAGGGCCAGGGACCTCAACGTGGATTTTATTTTCCAGCTATTTATTTTTCAGGTAAGGAGAAAACCCTGCAAACATACTAATATAAGGGGACAATAAAATCATGTTCAGGGAAAGAAGTAAACATGCATTTTTTCCTTTCCTTTTTTTTTAATTGAGTGTATTTGACCTACAATATTATATGAGTTTTTAGAGTATAACATAGTGATTCAGCATTTGTATACATTACAAAGTGATCTGGGTGCTTGGGTGGCTCCGTCAGTCAAGCATCCGACTTCGGCTCAGATCATATCTCCCGGTTTGTGAGTTCTAGCCCCGCTTCGGGCTCTGTGCTTGGCAGAGCCCGGAGCCTGCTTCTGATTCTGTGTCTCCCTCTCTCTCTGCCCCTCCCCCACTCACTCTCTCTCTCTCTCTCTCTCTCAAAAATAAGTAAACGTTTACAAAAAATTAAAAAAACAACAACAAAGTGATCACCTTGATAAATCTAGATGCCATCTGTCATATTACAAAGCTGTTACCTATTATTAACTATATTCCCTATGCTGTGCATTGTAGTCCCAGGTCTTATTTTATAACTGGAAATGTGTACCTTTATTTCCCTTCCCTGTTGCCCCCAGCCTCCACCCAGCTCCCCTCTGACAACCATCAGATTGTTCTCTGTGTCTGTGAGCCTGTTTCTGTTTTTAAACGCATGCATTTTTAATGTTATTATTGTCCATTTTTTCTTTAAAATCTATTCCTGCTTGCATTTTGAATAACCTTTAATCAAATGCCAGAACTGTTTGCTCACAGTAAGTGTTAAGACCGGAAATGTGAGCCATTAAAGAACTGATTTTTTCTTCTTATAAATACTGGCTTACTCTGAACAAGTTTGTAGTTACTAACCTCATTGCCATAAATTCCCCAGGCATATGTTCTGTGATCCCTTCTCTGGCATATATTTTAATCGTTTTCTTAATGCTTCATAGGTACTATAATCCTTTTTATAGTTTCCTGGGTTTTCAAATAAACCTATGAAAGATTCAGTTTTATATTTGATAGCCATGCTTCACAGTGTTCTAAAACTGTGACTAAGTTCAGGCAGGCAAAAGCTTTTGATGGTGGAATGCCTTTGTTTCTACATTTTAGAAAAATGTATTAGTTTTCCAGCATTTTGCATCATGATGATTTTACATACTGGCTAGGATTTTAAAAATGTTTGGAAATACATCTAAAGAAGAAATGTTGGAAAACACTGAAAATACATAGTTAGAAACACTGGTCTCATAATTTTCTATTATCAGGTTTTGAAAGATCACTTCTATTTTGAAACGTACGCTGTATTTCTTATTGGCAAGTAAGATTGTCACAGTCCTGGAGCTCACGGTTTTGTGGAGGAGATAGACATGACTCAAATAGTCAGTCACACAAATAAACTCGCCAGCCCGGGATGTATGCTGGAGCAAAAGTGCTTGGTGCCCTGAGAGAACATCGATAGGTGGGAGGGAGGGAAGGAAGTGACTTGAAGCCTGACAGATAAGTGGGAGTTCGTAGGGGAAATTTGGGGGTGGAAAAGAGAATATTACAGGGAGATGTGATAATGTCAGAGGCAATACTGTGTATTGAAGGAACTGAAAGAAGACTGGTTTGACTGGGACGGAGAGAATTTGTGTGTGTTGGTGGGTAGGGTGTCACACAAGATGCAGCCAGAGAAGCAAGCAGGCACTGTACCAGTCAAGCCATTGGGCGCCATACTAAGGGTTCTAGCTTTTTTTTTCCTACGAGCTATCATTTGCTTTTGAAGCATCGAGGATACATGAAACCACCGCGTTCTATGTGGAACGCCTGTTGGAGAGCAGTGAGAAGGGGCACAGAGGGGCTGGCATTTGGGGGCTGTTTAAGAAGTCTGGTGAGAACTGGTGCTCTGGGCCTAAGGAGGTGGTGGCTGGGATGGAGAGAGGTAGACTGATTCTGGAGATGCTGAAGAAGACACGACTTTCCCAAACCCCTTGTAACTGATACTGACAGACAGGCAAAGTGGGTATTTATTATCTCTGAAACTGAGGCCCAAAGAGTCCAAGGCCATGTGGTCGATGGGCAGAAGCATACAAGGGACCTGAAGTGTAGGTGTTGGAGCAAAAGCCCGCTGCTGTCGCTTTCTGGTACTCCACCTTTCTAGGAGCAGAAGCTTCTGTTTGGTTGTCCTCTGCCTGACATCACACCTACTTTAATGTTCAGCTCTTATGCATCAAATCTAACTGTAGGCAACGACCTCCCATCTGATAGGGAGCTTTGTCCCATCTGATAGGGAGAGGTGCTTTGCCGCAGTTGCTATGTATCGCTTTTCATCACTTCTGCCTTCTGATGTGGGAACACACCCCCTGCTAACTATTTGGTGGAGAACAGACCTATCAATGTAGGTTCAGTTTGCCACTGTGCTTGATAATATTTATGCACTAAGTCCACACTAATTTAGTTTTAGTTATAGAAAGATGCGTACTGCATGCCCACTGTAGAACTCTGTGGTAGAGGAGAAAGGACTCCTGTGCAGTTCCGGTGTGATAACTTCGGTCGTGGACATGTATGCAGTTTCTGTGGGAGCCCAGAGGAGGGACTTTGGGCCATGAGTCAGTCTGAGGTCAGTACTGCTATTTCATTCATTATATGGTCCTGTTTCCTGAACCAGAAGAGACTATAGGTGTGGTCAAGCAAAGGTGCCCAGAAAGTAGTCAGTTAATTAATTTGGTAGGGGAAAACACAGTTAAGGTAACAATGAAAAGGTTTTAAGTTATAAAGGTTCAAGTTTCAGTTAGGTAAAGAACTGAGCTAGATTGCCTTAAGCATTACCTTGTGGAAATAACACGAAAACCAGAGTTTTACCATGTTTTTTACTGTGCATACAATAATTAAGTTAATACTTAAAGCACTTTTAAAGGTTAACACTATAATTATTTTGTATGGTATTGATATTTTATCAGGAAATTATTATTTTCCTCTGAAACTGATTTGGGAAAACTAATTTTAAGGGGACAGTTTTCTTTTTTTCAATCAAATGATTATAACACAAGAGTTAAAAAAGTCACTTAGTAATTTGTTTCATAGAAATTTTACTAGAATGCATCTTTTTTTTCCTAAATTTTTTAATGTTTATTTATTTTTGAGAGAGAGACAGAGACAGAGACAGAGTGAGTGGGGGAGGGACAGAGAAGGGGGGAAACAGAATCTGAAGCAGGCTCCAGGCTCTGAGCTATTGGCACAGAGCCCAACATGGGGCTTCAGCCCACGAACTGTGAGATCATGACCTAAGCTGAAGTCAGATGCTTAACCGACTGAGCCACCCAGGTGCCCCAGAACACATCTCTTTCTTTAAGCAAGATACACTGGTACCTTTCTTCATCATCTGTGATATTAGCTGCTCGTGGACACAATAGGAAATTCTTTCTTTCTTTTTTTTAATGTTTATTTATTTATTTTGAGAGAGCACAAGCAGGGGAGGGGCAGAGAGAGAGGGAGAGAGAGAATCCCAAGCAGGCTTTGCACTGTCAATGCAAAAGCCCGATGCAGGGCTCGATCCCATGAACCATGAGATCATGACCTGAGCCAAAATCAAGAATAGGATGCTTAACCAACTGAGCCACCCAGGCGCCCTGGGATATTATTTCTTTTAAGCCCACATCATTCTGTGGGTGTGGAGCATTCCTACATGCTTTTAATTACTTGCCAAACTGAATCTGCCTCTCTTTTGCTGTGCATTTTGTGATTTTTGTCTAAAGTTTTTAGATGCTAATACTAATACTCTTAAAAATTTTAAAAATATTTATTTTTGAGAGAGAGAGAGAGACAGAACATAAGCAGGGGAGGGACAAAGAGAGAGAGGGAGACACAGAATCTGAAGCAGGCTCCAGGCTCTGAGCCATCAGCACAGAGCCTGACGCGGGGCTGGAACTCAAACCACGAAATCATGACCTGAGCCAAAGTTGGACGCTTAACTGACTGAACCACCCAGGCGTTCCACTAATACTCTTTTTAGAAAATGTTAAATAACTATTGTTTCAGATAAACTTGTTGGGGTTTATTAGTGTGGCACTAGGGAACACTGGGCTTGTTTCCTGAGGAGCCTCAGTGTTAGGGCAGCGTAGTGTTCCATGCCCTCTGGTAGGAGCCCTGTGGGACATGTTTTGTAACTCTCTCAAATATATTAGTGCTGGCTCAGTCAGTAGAGCATGTGACTCTTGATCTCAGGCTCATGAGTTGGAGCCCCATGCTGGGGGTAGAGTTTACTTGAAAAAAAAAAAAATATATATATATATATATCAGTGCTGTCCCTAAAAAGTACTTCTGCTTCTATACTTGAACAAAAATCCTTGACATTTCTGTTTCCATGCTGAGAACATAGAGGGTATGCTGACAGGGCCAGAAGTAGCTCCATATGTTGTGATGTCATTGTAAAGTCCACTGGTATATTACATGGAAACGTGGAATTATTTCCTATCAAGGAATGTGAAGAAGAAGAAAATATGACTTTGGTATGTATTGAATTAACTATTCTCTTGAATCAGTTTACTGAGCTTTAAAATGTCAGTATTCCACCAGTTATATTATAGAACTTTATGGACAGTGACTTACGATTTCTCAGATAAAAGTTCTAAAACTAAAGAATGATGGCTTCAGATTTTATTTAGATCATGACTTAAAACTTGTCCAGCAAAGGAAAAATTTTCATGTAACAGTAACGATAGCTCCATTTCTTGAGTATTTACTATATGCCAGGTACCGTGCTATTTAATGTTAGCAGCCCAGTGAAATAGATTTTAGGATTCCTAATTTACGAGTCAGGAAACTGAAGTTCAGAAAGGCCAAGTAACTGCTCAGGATTACTCTGTAAGGGGCGCCTGGGTGGTTCAGTCAGTTAAGCGTTCATTCAACTCTTGATTTCGGCTCAGGTCATGATCTCATGGTTCATGAGATCGAGCCCTGCATCGGACTCTGCACTGACAGCATGGAGCCGGCTCGGGATTCTCTCTCTTCCTCTTCTCTCTGCCCCTCACCCTCCTCCCAACCCATGTGCACACACGTGTGCAGGATTTCATGCACATAATCTTTCTCTCTCTCTCTCTCTCAAAATAAACAAATTAAAAAAAAAAAAGATTACTCTGTTGGTGGGAGTGGGAATTGAATCTCCAACTGCTCAAAGACACTTAATTAACCCCTCTGCTATTTTGTATGTAAAATTGTTTTTTTTTTTTTTAACAATTTGGGTTTTTTGACTTTATAAATCATTGCATATTTATGAGACAGTGAGGGACCTGGTAGAACTCAATCTTTAGTGTCTCCTGTTACAGTCATTGAAAAGTATTTATGGAGCTGCCCGTGTGCAGGGCACACAGCTGCCAGGCTTATGTGGAGAGTGGAGAGATGTGGGTATCTTGGCCCCCTGTTCAGTTCAGGGATTTGCCCCAGTTTCTTAGCCCCAGAGAAAGACATTGCCAGTCGTTATTGGATAAGCTGGTGTTGTGAGATAGAGAAAAGAATGTTGTTAAAAACCACTTGGCGGAGGGGGAGACTTCAAGTAGAATTTGGCTTTTTGAGGAGGACCTTGAAAGATGAGTAGGATCTCTGCTGGTAGAGATAGGGGTGGGAGAGGCCATTTCCTCTTGAGAGAGGAGTGTGAAAAATGCCAGGGAGAGAGGGTGGGGGATGGGGCTGGAGAGGTAAAGTGGTTTAACAGCAGAAGTTTTTGAGTGCTAGAATGAGTGGCACGAACTGTATGCACTAGGCGATTATATTTTCATTAACATATATCATCAGTTATGCTCAGTCACTGTTTTTAGGAAATCAGAAAACTGTCATTTTTAGGGCCATATGGCTTTTCTTCTCACTAACGATAGCTCTTTTGATAACCTTTATTTGGGTCAGGATTTCTTACAGGCCTAAGGTCTTGACTTGTCCTTGGAATTAAGCACTAATGGAAGAAAACCATCTTTTTAAGGCATTGACTGATTCCTCTGTTTAGTTTTTGGTACAAGTTAAGATGTCATTTGGGATGAATCTGGCACTTTGAACTACGTTAGACTGGTTGACTGATCACTTTGGCATCACTTTTTGCTTCTCTGTAATAAATCCCCAGCCTACCACGGTCTAGAATACAATACTAAATGGCAGTTGCTCTGGGAGAGAAAGTTGCAAGTGCTTTCTGAGGGTGTCCAGATAGGGGATAGAAAGTCTGCTTTTCAGTGTTTTCTGTCTGCTCTGAATTTGGGATTCTTCTCTTCACTTAGTTTCAAAAAGCAATACTGAATGGAAAGCAAAGGAATTAAAGTGCACATGATGTGAAGTTGGATGGTTTGGGGCATGGCCTCATCTTAAAACTATTCCCTTTTCCTATATAGACTGTCAAGTCTGAATTGACTTGTTCTGAATTCCAGCAAATTGTGCATTTCATTTTACTTGCATTTTATTTAAAATGTGGTGGATGCTTTACATATGGAGAGAGTCAGTAGCACTTTCTAGTCTTAATGTGAATACTCTTGGAACTGGTGGGCACTGTCCTGACCACGACTGAACGGTATGGGAGGGGAAGTAACTAAACTATTTGGAAATCTTTCATTGTTGTTACATTAATGCAAAACGTTATTGCAATAAAACCACCAATATGTAAGTATTCAAGGCAATGTCATTTTTCTTCATCTGTGCTTTCACCCAGTAAAATTGCTTTAGCCTTTTGACATATCTTATTCTGCGGTGTATATTTATTACTTACTTATTTTTAACATATGAGATGATAGTGTTGTATCTTTTTCTCCCCTTTTAATGTTGTGTTTTAAACTCAACGTAATTTTAAATAGCTATACAGAAACATCCCAGCAAATAAATCAGACCAGATCTCACCTTCTTATTGTCCTTTCTCCATCACATAAGGTAACCCAAAATGGGCAACACCATGCTCTGGTAATATAATTTTATATACCAGAATAATTTTATTCTGCTGTTTTAGCGGATATTTATATGTTCATGATGAGCCAGATAATCCCTCTCATTTGTAATATAAGAAGCTGGTAATATAAAAACTGAAAAAAGAACATTTTACTCAAGGATTAACTTCAAGGATTAGCTATTTTTTGTGTGTACTGAAGCTATTTATCTGGCAATTCATTTTGAGCATGTCTTATAAAAAATATTTATGTTTTTACAAAGCAAACATTAACAAAATGTTTTTCTTCATGTAAAATGAAGAATTTTACATTGTCTTTAGCTCCTGGATTTAACACAGTATAACAAACTAGCATTTTAATTGTAAAATTAAATGGGAAAATTTAGAAATTAAATTAACTTGGATTATTTGAAACTGCCAGGTTTTTTTAACATTTATTTTTGAGAGAGAGAGAGAGAGAGAGAGAGAGAGAGAGAGCCAAAGAGCACATGAGCGGGGGAGGGGGACAGAGAGCAGGGAAGAGGGACAGAGAGCAGGGAAGAGAGAGAATCCCAAGCAGGTTCCACGCTGTCAGCACAGAGCCCAGTACAGAGCTCAATCCCACGAACCATGGGATCATGACCTGAGCTGAAATCAAGAGTTTGACACTTAACTGACTGAGTCACCAGGCACCCCTATGAAACTTCTGTTTTAAAGATATTACTCTTTCTTTGCAGTGTTAATCTCTCTAAGAATAGCCAAATCTGTTGTGGAATAGAATAAAGTCTTTGAGAGCCAGCTGAAAATTTTACAGGGTTTAAAAGAAGGCTGTCTAATTATAGTAATGAAAAACAAGACTTCTGACTTGAAGTAATCTACTTATGTTTTAATAATTTTATTTTAAGTAATCTCTACACCCAACATGGGGCTCAAACTTAACAACCTTCACATCAAGAGTTGCATACTCTACTGCCTGAACCAGCGAGGTGCCCGAGCCACCTAAGTTTTAAAGAGTGAAGAAAAATTCCATGTTGGTAATAAATGAAATGCAAATTAAAACAGCAAGATACCAGTCTTTGCCTACTAATTAGGAAATTTTTTTCTTTTTAATTTATTTTAGAGAGAGAGCGAGCACACAAGCATGTAACTGGGGGAGAGGGGGAGAGGGAGAGAGAATCTTTTTCTTTTTTAATGTTTATTTTGAGAGAAAGACAAAGAGAGAGCACGTGTGGTGGAGAAAGAGGGAGAGAGAATCTCAAGCAGGCTCCACATCCAACACAGAGCCTGAGATGGGGCTTGATCCCATGACCTTGAGATCATGACCTAAGCCAAAATCAAGAGTTGGGCAGTTAACCAACTTAGCCACCCAGGTGCCCCAGGAAAAAAAATTATAATGGTAAAATTCAGTGTTGAGCGGGGTATGAGGTGGGCCTTCTCACTGCTAGGAGGAAGTGATACACTCTTTCTGATGAACATTTTTATTTGGGATTCTTATGATTATTCTTCTAGTCATCTTTCCTGAAGATATGGTCTAACTCAGACATAAAAGTATATCAAGAGACATTTATCAAAGTATTATTCATACCAAAAAAATATTGGAAATTCAAATGTCCCACAAGACATATCCAAGTGATGAAATATTGTATAGCTATTAAAATGATCTTCTAAAGCATAATTAGCAACAGGGGGAAATTCCCACACTATGATGTACATTATATTTTATAGCGTCACACCAATTTTGAAATATATTTACATAGAAGAACATTTTTTCTTTTTTTAATTTGCTTATTTATTTATTTTGAGAGAGAGAGAGAGATAGAGAGTGTTAGAAGGGGAGAGGGGCAGAGAGAGAGAGGGAGAGAGAGAATCCAAAGTGGACTCCACACTTTCAGTGTGGAGCTTGATGAGGGGCTTGATCCCACCACTGTGAGATGGTGACCTGAGCTGAAATCAGAGTCTGACGCTTAACCAACTGAGCCACCCAGACGCCTCTAGAAAAACTTTTTTTTAAAGACTGGAGAAAAACAAAAAAAGTGTTCTCAGATTTTCCCTAAATTTCTTAATGCACTTTTTATTCTGTAATCGGAAAGAAGCAAATAAATGTTAGTATAAAATAATGATTTTGAACAAATGGCCTTAAGTGGTTCATTTCAGATAGAGTTTTACTGTATGCATCACAGCACATTCTACTTAAAGGGGAAATTATTTGGTAGCATATAATAATTAATGTTTATCTTTACGTTGAAGCCACTCGAAAAAAAACCCAAAATATTTCAAGCAGGTAAATTTCCACATTTAGATGGGCAAAACGAAGTCCTAAGAGTTTGCACCAGAAATTAAATGGCAAATCAGCTTAAGTGAACTCTAAACTTCTTTGATGAGAACTTTGGCACAATTCCATAATCTCTATGGAAATACTTCTACATTGTTTGGTAAATGATATAAGTAAGTAAAATGGGAAGAGGACTAAGTAAGTAGTTCCAAAAGGGGGAAACCTTTTTAAAGTGGAAAAAAAACCCCAACCAAAAATCCTCTCTTTGATTCCTCCTGCCCCCATTACCACCACCCCCTTTCCGTGGCCTAGCAGGAATGCACTGTAACGTTAAGTGATCCCTTTGACTCTCTTGGTAAAAAATTCAGATAGCCATCTAGTGGAAAGAAGACTCTTTAAGAATGACTTTCCTCTAGACATCCAATATCATGTTTGTTCAGTTGGCTTGTCCAAACAATTTTTCTGTGTTTTCACCAGAGTAGGATCAACTTAGCATGAAGATTAAAGCTGTTCTCCATCTGCTTTATCTGCCGTTCTTAATTAGAACCTGATGACAGAAATCAACTTTGATTCAAGGCTGATTGTTCCCTGAGAATCTCATTATTATTGTAGAAATCTTTTCTTTTATTAACCAGATTGATTCTGCGCATCTATGTGACAGACATCTAGAAAAAAATAAAAATTTTCATTTAAACATTTATTCAGCATCTGCTGTGCTAGATGCTGTGGGCATATTAAAGTTGTTTAGTCTCTTGGAGAAGATAAAGCATGCACAGAAATCATTTTAACACACATATAAATCCTCAAAGAGATGGACACAAAGTTTGTGGACACTCAAAGGAAGCAATTGTTTCTGGTCATGGGATCATGTTTATACGCCTTATTTTACTTTAGGATAAAAGGAGTAAAGAGGCACATGTTTGGATAGCAAGTAATGAACTTCAGAGTGAGTGGCTTCATGGTTTTTAAAGAGGATTCTACAAATATTTATTGAGCCTGTCCTCAAGGAGATTGCAGTTTGCCAAGTGTAATGAAATGTAGTTTATGCATAAAATAAAGTCATATTAAAAGTTACTTGGGAAAAATGCTCACTTAATTGGGCCATTGAAATGTTCTTAATGGAGAAATCGAGAGAGTAGTGTTGGTGTCTGATAGCCGTAATTAATGAGCTGGCGGAGCTAGGTAACTAGACAGAGCACTTAGCCTAGCGAGGTGGTCTGACCCAGGTGAACTTGGGCTCTGCTACCTGCTACCTCTGAGCCTTGAAGTACTTCGCTTTTCTGTTCCTTGATCGTCTCATTTTTAAAACCTAAGAGGATTTTGACAAGGAGTAAATGAGATCTTGTATGTAAAGCACCTGACACATAGGCAGCTCTGGACAAATGAGGTGCCCCCCCCCATCCCCCAACCATCCGGGCTTGATTGGAGCATGATCAGCCACTAAAAGGCGAAAAGTTACAGATGCTCTCAGTTTTCTTTTTTTTTTTTTTTTTCCACTTGAAGGTGAACCTCTTACTCTCAAATTGGGATGGTTTATATTTCTTTACTAAAACCCTAGATGTTGAATACCAGAGGGTTTATACTTAATAAAATCATAGATGTTTAATATAAATAGATGTCTTATTATTTACAGGTCTGAATCAAAAGACAAGTGGCAAATATGTTTTTCCCTAGCTGCAAACACCTCTGTCCCAAGGGTGTGCTCTCAGTTCAGGCAGTTTTCATAGTTAATACTTGGTATTTCACTCAGAATTGAATTTATTAAAATCTCAGTGATTTCTTCATTGAAGATTATCAGTTGGTAGATGGCTTTTAATCCCGCATAGCGTCTGCTTCAGTGTTTTAAAGCTTGTTTTTCTAAAGTCTTGAGTCAGCTTTTTTTATCCTTATCAGTGTTTGGCCTTTATGTACTCTATCTCTGTGAATCATTTTGGGGAGAGTTAAATTCCAGCTGACGCAAATTGTGATTTCAAAAAGAAATTGCATTGTTATACCCTCTTTGAAAATAAGAGCGAATAATTTTCAGATGTCGATTGTTTAAGAAATAAAACAAACAAACAAACCCCAAGTCGAGCATTTGAGAAGTTTTGGAGTTGCTAGAACTTTGTAAGCATCAAGGTTCTCCGTGTTATCTGTGACCACTGCGAACATATCTTAAAAGGTAGCCTTCTCACAGCTGAGGATCTTCATCTCAACCAGGATTTTACCAGAGGGGCTTTTAGAGATAGTATTCCCTCCGGTTTGGGAACTTCATGCTGGTTGAAATTTGGCTTTGGTTGACAGATACTGAGCCATGTTTTCTGTCTCATTAAGTTCCACTGTCTTTCTGACTTGTAGATTTCATACTCAGCTGTCAAAAGTTTGCTTGTGCTCAGCACTGAAAACGTAGTTTGTGACGTCTGCATTTGCTCGCTTAAATTGGAAAAATCTGGAATGAATAAACAAGAAATGTTTTCTGAAAAACTGGAAGGGCTTTAGGTCACGGTTTGTGGGAGCAGGGGGTGGGAGATAGGGTGGTATCAGTTTTACAGACTTAGGATTTTGCCACTCTGCCTGCCAGTGTGCAAGAGGGTTCTGTTTAGACAGTGCCTAACCCTGCAGATTCTGTAACGCAAGCTGACAAATAGTGCTTGCCATATGTAGGGTGGAATAAAGAATACTTTTTTCTTGAAGGAATTATCGCAGAATTAGGAGGTTAGGACTGAAGGAGACCAGGATAAAAAGTGCTAAGCACAAAGTGCTGGAGAGATTCAGAAGAAGGAGCAATCTTCCTGGGATGGGATGGAGAAGTTTCCAGGAGGAGTACCCGGAGCAAAGGCACAGAACGGGGAGGCAGCTGGGCAGGTGGAGTTATGAGCAGAATGATAGGTCCAGTGATCTGTCTGGGGGCTCCTTACCCCCGTTTTAAAATAGTTTATGGGGGACGCCTGGGTCGCTCAGTCAGTTAAGCACCTGACTCTTGGTTTAGACTCAGGTCATGATCTCTTGGTTTATGAGTTCAAGCCCTGCATTGGGATTCTCTCCTCTGTCTCTCTTTCTCTCCCTCTCCCTCCCTCTCTTTCTTTCTCTCTCTGTCTCTCTCTCTCATTGCCCCTCCATTGCTCATTCTCTCTCTCTCTTTTTTTTAATAAACTTAAAAAAATAGTTTATGGTATAGTTTACATACCATAACATCTATCCATTGTAAGTGTACAAGTCAATGATTTTTAAAGTAAATTCATAGAGTTGTGCAACCACCACCCCAATCTAGTTTTAGAACATTTGCTTTCTTCCCCAAAGTTCCCTCCTGCTGATTTACAGTCAGTCCCTGCTTTTGCCTTCAGCCCCCGGCAACCACTGATCTGCTTTCTTTCTCTGTGATTTGGCTTTTCATGCAAGTGGAATCCCATAATGTGATACGGCGATGTATAATAAGAAATATATTTTTGGGGCACCTGGGTGGCTCAGTCGGTTAGGTGTCCAACTTCAGCTTAGGTCATGATCTTGCGGTTTGTGAGTTCGAGCCCCGTGTGGGGTCCTGTGCTTACAGCTCAGAGCCTGGAGCCTGCTTCAGATTCTGTGTCTCCCTCTCTCTGCCCCTCCCCCGTTCATTCTCATTCTCATTTTCTCTCTCTCTCTCTCTCTCTCTCTCTCTCAAAAATAAATAAAAACACTAAAAAAAAAAAAGAAAGAAATATATATTTGGTCTTTGTCCCTGTTTCTGGCACGGAGCTCTTAAAACCCTTGGAATTTCCTAAGTGATGAGAGAAACAAAGGTGTTCTGATGTTCATAACAAACAGCTTTCAACCAACACTTGAGTTTATATTAATGAGGCGACTTCTGGAAATCACTTAAGGATGGGGTTTCGTTGCCAGGGAGACCAACCTTGTGATTGGAGAGTTGGAATTTCAGTCCCACCCCTCGAGCTTCCTCTGGGAAGGGGAGAGGGGTTGGAGATTGAGTTTACTCACTGGCTGCCAATGATTTAATCAGTCATGCCTGTGTAATGAAGCCTCCATAAAAACCCCAAAGGAGGGGTTTGGGAGAGCTTCCAGCTTGGTGAACCTGAATGTGTCTGCGTGTCACTCTGCTATGCCCCAAACTCCATGGAGACAGAAGCACCTTTGCATGGGACCTCGCCCTCCGAGCCTCTTCATCTGGCTGTTGATTTGTATCCTTGGTAATAAACCGGTAATCTAGGGAGTACACTGCTTTCCTGAGTTCCGTGAGCTGCTTTAGCAAATTAATCAAACCCAAGGAGGTGGGGTGGTAGGAACCTCTACTTTATAGCCATTTGGTCAGAAGCACAGGTAACAACCTGGAAATGGGGGGCAGTCTTGTGGGACTGAGCTCTTAACCTGAGAAATCTTATGCTCTCTCCAGATTGATAATGGCAGAATGGAGTTGAATTGTAAGACACCCAGCTGGTGTCTGAGAATTGGTTGGGGGGACAGGGGACGCACACATTAGAGTTGAGTGCAGAATATTGCATAATACATGATCTTTTATGTATTATGTCCCGGTTTCCTTAGGACAATGTTTCTGAGGGTGAGCCATGTTGTTGCATGTATCAGTAGTTTGTTCCTTTTTGTTTGTGTATTTTGCTTTAAAGATTTTATTAAGTAATCTCTACACTCAACATGGGGCTCGAACTTATAACCCTGAGATCAAGAGTCACATGCTTTACCGACTGAGCCAGCCAGGTGCCCTTTTCCTTTGTTTAATTGTATTCTATTATACAATTTATTCTATATAATGTATTCTATTATACAATTGCTTATCTATTTGCTAGTTGATGGGACATTGGCATTGCTTCCAGCTTTGCGGCCCTTGTGAACATTTGCACAAATGTCCTCATTTGGACATAGGTTTTCATTTCTCTTGGGTAGATACCTGGCAGTGAAATTACTGGGTCATATAGTAGCATATATATATTTTTTTTTTTTCAGTTTTTTAACGTTTTATTTTTGAGAGATGGCATGATTGGGGGAGGGACAGAGAGAGAGACACACAGAACAAGAAGCAGGCTCCAGGCTCTCAGCTGTCAGCAGAGAGCCCGACGAGGGGCTCGAACCATTGAACCATGAGATCATGACCTGAGCCGAAGTCAGAAGCTCAGCCGACTGAGCCACTCAGGTGCCCTTATAGTGGGATAGATATATTTAAAAAAAACTTTTTTAATCTATTTCACTTATCCCTCACCCTTGTCCACCTCCCTCTGGCAACCACTAGTTCGTTCTGTATTTAAGAGTCTGTTTTTTGTTGATATTTAACTTTTTAAAACCCTGCCAAGCTCTTCCTCAAAGTGCTTTCACACTAGTAGTTTTTGACTGTTCTGGTTTTTTCACACGGCACTTGGTATTGCCAGCTTTGGCCTCCCAACCATTCTAGTGGGAGTGTAGGGACATCTTCTTGTGGTTTTAATTGGCATTTCTCTGATGACAAGGGATCCCTTTTAATATTGTAAATTTTATCAGTTATTTGAGAGAAAGCGGCTCTTATAGTAGTGACCATTTGTACTGTGGTTCACTAAAAACATTTTTAAAGCTCGTGAAAGATTTTTTTGTAGGTTAAGAATCGAGCCATCATTGGGGTGCCTGGTTGCTCAGTTGTCGGCTAAGCATCAGACTCTTGATTTCAGCTCAGGTCATGATCTCATGGTTCATGGGATCGAGCGCCTCATAGAGCTCCATGCTATCAGCTTGAGAGTCCCTCTCTGCCCCTCCCCCACTTGTGTGCACCCTCTCTCTCAAAACAACTATTTAAAAAAATCAGGTATTATTTTATGAATGCTTCTGTGTTTTGTTTTCTACTGTGAGATTTGTAAAATTATTAATGCAAATGTTGCCTGTGGCCTACCCCCTGCTTCGGGATGCCTGTGGACTAAAGATTTTTTTTTTTTTCACTTTTAAATAGTTGAAAATCAAAAGAACACTATTCTGTGACTTGTGAAAATTACCTGAAATTCAAACTTCAGTGTCGTAAATAAATTTTGATTGGAACATAGCCACGCTTAGTCATTTACATATGATCTATGGCTGCTTTGGCAAGAATGGTCTAGTGAGACGGGCCATATGGCCAGCAAAGCCATATCTGGTCCTTTCTAGCAAAGTGCTGACTCCTTGATTTTTCTCACTCACCTATTCCAGGTGTTGCCTGGTCTCAGAAAAGATGTTACTACAGTTACTGCATTGATTCTCCAATTTGTTGTTACTGAAAAAGTCAAGTCCATTTCCAGACTGTTTCCTGGGAAGGGTGGAGGCTGAAATGCAGAACTGCTCCCTCCTGGCTGGAGGCTCTAAGGGGTTCAGTTTGTCTTTGGGATTCTAGGAAAGGCTCTCCCAGGGAACAAAGGAGGAAGAGAATGGACCTTCTGGAGATGAAGGCGTCCTGCTAACCCGTTGGTACTGAGTTTGGGAAGTGACGGTGTGCAAGTGGTACCTTCAAGTAAATTTATTGAGAAATTTGAAAGAATTTGCTCATCGTAAAAACTAAAACAGTGGAGAGGTATATAAAGCAAAAGTTAAGTTTCTCTATCACCCACCCCTCTCTGTGCTCTTACTGGCCATCACTAGAAGAATTTGGTCTATTTACTTTTAGGCTCTTTTCTGTATGTCTGTATGGATCCAAATATACCCAGTGGGTTTGTGTGCGTGTGTGTGTGTGACAAAAATATTAGAGTACACATTTTCTAAAAATCAAAAAAATTATAATTTGGGTGCAGTATATAGAGGACACTTTTCCACATTGGATACATCTAAATTTGTTTTATTTTAGCAGCTGCTCCTATGCTTCAGTTAGCCTTTCGACCCTGGTTCTTACTCATCTTTTAGTATTTTTACCTATTTGATAAGTGGAAAAATAGCTCATGGTTATAATTTGTATCTTAGTGAAACGGAACTTTTTTTTTTTTTTCTTTTTAGCAATGTGTACTTTTATGAATTACTTCTTGCTTTGCTTGGACTTTACTTGGTTGTTCGTATCTTCTAATAGAGGTTTTTATGTATTACAGATGTTAACTCATCTGCAAGTAGTTGCTCACAATTGATTGCCTTAAAAAAAAAAAATCCTCATTTTGAGAACTCTCTGTACCCACTGTGGGGCTCGAACCCATGACCCCGAGATAAAGAGTCACATCCTCTACTGACTGAGCCAACCAGGCACCTCTCACAATTTATCATTGCTTTTTTTTTTAAATTAAATTAAATTTAATTTAATTTTATTTTTTTTAAACTTTATTGTCAGGTTGGTTTCCATATAACACCCAGTGCTCTTCCCCACAAGTGACCTCCACCAAGACCATCACCCCCCTATCATTGCTTTTTTAAAACCTTGTTTTTAACGTTTATTTTTGAGAGACAGAAACAGAGCACGAGTGGGGGTGGAACAGAGAGAGAGGGAGACACAGAATCTGAAACAGGATCTAGGCTCTGAGCTGTCAGCACGGAGCCTGGACGCAGGGCTCGAACTCATGAACTGCAAGATTGTGACTGGAGCTCAAGTCGGACGCTTAACTGACTAAGCCACTTAGGAGCCCCACAATTTATCATTTCTTACGTTTATGGTGGAGTTTTTCCTTAGGGAAGTTTTATATTTTCATCTTGTCAAATCCGCCAAGCATATCTGGCTTTTTGGTTTGGAGTTACCCTTAGCAAAAGTTTCAGTGCTTTAACACTTGAAGTGTAACTATCTTTGAGTGATTCCTACTTAGGGGTGCATCAGAATAATGTAGGGAATATTTTTAAAGTACCTATGCTACAGTTTCCGACTAAGCTATTCTTACTTGGTAGATCGGTGTGGGGTCCAGTTCTGTGTTTGGTTTTGAGGAAAGCAGCAGCTCCTGGTGAAATCCTGGTTAAAAACCACAGTTGGTAAAACAGACTTGTTTTTAATTTTTTAATTTAAGAGAAGGAAGGGAGCAGTGCTAGTTGGCTACTTTCACCTGCATTCATGGAATTCCTATGACCGGTCTGGAGAATCAGTAAGAAGAGATTTCATGGACTTGATAAGGAGAAAAACTGCTGTATATAATACCCTGAAAATAACCAGATTTCTTGTTCTTGAGCAAATTGTGTTAAGACAAACTATTGGCTGTATTTCATTGATTAGAAAACACACATTTTCATTGATTAGAAAACACACTTGTCACATTTTAACATCTGTAGAATTGGGATGATAGTATGTCCTAGTTGATTGGGCAGCATTTTTTGTTTCTTATACATAAAGTAATGGTGCATCTTAAAATCGTCTTAGATTCTGTGGAACCAAGGTAATGATCAGTTGTCGCTGGTATCTCCATCAGTACAGTGTTTTCTGGGTTGGTCTTCATTTCCTTAGGGGTCCCTTCCCCTCTAATGTTTCTTCTCTAATTAGTCTCCTAGTTAATCTGACTTGTCAGATGAATCGTTTCAAACTACGATTCTGATTAAAGCACTACTTTATGCAATAACTTGATAGCAAACAGCTGTCACAAAGTTCAAACATTTTAGCATGGCATTTCAGACCTTTTGAATGCAATACTAGTTTACCTCTCTAACCCTTTTTATGTACATATTCGAGTATTTAGTCACTAAGCTAACAGTAGCTTTCATACATACTGTTGTCATCATCTGTATATTTGCTTATTGCATCTTTACTTGGAATTGCTCCTCACCATCTCCCCACATCTCTGCCTGTTGAAATCCTACCATTTTTCATAGCTCAACCTCGCTGTCATCCATGTCCTTGATGCAATTGCTGCTGATGGCATGGGGGTAGGGGGAGGTGAAAGATAACTATCGAAAAGGAACAGGGAAATTTTGCAGGAACTCTGGTGTTTTAAGAAAGACGAGGTAATAATGTTTCCTGGCCTTTTCCATTGCTGACTGTGGTTTTGGAGGCCAGCTGAATTACATGTGAAGATTTGTTTGAAGTGATTCTTTTTGGCTTGAGATGGAAGGGTTGGAAGGGATGTGGGGGTTCACATGTGTGAGCCCAAAGCCGGGCAACCTGATCAGGCTTTTATTTTGGAGAGGGAGAGAGAAAAGCACATGCACAAAAATCAAATAGATCTAAGATCTAGAGGATGTGTACATGTCCATATTGGACTTAAGTCATCTTTTTGTCAAAGATCCTAGAGTGGTTACAATAAGATGAAATTTAACTGTCTTGGTCCATAAAACCAATTGCATAAGGAAGCACAGGATGATGATCCTGTAGGAGTAGCACTGTGGGACATTG
Source organism: Cryptoprocta ferox (assembly GCA_028646485.1). Lineage (NCBI taxonomy): Eukaryota > Metazoa > Chordata > Mammalia > Carnivora > Eupleridae > Cryptoprocta > Cryptoprocta ferox. The sequence goes on from CM053561.1 coordinate 57,057,274, forward strand.
ATAGCTGAATTTGAGTCAGATATGGTAATAAAAGGTGAAATCTCAGGTGCATTATTTTAAAGCTCATTTATTTTCGAAAGACAGCATGAGTGGAGAAGGGGCAGAGAGAGAGAGGGAGAGGGAGGGAATCCCAAGTAGGCTCCATGCTATCAGTGCAGAGCCTAACACAGGGCTCGAACTCAACCATGAGATCATCACCTGAGCCCAAATCAAGAGTAGGATGCTGAACCGACTGAACCACCCAGGTGTCCCATCACGTGCATTATTTTAAAGCCCTATCTAGAATTGGGGGAGATGAAGATCCTATTCTATACTGAGGTGGATACAAACATAATGTAGATCAGTTCGGGAATGCAGATCTGAAGTAAGTTCTGTGGTAGCAGTATGCAGGATGTTGAAGGGGCTGGAAGCCACATGTGGAAGAATAATTGAAAGAATATTTGGTTTTGAAATGATGGAGCTTTGGGTTTGGGGGAGGCCACAATCAAATACTTGTAAAGGAAAAGGATTTGTACCTTATGATTCTAGGACTAGAACTAAGGCCAAAGGATGGAAGCCCCAGTCAGAAAGGACTAGCTCAACTTCAGGAAAAATTTACTGTGAAAACTGTCTAATGATGGGGTGATAGCAAATGTCCTGTTGCTAAAGGAGGGTGGGGATTAGTTTGACCAGTTGTCTGGCAGCCGTGTTTTAGGGGATTTAAGTTGGATCACTTCCCACTGCTCCGTTTTCTTCCTTATACATTGAAAAGGCAGTACATCATCAAACTTTGATTTGGCACTCAAATTTGAACATATTACCATGACATCAAATGTTATTAAGTTCATTTATTATTTTGCAGCTGACATTAATGCTTTGAGAGCCATGAACCAGCAGAGGCCCTTCAGCCTCCCTTGGTATTGATCAGAGCAGAATGGGGACTGTGAACTGGAGAATTCCCCTCCTTGAGTAGGTTAACTTGAGTGAATTGTGTCGGTTGGAATTAAAAAAAAAAAAAAAGTCCTTCATCACTTACACCCTTCTCTCATTGATACAATTGTAAGAACCTGTGAATATATGTGCACTGAAAGGGAAGGAGGGAGCTTTATATGCTAAGGTCTTCATAAAACCAAATTACTGAATTCTTCAGTATGTTAACATTTGAGTGTCTATGTTGGCAGGGCCCGTGAAGCACTTCTCTGGAACACTTTGCAAACCACTGCACTAAATGATCTCTCAGGTTCCCTTCCAATTGTAAAATTTGGTATATGATCTTGTAATGAATGTTAGGCGGCAGTTTAGGGTTACAAAGTAATGGAAGCATAGCCTATTAAAAGGGTGAGAAAATTTAGGTGGATTATAATTGGCCCCTCAGGAATTTGGCCACAGCTTTGGGGATTGTAACTACAAATGAGGTCGGCAGTTAGAAATATGTTCTCACCATAGGGGAGAAGAGCGTCTCCCTGTGCTAAACCCCTCTAGTAGCTCCATGGGCCACTTTTTGTTTTAAGTGAAATTCTTTTTTTTTTTTTTTTTTGAAAGAACCTCACTAGATTCTCTCAGTTGAGAAACCTCAACATTGTTGAGAGGAGAGAAATTTGGAAGAGCATGATTAATGAAAATATTTGTTAAGTATAAGGTGAGTGAGCAGCCTGAAGGGTTTAGAAATGAAGAGAAAAATCTTGAAGCATTTTGAACCCCAAATAAACTAAAAATTCATGGTTGTACTAATTTTCTTTCAAATTTGCAACATCTTTGGAGGGATAGTGGATGGATGAATTTTGGGATTAGTGACAGAGGAGTTGAGGAAAGAGTAATGCAGAATTGTCCCCCTTGGTAACTTGCTACTCATCCTTCCTGTTTCAGCTTTGCCCCCACCTTCAAGTCTGGATTAGGTGCTTACCTTGGTACTTGGGCTTGCCTGTTACATAGTGAGTTACATTGTCTTGTAATTCATTGTTTTCAACCCCCCTAGACTAAGCTTCAAGAAGACAGGACCATATCTTGGACTCTCAGGCTTGGCTGTATGGTAAGAGTTTAATAAATGTTGGTTGCCTGAGGGGCACCTGAGTGACTGAGTCAGTTTCAGCTTGGTCTCTTGGTTTCAGCTCAGGTCATGATCTCACGGTTCGTGGGACTGAGCCCTGAGTTAGGCTCTGTGCTGACAGTCCAGACCCTGCTTGGGATTCTCTCTTTCTCCCTCTCTCTCTGCTCCCCCCTGCCCCTGCTCAAATAAATATTAATAAAAAGTTTGTTGGTTGAATAAAACAAGAGTCCCTTTGACTTCTCTGTCATTGTGCTACTTCCTTGTCTCGGGACTTCTCTGAACTGTTGCTTTTAACCTTATTATGCAACTTGTTTTGCCTATTAAAACTTGACCAGTTATCAGCATGCAAAGGTTAAGGCCAGTATTAGGTGCAGGAGTCTCATTAAAGAATTTTTTTTTTTTTTAAAGACCTTAACGTCTGTGAAAGTAATCTTGTGAGGAAGATCTGGTCTCCTGTGACTGAATGCAGGGTGGAAAGCCTCTGATATGAGAAGCTCTTATTAGTTACTCTCTGATGGATGTTTGTAGTTCAATTGGGAGTAGCTTGTTTCTCAAAGTGGAGTTCCCTGATGGTTTGGGGACTTAATCTCTGGATCTGTGAGTTTTCTGTGAATTTTCAAAATTGTTTATCTCGGTCATCTTTGAAAATGAATATAAGTGTACTCTGGATCTTTTAGATGATCACGTTAAAGCCCTGCCACTTAATTTTGGTGGCAATAGCAGATGATCCTACCATGATCGATTGATGGGTGCTAATGAAAAAATTTAATTGAATGCCGTCTTCATGCCTACTGGCTGTAAAGACACGCTGCACAGATGGAGATTTTGTAAGTGCTTGAACTGAACAAAGTGGTAGGACTGTGTCCTTTGAGTTAGTTACTACTACATTCACATTCGAATAGTGGTTTAAGAAGAATGATCTGTCTCACTAATTCAATCCTTAATTTGAATATTTTCATAGTTTTGTATTTGATTTATAAATTTTTAATACTTGTTTCTATAATTAACACTAGGATTCCTCCCCGCCTCTCCTTGTTTTTAAAAAACCTCACACTTGAGGGGCACCTGGGTGGCTCAGTCGGTTAAGTGTCCGTCTTCAGCTCCGGTCATGATCTCACAGTTCGTGAGTTTGAGCCCCACATCAGGCTTTGTGCTGTTAGCTCAATCCCCTCCGTCTCCCTCTGTGCGTCTCCTTCGCTCCCACACCTATGTGCATGCTCTCAAAAATAAATACTTAAAAAAAAAGACATTTGAGAAACGTTTTACTTACATTGACAGGAGTCAGTGACCTTTAAGGCCTCCATTACAGGCAGATGAGTGAGAATGGCCATTTGGATGGGTGGCTTCTATGCTTTTACAGCCCTCTGTGTAGGTGTGGAACAATAGACTGAGTGAAGTCTGGGTTTAGACGTTGTTTGAAGATGTTCTAGAGCCAAGATAATCAAGTGTGGAGAGTCAGAAATACGATGGCTTGTAAAAGGGTGGGGAGGTGGGTAGAGGGAAGGACCAAATAAGAGATTCCGAACTCTAGAGTTCTGTTGTCCTAATAGTAACCAGTAGGTGGCTATTTAAATTTAAAGTTCCATAAAATTAAAAATTTAGTTCATCAGTCTCAATAGAAACTTTGTAAGTGCTTAGTAGGCACTTGTGTCTAGCGGCTACTGTGTTTAGACAGCTCAGATAGAGACCATTTTTTTCCATTGTCCCATAAAGTCCCCTTGGACAGCGTTGATCTAGAAGGAGCAACAGTAGAAATAAGGTCTCTGTCCATTGAAAGGCAGTATGATGATGAGAGAAGTGAGAGAAATAGGGTGAATTGGAGGAATGATACGAACAGAGTCTCCAGAACACTCCTTGGTCTTGGGTTCCTCCTGACTTCTTCTTTGCCTACACTCACTCTCTAGGTGATCTCCTCCGGGCTCATTGTGCTTTTTCAACAAACTATTAGTTTGAGGTTTACAAAAAAATGGCCAAGATAATGCAGAGTTCTCATATCCTGACACCACCTGCTCCTGCACATGGTTTCCCTTATTAACCTCTTCTGTTCGTATGGTCCACTTGCCATGCTGATGAACCAATGCTGCTACTTTATCATTACTGAAGTCCCTATTTTATTCAGATTTGATTAGTTTTTATGTAATGTCTTCTGTTCCAGGATCTAGTCAGGATACTGCATCCTAAATGGTAGACTTGTCTTCTTAGGCTTTGATTGGCTACGACAAATTCTCAGACTTTTTTGTTTTTAAAGTTTGTTTATTTTGAGAGGTGGGGGGAGGGGCAGAAAGACAGAATCCTAAGCAGGCTCCACACTCTGTGCCTGCTCATGGGCCTGATGCAGGGCTTGATCCCATGACCATGAGATCATGAGCTGAAGCAAAATCAAGAGTTGGATGCTTAACCAGCTGAGCTTCCCAAGCACCCTTGTTTTTGATGATCTTGACAATTTTAAGGAGTGCTGGTCAGGTATTTTGTAGAGTGATTTGTCAGGAGTTAAGGGTTTTGGGAGGAAGACCATAAAGTAAAATGCCATTCTCCTCCCTGTGTAACAAGGGCACATACTGTCAATGTGACTTAATCACTGTTGTTAACCTTGATCACTGGGCTGAGGTAGTCCTTGATTTTTTTTTTTTTAAGCCATCCGTGAATAAGGAGTGCCTGGGCCCTCCTTTGAGCTATACTGCAGATGTGCTCCCCCAAGAGACCAGATGTCCCAGGGCCAAACGAAAGGCTTGGGAGATACTGTGGGGTAAAAATGGGAAAATACACATTCTTGTTATAGTTCAGACATGCAGGAAACATGGTAACATTGCTGCTTTATTTTTTTCCCCAAAACTAATATGATCTTCCTTTACAAGTCTCCATTCACTGGGTTGAAGGGGAAAACACGTATTTTTGTCTGGTTTAAAACCTAGTTCCATCCATAACCCAGTGCTTTTCAAGCCACTAGTGGTAAGGGAAACCTCTTTGTTGTTTTTAATTTCCAACTAGTTGGAGATACTTTGATAAAATTCAATAGAAATGAATTGCTAAAAATAACATTCAATAAGACACACACACACACACACACACACACACACACACACACAATGTAGTTTTGCTGATGCCTCCCACAGTGATTTTGTAGCCCCAACTTTCTTGAACTCCAGATTCCTACACCCAGTTGTGCATTTAGCAGCGCTACTTGGAGCCATCTTAAATGGAAGGTGTTCGGAACTAGACTGTGGAGTTCTCCATGTCCTCCAAATCTGCACTTGCTGCAGTCTTCCCCGTTTCCATTAGGGCACTTTTATTTTTCCAGTTGTCAGGGTAAAAATCTGTGTTCTGTTTCCTTTGTTTCCCTTACCCTTAATGTATAATCTGTCAAAAAATGCTGCTGACTCGAGTTACATAATATTTCCAGAGAATGGTTGTTCTACACCACCTCTGCCTCTACCACCTAAGTCACTTTGCTATTTTCTTTTTTAAAATGTTTATTTGGGGGGAGGGGAAGGGCAGAGAACGAGGGAGACAGAGGATCCCAAGCGGGCTCTGTGCTGACAGCAGAGAGCCCGACGCAGGGCTCGACTCATGAACCTCGAGATCACTTAACCGACTGAGCCACCCACGTGCCCCTAAGTCACCTTTATCTTAAACTGGATGATTACGTTAGCTTCCTAAATGATCTCTCTGCTGTTCATGCCCCCCTTAGGACCCATTTTCCACACAGCAGTCAGATTCATCTTTAAAAAAAAAAAGTTGCTGATCTTTATGAACACACAGAAAAGTGCATGTTAGGAATTTGTAGTGAATTTTCACAAACTGATCACACCTATATAACTAGCACCCAGAAAAAGAAATGGAACATCACCAGCAACTCAGGCTCTCTTCAGTCACTGTCCCCAAGGGATAACCTCACTGTTTTGACTTTTAAGATCATAGATTAGTTTGGTCTGAGGTTGCACTGTATATAAATGGAATCCTAGAATATGTAATTTGAGTCTGGCTTTCACGCAACCTTATGCATGTGAGAATCATCCATGATGTTCCCTGAAATTGTGAATGGTTTCTTTGCATTGCTATATACTATTCCATTGTTTTAATACACGACAGTTGATCTATTCATTCTGTTAATGGGCACTCAGGTAGTTCCTGACTTTGGGCTATAATGAGTCCTGCTGTGAAGGGACTGGTACATGTCTTTGGGCAAACACGTGTATGCATTTATGTTCTCTATCTACAAGTGGGACTGTTTATGTCAACAAACAGTTTTCCAAAGTGGATGTACCGCAGCAAGTGACCTTTCTAAATACGTAAGTTAGCTCCTATTACTCCTTGTTTGAAAACCTGTCCCCAGTTTATCAGCTCACTCAGAATAATAGCTGATGTTCTTAATAGTGGCATAGAAAGTTTCTTATAGCCTGGTTTCCCTACTTTTCTTTGGAAATACTAAGCACACCTATGTCTTAGGCTGTTGTAATGAATGTTCTCTCCACCTCATTTGCTCTGCCACATATCTGCATGGCCTGCTCCCTTATTAAATTGCAGTGTCAGCTTAAATGTCACCAATGTAAGTAAAATAGCCTTTTCTATCTCTCTGCCCCTTTATTTTGCATTTTTTTCCTCTTATCACTTACTGGACATATCTATATGTTGAGCACACCTAAAATATTAGATGTAATTTGTATGATTTATTTATTAATTTGTCTTCCCTAATGCACCAGGGACTTTGGTTTTTGTTAATTGCAGTATCTTTATCATCAAAAACAGTAGACATTAGTAGTTCCCCAATAATAGTTGAGTGAACAAATGAGTGGATAAAATGAGTAGTTGTAATGGACAGAAGGGTTGAAAATAGAAATCTGCGGAGAATGGAAGTGACGTTAATGAGGTTAAAACATTTTAGTTTTTATCCAAATTAATATAGCTTAAAATTATACAGTGTTAATGACTAAAAATAGCAACCCCCTGTCTCATCCTAGTTTCCACTCTCCAAAGTTAACTACTTTCAACTCTCTTAGCTGTTCCTTATACCATCTATGAAAGTGGTATTTCTAAAATTTGGTGTTAAACTGTGATTTATTTCAGTTTCAGATCTTATTTAATAGCTTCTTACACTGGGAGGCAGGATCCTCCTTTCCTAGACCTCCTCCCTCTACCCATCCCGTCCCTCATACACCTCCCTCATCCCTTGTCCTCTCAGTGTGATTATCAAAATGTGAGAACCTGCTTTCAGATGTCTTTAGATGTTACTTTGTCAGAAGCGTTTCCTAACTTCTCATATAAAACTGATGTGTTGAGTGTTTGTTATTTTGTACACATAAAGATTGTTCCCTGTGCACCAAATAATGTGGGAAAAGATCAGTGATCATAATACAACTTTTTTTTCCCCCTGGAATTTTCCATAGATCTTCTTGTCTGTTTGCTAACTCTTCTCCACTAGCTTATGCCTATAGTCTTCACTAGGATTCTAAAATCCCTCAGGCTAGGGGTCCCTGGGTAGCTTAGTTGACTAAGCATCCAACTCTTGATCATGACTCAGGTCATGACTTGATGGTTCCTGAGTTAAAGTCCTGCATCAGGCTCTGTGCAGACAGCGTGGAGTCTGCTTGGGATCATGTCTCTCCCTCTCTCTCTGCCCCTCCTCCACTTTTGCCCCCCCCCCCCCCACATAAACTTCAAAAAAAAAAAAAAACCACATCAGGTTACATATCCATTCTTTAGGTGACGTTGGAGGCATTTCTTCTAGAACGGTTCTGGCCTGTTGCCCTGAATCTTGACAAATGAACCAAAATAATTTTCTAGATCTTTTTTCCTGTGTTAAAGCCTTCCTTTCTGGGTCCCATATCAGAGTCCTTTTTGGCTTATTCACTTACCTTGGGAGAACAGATCCTTCAACAGTCTCCAGAGAGGAAAAAATGCAGGAATGGTTAAAAAAAAAAAACAAAAAAAAAACCAAACTCTTGTGTATCCGTTCTCTATTGCCGTAATACTGTTGTGTAACAGACAGCCGAGAAGCGTAATTTGCATCCAGTCTGTGTTTTTGGTCACATATGGTAGTTGGGTAGTTGGCTGGGGCTTTGCCGACCTTGGTTGGGAGCTGGCTATTGGATGGTCTAGGATGGTGTTGGTTGGGATGACTAGGGCTACCTAAGCTCTGTGTCATGTGATTGCTCTTTCAGGGACTAGCGATGTACCCAATAAGTATTGTTCATGTGATGATGGCAGAGGGCAAATATGTATAAATCCTTCTCTTATGTTTTAAATGTGGCAGCTGCGTATTTTACAACCTCCTATATTGAAACTATGGCCAAACTAATTTGGTCCCAAAAACATTTATCTGTGCAAATGTGCAGAAAAAAATCTTAAGTTGTTTAACATCCTTCAGAGGTCTGTTTAGATGCCCCTTTCTCAGGAAGGTCTTCCTTGCCTTCTCAGATTAAATTCTCCTCTGAGTCTCTCTCTTGTCACTGTTATTTTCTTTCCCAGTATTTCTCACACTGGTTATTTTATATTGCTCTTGCCCATTCTACCTTAACCTTCATTGAGGACCGGGACTGGTCTATCATAGGGCTAGCCTAGGGCCTGCAAGATGAATGTTGGATAAATGAAAATGGTTAAATCTCAGGAATATGAAATACTTTCAGGGTTATTTTATTGAATCTTTGTATGTGAAGTGTGTTCTTTCAAGGATTTGGCAGAGAAGAGAGGAAAAACATTACCAATTTGCAGGGGAGATTAACTGGCTCCCCTTTGGGTTATTTGCTAGGCCTAACTGCATTCCCCTGTGTAATCAAGACTAAAGCTTTGATTAGTAGTTCTTTGTGGCTTTAGGGCTTTCAGATATAAGTAATTGTTTTCATCAGTGTATTAATTATGACTCTGGAACTGTAAGCAGCTGGAAACTAGAGGGTTCCTACTGATATATACGAATGTTTGTTTTCGAGTTCTCAATTAGATGACAGCCCTTTCATTGTTGCTTCAGACAAATGTTTGGACAATGTTAAGCTCATCAGTGACTGAGTTACAGTATAGTTGTGTGGTTGGTATTGCAGTCCGTAAATGTACACTACAATATAAACTTCTGAATGTATGGAAAATTAACATTAATTAAACCTAAGTTCGAGAAAGCCTTCTACAAATACACTCAACTAAATATAAAAAATGATTCCTCAACCACAAGCCTACTTAGGTTTAAATAACTGTCCAGTCTGTGATATTGAGTTCTATCTATTTATTTCAGCCTTTTCATAATCTGTAAAGAGATTGTTTCTGTGTTCCTTTGTTCAACACAGATACTGACTTTGATCATTAGATTAGGAACTTGTGATAGGTCTCAATGCCAAGACCAAATTTCTAGCTCTATCTTGCTCAGATGGGATAGATTTATACTTCTATATAAATACAGTTAAGCTCTGCGTTCAACATGGGGCTTGAACTCAAAACCCTGAGATCAAGAGTCACCTGCTCTACCAACAGAGCCAGCCAGGCACCCCTTACATTTCTTATTAATGGGAAACTGGTTCTTAGCTTTCCTTGATGTACCAGCTATGTAGTAAATGTACATTCTATATTACACAACTAGGGGATTATAGACCTTAAAGGGACAACACCTTTGTTCAATCTTGTCATTTTATACAACACTTAAATTATAAATTTTGAGGCTGCTGTTGACTGGCATTAGTTGCTCAGTAGATACTTGTTGAATGAAAGAATAAAATGAATAAACCTTATAGGTAAGGAATGAAGGCAGAGAGCTTAAAAACGTTTGTGTTCATACAATAGCCAATGCTAAATAGACCAATTTAAGAAAGCTGAAGAGTAAGAGGACTATAGAAAGTGTTTATATTAATAGAATCAGAGAAACAGGGATGTAACTCTTATTATAGTTCCCAATAGCCATTAAGTAGGAGAATGGTAATGTTTTAAGTGATAGCAATGGCTCTAAGGCTCTGTGTACAGATTTCTGCAGGAAAATTTTTTTTTAATGCATATTCATTTTTGAGAGAGAGGGAGACAGAGTACAAGCTGGGGAGGAGCAGAGAAAGAGGGAGACACAGACTCCAAAGCAGGCTCCAGGCTCTGAGCTGTCAGTGCAGAGGCCAATGCAGGGCTTGAACCCATGAACTGTGAGATCATGACCTGAGCTGAAGTCGGCTGCTTAACCAACCTAGCCACCCAGGTGCCCCAGGAAAAATATTTTTTCGATGTTATTAGTGATTAGCCTGTGTTATCAGGGTTAGGAAATTTCTAGAATGAGATGTTTGGCAGTCCAAGCCCAGAATATAACTTTGAAATATAATTGTGTGATAATCTGAACACTATTCTCTTGAATTATAGTCCCTGTTAACAGAAAAAGACTGAATTTCGCTAACATTTTCTATCATGAAAGGGAATCTTTTCTTCAACAATTGGATAGAAATCCTGCTATGTGTAGGAGATGTTGGTAGACCTTGAATTCTAAATAGCTTGAGATTGTTTTGTCTTTTTTTTCCCCCAAAAGAATTAGAATAGTTTTTTCCTTTTTTAACATACATTTTCCCTTCTCACCTGCATATTTAGTTTAATTAGTACTCTTCCTTTAAATCTTATTTTGTCTGATAAAGCCAAAATTCTTCTTAAAACACCATTGAGAACTCTCAAAGCTTCTTTACCTACCAAGTTCCTCATCGTCAGTGGTAGATCCAGGAAGTCTTTGTAGTCCCCGTTTTCACAGCACATGGCCCTCAACACACCAGAAGACCAGTCTCCTTTGTGTTATCTTTGGAATTTTCTGGGTATATTCTTGGCTGACATTGTCAACTTGTGCTAATTGAGATTTTTTCCCTTGGTTTCTTACTGGCTGCTTAGTCCTAGCCCTTCTAGTCCTCAACTCCTCCAACATCATGATCGAGAATTTGAGTCCCTGCAAGCTCCTAGTGGTTAGGCAAGCAGTTGTGGCTTATTCTACAATAGAGTGTGTGTTTTTAAATGACCAGATCAGGCTGATGGAATAGCTTTCAAGCTACAATGTAATCAGTTAACAACAGTTCATCAAGGGACATTACTGAAAGCAGGACTGGGAGCATGGAGGACTTTCCTGCTTCTCTAAACAGAGCACGAACATGCCCTGCCAATGAAGGAGAAACCTCCAAAATGGTGATGGTTGGCATGCTCAGACTTTGGTATGTTTTCCATCAACTTGGAGACCCACAATTATGTATATCTGTGGTAATATCTCTTGATCTCCTCTGTCTTACATCCTGGACATTGTTGTATGCCTGCCTTAATTTACTTGTAGTGTTCAATGCCTGCCTTGGTTTGTAAGACAAGAACTATTTTACTTGGCTTTTGAGAAAACCTCATCATGCATTTTGAGTGGTGTTGTGCCATTTGGTGAGAACTCAGGAGCCAAAACTAGAACCAATATGGAAGTTAAAGAGAAGTCATTATAGTTTAATAAAAGTAGATTAAGGAGAGCTGTTCGAAAATGCTGTATTAGCCTCAGATGTGTAGAGTTACATTACATTACTAAGACCTGTACCACAGAAGCTGGAAAGGCAATTATAGGGATTTTGTGGAAGCCTTGAAGAACGGGTTGGGTGGGCTAGCTGATAGAGTAATGGTGAGATTTGATTTATGTATACATGTCCAGTAGTTGTAGACTGATGCACAGAAAAAGAAGCTGAAAAGATTTCTACTGATGATAGTCAGTGAGCAAGCTGAGATTTCCAAGCAAGAGTGTACCCAGGAGAGTCTTTGGCTTTGGTATCAAGGTAATGCTGGCCTTGTAGAATGAGTTTGGAAGTATTCTCTCTTCAAAGTTTTGGAAAAGTTTGAGAAGGATTGGTGTCCATTCTTCTTTAAATGTTTGATAGAATTGGGGTACCTGGGTGGCTCAGTCAGTTAGGCATCTGACTTTGGCTCAGGTTATGTTCTCCATTCCTAGTTTGAGCCCTGCATTGGGCTCTGTGCTGACAGCTTAGAGCCTGGAGCCTGTTTTGGATTCTGTGTCTCCCTGTTTCTGCTCCTCCCAGGCTCGTGCTCTGTCTCTCTGTCTCTCTCTCTCTCTCTCAAAAATATTATCAAACATTTAATGTTTGTTTATTAGTGAAGCCATCATGTCCAGAGCTTTTCTGTTTCAGAAGATTGTTGACTGATTCTATCTCCATAATAGTAATAAGCCTATTGAGATAACCTCTTTTTCTGTGAATTAGGCAGGTTTTATGATTCTAGGAATTTGTCCATTTCATCTAGGCTATCCCATTTGTTGACATGTCATTGTTCATAGTATTCTTTCTTTTAATGTTTATTTTGAGAGAGAGAGAGAGTGAAACGACAGACTCTCAAGCAGGCCCTGCACTGCTAGCACAGAGCCCTGTGGGAGGCTCAGTCTCATTAACCACGAGATCATGACCTGAGCCGAAATCAAGAGTCGGACGCTTAACCAACTGAGCCACCCCAGTGCCTCCATAGTTCTCTTTTGATCTTTTTTATTTCTGTGGCAACAGAGGTAATGTCCCCACTTCCTTTTCTGATTTTAGTAATTTGAGTCCTCTTGCCTTTTTTCTTAATCCATCTAGCTAAAGGTTTGTCAAATTTTAATTTTTTCAGGGAACCAACTTTTTTTCCTCTTTCTTTCATTTATCTTCTAATCTTTATTTCCTTCCTTCTGCTAGCTTTGGGTTTAGACGGTTGTTCTAGTTCCTTAAGTTAAATGTTTGGTGTCTCAAAGCTAGGTTGTTTGAGATACTTGGTTTTTAATTTATTTTTATTTATTTGAGAGAGAGAGCATGGGTGGGGGGAAGGTGTGAAGGGTCAGAGGGGCAGAGGGAGAGAGTGAAAGAATCTTAAGCAGGCTCTGTGCCAAGCACAGAGCCTGTCACAGGGCTCAGTCCCGCAGCCCTAGGATCATGACCTGAGCTGAAATCAAGAGTCTTGCCTCTTAACCAACTGATCCACCCAGGTGTCTCCTCCTTTTTTTTTTTTTTTTTCCAAAAATTTTAACGTTTATTTTTGAAAAACAGAGCACAAGCAGGGGAAGGGGAGAGAGAGAATGAGACACAGAATCTGAAGTAGGCTCCAGGCTCCGAGCTGTCAGCACAGAGCCTGATGTGGGGCTCGAACCCACAAACTGCAAGATCATGACCTGAGCCAAAGTCGGACGCTTAACCGACTGAGCCACCCAGGCCGCCCCCTCCCTCCTCCTTTTTGAGAGTGTATGTGTGCATGAGCACAAATTAGAGAGGAGCAGAGGAGGAAGAGGGGGGAGAGAGAGAGAATCTTTTTTTTTTTTTTTTTTTAACTGACTTTGAAAGCGAGAGGGAGGGAGGGAGGAGGGATCCCAAGCAGGCGCTTCCATCACTTCAGCACCCTATGTGAAACTTGAACTCATGAACTGTGAGATGATGACTGGAGCCAAAACCAAGAGTAGAGGACTTAAGTGATTGAGCCACCCAGGTGCCCTAGATTCATGTTTCAACCTCCTCTGCCATCTTCCTAGATTCCTCTCTATTTAATTGCACAAATACTCATCAGATATTTGTTCGATGTTGACTTTTTGTCTAACCATAATAGACCTAAGGAAAGGTCATAAAAATGTAGGAGCTAGTGTTGACTGTGGTTAAGAGCATAGTCTTATTAAGGCAGTATCTTCATCATTGTCACCTAACAAACCACCTCAGAATTTAGAAGCTTGAAACAACCATTTTATTGGTCATGATATGGTAGTTAAGGAATTTATCAGAGCTGACTTACCTCTGCTACACATGGTTTTGTTAACCATTTTTTTTCTTTGAGGGCAAGAATGAGCGAAAGCACGTACAAGCAGGGATGGGGCAGAGAGGGAGAGAGGGAGAGAGAGGCAGAGAGAGAATCTAAAGTGGGCTCCATGCCCAGAGTGGAGACCAATGCGGGGCTCAATCTCAGGACTGTGGGATCATGACCTGAGGGGAACTCACTAGTCAGTTGCTCAACCAACTGAGCCACCCAGATGTCCCTCTGCTCCATGTAGCTTTAATTGGACTCACATGTGGCTGTATTCACCTGGTGGGTGGACAGGGCTAGAATGTCTGAGGGCTTTGGGCTGGCTGGTAGCTTATGTGCCATGGTTCTTCTCCACATGTCCTCTCTTGCCACATGGTCACTCATCCTCAGGCCCTTTTCAGCTGCGTAGCCTGGGCTTACTGACTTGGTGTAGGGTTTCCAAGTTCATATATCCTTCCGAGGATCTATAAAAAGTATGGACCTTCTCCCCTAGAAGAATGCTCCTGTGCGTGCACACAAGTGTAGGGAGTGTCAGCCTACCTAGAGCATCCAGTGAATTCAGCACATTAGTTGCTAATTTCATCAAGGTAGCCTGAGTTGAAATTCTCCTCCATGTAAAAGTCTCTGTGTCCCCCCCCACCCCAGCAATTGTTAACTACACAACTATACCTAAAAATAGCATTAAGGAAAGCAATTGTTCCTCCTATAATTAGAGACAAGATTCTTGAATCCAGCACCAGAACCATCATGGAATTCTGATCCATGAGACTGTACTCTAGGAAACAAGTTTTTGATGACTTTTGTGACTGACTTGCTCTTCTTCCTCCATTGCTTCAGGAGTCACCTGAGAATGGGTCCCTTCAAAGGGGATGGTTTTGACTCCTAAAAATATAAACAGATTAGGGTCCTTGGGTATAGGAGTTAGAATAAGAAATACCCTGTAGTAACCCTGGTTGTCAAATGACATTGGTTTTTTGTGCAAAGGTACTGTTCATTTTGTGTAGTGCAACTTTTTTCTTATTCTCTTGCCTTTTTTTATACACTAGATAGGTCCAATTTTAATTTTGAAAAATTGAGCTCCATTAGGTAAACCAGAGTAAGTTTAACAGTCCCCCTTCACTTCTGTCTGTATAGGTCAGTTGAACTACTTTTGCTAAAGCCCTGACAAGGTGTCAGGATGAGCAGAGGAACCTTCCATTATCTTTTTAGCCATTCTGGATGGTTCCTGAAGAAAAGTACTCCGTGAGTAACTTTTGGTCTCTTCTAAAAACTTAGCTGTGACCTTCCTTCTTTTCATTCCCCCCTATTTAGGCTTACCTGGTATGCTAAGGAAGAAAAAAAAAACACTTGGTTATGTGGGTTGTTAAAATTGAAGTGAGTCCTGACTCCCTACACTAAGAAAATGAAACACAGATCCTTTAGGGCGTATTAATGTCCTCTTTACTCATTTATTAAACTACAGGGCCCCTGGTTCATGAAAGTTAGTTGGTGACTGTATGAACAGTGTCCTGTAAGAATCAGAATTGTCACTGCCTCTTGTATCTCATGTCCACTAAGCTTTCAAGTAGACAGCACACAAGGCCAGTGAAAGAAGTGAGGCTGGAACGAGCCTACTTTCTCATCTAGAACGCTCCTCACTGACCCTGTAATTGGGTAAGGCTATCTTTAGTGTGATCTTGATATTCTATTCTTTCTTCTTTTTGATTTGTGAGATGTGCAGGGAACATTTTTGTCCTTCATTAATGTTGAGCTGCCTCGAATGATGGCTTGAAGGTGTGGAACCTTAAAGATCTTTGTGTAAATCCACTTTATCGTTTCTCATACCTTGTCCTCCAGTCTACATGGAGAGCTTGAGAAGCTTCATCAGAGTTGAGTAAGAGGAGATCTGTCCAGGATTGAGACCCAATTTTTATATTTTCCATTGTGGTTCTAGGAAATTTTATAAGCATGTTCCCTTTTCTTCCTTTGTCCCCACTCATGAAATACTTTCTAACTAAAACATGAGGGAAAGAAATAATGGAAGAAAATAAGACTTTGATTAAAATGGATAGTGATTAATATTTCTTTTGAATTACTTCCTCACTTTTTAAATGATGGTATCTGATGTCAAGATTTCAACTGCACCATCAAATTTTCTCCATTACTTGATCTTCCACTTTTTAAGTTTATCTATATATTTTGAGAGAGAAAGACCGTGTAAGCAGGGGGGAGGGGTAGAGAGAAGGGGGAATCCTAAGAAGGCTCCACATTGTTCAGCATGGAGCCTGATGTGGGGCTCGAACCCATGAAACTGAGATCATGACCTGAGTCAAAATCAAGAGTGTGTGTGTGTGTCTGTGTGTATGTGTATACATGCATACATAAAGATGAACACACATACTTTTATACACACACACACATATATATAAAAAGTTGAAGCACAGTTTGCAATTACTGAGCCTTGGTTGTTAAGTGAAAATGGATACTTATAAGTGCTTGAGGCTACAAGTTCTTAATAGCTTAACCAGTGACCCTTGAAGTCTCGGTTATACGGGTAGTGTACTTGTATTTAGTAAACGTTTTTTTCCCCTCATAGATCAGGTAAAGGTACATTTAGCTCAGCTATATGAACTATTACGTTATAAATAAAGAGTAGAACTACTAGGACTTTTTATCTTTTGGAGAAATTCTATAGTTCTCCGTGTATGTGCGTTTACATGGCTATTATATCTACTACACACAGATCAATAGGTGGGTGCATACGTATTACAGTCCCCGAACATGCCACATATTTGGGGGCAATTTGAGCAAGTCATCTTTGGATACAAGCTTAAGCTTTCTGAGGGCAAGAATCACATACCTTGGCATTCTTGATCCCAAAGTAAACCTACTTGTCAAAAGATTTTGCTCAAGTACCCACCTTCTATGAGGACCAAGCTCCATTTCCTTTATTTTCAGAATACTCATGAATGGGAGGGAGAATATGTGTTGAGGCGTGGCCTGGGGGGTTAGGCGGTATACTATTGATGTACTTGTGAGCTGGAGTGTGATTGCTTACCCATCCCTGATTCTCAGGCCTGCTGTGTGTGTACCACCAGAGGGTTTGGTGTCAGTCCTGGATTTGAACGTCCACGCTGTCATTATCCAGCTGCGGGATCTAGAGCAAATCAAGTTAACCTCGCCAAGCTTCAATTTCCTGATCTAGAAAATGGGGATCATAATTACAGCCTCACCAGGTTTATGTGTTCCAGGAGGGATGTTAGATAGCGGAAAACAGGTGGTTCCTGCCCTGCAGATGGGTAGATCAGTTTGTGCAAGATAGGTGATAATCAACCTTGATGAAAAAGGCCTTTTTGGCAAAGTATATCATACATAACTATCTTCTCCCTGGATGATAGGTTCTTGTAGGACGTGGTCCTTGTCTTACTCATTTTTGTAACTAGCTTCTGGAACTTGATACTCAGGAAATGATCACTGAATGGATGATGCATACTCCCTTTGAATCTGCATTTGGATTTCTCATCATTACATTTCCTTCTTCCAGGTGTTGAGAAACTCATGTGGTTTAACGTTTGCTGGGAGGGTGACCAGTCTTACACATTTCCATTGCCCACATTGGATTATTGATTTGGTTTGGCCGGACATCTGTTCCCTAACTTCCTCAGGATTGCTGTATGATTTCCTAAGGCTGACTTTTTTTTTTTTTTTTTTTTTTTTTTAAGGAATAAGGTTAAGACTTTTGTTGTTACCTAGGCAGAGATGAGGTTTTTATATAAGCAGGGGCTAGTTGATCTTATTTTACCCTTGAATTGGTCAGAAGTTGGACTGCTGCAGCTTTTGTGTTTGTTTTTTTTAAAAATTTTTTAATGTTTCTTTTTGAGAGTGAGAGAGAAAGCAAGTGAATGGAGGAGGGCAGAGTGGAAGACACAGAATCTGAAGCAGGCTCCAGGCTCTGAGCTCTAAGCACAGAGCCCGAGGTGGAGCTTGAACTCAAAAACTGTGAAATCATGACCTGAGCCTAAGTCGGATGCTTAACTGACTGAGCCACCCCGGTGCCCTTTGTTTCTTTTTTAAAAGGAATTCTATTTGAATTGTGGAATTCTTTGTTTGGCTTATTGCCTCTTGATTGTAAGTCGATTGTTTATATTGTTGTCAAGGTTTTCTAAGATTTTATTGTTTGCAGGAGAGCTTTATGGAAATCATGGGTAGCTTTGGTTGAGGGTGTATCGTTTGTTAATTGTTTGATTTAGAGGTTCCAGGACCACGCAGGCAATAAAAACTTAAATTTCAAACTTTTATGAGGTGCAAGTCCCTTACTTAAAAATGTTCAGGGTAGACCTTCCCCCTCCTGCGTAAAGCCTAGAGGCAGACACATGTCCTTAGCATCTCACTTGGCTTGGTGGGAATATTTTTTGCATTTGACTTTTCCTAAAGGTATACCTCTTTCAGGGTTTTGGCTTCATATAGATATCAGCTGCTACTCCTCTCTTTATGTGAGTTATGAAGTTGCAGACACAGAATTTAAGCACTTGAAGCAGGAGAGGATTTACTGTAAAGCAGTAAAAGCCTGCACAATTGTTGGAAAAGTTGAAGAAATAGATTCTAGCTATATCCATTCAATCAACAAATACTTATTGAGCAGCTGCTATGTGCCGCCACTGTTCTGGGATCATTAGTGAACAAAACAGACAAAAGTTCCCCTTCTGTGAGCCCTTCTGGAGCTCACATTCTAGCAGAGTTGAGTCTTGGGGAACAATTCCCAAAGCCACACCACACACTGGGCCAACCAAAGTGCTGCTCAGTTGGGGATGTAAAGACCCCAGAGAACACCACCGTATTGCTATGGTGAAGAAACTACTGCGAACAGGAAGCCTCCGCTAATGCTATCAGCTCCAGAATTAATCTCCTGCTTTGATTCACACCAAGGTCCATGCCTTGCCTCTTGATACTCATGAAGCTATTTACTAGACACTATAAACTCTGCTAATGATGCTGCCGGCAAATCAAATGCCTTGACTGTGTCCATTGGCCAAAGTAGCAGAAGCAGCAGAATCTGGCTTTCACTTCGGTTTCACTTTTCAATTCTGTATCAGTGAGTGTGGTCAGTGGAACCTAAGCATCAGGAACTTCTAGCTGTTAGGGGGTACGGGAAATGTAATTTTTAGTTTTCCAATCTCTATAGTGCATAGTAGACCCCCTACAGGGGAAGTAAAATGGGTATTGAATGCCAGTCCACCACAACCAGCATACTTGGCTTGTTGCCACTTGGTTTTTAGAACCCTATCCCATACCCATCAAATCAGCTGATGAGAGGGGCAGCACACATGCCCCTGGCATTTAGTTCCCTCTGCTTTTCTGGCCCCTTTTCTCCTTGCTAACTCGGTTATGCCTTTAAAATGTTTGTCGTATGCAGAAAATTTTTAGCAAATCGGCAGGTTGTGTATACCGTATATTGTCAGAGTTGGATGTGCCTAGCTTTCAATGACTAATTTACTGCAATGTTCTTAGGTAATTTGTTAGAAATGTGTTACATCTGATGGGGATGAAGTTGGGGGAAAATGGTAGGCATTACATTTTTTTTTTTTTTAAGGTTTTGGAACACAGTTCACTGTTGAGGACAGCATGGTTGAATAATAACATTGAAGAAGGAATACTTTTCTTCAAAAAAATTTTTTTAGCATTTATTTTTGAGAGAGCACGAGTGGGGTAGGGAGAGAGAGAGAGGGAAATGCAGAATCTGAAGCAGGTTCTAGGCTCTAAGCTGTCGGCGCAGAGCCCGACACTGGGCTAGAACCCATGAACTGTGAGATCATGACCTGAGCTGAAATTGGACAGTTAACTGACAGCCACCAAGGTGCCCCGGAACAGAATTGTTATCTAAAAGAACATATGTAAAATTGATGTTATTGGGTGTACTGTGGATGTATAGATTTGGTTAACCACTATGACTAAGATACCGGACTGCTCCATCACTGCAGGAAAAACTCCCTTGTGTGATCTCTTCACAGTCCTACCCTACATCTATCCTAACCCCTGTCAATCAGTGATCTGTTCTAGTTTTTGTTTTTGTTTTTTTTTAAACGGGGTTTTCTACCGAGACAACCATGTTATAAATAGGGACAATTTTATATTTTTTTCCCAATCTGTATGCTTTGTTTTTCTTGCCATTGCATTGAGTAGGGTCTTCAATATGGTGTCAAATAGGATTGTCATTCTTACCTTGTTCCTCACCTTGGAAAGCATTCAGTCACCATTAAGTATGTTGTTAAGTGTTTTATAGGTAGATGTCCTTGATGAAGTTAAGTTCTCAACTACATTCAGTTGGCTGAGGGTTTTTAATCAAGAATATCTATTGGGTTTTGTCTGCATCTGCTAGGAGCATGTGGTTTTTCTTTTGATTGTGACTATAGTACAGTACTTTTTCCCCAAAATATTGAACAAATCTTGAATTCTTGGAATAAACCCAACTTGTTCATGGTGTATTATTATCAATTGCTGGCTTTGTTTTGCTAATATTTTGGAGAATTCTGCATATAGGCTTTACTGGTCTATAGTTTGCTTACAGTGTTCTTTGGCTATGGTATCAGATTAATACTGCTTTCATAATATGAATTGAGAAGTATAACTTTTTCTTTAGAGATTGTATATAACTGATTTTTTTTTTTTTTAAACAGTTGGTAGAATTCACTAGTGAAACCATCTGGACCTGGAGATTTTTCACCCCAGAAGGTTTTTAACTACAATTAAATTTTGTTATTAGTTCTAGAACTGTTAAGGTTATGTATTTTGGATGAGTTTTGATAGCTTGGAGGTTTGTTTATTTGTTTTTTTGAGAGAGAGACAGACAGACAATGCATGTGAGTCGGGTAGAGGCAGAGAGAAAGGGGGACAGAAGATCCCAAGCGGGCTTCCTACCATAGCAGAGAGCCCAGTGTGCTGCTTGAACTCAGAAACTGTGAGATCATGACCTGAGCTGAAATTGGATGCTCAGCCTACTGAGCCACCCAGGTGCCCCCGTAGCTTGGAGTTTTTAATGAACTGGTCCATCTAAGTTGTTGAACTTGTGGAATTGCTTGTACTCTTCCTTTATCCTTTTAATGTTGCATCATTTTCAGGTTCTGTAATGAAGCTCCTCTTCATTCCTGATAGTGTAATTTGTGTTATGTCTTTTTTTTTTTTTTTTTTTTTTTTTGGTCAGTCTTGCTAGAGATTTATCAATCTTATTGACCTTTCCAAAGAGCCACAGTTTGGTTTCACTAATTTTTTATCTTTGTTGTTTTTCTGTTTCAGTAGTTACAACAGTAGTACCGTTTTAATTTCATCTCCCTTGTACTCCAAAGTTCTAACATTTTTTTCTTTTTTATAAAAAGTAAAGGACTTTTATATTATCAAAGTTGGTGAGATTTTATTCTGTAATGTAACTGTAATTAATACTTTGTGTATAGGTTGAATCTAAAAGTTGAATAGAAGGTGCCTAGCTGGCTCAGTTGGTAGAGCATATGACTCTTGATCTTGGGGTTGTAAGTTCAAGCCCCATGTTGGGTGGAGCAATCACTTAATAAAACCTTAAAGTTAAATCACATTATGGCTATATAAATTTTTTCACACTATTTTACTATACCTTGATTTACATTTCCTTTCTTGTATAGCACTTTCTTTTTCCTAAATTTACTCTTTGAGGTCTTTGCCTTTTATGATATTCTCAATTATTCAGATTCCTCATTATATAATCTATTGAGTTTTATTTTCCTCCCCTCCCTGAAATCTCTCTGGAGCCCGTTTTTGCTCCAAACTGGACTAACTTACTCTCTAGGCCTTTTTCATAGCTATGATCCTGTGAGGTCCCATGACTGGTTTCCCACATTAGATTGTTTGCTAAATTCCATGTCCACTCCATTCTTGCCATGTTCCCAGATTTTGATGGAACTTATACTTAAAGACGATGCTATGGAAGGATGTGAAGAAAATACACTTTGTGGTCCTCTTATTAAAGTTGCGTATGTGATGGCTAGTTGGATTGGTCATGGAATGCTAGGATGAAAAGAATTTTCCCTGAGAATTTTTATGGATTGTTTTATTGTCTACTAGCATCCAGCCCTACTGATGAGGAGGCCATTCATATCTTAATTCTTGATCCATTGTAGGGGACTGATTTTTGTTGTTGGTGTTCATATTTTGGAAGATTGCTTGGAGGGCTACAAAGAGCTTGTAAAATTTATTGTATTGTTCATTGTTGGGCCAGTTTAGTTTGAAAACCCAGGTTTGTTTGTTTTTTTTTTTTCTTCTCAATATGCTTTGGTAGTATTCTCCTTTCTGTTCTATTTTTATTTTTTTGGAACTCAAAATTAACTATGGGAACTCTGTTACGGTTATTGATGGCTGTATGATAAACTGCCCCAAAAGTTAGTGGTTTAAAAACCTCAATAATATCATGCCCACGGATCCCGTGGACTTGAAACAGGGCTACATGGCACAATGGCTTGTTCTATACCCTGAAATCTAAGGCCTCTGCTCAGAACACTTGAACGGCTGGTGATGACTCAAATAGCTGGGGGCTGGAGTCACCTGGAAACTTCTCTATGTTTGATGATTGGGCTGGGATGATTTGAAGGCTGGCCTCCGCGGAGACTTGACCAGAGCACCTGCACATGGCCTTTCTCCGTAATTTAAATCATCACAGTGTAGTGGCTACATTCTGAGAGGGAGAATCTGGGCAAGGGAGCCTTTGGAGATGGAGTGGCCAGAGCTAGAGCATCCCAAGAGAGCAAGGTGAAACAGCTAGCATTTTTCTGACCTAGTCTCAAAAATTATATCACTTCTGGGACACCTGGGTAGCTCAGTTGGGTAAGCATCTGACTTCAGCTCGGTTGTCATCTCGTGCCTCGTGAGTTCAAGCCCCACATCGGGCTCTGGGATCTGTCCTGCCAGCTCAGAGATTGGAGCCTGCTTTGGATTCTGTGTCTTCCTGTCTCTCTTCCCCTCTACCGTCACTCACACACCCACCTTCTCTCTCACTCTCTCTCAAAAATTAAAATTAAAAAAACTTAAAAAAAAATCATATCACTTCTCCATTCTTTTGGTTATTAGTGCACTTAGTAGGCTCGGCCCAGACCCAAGGGGAAAGGAGTTAGACTCCATATCATTCCATTACAAAAAACAGGTGAACAACACAGTACTGAATTTCCCTTGTAACCATGTGAAAAGTAACACTTGCTGTAGTATTGAAACATCGAAATTTTGATGGTACCTCTAGGTGAGTCCTTGTATGTGAAGCGTATGCTCTAGTTCTAGAGCCCACTTAGGAAAACAACTGGTAGTAAAATATAAACAAACTTAGAATCATCAAATATTCATTTAGGACCAGCAGTAAGAGTTGGAGGGTTACCTACGGAGAAGAGGGAGAAAGTAAAAGTGAGTTTGAGTATTTAGTAAGAGGTTGTCTGGGAAGTGAGTTGGAGGGCTGTAGTCGCAATAGGCCCTTTCATAGGTCAGGGGGCACAGAGTGCGCCAACAAGCCATGGAAGGAACCATCTGCCTCTGGCCTGGAGATGGGCTCTTTCATTTAAGGAACATGCACCATGTTCCCTCAGTAGCGTATTATTACCAAGGCAAATTTAAGTTCCTTAATGCCGTTGGTGGTCATGCTATGGATTTCAGGTTCTGCTGACTATGTTTGCCTTTCTTTGAAGCCAAATGTTTCTTCAAGAACAAAGATGAGTGAAAGTCCTGTCACCTGAATGAAAACCTCACTGAGCATTGGGAAACGTAGATTATTAGGCAAATAATTGTCTTCGAAGTACGGAGGATGAATGTATTCATGATAGTGACCATATTTAGTTTATCTGACTATATGCAATTATTTGATATTTTCTATGTCCTGAGATAGAAGATAAAGATTTTTAGATGTGAATTTGAAATACCATTCGAAAAACTACAATGTGGGCGCTCTGAAACCTGAAAAGCACAGTGAAGAAGAAGAAAAAGAAACCCCACCAACATCTTGGGTAAACATTACCATAATGTGCTTTAGGGCATTCTTTAGTTCTAGTAATTTATTGCCCTGGTCATGGCCACAGCCAAAGGGATAAGAAAAGTTGTGCTTCTCAAGTTTCAACTTCCTTTGCTTTTTCCCATAGTAAATATTAATAATGTTTTTGTTAACACAATTCTTAGGTTACTAGGATAGCCCACAGAAGTATATTGACTCCATATTCCTGCTGAGTCAATATTATATTTTAAATACCATATTTTAGCAACTCTGATAAATACCTTTTGGTGAAATCTTAGGACTTTATTCCTGTGGGAAATACCTGGTTTAGAAACCGTTTTTTTGTGCTGCAACCTGCTTGTAACTTAGATACTGAGTGTGTATAAAAGTTGATTTCTAAATCTGATGAATAATTTATAATGGGAATACAGATATGAAATCTAGGTTTTGGGTTTAATATTCAGGACTTATGTAAAACATAAGTTTTATATGCTATAGACGAGCTATATTTAAGTCTGTAAATACTTGTAGAGTTTATATGAAAAAGCAGTTGAGGAGAAGAATCCTCATAGTAAAGATGAAGAGTACCACTGTATGGTCCTATATGAAGTTTCTCTGCACTTAGAAACAAGGTTAAATCAATGTATTATATTTCATCCTGAGATAAAGCTACAGTATTAAGCAGTAAGGGTACTTGTTTTTCTCTTGGCAGCACGATTAGGTTTTATAGTTATTTTCTCCCCCTTTAAGAATGACTGAATAATATATCCTCATGTGTAGTAACCTAAAGGGTAAGACACAGAAAGAATAACCTCTAGTGTGAAAGTATTACCTCCAGACATATGAAGGTTTAGAACCAATACCTCCTTGAGAATAAAAAATGTCTAACATGGCTTGTGCTAAATAGGACACATGTCATATTTATAGTCCTATGTCTGCTTTCCAGTCCCCACCCAACTCCATTTCTGGATATCTAACTTAGAGTTTTAAAAATCTATTGTATTTTAGAACTTTCATACCTTGTTGAGGGAATAATTGACAAATACACTTATATATATGGAAAGTATACAACACGATGTGATAGACCTACTTACTGTGAAGTGGTAACTAACAACATCCATCAGCTCATATATTTAATTCAGTTTTTTTGACAGTGTGTTCCTTAAGATCTACTCAGCAGCTCTTAAGTTTCAAATACCGTATTAACTATAGTCCCCGTGCCCTACACTACTTGTAGCTTGATGCCATATTAAATTGTACCCACCTAAATGGCTCTTACGCAAACATTTTCACGGGCACTTATATCCTGCTTTATAAAGGCTGGGTTAATCCCTTATTTATACCGGAAGCCATACTTAGGGCTTTTGTCCTACTTCCATGGCTTTTGTCATAATGGAAAGGTGACTTAATGCAACGGTGTGGGTGCTCAGTAAATGCGTGCTTCTATTTAGAGGGTAGTTTTACCTGCATCTAGAGCTAGGAAGCCCCTCAGGGTTTTATTTAGTGCCGGTGGCAAAGGGAATTAGAATGGTCTGGCTAACCACATCAATATGCATAATTGACAAGCTATTCAATACTTGTAAAGATAAGTACTTTCCACTCTTTTCTTTGGCTATCAAATGTAACTCCATGTAAGTATTCTACTATAATGTATTGTTCTCTGGCTCTTGTTTGGTCTTTAAGAAAAATGTGCTGTTATACAGAAATGACCTATATCCCTCATGTTTGTTTGTTTGTTTGTTTGTTTTTTGCTAACTCAAAGAGAACAAATTCAAGGAGCTTGAAAAACACTTGTTTGCCTCTAGGCAGGATGGTCTTTAAAACATGAGTGGGATTATAACAGAAAGAATAATTTATGGCCCTTAAAAAGGGATAAGGTAGGCACTGAGATTGGAAAGGAAGAAGTAAGACTTTATTTGCAAGATGTCATCTTGTCTGTTGAAAATACTGAAGAATCCACTATAAAACTATTACAACTAATAAATGAGTCAGCAGGATGGCAGGGAGGGAACAAGACCAGTATACTGAAGCCACTTGTATTTCCATACATGTGCGATGAACAATCTGACAGTGAAATTTAGAAAAATGTTTTAGTTGCAGTAGAACAAAATACTTAGGAATAAATTTAACAAAAGAATTGCAAAACTTACTTTGTAAACAATAAAAAACTATTAAATGTCCAGAACAGGCAAATCTGTAGAGACAGAAAGTAGATTAGTGCTTGGCTATTGGTAGGGGTAAATGGGAGATGTGTAGAGACTGCTTGGTTTCTTTTTGGGGTGATGAAGTTCTGGAATTAGATCATGGTGATGGTTGGACAACTCTGAACATCCTAAAAGCCATTGAATTTTATACTTCAAATGAGTAACACATATGATATGTGAATTACATTCGAGCAGCTAAAAAGGAGAAGGTAAGGTTGTCAAAAATACTGATATGAAAAGATATCTATAGCTTAACATAAAAGTAATATATATATCTGGTTAAATTTTTTCCCCTAAAAACTACACAGCTCAACTGGAGGCACTGCAAGTTTGTTTGCATTTTCTCGAGACTAGGTGGGCTCCTATTCTCTTGAGGAACTCTTTGAAACCTAGAAAACATGATGGTAATTCACAGAATAAAGTTTGTTTTAACTTGCCCAGTATGTAGCTGCCATAAGTTAGCTTTGAGAATAAAAATGTTTTTATTCAGTTATAATAATTTAGGTTTTGAGGGGTGCCTGGGTGGCTCAGTTTTGTTTTTTGTTTTTTGTTTTTTGTTTTTTGTTTTTTTTTGGCTCCAGTCATGATCTCATGGTCATGAGATTGGGCCCTGTGGGGCTCTGCACACATGCAGATTGCATGGGACCTCCTTGGGATTCTCATTTTCATTCTCTGCCCCTCCCCTCCTCTGCCCCTCCCCTCTTCACCCATCCCTCCCCCCTCCTGCCCCTCCCCACCTCTGTCTTCCCCTCCCTCCCCCTGCCCCTCCCCACCTCTGTCTTCCCCCCTCCCCCTGCCCCTCCCCACCTCTGTCTTCCCCTCCCTCCCCCTGCCCCTCCCCACCTCTGTCTTCCCCTCCC
>CM053561.1:57084551-57103185 GCA_028646485.1 Cryptoprocta ferox
ATTTTTTTAATTAAAATGTTTTAATCTTCTAAGAATTTCTAAATTTATTTTTAGAGCATGAGCTAGAGGGAGAGAGGCAGAGGGAGAGAGAAAAAAATCTAAAGCAGGCTCCATGCTCAGCGCAGAGCCTGACATGGGACTCAGTGTCACACACCTGGGATCATGACCTGAGCTCAAATCAAGAGTCAGATGCTCAACTGACTGACCCATCCAGGTGCCCCTTAAAGGGATTTTTCAAGTGCCCACATTGTGCTTTCTTAAGTGTAGACTCAAATCCATATTCCCAAGCATTTTGAAAAATCAGGTTTTTCACTATTCCACTTACAGTACAGTTTATGATCCTAGCTAAATGCCAGTCCGTTTAGACAACCTGATAAACTCTGGAAACATTTTTCAATGTTCTTAAAAATCTGACCAACTTAAAAAAAATTTTAAGGCCAATTTCATGTTGGTTTATGACATTTGAGTAGACTTTTAAAAATTGGGATTGAACCAGAAAAGAGCATTGCTCAGTAACTAGATTTTAGGGACAATATTTAAAGAAAAAATTTCCTTAGGGGAAAGCTAAGTATTAAGCTCAAAAAGGTTGCATTCTGTAATTAGGGGTATGTGTATATGTGTGTTGTACTTAATTTATCAACTTTGAAATTCAGAGAAATGTAGGGTTCATTTAGTTTTCTATAGAGACTGATTTTAGGCATTAATAATCATGTTACACCTTAGAAATACAATTGTGATTAATTTTAAAAAGTAGAGTTTAATGGCTTTTCTATATAAACTGTCAATAAGTAGCACCATTTTATGAATATGTTGACCTACCCAAATATTTAAGTTTCTGGTTTTTTTTTTTTTTGTTTTCAGAATAATGCTTTAAATACACATATGTATAAATGAATAACTTTGCTAAGTAACACTTAATGAGAACCAAACCTTTTAATGCAACTTAATTTTGGGGAAAAAGAAGTCTGAAAGTTCATGGATGATTATTTTTCTGATGAGTTTTCAAAGCTAGTCTTTAAAAGTAAATCTTCTTGCAAGATAGGTGGCCTTAATAAGGTACTTTGGGGACGCCTGGGTGGCTCAGTTGGTTAAGCATCCGACTTCAGCTCAGGTCATGATCTCACGGTTCGTGGGTTCAAGCCCGGCATCGGGCTCTGTGCTGACAGCTCAGAGCCTGGAGCCTGCTTCAGATTCTGTATCTCCCTCCCTCTCTCTGCCCCTCCCCCACTCATGCTCTGTTTCTCTAGGTCTCCATAATAAATAAAAACATAAAAAAAAAATTTAAAAGTACTCTGACCCAGAAAGTTCTAAGAATTTATCTTAAAGAAGAAATGGGACAGGTTTACAAGGTAGATTATAAAAATGTTTATTGCAGCATTGCTTTTAAGAGTACGTAATTGGGATGCATTCCACAGAGGTTTAATCAGGTCAATTACAATGTATCCATAAAATGGAAGTGGGTACAACCATTAGAATGTTGTTGAGACTCCTGTACAAAAGAGTGGATTTAGATTATGAGAGTGGAGAGGAGAGGAAGAGAGCTAAATGGAAATGGACTGGCAGGATCCTACCTTGAAAGTGGTAAGCTTATTTAAAGGAGACTGTCTATAATTAAAAGAAAATGAAAGTATAATTACTCAAGGTTACGAAGGTGACCCCTAAAGAATGTACAAGTACCAATAAGGTATATTGGGAAATATTAAAAAACAAAGAATATTGGGAGAAGGAAGGATTAGAGGTAGGAGGTGATGAAAATGGTTCAGAATGAGTTCAAGTCCACAGACTATGTCTAAAGGGCCACATCAAGAAATTCTGACCAGAGCTGTTCACCTTTTTGGAAGCTTACACAGTTGATGGCCATTCATCTCAAGGTATTTATCATGTCCTCCATACAGCACACCTGGGTCAAGCTTTGTAGTTGTCACATGCAAACAGAAGAGATTGGAGTTTTTTGTTTTTTTTTTTTAATAACTAGAGAGACATGAAACGTAAGGATCTTTTTGAACTTCACTGATAAAGATTATTTTAAAATCTTACAAATTTCCAAAAGAAATAAGTGGCGGAACCATTAGAGATAGAAATAATTATAAAAGAAACTACTAAAATAATGTGTTAGAACATTTTGGAAGAGATCAGGAGGAGGATGTATAATCATCTGTATTTCTTTGATTTAAAACAAAATTTAGGGGCACCTAAATGTCAGCTGTGCTGACAGCTCAGAGCCTGGAGCCTGCTTGGGATTCTGTGTCTCCCTCTCTCTCTATTCCTCCCCCTACCCCATGCTCTGTTTCTGTCTCTGAAAAACGAATAAATCTTACAAATTTTTGAAACAAAATTTAAAACTTTAATGCTGTATTGAAATAGGAAAACTAATACTGTTGAAATAGATGTTCATATATATTCAAGTGGAAAACCTATATTGCCAAAGAATATATCTTGACTTTTTTTTGAAGTTTATTTATCTTGAGAGAGAGCACAAAAGTGTGAGTGGGGGAGGGGCAGAGAGAGAGAGAGAGAGAGGGAGAGAGAGAATCCCAAGCAGGCTCTGAGCTGTCAGCACAGAGCCCAGTGTGGAGCTGCATTTCACAAACCAGACTAGGAGTTACTTGACCTGAGCCCAAACGAAGAGTTGGACGCTTAGCTGACTGAGCCACCCAGGTGCCCCTCTTCTCTTTTGCTTTTTAAAAGATGTATGTGAACTGAAGAAAAAAAAATTGAAAGATAAATATGGAATGCTAATTACTGTCTATGAGCATAGTTTTCATCTTAAGTTTTCCATTGTCTTTTTTTAAAGCTGTGAACTTCTATTACGTTTTTTGTAATTGAATATTTTTTAAAATTTATTTTTCATTTAAACTGTAATAGTGACATGGCTTTAAGCAGAGATCATATGTATCTTTTTATGTCTTAATATCCAGTGCAATGGTTGGCATATGGAAGATACCTAGTTAATTTTTGTACCTGCTTAGGAAAGGTATGGGTCAATAAGTATCTCCTCTGTGCTTAATAAAAGCCTTCCTTGGCCACTGGCAAAGTAAAATGAGCTACTTGAAGCCAAAGAGATGTTATGAAAAATAGAATTAAATAAAAAGCCTACAAAGCATGATAGTCAAGTAAAAATAAGTTTAAAAACGATACTCAAAAAGCAGCTGGTAAAGGTTCTGTTATTCTTTATTTTTTTTCTTTTACATAGGCAATACAGTCACAGTATAGGAAATTTTTGTTGTGAAATTCCTTCCTCCTGTTGCCAATACTCTCTCCCTGGAGGCAGCCAATGCTGTGAATTCTTTTTTTTTTTTTCTTTAACATTTATTTTTGAGAGACAAAGACCAAGCATGAGCAGGGGGAGGGGTAGAGAGAGAGGGAAACGCAGAATCAGAAGCAGGCTCCAGGCTCTGAGCTGTCAGCACAGAGCCCGATGGAGGACTCAAACCCATAAACTGTGAGATCATGACCTGAGCAAGTAGGATGCTTAAGCGACTGAACCACCCAGGTGCCCCAATGCTAGGAATTCTTGTATAAATTCTTCTATACACACACAAAACTGTGTGTTGCCCCTTCTTGTCACATATGACATCATATTGTATGCACATTGCTATATCTTGCTTTTTTTCCCTCACAGTGTTAGTTATGAATGGGTACATAAAATAACATCCTCCTTTTTTAAAAATTTATATAATTTACATCCAAGTTTGTTAGCATATAGTTCAACAGTGATTTGAAGAGTAGATTCCTTAATGCCCCTTATCCCTGTAGCCCATCCCCCTCCCACAACCCCTCCAGCAACCCTCTGTTTGTTCTCTATATTTAAGAGTCTCTTATGTTTTGTCCCCCTCCCTGTTTTTATATTCTTTTTGCTTCCCTTCCCTTATGCTCATCTGTTTAGTATCTTAAAGTCCTTATATGAGTGAAGTCATATGATACTTGTCTTTCTCTGACTAATTTTGCTTAGCATAATACCCTCTAGTTCCAACCATGTATTTGCAAATGGCATGATTTCATTCTTTTTGATTGCTGCGTAATAATCCTGTGTGTGTGTGTGTGTGTGTGTATGTATCACATCTTATTTATCCATTCCTTCATCAATGGACCTTTGGGCTCTTTCCATATATTGACTATTGTTGATAGTGCTGCTATACACATTGGGGTGTATGTGCCCCTTTGACACAGCATACCTGTATTCCTTGGGGAAATACCTATAGTGCAATTGCTGGGTCATAGGGTAGTTCTATTTTTAATTTTTTTGAGAAACCACCATACTATTTTCCAGAGTGGCTGCACCAGTTTGCATTCCCACAAGCAGTGCAAAAGAGATCCTCTTTTTCCATATCCTTGCCAACATCTGTTGTTGCCTGAGTTGTTAATGTTAGCCATTCTGATGGGTGTGAGATAGTATTTCATTGTGGTTTTGATTTGTATTTCCCTGATGAGTGATGTTGAGCAGTGTTTCATATCTCGGTTGGCCATCTGGATGTCTTTTTTGGAGAAGTGTCTATTCATGTCTTTTGCCCATTTCTTCACTGGATTATTTGTTTTTGAGTGTTGAAATTGATAAGTTTTTTATAGACTTTGGATACTAACCCTTTCTCTGATATGTCATTGGCAAATATCTTCTTCCATTCTGTTTGTTGCCTTTTAGTTTTGCTGATGGTTTCCTTTGCTGTGCAGAAGCTTTTTTTTGATGAGGTCCCAATAGTTCATTTTTGCTTTTGCGTCCCTTGCCTCCAGTGATGTGTTGAGTAAGAAGTTGCTGTGGCCAAGGTCAAAGAGGTTTTTGCTTGCTTTCTCCTTGAGGATTTTGATGGCTTCCTGTCTTATGTTTAGGTCTTGTGTTCATTTTGGGTTTATTTTTGTGTATGGGTTTTTGTGTATTGGGTTTATTTTTGTGTATGTGTAAGAAAGTGGTCCAGGTTCATTTTTCTGCATATTGCTGTCGAGTTTCCCAGCACTACTTACTGAACAGACTATCGTTATTCCGTTGGATATTCTTTCCTGCTTTGTCAAAGATTAGTTGGCCATATGTTTGTGGAGCCATTTCTGGGTTTCCTGTTCCACTGATATGAGTGTCTGTTTTTGTGCTAACTTTTTTTTTTTAATGGTTGCACAGTATTTATTGTATGGGTGTATCTTGT
Organism: Cryptoprocta ferox; assembly: GCA_028646485.1. Taxonomy (NCBI): domain Eukaryota; kingdom Metazoa; phylum Chordata; class Mammalia; order Carnivora; family Eupleridae; genus Cryptoprocta; species Cryptoprocta ferox. The sequence continues at coordinate 57,089,684 of CM053561.1, forward strand.
TGGTTTAACTTTCTATTGATGGATATTTAAGTTTTCAGACATTTGAAGATTAATAATGATACAAAGAATTCCCTTGTTTACACCATTTTACATTTGTATCAGTTGACCTGTAGGATAAGTTCCTAGATGTAGAATTCCTGAATCAAGGCTTATCTAGGTTTGCAGTTTGGGTAGATTTGGCCAAATTGTTCTCCAATGAAGTTAAAATAGTTAACCCTTTACTAATGGATGAGTGATGTCATGTTGTAATTTCCTAGATAACATTGACAGTATTGAAGAATGTTTGTGTCTACATGAGTGATCAGCCTTGACAAGTGACAGGATGTGGACAGGATAAAGTATGTACTTTGTACCAGGAATAGGTGAGACTTATTATAAACCATATTCTAGAAACAATACTTGGGTATAGTTGGGCTAAAGTACTTGGCATGGTCAGGAGAGAATGTGAAATGTAGCAGGGAGAGCATCCTAGTCCTATATTAAAATCTTACATCGTTAAATCGGAAGTTTCAATTTTGGATGCAATCTAGGAAAAACATGACTGAGTTGGCAAAAGATACCTAGAATAGTTATAAAGATGACTTGGGCTAAAATAAAAGTATTCCTGTTTAGCAAAACAACACATTCCACCCTCATTTGTTGTCATTTAACTAACTTTGATAAACTAAAAATAGGAATTTTTGATCATCCTGTCTCAAATCTAGAATTTAGGGGCATATAAAAACATTCAAAAGAAGCTAATGCCGCTTCTTGTGTTGAAACAAATTCCAGATGGATCAACTATAGGAAGATACACTTCTTTCAAAAAAAAAATTTTTTTTTTTTAATTTTTTAAGTAGTCTCTACATCCAGCATGGGGCTCAAACTCCGAACTCCCAAGGTCAAGCTTCACATGTGCCACCAAATGAGCCAGCCAGGTGCCCCTATCTTTTCATATTCTTGATTGGAAAAGGCTTTTTAAAGATTCTATAAAATCCAGAATTGACGAGATGGACACACTTGGCTACAACCATAAAAGGCAATCATATTGGAATAAATATTCACAAAGCAAATGTAACATAAAATACTTAAAAGACCTTTTAGGGGCACTTGGGTGGCTCATTTGGTTAAGCATCTGGGACTCTTGATTTTGGCTTAGGTCACGATCTCAAGGGTTTGTGAGATCTAGCCCTGCGTCCAGTTCTGTGCTGACAGCTTGGAGCCTGCCTGGGATTCTCTCTCTTCTCTCTCTGCCCCTCACTGATTCGCATGTTCTTTCTCTCTCAAAGATAAATATTTAAAAGCATTTGTTTTTATGCTTAATTTTTTAAAAAAACATAAGCGCAGGGCACCTGGGTGGCTCAGTCTGTTGAGCGTTGGACTCTTGATTTCGGGTCAAATCACGATCTCAGGGTTGTGGGATTGAACCCCATAAGAGGTTCTCTCTAGCCCCAATCCCATCTCCTGCCCTGTCTCCTGTGTGCTTATGCTCTCTCTCAAATAAAACAAGCACACCAATAGAAAAATAGAGGAGATGAACAGAAGAAATAAACCTATTGGCAAAAGTCAATAAACCTAAAACTGTTAAATCTAACCTAGTAATCAGAACGAGACCTATTTTCTCCATTAAATGAAATTTAAAAATTGACAAAATGGATTGTTCTGTGCCAGAGTCCAGCTCCAGCAGGTCCAGGGCTCCCTGAAGGATGGACGGTGTTGGCCGAAGGGGAGGGAAGAGAGAGCCACAAGTTTCTTTCTGATCACCAGGCAGGCATCTCTGCTCTGAGAGTCAGCTTTATTTATGGTTAAAAAAAAAAAAAAAAAAAGTATAGGGTACAGCACAGAAGTGGCCTTTGCCTTAGACAATATCTGATGACAAATTTCTTTGGCATGTAAAAATTTCCGAGAACATAGATTGGTAAAAGACTCATGCATAATCTTTATCAGTAGTGATTGATGTAGGTGATTTAGACACTTATCATATGGGAAAGAAGGTATCTTTAGCATTTAAATACAAGACCATGTTTTTAGCATAGCAAAGGCAAAAGTTAGTTCTTTGTGAGCAAGGGTCAATAGCCTGTTTGCTTAAGGGGAAGTATGAGAAAAACAGGAATCTCAGGAAGTGCAATGTTTGCTCCCATAAACACAAAAGAAGAAGTTCCTACAATAAGTTCCTTCACAAGGTGCAGTCAGCATATTTTAGGATAAGGGGACACAAGTCACTCCCATACCAATCAAGATGCCTTGGGGGTTGGTGCTCAAGCAAAAATAATTGAGTGTGGGGTAGCATCGGTCACCATCTGACGGCGGGAGGCCGTGCAAAACCTGCCTTAACCTCACAAGGAGTATTCTCAACTTAGTGAGTTCAGAAATGGCTCCCAACAGTTCTGGGTATAGAAAAATAGATTTTGTCTTGTGTTTTTAAAAGCAGTTCGTGCAATGTGTATTAAAATCTAATGCTGTGTATCCTCTTTTTTCTATTTTAAATGTTCTCTAATTTGTAGATTTATTTATGCTATTAATCTGAATTACTTGCTTTATTAAAGTAAATTTCATCTGAATGCTTTCCTGAGGTAAGGAGATGTAAATTTGTATGATAAAGACATTATTGGGGGCAGGGGAGCGCCTGGGTGGCTCAGTCATTTAAGCATCAGGTCATGATCTCACAGTTCATGAATTTGAGCTGGCTCTGTGCTGACAGCCTGCTTGGAGTTCTATGTGTCCCTCTCTCTCTCTCTGCCTCTCCCCCCTGCTCTTCCTCTCCCTCTCTCCCTCCCTTTCTTTCTCTCAAAAAAAAAAAAAAACAAAAAAAAACACAAACTTAAAAAACTAAAGGGCACCTGGGTGGGTCAGTGTCTGACTTCAGCTCAGGTCACGATCTTGAGGTTTGTGACTTCAAACCCCACATTGGGTTCTGTGCTGACAGCTCAGAGCCTTGAGCCTGCTTCGGATTCTGTGTCTTCCTCTCTGTTTACCCTTCTCCTGCTTGTTCTCTCTCTCTCTCTCCCTCTCTCTCTCTCTCTCTCTCTCTCTCTGTCAAGAATAAATAGGAAAAATTTTTTTAAAAACTTAAAGACATTATTGGGGATCAGTTTTATACACATTTTTAAGATGTAAATTTGAGGAAACTTTTGCACTTTTCTGTGTAATTTTAGATTGCAACGTATAGTTGTAGGTTTCAGATCCCAGGGTATTTTAACAAATTTTCTAGTTGGAGATGTTAAATTTTTGAACTCAGAAACTTTGGTAATTTCCAAATACCACAGAATTATCCTGGAAGTTCCCATTTTAGATTCTAGGCTCATTAAAAAAAATGGCTAAACAAAATTTTGTCTTAGAGATACCATTATTAAATCTGGTATAAATGAATTTATTCAAAGTAAGTTTAAATTGAGCATTGGATACTAGGTTGAATCTTGAAAGTATTTTCTACCAGTAAGAATTATAGAATGAGACCTTCTGAAAATCAGTGATGCAAGTTCATTAATCCAAACTGAGCTGAGTAGATCACTGTGTGATACAGGTTATAGAATAACTTGTTAAAATTGGGTTTTAGGAGAAAAAGACGGCTTCAAACCTCTTTTTTGCCATTCAGTTTAAGATTTATTTTATAAAAACAGTTGTATTTACTTACCTACAAGTTTACTGAAGTTCTGAAAACATTGGAGAGTGTTCTAGAAAGGGTCAGTATTTAATAACCTTTCACTGTGGGTCTTGCCAGTGTGGTATCATCTGCTGTTGTAAATAAGAGTTTAGGACCCTTGGAAGGGAAGAGTTTCCATAGCCTTTCTTTTCTTTTTCCTTTTCCATCTTTCTTCAAACTCTTGAGAAGTACAATACAAAACAGTCAGTTCAGATAGACCTTTCTATCCTTAGCTTGGAATGGAAGGGAAATATATGAAAGACTTCACTAAATTATATAGATAGCATAACAAAATAATCAACAATAGGGATTTTGGAATCAGAACTAGAGTTGAGGTCTGTCTCTCTCTCTATATATACTGCCTATATATATAACACACATACATCTTACATATATACTGTCTCTACACACACAAACACACATTCTTACATATACATAATCTTTGACCTTTAATTTCTTAAAAACTGAGGATGGTAGTTTGGAAGGCCCTATTTATAAGGAGAAACTATTTTGGGTAGACTAGAGTCTTTGGGAGGACAGAAGCCCAGGGAATGTTCATTAGCCTTTTAAAGTCTGTTTTGTGACTTTAAAAATGGAGCTAATCTCTTCTTCATGGGGTTCTTGGATAATGAATCAGATACACACAGTGCCTGGCATGCACAGACACTCAATAATTGTGAATTACTGTTACTATTACTGCAGTCATGTGATGTCTGTTGATGAAATTACAGGTTCTTTGGCCTTCGTACTCGAAGGAAAGATGAATCTGCTCACCTGGTGGGTAGATAAAGCCTTTTGCTTTGAAAGGCTATTAGTAGAAGCAAGCACAGGGTGTATGCAATGAAGTGTGACTATGGGACACCAAGAAAAATAGGGGTCTGAAGTAACAGCCCCTTATCCAAGCAGAAAACAGGGACTGACGCAAGCAGGGCTTTCTAAATGGCTGTGAATGGAACAACTGCCAGGAAATTTTTCCATCTAGACTGCTAGTAATTACCCCAAATGAGACTAAACTGGAAAATGTAAGAGCAATGGAAAATAAAAGGGTACCTGTATTGAATGGGTTAAGACTGTATTGTACTTTAATTTAGAAACAAACTTTGGTGGTTGGAAGAAGTTGAAGTAATTAATTCTACAGTAAATTGTGCTAGATTAAATTTATTGGGGAGAAATTGAAAATTCTTTTTTTTGTGTGTTTATTTTTGAGGGCGGGGGTGCACACAGAAAAGGGGCCAGAGGATCTGAAGTGGGCTTTGCACTCAACTCACGGAACGGTGAGATCAGGACCTGAGTCAGTCACACTCACAAACAACTGAACCACACACGCACCCTAGAATCTCAAATTCTGCATTCAATCTCTAGATCTAGGGTCCACATTTGGATCATCTATCACCAGCCAATCCCAACTGGACTTCTCAATATAATTTTGACCTTGAGAAACTCCTAGACTAAGTTTTTAAAAATTCCAAGAAACGGTATTTTTGGGCTGGGTAAAATGTTGGCATTCTGTTTTTATTGGCCCTTTTATCTTTGCTCCTGCCATTTAAAACCATGTTGGTTCTCTTTATGTATTACAGCTTGCAACCCACAGCCCAACAGCTAGAATTTTAGATGAGTCGGTTAAATTCAGGCAATATTTGAGTACTTGTTGGGTACCTGGCAATGTGCTAAATGCTAGGAATATAGAGACAAATAGGACATGTTCTTGTCCACAGGGCGGTCAGGTTCTTGTCCACAGGGCGGTCAGGTTCTTGTCAGGTGATAATCAGCCAATAATGATGATAAGCAGCACAGCTAATGTTTATAGAGCAACTTAAAATCTGCATAACTGTTGAATGCTTTCTATATGTTAACTCAGCCCTCCCAAGGGCTTGGATATAAGTACTGTTACTTCGTTTTACAAATAAAGACCCTGAGGCATAAAACATCAGGTAAGTTGCTCAAAGTGAGCTGGCAAGGCAGGAATTTTCATTGTAGGCACTCTCTGGGTCCTGGTATGGCAGGCGGCCTTAAGAGTCACTTCTGTTTTGGTTAGAGTTTAGCTTATTACAGTCATGACTTCAAAAGCCTATTATTCTTTAAGCCTTTACGATGTACCCTATAGGGTGCCTGGGTGGCTCCGTAGGCTAAATGTGCAACTCTTGATTGCGGCTCAGGTCCTGATGGCCGCATGGTTGTAAGATGGAGCATGATGGTTCTGATCTGGGTGTGGAGCCTGCTGGGGACTCTCCCTCTCCATCTCCCCCCCCCCCTCCGTATGTGTGCGCCTACATGCTCTCTCAAAAACCAACAAAAACCTGGAAATATTCTGTGGATTTATATTTTTGTTAATATGAAAAACATTTGTTAGTTTTTAAATTAATCCTGTTAAGACCATTTATGAATTTGACGAGAGTTCCTTAAACTTCTCAAACCATATTTAGAAATGTAATATATCTGATTTCTTCAAGTACTTTAAACTTCTAATGAGTTTTTGGGGGTGTAATTTTAGTAGGTCACAGCATCCAGAATTTTGAACAGTTCGTGCTCATTAGTATGCTCTTAATCATTAAAAAGTTGTCGTATACTTGTATAAATGCAACTTAAACAAATATATCAGTTATGTCTCTTCATTCAAGGGTTACAGATTTATTTACCCAACCAAAATAGACATTTCAAACCTACTGTAGGGTGATAGGTTGGAAATAACAGGTCTGGATCAATAATTCCAGGCTTTTTTTTTTTTAATTTTTAATGTTTATTTTTGAAAAAAAAATTTTTTTTACATTTGTTTACTTTCGAGAGACAAAGAGACAGAGCGTGAACAGAGGAGGGGCAGAGAGAGAAAGAGACACAGAATCAGAAGCAGGCTCCAGGCTCTGAGCAAGCTGTCAGCACAGAGCCCGACGCGGGGCTCATACCCACAAACCGGGAGATCATGACCTGAGTCGAAGTTGGACGCTCAACCGACTGAGCCACCCAGGCGCCCCAATGTTTATTTTTGAAGGCAAGAGAGACAGGGTGAGCAGGGAAGGGGCAGAGAGAGAGGCAGACACAGAATCCGAAGCAAGCTCCAAGCTCTGTTGTCAGCACAGAGCCCGACCCAGGGCTCGAACTCCTGAACCGCAAGATCCTGACCTGAGCCGAAGCTGGACACTTAATTGACTGAGCCACCCAGGCACCCCAATAATTGTAGGCTTGTTTTATTGGCATAAACCCCTTTAATAGTAATGGGACTGTTGAAGCTTGCACCTCTTTTTGTATGTTGTACTTATCCAGTTTTTTACCACAGTTGCTTACGTACTTGAGAAGTGACAGGATTCTGCAGGCCTTCTCCATACCTTGCCTGGGCATCTTGCCTGTTTGATTAGCACACGTAGAACTTTGTCCTTTAGTCATGTGTTGTAATTTGGGTTGATGGATAAAACTTTAAATATTTAGGAGAGTGGAGGGGCAGAGAGAGGGGGAGAGGGTGCCTCCAGGAGTAGGGGAGGGGCAGAGAGAACGACGGAGAGAGAATCCCAAGCAAGCTCCACACTCGGCCCAGAGCTTGTTGCGGGGCCCCATCTCATGACTGTGCGGTCATGACCTGAGCTGAACTCAAGAGTCTGATGCTTAACCAACTGAGCCACCCAGGCACCCCTTCATGTAGTATTTTTAACTAATATTGTTGGAAATTGGCGTGCATGGTAATCTTTTACCACAGGTCATCTCTAGCACAGATAGTGTCTTTTATGTGAACTAAGAGAAAGATGCTCCTCTAGGCAGATGACATAAAGACAGAAAGGCCCCATGTCAGCTGGGTAAGCCTGACTGGTTTTTAACCTCCACGTACCCTCTTCACAGGTGCCATACAGTTCAGAAGATTTCTCCCTTCTATTTTTTTATTATAAAAATTTTTTTAAATACATTTATTTTTGAGAGATAGAGTGAGATAGATCATGAGCGGGGAGGGGCAGAGAGAGAAGGAGACACAGAATCTGAAGCAGGCTCCAGGCTCTGAGCAAGCGTTCAGCACAGAGCCCAACTTGGGGCTCGAACCCACCAACCATGAGATCATGACCTGAGCTGAAGCCGGACACTTAACCGACTGAGCCACCCAGGCGCCCCGATTTCTCCCTTTTAAATACCATTAAGACTTATGCATTTTCATGGAATTAATGGTCAGGTTGCCATTTGGCCCCCCCAACCATTCCAGACTAGAGTAAGAAATTGCCTCTGAAGCCAGTAGCTTTTGTGGCAGAGTAGCATTGGATACTGTGGATATGGTAGAGATTTGACAGCACGTGAAATTGTTCTGTTGCATTACTGATACTGCCCTTCAGAGACCAAGCTCTCAAAGATCTGTTTTCCTTGGGTCATGGTGTTTCCAGTTTAACTCTGAGTTAATTAAATCTGGTAAGTATGATTCTGATTGAAAAGATACTCCATCTGTCTCCCATTTATCTTTCTTTGTATCTCCCACTTGTTGCCTCTCTGTCATATACGAACAACATTCCCTTATCAACTTCGATATATGCTGGCAGGCCCTACTCGGGGGTTACGTTAGGCCTGTCTAAACTTCCCATAATGTCATTGGATGTGTCCCTTCTTAGAACCTGCTGCCTCAGCCAGGCTTGTAGTCCTCCTGCAGTACCCACCCAACCAGGTATGTCCTTTCTGCCCACCCCCCTAGTACTTTCTTCTTCCCTTTCTTTTGTTTTTTCCATCCCAAAACCCAAATCTCACTGCACCATGGATTTTTTGTTCAGTAGAGTGCTTTGTCAAATAATGGTATTTTCCTGTTCGGAAAGACAGGTGAAAAATAATGGATGAACCGTAAAAACACTTTTCTGTCCTTGAGCTTTTCTGTTAAACCTGAGACTAAGTTGCCTTCATGGAGTTGGGTATTCATGTGGCTCAGCTGTATCTATAATGTTTGATTCCTTAAGATATCTGGTAGGTACGTGGAAGGATGTTTTGCTTTCTTTTAGACTGTTAGGCCTGAAATACTTTGTAATTTTTTTTTATATCATTCTTGTCTGGATATCTTGATTTTTTTTTTTTTTTTTTTTTGGAGGGGTAGGAAAGGATGGATCATTAGTTCTTAGTAGACAGATGCATAATGATGTGTGGATATTCAGTCAGTATTACTCAAAGATTAGGCCCCTACTGTGTTCCAGACAGTGTTCTAGGCATGGAGGCTGTAGTGTCACTAAGATAATGTTTCTGCCTTTGTGTATTCTGTATCTAGGTGGAGAACAGATGAAACTAATAAGAAATAAGGTATCTACTGATAAGTGCTCCATACAGCACAGAAAAGGGGCATATGGACTATGGTAGGGAAGAGCTATTTTAGATAGGATGGAGCAGGGAAGGCCTCATGAGAAAGTAACATTTGATCAGAGACCTGAAAGAAACAGGAAGTAAGTAACCTGAAGATCTAGGGTAGAATGGTTCACAGGTGGAAACAGTGAGAGCAGAGATCCTTAGGCAGTAGTATATTTGCATACTTCAGGACCAGCAAAACTTATCTAGAGAAAAGGAAGCCAGGCCAGAGATGGTGGGGGTTCAAGTCCCAAAGATCAGCAGGGATCTATAAGGCCTTGCAGATTGCGGTAAGGGGTTTGGTTTTATCTCTAGGTATGTTAGGGGAGTTTGGGGAGGGTTCCAAGCAGAGAAGTGACAGAATCTTAGTGACCTTTCTGAAAGATCACTTGGGTCATTCTGCAAGCAATTGATCATAGAAAGCAAGTGTAAGCAGGAAGGCCAGTTAGTGAACCAGAGTAGCAATTCAGGTGCGAGAGAATGGTGACTTGGACCAAGGAAGTAGAAGTAGGGGTGGTGAGAACAGATGAAATTTGGGATATTTTTTCAGAGGATTGGAAGTGAGAGAGAAATTAAGGAGGAGGCCTAGGTTTTTGGTTGGAACAACTGGGTGAATGTTGATATATCCCTTACTCCAATAAAGGAGGAACATATTTTGAGAATTATATAAAGCTTGGTATACTTGGTATATACCTGGTGGAGATGTTAAGTAGGCAGTTGGATATGTAAATCGAGAATGCAGAGGAATGACTGGGATGGACATAATAGGGGTCATCAGTGTACAGATGACATTTAAAGCTTGGAGACTAAATGGGATCAATACTCAAAACAAGTTACTGTCCAAGGAGAAGGGAGGAGTTCTAAGAATGAAGATCAAGAGCTCTCTAACCTCAAGAGGTCACTGAAATGAGAGCAGTTTGCAAAGGAGATTGAGGTGGTGCGGCCATTAAGGAAAAATGCCAGGAAGTGTGGTGGAAGCCAAGTGAAGAGATTGCTTCAAGAAAGAGTTATCATAGATAAGATCAGGGCTAAGAATTGATCATTGGGTTTAGCCAAATGAGAGGTCATGGGAGGTCTTCATAAGTGGTTTTGTTGGATGAGACTGATTTGGAGCATGTTGAGGAAGAAATGGAGATGGTGGAGGGAAACCATTCTTTCCGGGGTTTTGCTATGAAGAGAAGTAAAGAAATGGAGTGGTAGCAGAAAAGAGAGAGGGGATCTGGAGACCTTTTTTGGTTTTAGAGGTGGGAAGTATTTCAGGCTTTTAATGTGGTAACGGGAGTTGTCCAGTAGAGGAGAGCCCAGTGACAGATGGGACAGCCTTTCTGCGGCTTCACCTTTGTGGGCCTCCAAACCGTGTGGAGGTGGCAGTCAGGGAAAGGTAGTTTAACCAGAAGGAATTATCAAATGTTATATGAAAGATGAAACATTGGGAAGAGCATGAAATATCTAACAGATATATAATTATGTGTAATAGGTACATAACAATTTGGGCTTTATGACATAGGACTACTATTTAGCCATTTAAAATCATTATAAGTTTATATATTAATATGGAAACATTATTTAATTCCAGTATAGTTAACATATAGTGTAATTTCAGGTGTACACTATGGTGATTCAGCACTGCCATACATCACCCAGTGCTCATCACAGCAAGTGCTCTCCTTCATCCTTAATCCCCGTCACCTGTTTCCCCATCCACCCACTCACCTGGCCTCTGGTAACCATCAGTGTGTTCTCTATAGTTCAGAGTCTATGGGGTGCCTGGGTGGCTCACTCAGTTAAGTGTCTGACTCTTGATTTGGGCTCAGGTCATGATCTCATGGTTGTGAGAATTGAGCTCCGCTTTAGGCTCCGTGCTGAGCGTTGAGCCTGCTTGGGATTCACTCTGTCTCTGTCTCTGTCTCTCTCTCTCTCTCTCCCTCCCTTCCTCCCTCCCCCTGACCTTTCCCCACTCATATGTGTGCATGCTCTCTCAAAAAAAAAAAAAAAGTGTTTCTTGGTTTGCCTTTTTTCCACTTTGTTTTGTTAAAGTCCGCATGTGCGTGATATCATACAGTATTCATCTTTTTCTGATTGACTTATTTTGCTTAGCGTTGTACTCTAGCTCCATCCATGTTACAAATGGCAAGATTTCATTCTTTTTTATGGCTGAGTAATATTTGTGGCTGAGTAGTACACACACACGCACACACACACACACCCCACATCTTTTTTTATCCATTCATCTATCAGTGGACACTTGGGCTGCTTCCATAATTTGGATATTGTAGAAAACACTGCTATAAACATAGAGGAGTGTATATCCCTTTGAATTAGTGTTCTGTATATTTTGGGTAAATATAACATGGAGAGATTTTTAAGACCTAATGTGCAAAAGTATTTTTATGGAAAAATGTAATACATACACTTTGATTAAAAACAATGTCTGGGGGCACCTGGGTGGCTCAGTCAGTTGAGTGTCCGACTTTGGATCCTATCATAATCTCGAGGTTTGCCCCACGCTGGGCTTGCTGCTATCAGTGTAGAGCCTGCTTCAGATCCTCTGTGCCCCCTCCCTGTCTCCTGCTTGTGTGTGCTCATTCTCTCTCTCTCTCTCTCTCTCTGTCTCTGTCTCCTCTCTCAAAATAAAATAAACTTAAAAAAACAAAACAAAACCCCTCAGTGTCTGAAAGGAAAGATTATGGGTGATTTTTAATTCCTTCATTAGACTAATTGTTTTCCAATTTTTTTAGTGTTTATTTTTGAGAGAGAGAAACAGAGCAGAAGTGGGGGAGGAGCAGAGAGGGAGACACCAAATTTGAAGCAGGTTCCAGGCTCTGAGCTGTCAGCACAGAGCCTGACATGGGGCTCGAACTCATGAACTGTGAGATCATGATCTGAGCTGAAGGCACCCTAGATTAACTGTTTTCCAAATTACTTCCTCATGAGCACATATTACTTATATCTTGTGTAAAAGTCATTCTGAGTATATCAGTGAGCTCAACCCATTTATATCAGTCATAAAATACTTCTTTAAACTTTTATTTAAAAAAAATTTTTTTTTAAGTTTCTTGATTTTTGAGAGGGAGGGCATGAGTTGGGGAGGGACTGAAAGAGAAGAGACTGAGAACCCAAGCAGGCTCCGCACTCTTAATGTAGAGCCTGATGCCGGGCTTGAACTCATGAACCGTGAGATCACGACCTGAGCCAAAGTCAAGAGTCAGGTGTTTAACTGAATGAGCCACCCAGGTGCCCCTAAACTATTTCTATATTTGGCTTTTTAATCCATTTTATTTAAAATTTTCTGTTGATTTTTTTTTTAACCATCTATTGGATAAATCCAGTATTTCCCTGGTTTGAAAGTTACACATTCTATTTTTATTCTTTTGGTAGTTGTCCTTAACTCTAATTTGATAATACACATACTTGTTTTTTTTTTTTCTATTGAAAACATTTTTCCTGTTTTGAACCATTAAATGTATATATTGCCCCCAACATACTTCAAAAAGAACAACCATCTTAGATATTCTCCCCTTCCTCTCTACAACCCCTTCCTCGCTATGCCTCATTACCCAGTAAAACTGCTTTGATTTCTAAATAATTTTAATTCTGGAATTGCTGTGGATTTACTTTTTTCATTTGGTTTTGTACCGCATTTAGACAATGGTATATTTGTATTCCAGAATAGGTATGTCTTCTTTCTAGAATACTTCTAAGAAACTCTGTGATAAATCTTCTGAGGCCTTGTATGTTTGAAATATATTTATTTTACCTTTGTATTTAAATGGTAATTTAAGTATAAATTTGAAGTTTTGAAGTTCTTCCCCCTGCCCTCCCCCCTGCCCTCCCCCCTGCCCTCATACCTTTGAAAATACCTATCAATTTCTTAGAACCGGCATTGCTTTTCAGCAATCTGGAGTTAGTCTGATTCTTGGTTCTCCTTTATAGATGATTGACTTTTTCTATAAACTCTGGGAGTTTTATCTTTTCTTTTCTTGTCTTTTTTTATTTTTCTTTATTTTTTGGGGGGAGGTACTTTTCATTACACTGGAAATAGTTGTAAAACCCACCTACCCCTCCCCCACTTTTCTGTTTCCTTCTTGAATCCTTTCAATCCAAAGTCCCGCATCTCTTTCTAAATCTAGGAGTTCTCAGTTATTAGGTCATTAGATAATCTCTCCTTCTGTCCCCCACATGGGCCTCCTATTACAGAGATGGTGACACTTTCACGGCAGTTCTTTACTGGTTAATGTTGCTTCAGTGCTCCATCTTTTTGTCCTGTTCTGACATCTTCTAAGAGAGTTTCTTATCCCAGTCTTCTGCTGTGTAGCCTAGCTGTTGGGTTCTTCATCTCAGCTCTGAGAATTTACCTGCTGTTAACTCTACTTGGTTCTTATTTTCATACTACTTGTTCTTGCTACATGTTTCCAGGTACAGAGTCCGTCTTGGAAGCTCTTTACTAATCTACTCTTGTCCATACTGATCCATCAACTTGAGTATTGGCTAATATGGATGGTTTGATTTTGTTGTTTTTCTCTATAGCAGTTGTGCCCCTGGGAGAAGTTCATCCATTTGTCTATGAGGTGGTTTTTTTTTTTTGGGGGGGGGG
>CM053561.1:57103285-57203297 GCA_028646485.1 Cryptoprocta ferox
CTGCTGCTGCCAGAGTGCTGTGAGCAGTGGGGGCAATCTAGAGAAAGCAACACCCCTCAAGAAACTGCTCTCCTACTCAGGCTTCTCTGTGGCACCTGCTCTGGGTGAGCAAGGGCCTCTCCTCCTCCCAGCTGAGATCTGGCAGCCTTCTGTTGCCTAATGTTTTTCTCACTGCTTTTATGTTTCGATAACCCATCTCTGGAATCTCCACAATCACGCCGGAAGCTCATCCTGGTTCGCCATCTTGTGGAAACTGTGTATAACACTTAAATCATTAAAGGGAGGTTAAGAAAGATAAAGATGGAAGTATATACATAATACAGGTCTCTCTCTCTCTCTTTTTTTTTAAGTTTGTTTATTTGGGGAGGGGGAGAGAGAGAGAGGGAGAGAGCGAGAAAGTGAGCACATGAGAGGGGGAAGGGGCAGAGAGAGAGGGAGAGAGAACCTCAAGCAGGCTCCATGCCCAGCACAGAGCCTCATGCAGGGCTTGGACCCACCAACCATGAGATCATGACCTGAGCCAAAGTCAGATGCTTAACTGACTGAGCCACCCAGGTGCCCTTCCAGATCTATGTTTTAATGAACACCTTTTCCATAACAACAAGCAGTTTGGTTTTCTAGATAAGACATCTTACTCTTAGTATTCTCATTGGAATACTTACTTTTTGTTACAATTTTTTTAATGTTTATTTTGAGAGAGTGAGCGTGGGGTCCAGAGGGGCAGACAGAGGTGGGGTCCAGAGGATCCGAAGCAGGCTCTGCACTGACAACGGAGAACCTAATGCGGAGCTTGAACTCACAAACTAAGATCATGACTTCAGCTGAAGTCAGACGCTTAACCAACTGAGCCACCCAGGTGCCCCTGAATACTTATTTTGAGCATTGGATTTTATTTAAACCAATCAAGAAATAGTATGTATCTTATATGTGTTGGGGACTGTTTTTCAGCTTTGAGAATATAGCAGTAAACAAAGTGGATGAGAATCCCTGCCTTTATGGACCTTATAGAAGACAATAAACAAGATAAAAATATAAAATAAGTATTTCTTAGTGAGTTGAATTTAACATGGGTTGTGGGTTAGCCAAGTAAATAAGGGGGAGTGAGAGGGACTTGGGGGTTTAGGGTCTAATTAAAATGATTGACAATAGAATAAACTAACGCTAGATTGGATGGGAAAAGTGGGCATGAAGGTGGTAGGCACAGTGGATTAGAAGTGAGGCAAAGGATTGTTGGAAGTGGGAATGCTACCAGGAATGATCTAAAAAGATAAGAGCTGGTGGTTGGAGAATAGATGTTTGGAATTGAGATAATGGCAGGGATGCAGTAATTTTGAATGATGAGTTCAAGGGAGTAGCCATGGAAGAAAGTGACTATTAGAACAGTGGACAATAAGAATGTTGGAAGAGAGACTTATATTTTTGCCTGTGATTGAGTAATGGGGACGAGATAGACCCTACTTCCCTAAACAAGCAGAAATCTGTACCAGGTGTATTGAAATAACCATTTTCAGACAATGGACAATGGGCAGTGAAAGGAGTTGCTCCCTGAGGGAAGGTGAGCCCTGTGATTGTCCTGGCTTACTACCTGGAGGTCCTAGTACAAGGAAGGGCAACCTAAACAGGGTTGGAGACAGAGTTGAGAGTTCAGGGAGATCAAAGAGACAGGAATTCACAGAATATTGGAGAAGAGCGAGCGCTCCAGAGATCTGCCAGTGTTTCTCCCAAGTCTTCAGTAGAGTCTTCAGTGTACTTGTGTGAGGAAGCCGCACAAGGCTGATGAAAAATGAGAGATGGCCTTGGAATCCTGGGCTTCCTGGGGTGACTGGCCTAAAGGGCATGATGGAATTAGTCCTGCTGGTTTCTAGGAGGACAGCAGTGGAGAAGCTGTGAGTATTGTGTGTGGGGCAGAGAGAGGGAGCATCTTGCCAAAACACTAAGAGTTCTGGAGTTCTCACTTGACCTTGATGATGGAGGAGGTCTGCAGGGGGATTGTCCTACTTGAAAGGGTTACAATTCCCCCTTGACTCCTGCTGAGGGATGTGTGGAGTCCTGTGGGGGGTTGGACTTAACACCATTGATCGTCCAAGAATCCTGTTAATATTCTCCTTTGCCTATGTACTTTCTTTCCCCAGAAGAATATACCTGTAATTTATGGGTTCAAAACGGGATTCATTTAACAGAATGTGTTTTCCAGCAAATTTACAGAAAATGTTGGTTCCTTTAAGAATTGCTTCCACTGTTTTTATGTGCATATGTGTTAGTGTGTTTATGTGTGTGTGCCTATGTATATATATAATACATACATACTTTAGTAGTGATTTCAGCCAAAAGATTGTTGCCTAAGGTAAATTCCTAGTAAAGGAAACTTTCTGAGGCCCAGTTAGAACTCCTTGAGGTGGGAATGATCCATTCATCTCTGTTCCTTGGACCACATTATATAGAAGGTGCTCAGTAAAGATCTGTTGAGTAAATGTTTTTCAAGTGAAATGTGGCATTCTGGGTGATGGAAGCCTTCATGTGAGTTTTGTGTGGGTACTGAGGCCGCCAGGCTTGTGAGACCGAGCCTCTGCCCTGTCAGCCGGGCGGGCGTGCCAAGTTGGAACTTTTCTTACTGATTTTGTGCAAGTGGATTGGAAATTGTTCTGTTAGGAGCAATAGAGAAGAATGCCTGACTGTGTGCATGTCAAGGTAGTGGCTTAAGGTAAGAATAGCAGAGTACTTTCCAGGGACTCCTGTCCTAAAATTGAGACATTTTAATTTTATTTATATTTTGAGTAAGTAATAAGGTTCACATTCTTGAAAAAAGGTTCAAAACTGTGAAGTAGCCCCCTCCCAACCCTATCTGCAAGTTGCCTAGCCATTGAGTTCTCCCTTCCTAGAAGCAATCATGGTATGACTTGTTTTTTTATTTTTATTTTAAAGTTTATTTATTTTGAGAGAAAGTGAGAGAGAAAGAGAGGCAGGGAGGGGTGCAGAGAGAGAGAATCCCAGTGCACTGTCAGTGCAGAGCCCGATGTGAGGCTCGAACTCAGGAACCATGAGATCATGACCTGAGCTGAAACCAAGAGTTGGACACTTAAACCCACTGAACCACCCAGGCGCCCCCATGATACCACTTCATAAAAGAGGAGATGACCTTTTAGATGATGGATCAGGTTAGGAAATAATAACAGGAGATTCTTAGTAAGTCACTATTGTGTGCCAAGCAACATGCTGAATATTTTATATAGAATTTGTATAATCTTGATACCAATCCTTGGAGGAAGATGCTGTCATATTTTGTCTTCTGTGCTCAAACCTCTTTCTGCTTCATCCTTGTCAGCTGATTTAAACTTTGCTTCTTTGTTTTTTGCTGACCATCTTTTTCTCTCCTGTTAGAGCTGAAATGTCCCTCTGTTACGATCTGGATCCAGTGGGGGTGTTGGAACTGTCTCCTATCAGCTTGAAAGACTGTGTTCTCTTTGCAATTCTGTGTTCAGTGACATCCTGGTAGTAACTTGGACTCAGTCAGTAGTAGGAATATTTACACCTTGGGAACTGGCAAATGCTACAAATCAGGGCTATTTTTTCCAGAGAGCTAGTTGTTAAACATTTATCAACACACCACCGGATCCCCTCCCCCTCTTAACTTTGTTGTTTAATGAATCAACTAAAGGTAACCCAAGGATGGAATTTTTAAAAACCACATTTACACACCTTAAATACGTGATTTCAAAAAAGCTTGCCGTCATTTGACAAACTGTTGAAAACTTGCGATTATGAAAATGTTCAAAAATGCAAAGAAGTTGAAAGGCTAGCATAATGAATATTCATATACCTATCTCCTAGATTTGATAGTTCTTAATATTTTTTTCCTGAACCCTTTCAAGGTAAATTGCAGACATCTTGGCGCTTCACTCTGAAATGGTCAGCGTACCTCTCCCGCATTAATCCTAATTCCATCATCACTAAGAAATGTGTAGTTCTCCAAAATCATCTTTCTACCTAGTCCATATTCATATTTTTCTAATTGTCAGTTTCCAAAAAACTGACATTTGATAGGTTTTTTTCTGGCAAGGATTCAATCAGGATTTCTGTTTTGGATTTGGTTGGTCTTTTTTAAACTAGAAACACCCTCTTCCTCTGACCAGTTTTTTCATGATATTGAAAGGTTTCAATTTTGTCTAAGTTTCAAACATACACAGAAGTAGAGATAATAGGCAGTGAACCACAACATACCCAACACCAATTTGGTAACTGTCAAAATTTTGCCACACATGCTTCATTCATCTTTTTTCTTTGCTATAGTATTTTAAAAACAAATTCAAGACCTCCTGTTGTTTTCACACACATCTCCTACGTAACCGAGTTGTTTAATAACCCCAAACAAAATTAATAATGGCATTGACTTTTGAAAGAAACCAATTTAGTTCTTTGGCAGTGTCCTACATTTTGGGTTTCTATGATTGTGTCCTCATGATAGCATTGCATTTCTCTATCCTGTGTTTCCTAGACACTGGAAATTAGATTCAAATTTTTGATTAAATACTTTTGGCAGGAATACTTCATAGGGGATGAAATGTCCTTCAGAGCACATCACATCACGTGGCACATGAAGTCTGGTTTCCCACTATTAATGATGTTAAATTTGATCACTGCCGTTGTCTCTATTGTAAACATAGGTTTTCTCCTTTGGGATTAGCAATAATCCTTGGAGCAGTGCTTTGGCACCACATGAATATTCTGTTCTCCATCAACCTTTCCCTTAATGGTTTGAGCGGCCATTAACGTTCTTTGCCTGAGTCAATTTATTGCAGCAGGCATTGGAAAATAGTATTGCTGTTTTCTGATACAGATTCAGGGCATTTTCTTCTGAGTGTAGGTTTACGGATTGGTGTTTGCTGTAATAATGTATGAATCACATCTACAATTGATTTTCTCTGACTTCTTTAAATCTTTTCTAAACTTCAGTTTTCTTTTTTCAAATGGACAAACAATAAAAAGCTTTTTTGAAGCCATTCTAGTGCAGAATCTTCGTAGATGTTTCCTCATGTTCATAGTTGATCATAGTTGCTATAGAAACAGCAACTCCTTACTGTCATCAGTTGCTATAATTTTTAAATTACATAGTGGTAGCATCAAGTACAGATGTCATAAATAGGTTTGGGAACAAAAATAACCAATTTTTAGTAGACCGTTTTCTTAATCTATGGGAGTAGGGGGGTAGAGTACTAGACAGTAACCCTTGCTAGCCAAAAGCATTCAGTGCCCTGGGGGCCTTGGTCCATGTGTTTTACAGGGAGAAGGGAGTGTCTCTGGTAATCAGCAAGTAGTTACACAGAGGTTAGCTTAAGAGAGAGTCTACTATATTGTAATTTTACTTGCCTTGTCTTCCCCACTGGATTTCCATTTCCTTGATAGTAAAGACTCATCTTAGTTACGTGTTTTCTTGTTTTAATCCCTAGTGCTCAGTACAGTGCCTAGCATACAGTGAGTGCTCAGTAAAAATGCTTGATGAACAAATCCATGACCCACACCAGAGGGGACTGCAAGTGACTTCTGATCTTGAACATCGTAATCTTGGCAGTATCTTTGCAAATGTCAGGGTTAATGTGGTCATTGCATATAACTTGGTCTTTTGTTGGTGTTTCCACTTCTCATTCCCTCGGTCTCTGAGTCTTTCTCTGCTCTGTGCCAGCTTCCTTGACTTTATTGTGTATTGCAAGCCACCTGTGTTATCATTCCAGTTTCCTGACAAAGGTGCAAAAAGTGGGTGATGGTTTTGCTTCACTGGTGCTATGCACAAAGCGAGAGGAGACTCCTAGTAAAATACCAAGTAGTTCCTTAGTTCTCTAATCTAGAGTTTAACCAATCCCAGGAACTGAAGTCTTCTGTTTCTTCACAGAGGAAATATGACAAAGGCAGTGGCTGTACAAGCTTCCTTCATGGGCCGCCCTCCCCACTGCCTCATCCAGTAAGCGGGAGCAACTTCTTCTAGAGGTGAGAGGGGAGGGAGGACAATCTCCGTAACCCATGTGATCCACCTAGCTGCAAAATCTTGGTTTCGAGAAACAGAGTGAACAATTTGTAGACTTGCTACATCGAAGAACTTTAAGCCAAACAAACCTGCATAGGATTGAATGCTCAGGTAATATAAGTTACGTTCTTTGATAGAAGCCTATAACCTGTATTTTAAAAGCTACTTGTAGCCAAATAATCCCAACGATCCCCAGGTCCTGTTTCTACATGTATTAAAAGGTATTAAACATGTACATATGAGATAATTTTTAACTTTCAGAACCAGGAGGAAATTCATTACTAACATAGTCATTATCACTTACTGAGTACTTAACTATGGGCCAGGCATGGTGTTACATTCTAAATTCTTACCATTCAATTTTCATAGTAAACTTAGGATTTATCTCAGTCTTACAGATGATTAGTTACACCAGAACCAAAGGATCCAAACCCAGATCTAATTGTAATTTTAAGCCCCTTAAGCACTGACGGTATTCTCTGGGGTCCCCTCATACATATTTGAACTATAAAATCTGTGACTCTTGTGGTGAGGATCGGTGACCAAGGATGACCTAGATAACTCGGAATGTTAGGTCAGAAACCAAAGTGATGTTCCTACTAGGCGGTTGTAGCATCTTCTCCCAGAAAGCTTAAGCCTTGGTGTCATTTTACCTAGGGGCAGATCCCTTAGAAGGATGGTCTGTTTTTAAAGATCGTTGCATGAACAAGTGAATGTTGAGTTCTTTTGAACATTCATTCATTCATTCAGTAAGCTAAATGCATATCTTTTTTTTTTTTTTAACCCGATGAGCCATCCTATTTGAATATGAGTCTTGGTTTCCAGACTGAATTCATGTTCTGTGTTTAAGAAGACCATGAAAAGTCTTTGAAGATATTCTCAGACTCCACAGGAAGGAGAATAGGGTTTGATTTCTACTTGTTTTTCAAGCTGTCTTCATCTGCGGACAAACTGTATTGTAACTTTTCTAGGACTTGGTGCCAATAGGAGTTAAAATAATAAAATCAGTTCAATTAAATTAAAGAGGAATGAAAGTCTTTTATGTACAAGGCCTTAGATTAGGTAACAACAATTGGTCACTCTTCTGGGAAATGGTTGCTAAAATGACAGTCAACCAGTAGTCGCTGGCCTCATTTACTCCATTGTGCCCTAGGAAGAAAAACAATCTATGACAAGAGGTTGCAAAGGCAATACCATTTTTTCCTCTTCATCTCCTTTCCCATTTTCTTATGATTAATTTGAGCTTTTTTTTTTTTTTTTTTTTTTTTTTTTTTTTTTTTTTTTTTTTTTTTTTAGCCTTCATTGAAAGTATTCTATACCAGGCACTGTGCTTAGCTAGCTTCTGAGGCTTTCGATATAAAAGAGAACTCTTGCCTTCAAGAATCAGTACAGCAGAGGAGAATTATGAATATGATACAGGAGAATCAAGGTGTTGATGACGGAGCTAGCAAAGCCTCTATGGAAACAGAGACAGGACAAGCAAACCCAGCTGGCATAGGTGAGGCTAGGAAGACTTCCAGGATGAGAGGATACTTGAATTGTGTCTTGGAGAAAGAGTAATAGGCAAGGAGCCAAGGGGAGAAGGTGTTCTTGGCAGAGGAAACTGTGAAACTACACATCTGGTTTGGAGAATGGCAAATGCTGTGCTGTGGTGTGGAATGAGAAAAGATATAGGAGATGAGGCTTGAGAAGGGGCTGGGAATCCTGTCATAAAGGGTGTTGGAGGCCATTCTGAAGCATTTAAACTGTCCTAAATGTAACGGGCAGCCATTAAAGAATTTTAAGCAGGAAAATAACCTGTTTAGATTTGCTTTTTACCATGAGATGTTGGGAGGTTGTTGCGGTTTAGAAGAGAAATAGTGAGGACCTGTCATTAGGGAGCTGGTAATGGGGTTGGAGATTATTGGAGAGATTCAATAGATATTTAGGAGGCAGTCTTAAATTTAGAATTTAGTACAGTGTTTGGCAACCAATCTCATAGCAGGGTGGAGCTAGAGGAAGAGGAGGCCTCTAAGACAATTCCCTCAGTTTTACATTGATAGATACTGGTGCCGTTAGTCAGCAAGAGGAACAGAAGTGGAGGAACAGATGGATGTTTTGAATGTGTTGAACTTGAGATGCTCATAGGACAAGTGAAGGGAATCAGGTAGGCAGTTGGAATTTTTTTTAAGCTTTTATTTTATTTTTGGGAGGGGCAGAGAGAGGGAGAGAGGAGAATCCTAAGCAGGCTTGTGCTGTCAGCTTTGGAGCCTGACACAGGGCTCAAGCTTACGATCTGTGATATCATGACCTGAGCCAAAACCAAGAGTAGGACGCTAAACCAACCGAGCCACCCAGGTGCCCCCAGTTGGGATATTCTTATATCTGAAGTTGAGGGAAGACTGGACTGGGAGGTGGGAGGTGGTGGTGGTATATAGATGTGAGAGTTTTCAGTCTGCGTGTTGTCTACTTTGGTTACCACTACCTGATTACTGCCTAGTGGAAACCAGACATCCCTTAAAGCTGATGAAGCTTGGGGTTAAGTGCTTTTCATGTGCATAGGTGCCGGGAAGGGCTCTAGCAAGTGTGTTTACATGGTCATATATTTTAGTAAAATTTGCAAAGTCCAGATGTTTTAACTACAATTGGTTAGAATTGTTCTCTTGCCTCTTTTGATTTACCCTCTCTCACTCTCCTGTCTGTTTTGATACCAGAGTGGTCCCACGCATCTTTGGAGTCCAGCTGTGGGGAAGTTGAGCTGGGCGTACATCTAGTTTGGGTTCGCAGTTGCTTCGATGTGGCTAGTTACTGCTAGCCAACCCAGTGTATGAAAGACAGGGAGACATACTACTGCCCATTGTGACCGAAACATGCAGGCCCAGTGTTCACTGGGTCAGGACACAAATGTGTCCCAACACACCTGGCACCGGACTCGTGGAAATAGAAAATGAAATGTATGAAGCCAGAAGTTGGTTGGTAGAAAAATATTTCCACTCATCTGATGATGTTTTAGCCAGAACTTTGGCCTGATGCAAAAGCTTGAGTCCAGGGACGTTTATTTGGAACGGGATCCCAGAGAACAGGCATTCAGGACAAAGGAAGTGAAAGGGGAAGGAGGGAAAGAAACTCAAGGATGTGATAGTGTCTTGGCTGTGGCTACAGGCAACAGGTGTTCTACCTAGGACATTTTTTTTTTTTTTTTTTTTTTTTTTTTTAGGTCTTAGAGAGAGACAGAGAGTGAGCAGGGGAGGGACAGAGAGAGAGGGAGACACAGAATCTGAAGCAGGCTTCAGGCTCTGAGCTGTCAGCACAGAGCCCGACGCGGGGCTCGAACCCACGGACTGTGAGATCATGGCCTGAGCCGAAGTCGGACGCTCAACCGACTGAGCCACCCAGGCGCCCCTCTACCTAGAACATTTTGAGAAGCCGTGTGAAATGCTCGAACTGTGCTCCTAGTACAAAAGGAGGAAGTTTCCTCTCAGGGGCATCGATTCCTCCAGATTGCATGCTCCTGACTGCAGAGATTTCAGAAGTCCCAGGGCAGAACCAAGCAGCGTCGTGAGTCCTGTCACGATGTGGTATCCGCTTGCGCTGATGGCACGAGCAGAAAGCCAGTCCACATCTGTGTGGAGCTGGTTGCCGAGGAGGGAGTAAGCAGTGGGGCCCAGAGGATTGCAAAGTGATGTATAAGAGGTGTCGAATGTTGACAGAGGATTCTGTTTTCATTCATTCCTAGTCACACATCCTGTTGTTAGGATTACATACAATAATGTACTATATGCAGGCATAAGTCTTTTTTCCTTTGAGGAGAATTACACAAAATAGATGCCAGAATTACTATTTGTAGGACACAAACTTGTAATGTTACTACATATTTCAGTGAACATGCTACGTTACCTATTTCTTGCCAGAATTTTTCTACACACACACACACACACACACACACACACACACACACACACAGTTTATGGAAATGGGATTATACTGTGGACAACATTCCAGGCATTTTTCCCTTAATGTATTTTGGATAACTTTTCATAATAATCTATGTATATCTACTTTGGGTTTGTTTTTTATTTAATAGCTTCATAGTGTTCCATTGTATGGATGTGCTAGAATTTCTTTGACCAGGCTTCTATTGGTGAATTTTTAGGTGGTGATTTTTTTTTTCCCTCATTGAAAAAAAATATTTTTATCTCCATATAGGTTTCAGAGACACTGGAGGAGAGACAGATAATGGGGATGGTGAAAGGAAGCAATTGTGAAAGAACTTATAATAGAAAATATTTTTTTAAAGTCATCTGATCATATATTTTTTTCTTCTCTATAATGGCAGTGAAGTGCTGGAGTTGTCCAGGGACAGGAAATAAAGACTAAAATGCTAGGAGTTCTTTTATGTCAGGACAATAAGGAAAACTTCAAGATATTTTTGCCTGCTTAATTTTTTTCAAATTTCTTATTTGTACAAAATTTGCATGCAGGATTAATACATTGGATAAGAAATTCAACCAAATGATGTCCTTTTTTCTCAACTTTAGGACTCAGTGACTTTTGATAATCTTGTAGCCTTTTCCCTCCTATTGCATGGTTATTAACTATATAATATATAATTATTAATTTATATTCACTCTACAGTGTAAAAGCAGTTTTACCCTCCTCATTCCAACTTGAGGTACTCAGGAAGAACTTTGTGAAAAGGAGTCTCGAGTAAGAAAGGGGATAGGTCTCTCTTTAACAAAATCAGCCCTTAGCTTGCCCTTTAGCAGGCTTAAAACAAAAAACAATGCCTACTCATCCCTTTCCTTAAAATGCCTGCTCTTCGGGGCACCTGGGTGGCTCAGTTGGTTAACTGTCCAACTTCTGCTCAGGTCATGCCCTCATGGTTGGGGTTCAAAGCCCCACATTGGGCTCTGTGCCGACAGCTAAGATCCTGGAGCTTGCTTCAGATTCTGTGCTTCCTTCTCTCTCTGCTCCTCCCCCATTCTCTCTCTCTTTCTCTCTCTCAAAAGTAAACATTAAATATTTTTTAAAAATAATAAAATACCTGCTCCTAAGGCAAATGCATAGTGTGGTTTGATCTGCGGTGTTTGGGGCACTTTGTCTAGACTTAGATAATTTTTGTTTGCTATGAATATCACAAGAGGATCATGTTTTTATGTATGGCTTGGTATCATGACTAATCTTGTCTACTTGCATGTGGAAATCATCCAGGAAATCTAGTTGAATTGAAATCAAGAGGGTTTGTACTACAAAACAGAGTTCTAAATGATTGTTGGTCGAAAAAGATAAGACACATTGAAGGAGCAGAAGAGAAAATCATAAAATTAAAACACTGATATTTGACCTTAGCGGCAGAAGTATCTTTCTCCTTTTGAAATTTCCTATTGGATTTGATGGACTATTATGAATCTGTTGGGCTATTATCCTACTAGGATAATCAGTCCTCATCATCCAAAGGTCACAAGTCAGAAATAGTCTCATTAGTTCTAAAATAAACACCACGGGATTACAGAAGAACTACCTGTCTCTTGGGAAAGAGGAGAAGGTTCCCATCATCTCTGCCCAAAAGCCATCTTTTGTCTTAGCCATGTTTTCCATTGCTGATCATTTACTAGGAAAACATTCCAGTGAGTGTACAGTGAGTGTTACCACCAAAAAAGATGAAGTGGAGATGCCCAGCATGCCTCACTATTTATAAGAAAATATTTCCTCAAAAGATGGGAAAATCCAAGTCTTTAAATACTCTGGGAGAGAGGAATAATGGAAAAAACTCTTCAGTTTCTATTCTGTTGGTTCACGAGAGTTTCTCACAAATCATTTGGATGGGACCTTAAGTCACAGAATGGCTGGAATCTTCTATTAATTGCCTTACTTTGGGTTTCTGGCTAAAGCATCTGGCAACAAAACTGAAGACCAGCAAAAGAGCGAGAACCAAGTGGGAGGTGGTATGGGAATACAAGCCCGTCCATTGTTCTCGGCTTGGAATCCTAACTTGGGTGGGAGGACCAGATGGCCGTCTTTAATAGGAGAGTCCATTTGGTTGGATTCAAAGAAATGATTTGGCTTTTTGTAGATAGAACTACAGTTTAGTCTACGTTAATTTTTTGTTGTTCGAAAAGGTTACTTCACTTGCTGTTTCTGTCAGGAAGTTCACTGAGCATGCCTCTCTGGCACAGAATACATATTAGTTGGTCTTCGTAGACAATCATCCGTTGTCTCAGGTTTGGGAAAAGAAAACTTCATCTAATCCTAATTTTGTTTTGGTATCTGCTTTCTAAATCCCTTTGTGGTATGGATCCTGAGTCTGTCCAACAAGCAGAACACGTAGAGGACAGATACACACCATATTCGTTAAGGGATTTCTTACAAGGAACAGGCTTCTGTAATCGGGGAGGCTAAGAAAGTCTGAATTCAGTAGGGAAGATCACACCCAGGCATGGTTGCAGTTGTTTTCAACAGGTAGAACTTCTTATCGCCTTCAAAGTCTTCATCCCCTTTTAAGACCTTCCAGCTAATCAAGTAAAGCCCACCCAGGATAATCACTCTCAAAGTTAATCCACTGGGGACTTTAATTATAGCTGCACAATCCTTTCTCAGCAGCACCCAGGTTAGTGTTTGATTGAATTACCGGGCACTATTACCTCCCCAAGTTGACACTTCAAAAATCCATCACATTGAGAGAAACCAATGAGGAGCGGCATAGAAAGTGATACTGCTGTAGAGTTGGCTCTACAGACATATATTAAATCCCAGCTGGTGTCTCTGCTGCTCTTGAAAAACAGTCCTATCTGAGCATTCATAGTTCCATAACTGCCTCCTTTTGTGTCTGGCTAATCGTGTCGGCATTAGGACCCCCTCCCCTCCAGGTCTTAAAAATCCAAAAGTTGTGTGTAAAACAAGCTTTTGTTGGCTGAAAAATGTTTTCCTGTTAATCACTACTTTGTGAGCTCTTTGATATTTGTGTAAATTTAAAGACTAAAGCTCAAGTGTCCCTGCAAGTAGAAAACTAAGCACTCATTTCACCAGAGAAACTATTAAAATGCTCTCGTTTGGGGAGTATGAGGGAAAGTCTGTGTGGTCGGAAAGGGGCAATGTGAGAGATCCTTGTGGGGACTGAAATGTTCTGTACTATAACTGGGTCAGTGTCCATATCCTGGTTGTGATCTTGTGTTCTGGTTTTGCAAGATGTTACCATTGGAGGAAACTGGGCGAAAATACACTGAATCTTTCTGTTCTTATAACTGCACATGGATGGATGATGATCTCACAATAAAATTCTAATAGAACAATGATCCATTTTATAAAGCAAATAAATAGAATCATTTTCTAATTTTAAAAAGTTTCCTTAAGGAGGTAGACACCTAAATGTACTTAGTCCTGGGAATAAAGCATATACTCAACATAGATTCAATGAGCGGAACAACATATGCCTTATGGAAAAATGATAGGTGACAGTTGAGTGTAGTGTTGGATATAAAAGTTTCTTGGGGGCACCTGGGTGGCTCAATTAAGCATTCAAGTCTTGATTTTGGCTCAGGTCATGATCTCATGGTTTGTTAGGTCAAGCCACACGTTGGGCTCTGCACTGACAGCATGGTGCCTGCTTGGGATCCTCTCCTATCTCCAGCTTTCCCATACGTGCTCTTTCTCTCAAAAGAAAGAAAGAAACTTAAAAAAAATTTTGTTAAAAATCAAGGTTAAATTCTTAGATGAAATATTATTGGGCATATTGTAAAAAGATGGAATCTCTAAATGAGAAGATATGCTTCTACCTTCAAAACGAATGCCAGACATGGGTGCCGGGATGGCTCAGTAGGTGAGGTGTCCCACTCTTGGTCTTGGCTCGGGTCAGAATCTCATGGTTTGTGAGTTAGAGCCCTGTGTTGGACTCCACACTGCCGGTGCAGAGCCTGCTTGGGATATTTATCTTTGTCTGTCTGTCTGTCTGTCTGTCTCTCTCTCTCTCTCTCAAAATAAACTTAAAAAAAAATGCCAGACAAAATCTGAGTCCAGAAGACACCTCTAAAAATGTGAAAGTGGTAGTTGCAGAATGAATTAAATACCATCTTTTTTTTAGCCCAGAAAGTCGTGTAGATTAAACATAAAAAATATGTTCAAAGGATTTAGATAAACTTGTGGATTTACTCCTTCAGTGAATATTTTTGTTTGCCTATGTTTCACCAGGCTGGTATCTGTGGTTTCAGTATATTTCAGGATTTTCATAACGTGTGTTAATGTCCTTCATGGCAACCATACCTTCCCCAAAACGCCACTGATACAGCTGTCAAAGCCTGAGAACCATGTGGATTGGATTTTCTCAGTGTATGTTATTTCTGATCGTATTGCATGAGAGATTTTTGTGGAGAAGTGACATTTAGTAATAATGCTGTAGGAATATCTACAAACACAGTACCTTTAAAATTGTCTTAAAAGATATTTTCAACTTAAGTTCTTCAGATAGTGATACTTAAGGAATATAGAATAAGACTCTACAGTTAAGAATGGAAAGGGGGAGGGGTGCCTTGTGGCCCAGTCGGTTAAGCGTCTGACTCTTGGTCTCCGCTCAGGTCTCTATCTCAGGGTTGTGAGTTCAAGCCCCACTTTGGGCTCCATGCTGGGCGTAGAGCCTACTTAAACCACACACGCACACACACACACACACACACACACACACACACACACGAAACCAAACTCTGAATGTCAAGCAGCAGATACTGACCACACATAGAGAGGTTAGCTGTAGGCACAGCATCAGAGCCGTGACCTAGTACATCTGGCCCATGTGCTCTGAATACTGGGGACTCTCTGCACAGTTTCCAGGACTCTGCAGTCACTTTCTAGGAAGTCATTTGCTTTGCTTCTGCTTTAAAAAAAAAAAAAAAAAAAAAAAAAAAAAAAAAAAAGGTCTTTGGAGGCCGAAGACCTCACTGAGTGGCAACCTCCTTACTCTGAATTTGGCCGATGAATAGGCCATTCTCTGAAAGCTCTGTCATCTACTGAGTCAGTAGATAAATTGAGAGCTCTCTCCAGGAAATGGTCCTATTAGGAAATGTTATCTGTGTCCAATACAACCCTACCCTTGGCCCCCCAAATTAGATATTTTAGGAAACAATGATTCTGGGTTCAGCCCCAGTAGACCTCCACCCCACCCCCTGGCAGACATGAGCTAACTGGGGGTGAGGTTGTTGGTGACGGAGGTGACCCCACATGTCTGGGGTGGAGGAGCTGTCCCGCCAGAGAGATTTCAGCCAGCCACATACTCATCGGCCACAGGAATTTTTGGAAGTAGTAAAACTTGTGGTAAAAGGGGGCTTTTGTCTCCCAGAATAGCACAGTTATCATCACTTAAAAGCAGTGATTTCTATATACAGCAAGTGCTTCTATATATATACTCACGTATTGTTTATGTAGGACTATTTTAAGATCTGTGTCACATTTTTCTGGTGTATTTTATGGTGGGAAAATTCAATTGGAAAAAATGCATTGAGCTCTGGTGGGGATGGTAAGGTAAAATAAGTACTTAAAAAAAAAGCACACATGAATTTGTTGTTTCCAATATAGCTTTAAATAGTACAGAAATAGCTAGGCGATAGCTCCCTGAATGAAATTGTATTGCTTCTCCTTAAGCAAGTGTAGCATTGTTCTCCTGTTCTATGCTGTCTGTCCCTGCATTAGTCAGTAGAAGACCTACAAGGCAGGTATAAGAACTCACCCACGTTTTAGTAATAAAAATTAAGAGAAAATGGCTTTAGGTTTGTCTAATGTGGCTTGAAATTCAGGGTACTTTTTTTTTTTTTTTTTTTTTTTTTTTGGAGTTGTTGAGTTGAGCAGGAAATGGATAGGGAAGGGATCTATCTACTGTTAAGAGTAAGGTGGGTGTAGAGACATAGGCACATGGGGGCTGTGGCATGGCTCTGGGGGGTTGTGGGAAGGTAGCCCCAGAGGGTTGTGTTACGGCAGTGAGTGTAAAGGCTGGGGTACTCTGGTTGCCGACCTCCTCTTCTGAGAGAGCCTCCTTCCTACCTGCTGGTTGGAGTGGGCGTGAAGCAAGGAGCATTCAGTCTAGCAGGAAAGAAGATCACACCCCTTACTATGAGGCAGCAAGTGACAGCGCCTTAGGAGAAATGCAGATGCTGCTGTGGGAGTTGAGAAATGTTGAAAAGACAGTTTCTACTTCTGGGTACCAGGGAGAGGTTCCCGGGAAAGGTGATGTTGGGAGAGGAGTTCAAGCTGGGTCAGCACTGACAGGGACTGCAAGGATCCAGGATTGTGAGGAGAGCCTCAGGGCAGAGGAAGGAAGAGCTGGAGTGAAGCTGTGGGGCTTCGGTTTAATCAGGTTGTCTGCTGGCTGGTGAGAGTGTAGGAGGAGCATGGAGACCGAGGCAGAAGGAGGCCAGATTCTGAGGGCCTTTGAGCCCTACTCTACCACCTTTTCTCCTTCACTCAGCAGGAGATGGGAAGTGAACACCCAGGAGTGGGACGACAAGTGTATTGAGGCCCAGTGAGGCTTAGGTTTGCAGGAGCAGGGAAGAGGCAGGGGGTAGGGGATGTGCTAGACCTGGTGGCAGCTGGGAGTAGGGAAATCCAAAGATGAATAAAGCCAAGGCCCCTGCCGTCACGAGGGTTAAGATCTGGGGCACGTGGGTGGCTCTGTCCATTAAACATCTGACTCTAGATCTGGTCTCAGGCCATGATCTCACATAAAGCCCCCTAACTAACCCCCTTCTTCTCCAAAGAGGTTAAGATCTCAAGAAAAAAATTCTCATCAGGAGACATTTAACTTTGGGGTAGATCAAGCTGTTGGGTGAGGGGCACAGGCACCGGTGATGGCTTACCATGTCAGGGACTTGCAGGCTTTGTCGAGTCTCCTCCCTGCTCACGTTTCTCTTCTGGCTAAATGCCTCTGGTCTCTTCATCTGTCCTCAGGTGGCATAGTTCTTACATCTTACAGGACCTTGGTAGTTCTGTCCTCACTTTGCCCCTTGTGTGTATTTTACAGTTTTCCAGATGTGGCTGACTCAAGCGCATTGCTTCCCTTGTTCTGATGTGGTAGTGCCACTAAATTGTCATGAGGTCACATGTTGCTGGATCACGGTGATCTCTATTTTGGGGAGATCCACTGTCAACAAAGAGAAGGGGTTGGAGAAAGGAGGGCCTACCAGGGAGGCCACAGGCAGGCCTGCATCTTCCTTGGAACCAGAAGTCTGCTTATCCTACGTAGGCACTTCTGTCCCTTTCTTGTTCCTGATTCCCTGATCAGGGCTCCCCTCCCCCACCTCCTGCCTCTTTCACCCCCTTGGTCCATTGTTCTGCCTTGACCCTGCTAGTCCTCCTGGGTGGTGGTTCTGCAGATGGACTTACCTGTAAATACTTACTGATCTGTGTGTCTTGGGCACTTGATACATTCATTCTTCACTGAAAAGTAAGTGGAAAAGGCTGGGGAGAAATGAGGGAGAGGCACAGGCAGTTTCAAAGTTGGAAGCCTGGTGATTGGAGATCTAATGGTAATCCTTTCCAGAAGTGGGTACTTGGAGAGCACAAGTCCAGTTCTGTCTTGATGACATAGGGCTTTCTGTGAGGCCACCTGGCAGAGGCAGGCCAGTTTGTGTCTCCCTGTTAGCAAGAAGGGCCAGAGTAGAAGTCACACTGGACAGGGACTTGGGCCTGGTACTTACGTGATAATCCTTAGATTCTTATTTCTTGAGCATCTTTGGTCACTATGATCAGCTTTCATGACCTTTTTGGCTGGATTTGATACTTTTGATCCTTCTCTGCTTCTTTAAAAAACATTTTAGAGAGAGAGGGAAAGGGAGAGAGAATCCTAAGCAAGGCTCTACACAGCGCAGAGCCTGATGTGGGGCTTGGGATCATGGCCTGAGCTAAAATCGAGTTGGATGTTTAACCTACTGAGCCACCGAGGCACCCCTCCTCTCTGCTTCTTGAAATGGTTTTTAAAATTTGGCTTCCAAAACCCCATCTGCTTTATCCTCTGCTCACCCGCTGACATCTCTCACCCACCCTAAAATGGAACTGATTTCATCCTTTCAAACGTGGGCCTTCCACAGCCCTCTTCAGTCAGTGGCAACTCTCTCCTTCCTGTAGCTCAGGCTGAAAAACCTTAAGAGTTGGCCGTGACTTTTCTCTCTTCTGTCCTACATTCAGTCCATCAGCAAAACTTGTTGGCTCTACCTAACATTTATATTCAGAATCTAAGTAGTTGTCATCACCTCCACTGCTTACCGCTTGCTCTAAGCCACCATCCCCTCTCACTTGGCTTCCTGAGATAACTGGCTCTCCCTTTTTCCTGCCTCAGCCCTTCCCCATTGCCCTCTTCCTCCTGCCAGCTGCCAAGCCTCTTCTCACTGCAGCGGCCAGGGAGAGGCTTTTAAAACAGTATGGATCATGTCAGTCTTACACTTAGAACCTTCTAGTGACCTGCCTCAGAGTAGAAGCTGATGTCTTCATAATGGTTACATGACCTGCACCTCATCTCTACCCGTTTCTCTCTTGCCCACTCTGTTCCAGTCACACGACCTCCTGGCTTTGTCCTCAAGCCTCTCCCTCTTCAGAGCCTCCATCATTCCTTTGACCTTTCACACCCTGCCTCTTCATCTAGCTCCTTCATGCCCTTAGCTTTGCTCGGACGTCACCTTATTCATGAGGCCTTTCCCTGGCCATCCTGTACTATATAATTCTGCCCTTCCACAGCTCATTTTACACAATCTGGGATGCTTTTTTACTGTCTGTTCCTCTTTGCATCTCCACCCGCTCCCCTCCACCGACCTGGAGTGTTCCTTCGGAGCCAGTGCTTTGTTTTGCTTGCTGACATAGGAGTCTGGCACGTAGTAAACATTCAGTAAATATTTGAGTGAATGAATTTGTGTTGACTGTAGTTCATTGATACTTACATAGTAAGTATTGATTGACTTCTTGACTGCTACTATGAAACTGGTTTCCTTGGGAGAACTTCTTTACAGCCATTCAAACATCCTCCATCCCATTTTGCTTTGGTTTTATGGGACCCGAACTCCAACTTCTAGAGTATGTATTTCTGTTGTCCCTAGTTCCAGAGAACTCACTCTTAGGAACTTTATTGATTCCTGCTTCGTCATCAGTTGTTAAAACTTTTATGTTTGAAAACTGAGAAGCTTTTATTTTTTTTAAGTTTATTTTGAGAAAGAGAGAGGGAGGGAGGAGCAGAGAGAGAGAGGGAGAGAGACAGAATCCCAATCAGGCTCCGCATTGTCAGAACCTGTTGCAGGACTTGAACTTGTGAACCCTTGAGACCATGACCTGAGCCGAAACCAAGACTCGGACACTTAACCGCCTGAGCCACCCAGGCACCCCGAACTGAGAAGCCTTTAAAAACAAAGGCTTATCAAATGCTTCCTGGACCCTCCCTTCAATTAGCACAGGCTACGGCACCGCGTAGCTTTGGGGGAACCACTGGGCCTCACACTCTGCTGGCCGCGGCCCTGCAGTTGTACCACATCGCAGTAATGATTATACAATGTTCGGCTTGAGTTTCTCCTTATTGAACTTCCTGTGTGTTTTCTTCCTGCTGTTTGAGTGGCATTTTCAGACCCCACGGACCCTGCCTTGTGCTTGCTTTAGTGGATCTGTTTGACGACTCTCTGTCCCTTTCTATTAGCACAGCTGTGTCGGGTTGTTCCTAATTCCATCCTCTTCCATCTACTCTCTTGGGTTTTTTCCTTAGCTACTTCAATTAGTCTGTCTAAGGCTCCATTTCACCTCATTGACATCTAACTTGTAGAATAGCAGATGAGTCAATATTTTCACCACGTACCCTTGATCCACCTTAATCACTGTCCCTCTGATTCCTTCCATCAACATACAAGTGGTCATTCAAAATGTGAGCCTAGAACCGTGGTAAGGGTAAAAGATGCACAGGTGGCAACTGGCTATGAGCTCTGCTGCTTTACCAATCCAGGGAGAATATGCAAACAATGGTCTGGGGAGTGGTGGAAGCAGGAAGAGGCAGAAAATTGATCGCAGTTTCACTGTGTGTATAGATTGGTAGTTTCTTAGCCCATCTCCTAATGGAGACATGTTCTTGTAAGTTCATCTTTGCAAGTGCCCTGCCTTGAACACCCAACAGTGAAAGATAAACCGTCTAGGTTATTACTGTATAACAACTTGCATATGATTCTGGATTTGAGTAGAGATGTGTTCATAGAACCCTGTCCTCCAAAAACAGGCCTGCTGAGGTTCTCTTAAGCCTGACTTAGTGATTCCTCTTTCCTACGTTTCTAGGACCAAATCAGGAGGAAGAGAGGCTAGGGGTTTAAATTTCAGGACAGTTCGAAGTGACTAGAATACCACAAGACCTCTTAGAGCTCATCAGAAAGGGTTCCCTCCAAGCCCTAATCGTGATAGCCATGTATGCTTTATTCTATATGCAGTTTATCAAGTTTATTTAACCTAACTGTATTAAGTTGTAGTGTTCATTTAATGCCTGTAATTCCATATTTTGCTGACTGCCACATTTTCATCTCGTTAGAAGCTAAGTATCCGTTAGTTGATAATCTTTTTTAGTTTTTGATTTAGTCTTTTCATTAGTTTCCCCAAAGTTGCTTTTCTACTTTTAATCCTGACTTAATCCCTACCCACACTCAGGTTAAAAAGATGTTATTTGAGCTCAATTTTTAAAATTTCTCTATTTAAAAGTTTACATTTTCCTTTGGACCGCTCTGCGGATGAGTCCAAAGACTGAACTCCCTGCAGCAGATGGTTAAAGCAGGTGTGGGGGAGGGGGGGAGGTTACGTGCACTGTATTTGCTGTTGTCCCGAAGCATGATTGGCTAGGAGGGGTGTCTGTGTTTGTGTGTGTGTTGCTTACCTGGAAGAAGGTTCAGAAAACAGGACTTCTCACCAGGAATTGCAAAATTAAAAGAAGGTGGCTCTGGGACAGATGTAGGAGTTTCAATATTGGGGGGGGGGGTGCGGAGATGAAAGTCTACAGTGAGATTGAAAGAAAACTTAATAATTTTCAATCTAAGAAACCTAATTCACATGAATAGTTTCTTCGTAGAGGGTGGCCCTTTCCAGTCAGATCTGTCGGTGCCATCGAGCTGGTATTTCAAGTATGTCCATCTGCATTTAAACGAATTGCTCCAAGACAATCTGATTATGCGGTAGTTACTTTGGTGAGAATAGCGCCTCAGTGGAATGGAAACTTCATTTTGAGTCTAATATTAGACCTTGCTTTGGAAAATTCCTTTTAAATGATCACAAGCTGGGAATAGCAAAAGAATTTAACTTTCGACAGACAGCACTCACCAAGAATTTTTAACTGCTTATGTTTGGGTCCTTGGGAAAGCAGATGTGAGAAACTGACCGGACGGAATGGACTAGGCTAGCACTGACGTGACCTGATGCGTGTTTATATCCATTGCTGATAAGTTTCCCTCCTAGTCTCATTTGCTCAAAATATTTTCATTCTTTGAGCATGAGCATGCTAAGGATGAAAATTGTTAAGATGCCTAATTGTCTAACAATCTAAACTTCTAGGCTTCCAGACGTTGTTGCCTGTAAAGGGGTCTGAGGTGGAGCAGAAAAGGGCCAAGAAACGTACACAACCAAAGCCAGTTTGAGTAAGTGCTGGGAACTTGATCAGACCTGGCCTCCAGAGAATATTTTTAGTTTGTCTAGCTGGTTGTGTCTGAGTGAACTCTCCCAATTTGAAGTTTTAAGTGAACTATATTGAAAGGACCCTCCACTTCCCCTCCCCCAAATCCTTACCCTGTCATTAAAAAAAACTAATATACATGTTAACTGATCATGAAATCTCCAGATCGTGGCTTAACTCAAAGATACGTTTCAGATGCCTCACATGCCTTGGATTAGGAAAACCAATATTGGTATTTGAGAGATGCGTTGTCATTTTAAAAGATTTCTCCAAAATGGAAATGTATCTTTGTTCCATGGTATACTTTTAATATCATGGGTTTTCTTGTCTTAACATAAGCTGGTAATAAGTTGATGGTGCCTTAGACCTGAGGAAGATCAGAAAGAGTAGGAGTTGCCATTTATTGATTGCTCAGTGACTCCCAGCCACTGTCTTTGCTGGACCCCAACACTATCTCTGATATTTACAGCGATCATATGGGGCAGAAATTATTATGAGCCTGGTTTTAAGAGATGAGAAAACTGAGGTTCAGGGAAGTTCTGTCATTTGCTGGTGATCACACAGCTAGTAATGGCTAATAAGCGGCAGTGCTGGTGTTCAAAGCCAGGACTGTTCAACGTCAGAGAACATGTTTTCCCCTTGTCATTCTGGGTGTCTCCTGTAGCAGTAGTTATTAAACTTTGTTGTCTTAGGATCCCTTGAAGCTCTTAAAAATTATTGAGGACCCCTGAACTCTTGTTTATGTGGGTCGCATCTTTTGATATTTGCTGTATTTGAAATTAAAACGGAGTCAGGTAAAACATCTGGACTTACGAATTCATTTTTAAAGGACAATAATAGATCCATTACGTAAATAACACTTTTATTAAAAATAACTTGTCCAAAACAAAAAAATAAGGGTCATTGTTTGACCTTTTCACATATCTTTATTACATAAGCCGGACTCTCCTACTTTCTTCTGCATTCAGTCTGTGCAGTATATGTTTTAGTTGAAATATATGAAGAAAACCTGACTGCACATAGATGATGTATTTGGGAAAAGGAGGAATATTTTAACAGTCTTTGTGGATAATTGTGAATATTCTTCTTTGATACCGCACCAGAACTCCACAAGTGGTAGTTTTTTAAAGAGTAGTTGCAATGTAGATCTGAAACTATACCAGTGGGCTTTGGGCTTTTGGGTTAAATTAAAATCCTTTCATCTGAACTCTTCCTTAGAGCGTGTGAGTGGCTCAGTTGGTTAAGCATACACCTCTTGACCTCAGCTCAGGTCTTGATCTTAGGGTTGTGAGTGTGAGCCCCGTGTTGGACTCCATGCTGGGTGTGGACCCTACTTAAGAAAACAAGAAATCTTACAGAAAAATTCTGAATAATATATGTAGGGACTCCCCCACTCCAGGAAGTAGAGCTTAATTTCTCCTCCTCACCCCTCCCTGAGGGTGGGCTAGACTTAGTGACTTGCTTCCAAAGGATAGAATTAGAGAAAGAAGAAAAATTAGTAACTTTAAAGTGGAGAAACTCGAGAATGTCATGTGGCTGTCATGTAAGCCCTGAAATGATGTAACTAGAAAACCCATAAACCCCAGTCTAATCATGAGGAAACATCAGACAAACCAAATCAAAGGACATTCTACAGGATTCCTGACAAGTAATCCTTGATTGTCAAGGTCATGAAAAACAAGAAAAGACCAAGAAACTCTCAGATACCAGAGGAGACATGACAAGTAAATGCAGTGTGGTACTCTGGATTGGATATGGAAAGAGGACGTTAATAGAAAAACTGGTGAAATCCAGATAAGTCTAGAATTTACTTAATAGGACTGTATCAATGTCAACGTCTCAGTTTTACAAATATTTTGCGGTAATGCATGATGTTAACAATGGGAGTAACTGAGTGAAGGCTATACAGGAATTCTGTACTGTCTTTACAAAACTTTCTTTAAATCTAAAATTAGTCCAAAATAAAAAGGTTATTTAAAAAAATTGATTGTTATAACCAAGAAACAGACCCTTAACTATAGAAAACAAACTGATCGTTACTGGAAGGAAGGTGGGCAGAGGGATGGGCTAAATGGGTGATGGGGATTAAGGAGGGCACTTGTGATGAATACTGGGCAATGTATGGAAGTGTTGAATCACTATATTGTACACCTGAAGCTAATACAACACTGTGTGTTAACTAACTGAAATTTAAATGGAAACTTTTTTAAAAAATGTTATTTTGAGAGAATGTGAGCAGGCAAGGGGCAGAAAGAGAAAGAGAGAATCTCAAGCAGGCTCCTCGCTGTGAGTGCAGAGCCCCACATGAGGCTTGATCCCACAAACCTTGAGATCATGGTCTGAGCTGAAATCAAGAGTTGGACTGAGCCACCCAAGCACTCCTTAAATGAAAAAAAATTTTTTTAAAGATTTTGTGTCTTTAAAAAAGTGTTTATTTTTTTGAGAGAGAGCAGAGAGAGAGGGAGACAGAGAATCCCAAGTGGCTCCATGCTGTCAGCCCAGAGACTGATGTGGGGCTTGAATTCATGAACCATGAGATTATGACCTGAGCCGAAATCAAGAGTCGGGTGCTTAACCAATTGAGCCACTGCAGTGCCCTTTAAATGAAAACTTCAAAAAAATTTTTTTAAATAGGTTATGAGAGGGGAGAAAAATCCATTGTACGTCTTGTGCTCTGAATAGATGACTGGTGCATGATTTGGTAACCTCATTACCACAGTCATTTGGGAAATATTGGTTCACTGACATACAGATCTTTGAAATGTGGATCCATTTCATTATTCAGTATTTTATTTTTATTTTTAAATTTTTTTTAATTTTAAATTTATTTTAAATTTTATTTTTTTAATTTAAATTTATTTTAAATTTTATTTTTAAATTTTTTATTTTTAAATTTTATTTTATTTATTTTATTTTTAAATTTTATTTTTAAATTTTATTCCATGCTCAGCATGGAGCTGGATGTGGGGCTAGATCCCACGACCCTGGCATCATGACCTCAGCCGAAATCAAGAGTCAGACGCTCAACTATCTGAGCCACCCAGGCATCCCATCAGTATTCAGTATTTTAAAAATCACTCTTGTTAGGACGCCTGGGTGGCTCAGTCCTTGATCTCGGCTCAGGTCATGATCTCATGGTTCATGGGATCGAGTCTCGTGTGGGGCTCTGTGCTGGCAGTGCAGAGATTATTTGAGATTCTCTATCTCTCCCTTTATCTCTGCTCCTCTGCTGCTCATGCTCTGTCTCTTAAAATAAAAAAGGGGTGCCTGGGTGGCTCAGTGAAGCTCACTGAAGATCTCATGGTTCGTGAGTTCAAGCCCTGCATTGGGCTCCCTGCTGTCAGCGCAGAGCCCACTTCAGATCCTCTGTTCCCCTGTCCTCTGCTCCTCCCCTGCTTGCATGCTCTCGCTCACAAAAATAAATAAAACACTAAAAATAAATAAAAACATTTAAAAAATAGAAATCACACTTGTTATCAGAAAAGTCTTTTGTTGAGAAGTTCTCAAGCCTGTAATGGATATAGGTTTCCCAAAATTCCAGTTTTCCCTTGAAATCTCAAAGTTTACCATTAGCAAATGCTGCGGTTGTTTTCCTTAACATAGCAGGCTCATGTTGTTCATTTTTAAGAAAATATTTGCCAGTACCTAAGTCTAGATACCCTCAGTTTGATAGTGCTCCTTCGGGTAAAAATGATGTCCAGTGAAAAATGTGGCTAGCATAACCTGCAACTCAAACAGATGTGTGCCTTTCTTCAAGACAACTATTGTACTCCAGGAAGTGACAAGTCTTTTATGGTGCATCTCATTTTGCCACACAGAGTGCTAAAGGACAAGGACTCAAGGTCAAGAATTAACGGTTAATTTTTACGTCTTCATCAGGGACATTCTGAGGAGAAATGGACTTTTTCGCCCTTTCCTATGCATGTGTGGTGGTGGAAGATCGTCTGCTACCACTGCCTTGGCTTGTGCTCAGGCACCTTTGCATTATTGGTTCGAATACCAACGCAGTGAAAAAAGGCCAGGAACATGTTGGTGTTGTACTGCACATAGCTGACGTTGGTGTCTTGAGCATCCCTAAGGGTCCACGGACCGCATTTTGACAACTGTTCTCCTAAAGTAACGTAGCAGTTGCTAAAAGATCACAAAGGGAGAACTGACATGATTGAAGACCAAATCCATTAGGAAGCAGAGGGTAACGTGGTGCAAGCCAGTGTGCGTAGAAGGTGAGGCCCTTCTGATTGGATGGTCTTGCTTTCCGTGGCTCAGGAAGCTTTTCCCTCTGTTTGTGGTATTTCTGTACCATTTGAAATGCCCAAATGCTGACTTTGATAATCTGGTGTCTGGGTTTGCTGCTGTTCTTAACATAATCATATATAAGACTTCATTCAGAAAATTCCAAAAATTCCTTCTTAAACTTTGTTTTCTTTTTTTTTAAAGGTAAATCTCACCTGGCTATTGTACAGCGAGTAAACAATGAGGGAGAAGGGGACCCATTTTATGAAGTTCTGGGAATTGTCACATTAGAAGATGTGATTGAAGAAATCATCAAATCTGAGATTCTAGATGAAACAGATTTATACAGTGAGTAGTCTGAGTGTAATTTTCCAAAACTTTGGCTTTTTTCTGTCATGTACTCTGTGAGTCCTCTCACATCTCCTGTTGTCATCTGCCTCTGTTTCTAATTACGTGCCGTATGTGTGGGCTGTGGACAACCTATAGCTGTATTCTAGGCCCTTCATCAAAGGGGATAAAGAATGAGCAGGTCCTGTGACATCAAGTGGCAGTGTTTTTTGTTTTTGAAAAGCCAGCTGCTTCTTTCTAACCATTTATCTGGGCATTACTTGCCCTGAACAGAAAACTCCTTTCATGGTTTTTATATTTATTCTACATGTGGAAAAAGAATTGTTCTTTACTAAATTTTTGTTTTCCACAACTAGGCAATTGTTGTCAGATAAGTTTCTTTTGCTGCTTGTGAGGGGGATTTGTTAGATTGATGGATAGCAACTGTTTAAATGTCCTTGTTCCAGAACCCATGGGCCAGGGTAGAGGTGAGGTTTGCTGTGACAGCAGTGGTAAGGTGTGGGTACAGGAAGCAGAGCAGGGTAGGGTACACAGTAAGAATGTGTTTTTCCCTTTCTCTACTATTCTGTCGTCTTTTGGGGGCAGGTGGAAATGGGTGAAGTGGGTAGGAGTAGCTTAGCTTGGGCAGGGGGAAGGGAAGATTCACTGGTGTTTGTCCAGGAGTAAACTTGAACCTGGGTTGAGTATTGAACCATGAATGCTGTCTCATTGAAGTCCACAACTGGATTTTTGGACTGTGGAATTTAAGCCTTGTTTTTCAGCCTCATTTCTTAGTAAAGCAGGACTCTTTCAAGAGATTAATAATCCCAAAGATGACCAATGCCTAAAGATGTTTGGGGCTCTCAGAGATGGGGCAGAGATGAGTATCTGGGCTCTGGCTTTTAAAATGTGACTTAGAGGGGAAATGGAATCTTCAAATGGCCTGGGGCACCTGGGACAAGGCGTACCTTGCTTAAAGCAGAGTGATTTTTATTCAGTCATACTAGAAGGGCATGCCCCTCACTTAAAAAATGAGAGTCTTCCATGTAGCCTTAGAAGGATAAACTTTATATTTAGGTAACGACTTTCTTCTCAAAACGTCTTATTTTTTCATCACGTGTGTGTGTGTTATATATATATGTGTGTGTGTGTGTGTGTGTGTGTATTTTGCATTCTTTAAACACCAGTTCCTATGTGTTTTATCCTTTTGATACTTGGACAGTACTTAGAGGTCACATAATAAAGAATATTGTTATTTGTATGTTTACATTTTTTATCCTTCCTCACAGTGCCTATTTAATACCAAGTGTGTCTCTATTTATTTTGTTTCCTCAAGGGTAGTTCTTGTCATAAGAAAGATAATTAAGACCTGTATGAGATCTTACATTTGCATTTCAGTTAATTCCTTTTATTTAAAAAAATTGTTTTAAAATTTTATTTTTGAGAGACAGAATGTGAGTGGGGATGGGGCAGAGAGAGACAGAGACACAGAATCTGAAGCAGGCTCCAGGCTCTGAGCCATCAGCACAGAGCCCGACGCGGGGCTTGAACTCAGGAGCTGTGGGATCATGACTTGAGCTGAAGTCGGATGCTTAACCAACTGGGCCACGCAGGCAACGCTTAGTTAGCTTCTTTTAAACCTCGATTAGACTGATTGCATGCAGAAGCGTTGCCTAATGTGCCTTGCTGAGATGAATTGCTGAGTGCGCGGTTTTAGGTATATTCCTGAGGTAGACAGGCAATCAGGGAGGATGGCTGCATTTGCCATTAGAAACTTATTTTGAAATTTGGTGTTGATCTATGCTGTCTGATTTTCAAAAGAATCAGAGACGAAAGAAAATGAGAGATTAGGATTGCCCTTTCCCCAGGACAAGCCTGGTAATTAGTCTCTTTGGCCCTCGGCATGAAATGGTAACGCACAGGCTCAGGATTCTTGGGAAAGGAGCAAGTGATTGAGGTCTTGACTTTAACCTAGTTTTTTCTTGATTGTTTCTTTGTCAAGAAAAATACTTGCAGAAAGCCTTTGTATCAGACACCTTCTGGATTAGGGGTTTGCAGACTATAGCCCACAAGTACTTGCCATGAGTTTTTGTATAGGCCACAAGCTGAGAACAATTTTTTTGGTTTGTTTTTTACATTTGGTAATTGTTGAAAAACATCAAAAGTATAATTACTTTGACTTGTGAAAATAATATGAAGTTGAAATTTCATGTCCATAATACAGTTTTATTGGCACAATGGCCACGTTAACTCATTTACATAGGGGTGCTTTAGCTCAACAGCAGGACTGAGCTGTTACAACACAGACGCTGTATGGCCCACAGAGCCTGACCTACTGACTACCTAGCCCTTTACAAGGGAAGTGTGCTGACCTCCCTTCTTGATGACCTTCGTATTTGCTTGACCTTGAGGATCTCCTGGTCTGGAGTAGAAACAAAGCTAACATCATTATTAACATGTGCTATGAAAGTGTTGTCGTTCATTTGTTTCTTAAGAGGT
The DNA here is from genome assembly GCA_028646485.1 of Cryptoprocta ferox. NCBI lineage: Eukaryota > Metazoa > Chordata > Mammalia > Carnivora > Eupleridae > Cryptoprocta > Cryptoprocta ferox. The sequence continues at coordinate 57,131,989 of CM053561.1, forward strand.
TTTGTCCGTATGTTTGTTTTCTGCTGTCTCAGCAGAGGCCAGGAGCCTCCGAAAGGCAGGGCCACACTTCACTGTGTCATCTGTCACACAGTGACTGTTCTTTCCGGCCCCGTGGTGACAGGGAGTAGCAGGAGACTGTTTTTGCGCTCCAAGCTGCCTGCTGCTGCTCTGTGGTTACGTGGGTTCTCGGAGGGCTGTGTCCACGACTGCTTGTTAGTGTACTCACGAGGGCCCCAGTGATCTTCACAAAGAATATTCGCAGTCGCTCCTAGCCAGCTTGCCTGTTACTGCTTACTTGGGAATGGGTCCTGACCGTGCGGCACAGATTGGATGAGGATTCTCTGTCCTAGTACCGTGTGGTGTTTGTCCGAAGAGTGCCCGCAATCTAGAGATAGTCTAGCCTTTGCAAAATAGTCTGTCGTTTTCATTCAAAAAGCGCCCCGATCTAATAGAATGCGTTTCCTTTTATCTTTTCTTGTTCCTCTGTCAGCTGATAACAGAACGAAAAAGAAAGTGGCCCATCGTGAAAGAAAGCAAGATTTTTCTGCCTTTAAGCAGACAGACAGCGAGATGAAGGTTAAAATATCACCACAGCTTCTCTTGGCCATGCACCGTTTCCTAGCAACAGGCAAGTGCAGCTTATCACAGTTTGAAATCTCTACAAACCCTGGAGCGTGTTTCTCACCCACCACTGACCGGGGTGGGCTGGGGGTGGAGACTGGGAAATGGGGTGATAAGTAATGCCACTTTTGTGTTTTGTTTTTTGTTTTTTTGTTTTGTTTTGTTTGTTTTGTTTTGTTTTTTTCTTTTTAAATTCTCTCCTCTCCTGTGTTCAGTGTCGGCATGAACCCTCTGAGACATTTACCAGGGGTGGACCAGTAACTTAAAATTGGTCTGAAAGGTAAGGATGAATGTTAGTGCCACACTGCATGTGAACGGTAGGCCAGGTCATCTGCTTCCGGCTAAGTCCAGGGGAGAGCCCCGCTGGTGGAGTAGGCTGGCTGTGCGAGCCAGACACCGGCTCGTTGTGTGTGTCGGACAGTTGAGTAATTCTCTCTTCAGCTTGCCTTGGAAGAACAGTTGGACCTCAGTGGTAACACAGGTGCTATGATTTGCAAAGAAGAAAAAACAGATTTTCAGAATTAAATCTTAACGTTTCATGATTTTAATGGAATCAGAAATTCTCAGGGCTTTGACATGGATATCTTGATGGCCTCTTCAAGTCCGATTAACTTGGGCCCATTCCAGGAGGCAAGTGGAATGATTGTTAAAACCACCAATCCAGCCGGCACTTGACTGCTCCAGAAAGGTCAAGGTTGAATGGACTTAAGAGACTGACCAACCCTTCTCACATCCCCACATGGCTCTCTAGGTGAAGGGTGAGCTCTGTTAGCCAGGGGATACATGAGAATATCTGAAAAAAGTACCCAGTGGCCTGTAGAAGATGTCTGTGTCCAAGATGGGCACCCAGTGCCTTTGAGCTGCATGCAACATACTTAAAACATTTTGAACAGAAGGCTCAAGCAGCCACGTGATGGAGTGTCACGTGCCCTTTAAGATCATGTTTTCAGATGCATAGAGAGGCTCACCGTGTAATATCTATGACCTGGGTAAATACTTCTAATTTAATGTGAAGTGAGAAAAAAACAATACAAAAGTGTAAAGGTTATCATTGTGTTTTTACATGTGCACACACAACACACATACACGGGCACAGGCCTAGGGAAGGTACTGGAAAAAATGCTCACCAGTTGCTCAGAGTGATTGGTTGGTTCCTAGATCATTTTATTTTCCTCTTTATCTTTTTCTGTATTTTCCAAAATTTCTACAATGTACTACCTTATTTTGTTATGAGCAAGTCACAGGCTAATACAGAATTTATGTTTCACGTAATTGAAAAAATTTTAAACATGGAAGCAGTATCTTTCACTTACTCTTTTTCTAATCCTGGTAATATTGTTCGTCATGTAAAGACCATGATTTAAAACGAAATGTTCTCCTACTCTGCCTCTGAGATACCATGATGTCCAGGTTCAGTAGAGCAAGCCTAAGTCAGTAATTTTGAGTTTCGTTATCTGAAATAAAACTGATACTTCTGTAAGTACAGATCAACACTACTTTTTCCCTTTATTTTTTTTTAGTTAGCAAGTTGGAGTGCATGTTGATGTGTGCACGTGCCTTGCTTTTTTTCTGATTCTCTGCCTTCCTTTGTTCCCAGACCTTTCTCAGGGTAGTGGAGTGGGAGAATGAGAGATGAAGCACTTCGTCTGTGCACCTGGTACTAACCCACACTAGATGCTTCCTGACCTTTGCTTCTTCCTTTGGCTGTTGTTGGACAGTCAGACTATTGTGGCCTGTCCGAAGGGTGTCCTGGCAGTCAGGAGCCTGCTTCTGGTTGACTTTGATTTGTATCAGAAAATTAGGGTAATTTTTATAAGAACCGAAACCAATGACAAGTTGAAAAGGAAAGATTCAAAAGAAACAAATATGCGGATTCGGTATTTTCTAATTTCTCCCAGGTAATCTGCCCCCAGTGGATCACCAAACGGAAGTGTCATTAATCTGTATTGTTTCGCTTTGATTCCAAGTATTCTTACATATTCTAAACACCTTAATCACTAGTATAATTTTTTTCCATCCATTTGAAGTGTAATATCAAGTTGTGTTTATATCTATAGAAGTAGAAGCATTTAGCCCATCCCAGATGTCAGAGAAGATCCTTCTAAGGCTGCTAAAGCACCCCAATGTCATCCAGGAACTGAAGTATGATGAGAAGAACAAGAAAGCCCCAGAATACTACCTCTACCAGCGAAACAAACCTGTAGACTACTTCGTTCTCATTTTGCAGGTCAGAAGAATTATTCACTAGCTGTTTGATCTCACTGAGTACCCACCCGTCCAGTCCCCAGGAGGCTCTCCTGTATGTGAACGGGTGTCAGGTTTACATACTTAACTTCTGGGGTAGCCTTATCCAGGGGAGGCTTTCATCCCTCTGTTTTCCTAGCTGTGAAGTAATTTCAATCTAAAGCAATGTCCTTGGTGACTTCAGTTTCCAGTACGGAAGGGCACTTACGATTGCTGAGGTGTTGAGGCGTTCATTTGAAGAATGGTGAATTCAGTGGTTTGTGTTTTTTGAAGGGTGTGGGACCATATACCTCCAAGTTTTGGTGCCGGGCATTTGAAATTTAAGTGTCCTGAGTTCCTTGGCTCCTCTTTTTATCATCTTTTCTTTTTTCCACCCTTCATTAGGACTTGGTCTCACATAACTTTCTAGAGGTAACTTACTCTCTCCCCTGAACAACATCAAAATAATCCATTTATTATTGTTTTTATTCCTGGTAACTAACCAGGCTGTTCTACAGAGGAACTGATGGGATAATCACTCTCGTGGCAGTGGAAACTTAATTCCTCCTTGCTAATAACATAACCCACTATAGGAGGTGAGAAGGTTCATCCATTCTGGACACTCCCTGAGGGGCCTTAGTGCGTAGGTTGACAGGATGGCCTTACTATATCACAGTTGCACCTAATAGAACTCTGTCCTTGGCATGGAAGCCAAGATGAACAGTACAATGAAGAAAGTGCTGGTTTTATTGACTTCTTGTACCTCTTTATTGAAGAATCACTTTTCCAGGGACTCTGAGTTGAGTTAGCACAAGAATACTAGCCCCTTAGGCAGTCTCCTCTTTCTTGGTTATTTCCTAGATATGAATTGGAGGTATCATTGTAAGAGTATCATGAATACTTGGTCGGTCCTACAGTTTGCACGAGTCCAGCAAGGTCCCAATTCTCTAATGGGCAATTGAGGAGGTTCTTTTTATTTGAAAACAACTCTTATCAGAGGTCTGAATGTCAGCAGCTCTGCAGTGTTGTGTTCCTGTCTCGTGTTTGTTTGTTCTCCTGATGTCTAGAGGCAGAAATAAGGACCTGGAGAAAAAAATCCATGGATTAACTGGTTTCATGCCACTTTCATACATTCTTTTTTGGAAACTTTGCAGGTTTTCTAAATCAGTACTTTGATTTATCTAGTAACCTTAGTCTCATTCAACCCTGAATTGTGTATTTTTCTCTGGAGACATAAACGCTTGAAACAGGGGGGGCTGTAGGGAATTTAGTTACTGCAACAAGGGACTAAAGCATTTGTGTTTCTCACAAAGCTAGATGTGATTATTCCTCAAGCCTAGAGAAACTTTGAATTATACTAAAGATGGTTGTTTGAAGACTGATGTGGGGAATTTCAGTAGTAATAGTAGAAATTATGTGGCTTCTACTTGCTGATTTTTATGCAGTTAGCATTTATAAAGTTGTGATTCAGGAATGCTCTTTAGGTGTATAAGAAAGCCATTTTCTGGCAGAAGGATCTAAAAATAGATTTTATGGAAGAGGGACTTCATACTCATTGTTCATTTACAAGTAAATCTTTAAAGATATTTTTGATAAGGAATTTGCATATATGTACCTGTATTTTAATACTTATGTCATGCCAAATATTAACGTGACAATTTTTTGAATTGTTGAACTGATGATGTCATGGGGGTTTATAAATAGTGTATGTGCTGAATTAAGAGGACTTACAGAGGTGTTTAAACTATGGGGCTTAGTGAAAATTACGTTCTTGCAGGCTGGCCAATTACCTAAGGTACCCAGGGTATAACAAAAGGAAACACCATAATCCCCGTCAATCTAGCATAGCTGTCCCCTTTTACAGAGTACATTCCACTCTGAAATGTCGCTAACCCAACACTGGAAATTCGTTCCAGGTGGTTGACCATGCTCTGCTGTGTTCAAGAGCATTAAATCAGAAGAAAGCTTCAGTCTCTGCCTTCTGTTCCTGGCCCCAGAGCCAGTGAGCTGCCCTCTACTGCGGAGACTAGAAAAAACCCTTTGATTAAGTAATTGATATTTGGAATGTAATTAGAAATAGAAACACATCCGTTTGAGTTTAAATTCTAATGAAGTAAACCATTTAAGTAGGTTTAGTTAAAAGCAGGTTAAGTTACCGGCCACATACCTCCCACTGCATAAGTATAAAAAGGCGCAATGTCAAATTTTATCTAAAAAAGTAGATTTTTCAACTAAAATGTATTGGGGGGGATCAATAAGGACAGTGATAAAAGCATAATAAGCAGTGAAATAAAAGTTTATTGGCTCTAGAGGCCTTAACAAAATTCATACATAAATATAGAAATGAATAAAACATAATTTTGGTGAAAATTATTTTCTACCATCATAGAGTAAGCCGACCAAGAAAAAAATGTTTTAACTTGACAATAAGATTAACAGGTATTTGGAGAAAATTAAATATAAAGCCAGGGAAATAGACTTTTTAAAAACTTTTAGTGACTTGCATAAAATTGATCATTTGCTATGTCATATGTAAGTTCTAAACTCAGAAAGGTAGAAATTTCTAGAACCACCTGTATAGATCATAATTAAATAGACTTAAAAATACATAATTGAAGAGTACTAAGCCATTTTTTAAATACTAATCAATTCTGTTACAAAGGTTTAGTATGTAAGGCTCAGAAGAGAGTGTATAATGTGTCTTTATGTGTGTGTGTACGTCTGTATGTACATGAACTCTCTGGAAGGTTACTCAAGAGTCTGGTAACAGGTCATTGCCTCTAAGGAAGAGTCTTAGAGGACTGGGGATAGGGTAGAAGGAAGACTTACTTCTTCCATTGAATTTCAATTTTTTTTAATGTTTATTTTTGAGAGAGCGAGAGAGAGACAGACAAAGTGTGAGTGGGGGAGGGGCAGAGAGGGAGACACAGAATCCGAAGCAGGCTCCAGGCTCCGAGCTGACAGCACAGAGCCCAGTGTCAGGCTTGGACATATGAACCTCAAGATCATGACCTGAGCTGAAGTCAGATGCTTAACCGACTGAGCCACCCAGGCGCCCCAAGATTTGGTTCTTTTAAAAGGTGAACAAAATCTTTGATCTTATTCTATTGATGTAATTAATGTGATAAAAGAGAAAAACAACAAAATGAGAAGTTCTCTTCTCTCCTTGAAACCACTAGATTCAAGGAAATCACTTGGGGGTAAAAAAAAAAAAAAAAGGAAACTCTGAGAAGCTCAATTTCTGTACAATACAAATGGAACAGGAGCCTACGATCATCACATTTCCTAACTAAAAAGGTAGTAGTTAGAGACCGACAACATACCCAAAGTGTTACTCAGTGTGACTGACTAAATTAGGTTTATTAAGGAATTCAGGACTAGCTTAAGGACAACCAAGCCAAAATATGCCATTGTTAATTCAGAAAGTGGTAAAGAAAAAAATCCTCCTGCTCCTATCAATAGGTATCAGAAAGGCAACTGATTAAATCAAACATCCTTTTTTTTTTTTTTTTTTGAGAAAACAAAAAAAAATTCTTGGTAAAAATCTGCGATGAATATTCAGTGAACAAAAAAGAAAAAGTACTGTAAAATCAATCGTATCTTTAAACTGGCAGCCTGCTTTCAGGAATACACACATACAATCCCTCATACACATGCATCTAAAGAAATTATTTTATAAAGCTATCTATGCAAATATATTGATAGCAAATCTGTTCATTAGAAAGTAGCAGTTCATATGTCTCAGCCATTTATACTCTGATGTGATGAGATTACTATATAGTCACAAAACAAGTGGAAAGCATATACAAAAATATGTCAAGAATGTGTGCACAATAATTGTACTGTAAGCCATTTTTTCACTTCATAGAGTTGGTATTTTACAGTGAAGGATTTGTTGGTCCTTCAGGGAGTAAAATATCTAAATAAGCAAAAAAAATTATTTTTCTTCTCACAGCACATAACCAGATTATGATGATTTTAGTAAATATAAGGAATACTAAGAAAACATGGCTCTTTGCTTTACCAGTTACAGACTCAATAGAAACATTTTTTTTTCCTGCTGTGAATTTTTCTGGTTGATTTCAGGTGTCAGATTTTTTTTTTGTGGTTGAACTTCCCATCAACTCTCTTTTTTTAGGGCCTCTGACTTGGATTCAGAAGGGGGTTTTTCCCCGTAGAGTGAAATCCATTCTTTTGCGGATGTGGCAGGTAGCATCTTCGAGCTTACATAGCCCTTGAACAGCACCTCATACCATTTCACCTGTTACCGGAAAAGGAACTTAAGCCTTTAATACCAAACCCTTCTTGAGGATTTTTGAGTTGCAAGGTCTATGTATCCCAGTGAATAATAGAGCCTCAATCTTGAGGCAAGTACAGATAACACCCATTTTTTTTTGAAAAAGTTTATTTTGAGAGAGAGAGGGACGGGCAGAGAGAGAGGAAGACACAGAATCGGAAGCAGGCTCCAGGCTCTGAGCTGTCAGCAAAGAACCTGATGTGGGGCTTGAACTCACGAACTGTGAGATCATGACCCGAGCTGAGATCAGGAGTTGGATGCTTGTTTAACCCACTGAGGCACCTGGGTGCCCCAAGTTGATCCTATTTTTAACAAATTATACTTAGATATGCATAAATACATAACTAGGTATAAGCTCCTTTTGCACTCTTTGAGTTTGAACGTGTATAAACCAAAAACAAACTTGTAATTAACATTCTAAATGTGTCCATAACATTGGCTGATAGGAAAGTGCCACTGTCCCCAGTACTGAGGCAAGGGGCCCCACTGCAGGCTCTTCGGCCTTCAGCACACTCGGGTCTCTGTGCGCCAGCGATGACTGACCCTTCAACCCTTTGTGCATATGCTGTGCTGTTACTGGGCCTCCACTGGGTGTGACCGGATTGTTTATGTTTAGTCCTCCTCTGTCCCTTTCTCTCCAGTTCAGTGCTCCTCACACTTTCACGTGCAGAGGGCTCCCTTTGGGGATTCAGTGTGACCAGGGTGGAGGCTGAAATGCTATTTTCTAGCAAGCTCCCAGTTGACTGAGTAGCAAGGCTTAGCCATGATGATTCAAAGTAGTGAGAACACCCTCTTTATAATGCAATTGTGAATAACATTAAGGTACGGGCGCTGACATCTGGTGGTGGCATTTGGTTAGGAGATAGTCAACCAGATGGTCCAAAATATGTGTAAATTAATTTTTGACCATCAAAAACTTTTTTTTTTTATGTTTGTCAAGCATTCATGAAGGGAACTTGCAGTCCTGACATTACATCTCTGGACTCCAGATGGAAAAATAATTGCTAGGAATAACAGACCTCTCTCTTTGGGTTTGCTTCCCCTCCTACTGGGCGGTGCTGGTGAACTCAAACTGGTGTTCACCTCCCTGGGATTCAGTTACCTCCTTTCAGATATCAAGCTCCACTGAATAATTTGTGATGGTGATTAAAAAACAAAAACAAAAACAAGAACTGAACTTGAAGGTGAGCAGAAGATTGAGAAGATGTCCAGAGTGTGGTGTCTGAGGAAGTGTCTGGTCTCCCTGAGTCCGTGGCATCCACTGACCACTTGATCTTGGCTGCGCCAGCTGGGATAGCACAGGCTCCCACCTTGTGGCCACATGTAGCACAGTCTGCTTTGAGTGGTTTCTGGACACTTAGAAACTTTGAGGAGAGTTACCTAGTAACCTTCTTGCAAGGAAAGGTAGGATTCTGTGATGATAACGTTACTTGGGAAGCCAGCTTTGTTTGAGACAGTGAGGCCTTTCCTCCTCTTATCTGTTGACAAATGTTTATTCATTTTTGAGAGAGAGAGAGAGAGAGAGAGAGAGCATGAGTGGGGGAGAATGGGGGGGCAGAGGATCTGAAGCAGCCTCTGCACTGACAATAGTAAGCTCAATGCGATGCGGGGCTCGAACTCACGAACCGTGAGATCATGACCTGAGCTGAAGTTGGAGGCTCAACCAAGTGAGGAGGTGCCCCCTCCTCTTGTCAGTTTAAATATGAAGACCTAGCTCCCTTTGGGAGCCTGTGCTGATTTTTTTGGTGTGTGTGTGTGTGTGTGTGTGTGTGTGTGTGTGTGTGTGATATAGTAAATTTGTGGATGTTTCAAAAGTAAAATTGAGGGGCGCCTGGGTGGCTGAGTTGGTTAAGTATCTGACTTGGGGTCAGGTCATGATCTCATGGTTCATGGGTTTGAGCCCCGTGTTGGGCTCTGTGCTGACAGCTCAGAGCCTGGAGCCTGCTTCAGATTCTCTCCCTCTCTCTCTGCCCCTCCTCCGCTTGTGCTCTCTCAATAATAAACATTAAAAAAAATTTTAAAGTAAAATTGATATGTAGCCCCTTCCTTATATGGAAAAAGCCATTATCTAAGGACACCTGACTGGTTGTGAGGCAGGCAAGCCATTTCCTCGTGGGACTGGCCCCACTTTTATACTGGTAGGTTTATTTGGAAATGGTCACTTCTGGGAGCCACTGACACACATACATGAGTAAAAAATGTTTACTGGCTGTTGCTAAAACTTGCCCACCAGAAAAGCTGCACTTCTAGTAGTGAGGAATACAGGGATGGGCACTTTTTAAAATTGGAATTGTAGAATCATATAAAGTCCGAATCAAAAGAACCCCAGGGATCCTTTATTGCAATTTTATCAATGAAGTAAGATTAGCCTGGCGCAGTGGTTCCTTAAGGCTGATGCTTGACAAAGGTTTCATCAGTTTGAGACAAAATGTTATTCTGCAATTATATATTATCTATATTTGAGGGGTTTAAATGCCTGGTCTTACGTGAAATGATGGTTAGAGTAGACGCTGTGTTGTTTAAAATCTCTGTATGAAATAAAAACGTGGCATCCCTCTCTCCAGGGCTGGAGGCAGATTTTACCAGTGTGGGAATCCAGACACCAGGAACCGCTGACCGGGTGTCCCCGCCTGGCAGCCTGGTCGGTGTTGGTTGGGTGAACTGTGGAGGAAGATGACTGATCCTCCCGCACCTGCAGGCCGGTCCTCAAGGAAAGAGGGAGATGAACCGTGATCCAGAGCTTTGAGTCTTGGGGGCGGCTGCCCTTGTTTAATTTATGGACTCAACTGCCACTGTGACGACGGGGGAGTTTCCTGAGAGGCCAGGGTACATACAGGCTCTGGAGCTGGGGCCATTGTTCACACACACAGCCTTGTAGCAATGATTCCCAAAATCATGCTAGAATCCCCTGGAGAGCTTTATTAAAAATCCTAATGCCCAGGTTGCACCCATACGAGTTAAATCAAGATGTCTGGGAGGGGGAGCCAGACGTCAGATTTTTTGTTTGTTTTTTAAATCCCCAGGTGTTTCCAGTGCACAGCAAGGGCTGGGATTCACAGCCTTTGAGTTTACTTGGCAGAGCTCCACGAGCGTGGCTCCCTTCCTAGAGGCAGACCTAGTACTATTATCTACAGGCTTTGGGGGAATGGCTATTACCCTGCTGGTTCTGACAGTAATTATAAAGAATTGTAAGCGGACACCCATTTGCTGGGACGCAGAATAGAGAGGACCTTGTAGCTTGTGAGACAAATGGTCCAGGTCAGCTGGATCCATAAAGATGGAAGTCATGAGGAGGCGCTGTTGCATTTGGTTCTTCCTCTGGATTTTCTGCATAGAAATTTGGCTTATGCGGGGCGCCTGGGTGTCTCAGTCGGTTGGGCATCTGACTTCTGCTCAGGTCATGATCTTGCGTTCTTGAGTTCGAGCCCCGCGTTGAGCACTGTGCTGACTGCTCAGAGCCTGCTTCAGATTGTTTCTCCCTCCTTCTTCGCTCTTCCCCTGATCATGTCGTCTCTCAGAAAGGAATAAAACGTTAAGAAAGTTTTTAATTAAAAAAAAAAATTGGCTTACATGATGGTCCTGCAACCACAGTTAAGCTTCCAACTAATAGAGACAGATGTTTTCAAATAGCACATACATACATATATTAACTATCTGATATAAGACCCAGCATTAGCCCAGGAAGAAAGGGATAAGTAATTGAGAAGACCCATTCGATCAGGCACTTCCGATAAAACTGCCTCCAAAGTCCTTCACTCTCCTCACCTCTGTTCTTTGAAGATGACAGCTTAGTTATCACCTCTTCTCCCCCTCTATGCTGAGCTCCCTCCCTCTCCTGCCTCCCTAATCTCCATCTCCAGTTCTGACCTTCCTCCTAACATTTATTCTTCCTCTTCAGCCTTTTTTGATGGACTTTTTCCCCAAGGCCACCTTGTGGAAGGGAGGGTGTCCTGTCCTCCCTGCCCCCAGCACTGATGCAATCCCTTCCCCACTTTCCTATCTGTGCTCATGGCGCCCATTCTTCCAGTCACTTGCTCAGCAAACTTCAGTCAAGATTAGTGACTCCCCCTCCCTCCCTTACACTTCTTTGTCCCTCGAGCTTTCTCCAAACTGTATCAATCGCTTAACTGTAGCTCCTCGCCTACAATCCTTTTCCTGTCTGGTCCTATGGTTCCCAGCCCCGAGTGTGCCTAGACTTGGTCTCCCTGAAGCCAAGCCCCTGTGCTCGAGAGCCCACCTTCTTAGTCTGTCGTGTCCGATGGGCTCTGCGGTGTAACCTGCCCTCCAGCCTGCTTTTCTGCCACCTCTCCCCTGTCTCCCACCTTCTACCTGCCCTCTCTTCTCTTGACTCAAATCCTCCTTGAATTTTCCTTCCTGTGCAAAATTTGTCTTGTATGAGAGCAGGAAGTAATTTTTTCTCTCCGAATTCCTTATATTCATACTGTCTTTTTCTCGTGGAGAATTTTTGTTGACTGCCTTGTGCCATCGATTTTTATATGCTCCCCCTCTGTATCCTGCACTGGAAATGCATGGGTGGCAAGACCTGTCTTCTTGCAGGGCCCCAGGGCATCTCCAGGACGCTCGTGGTCCGGGCTCCCGTTTTGCAGGTTGATTGTGTATCATGGGTGGAGTTTTCAGTTCCTCTCTTACAGCAGAGAGTTGGTTGGGGCTTGATAAAACCACTGTTTTGAGTGAAGAACTCAAAGCCTAAAGGAGAGGCAATAGTTTTCTGAAGAACTGATTTGAGGAAAGTCTTTTGTAATTGGGGGTTTAGTACATAATAATAGGGAGCGATCAAAATAATAGTTTGTGTTAGTGGATAGCACAGTGTAGCATATTGGTCAAGAGCTTGTTCTTCGGTTATTGAATCTTTCTGAGCCCCTCTCTCCTGATTTGTAAGAGGGGGTAATTGTGTCTGCTTCATGGAGTTACAAGCATTAAGTGAATTAATAAAGTGCTGACTTGTTAGCACAGTTGCCCTTCAATAAATGGTGCCGTAATTTTTCTTGACCTGTCATAAAGATGTACCGTAGACATGCCCTCTCACTGGAGAGGCAGTTAGAGGCACCATGAACAAGAGCCATCGTGACCCTTGGCTTGGAAATCCACAGTGCCGCTCCCTCACTGGGGTATTGCAGATGAATATTGAGCCCCTACAGTGAGGGGATCATGGTGGAGCCTAAAGCTACCAGGATGCACAAGGCAGCCTCAGTGCGTCCCAGTGGAACTGGTGAGTGAAGCTGTAGACTCACAAGTTAGAGGAAAGGAGGCAAAGGAAAACTTCAGAACTTTTCCAAGATTGTGAGGAGGGAGTGCCGAGTTGTCGCAGGGCCCTCGGGGTGGGGGTGGGGGTGTCTGGACGACCCGGGGTTGACCAGCAGAAGCTGGTCTGGCAAGACCAGAGTGAGTTCTGCCCCTGGAGCTGGTATAGTTCTCTCTGTTCCATGGCCACGAGCCATGTTAACCCTTGACCCTGATACTGCTCCTGCAAGACTGCGTCTTCCCAGTGTTTGTTCCTCGGATGGGGCAAGGGCACCATCTTTTTATTACTGGGTGGGTTCCTGGAGAATCCAGGCACGAACTAAGGATGCTGGGGAAATACTAAGTGGACTCACAGAAATTCAACATCACACTCTTATTATCTTCTCTGCATCTCCAGCCAAACCCAGTTTTCCTATTTAAGATGGATTAACCCTCTCTACTGAGTGGGAAAGATCATCTGAGGCTTTACTTCCCTGGGGATGGTTGGGAAAGGAATTTATACGGAAATCCGAGGAAGGACAAATCTTGCAAAAAGTTTGCATGTAGATGCGTGGAACTGGACTGAAAACACTCCCCTTTTCTTCTCACAGGGGAAGGTGGAAGTAGAAGCCGGGAAAGAAGGGATGAAGTTCGAAGCCAGTGCTTTCTCCTACTATGGTGTGATGGCCCTCACAGCCTCTCCAGGTGAGTTTTCCTGCTCAGCCTCTTGGGGCAGGGCTGTGTTTTAGGGACACGATGCCCATCTCCTCTCACCTTCCTGGACCTGCCAGCCCTGTTTATCTACTTTTTTGACCTTTTTATTGAAGTAGAGCGTGTAAACCCAAAAACCCACACAGATCCTAAGTCCATGTCCCCGTGAATCTTCACAGACTGACTGGTCCTGTGTCAACAGGAGGTGGGCGGGCCCTACCCCCGCCACCACACTCCCTCTTAGTCACCCCCAGGCCACTACCTTGACTTGTAAGCACAGCCTAGTTTTGCCTGCTTTTGGACTTGGCATACATGAACTTACACAGTATGTGTCCTATTGAGCCTGGCTTTTCTCTCCCACAGTGTCATCCGTGTCACATTCGTCCTCATTGCTGTGCGTGCTCCCACCTTATTTCTTCTCATTGCCCTGCAGTGCTGTACCGTGTGAATATACAGCGGTGTATCTGTTTTATGGCTGCCAGATGCGGGGTGGTGTCCTGTTTGGGGCCACTGTGGATTGTGTGGCTGTGAGCGCGTGTGTTCCTGGTGGGTGTGTGTGGAGGAGTGGAACTGCGGGCTCACGGCCACAGCCTCCTCAGCCTCAGTAGCTCCCACCTTGCAGTTTGCCCTGGTGGCTGCTGCAGTTCAAGCTTCCGCCTGGACGAGGAGGGTCCCGGCTGCTCCACATCCACCACTAGATATTAAGTGTTAACCATGCTGGAGGTGTTTAAATTTGCATTTTCCCTAGGAGGAATGAGGTTGTTAATGTGTATTTATTGCCTACAGCCAGCTCTTATCTAAACAGCTGGTCAGTTGAGTCAGCCAGCTAATGGGTGTGCCATAGGGTGTCGACTCTGCTCTGAGCACAAGCCGCCAGCAAGCTGAGTCCATCCTATTCAGAACATGGACCCAGATGCCTCTGGTTCGGGACTTGATGGGTCCCTCTGCGCTGCTTGCTTGCTTTGCAAGTGTGCCAGTGCTTGCCGCCTGAGCCTGGCTGGAAACAGACAGGTAAGCGGAGGTGTTGGAGTGCCATCTTGTGGCCAAAATACCAAGTGACAGGCTGTGCTAGGAAACTTAGAAACCTCAAATTTAAAACTGGCCCATCCTAAAACAACCCAGGTCACTTAGGTAGGGGATATACCTCCAGACAGACCTGTTAGGGTGACATTAGTCTTCATATGCCACGCCACACAGTGTCCCAGCAAAGACGTCATGGCAGTGTGGAAGCCAGGGAAATGTTAGGAATTCTCTCAAACCCCTCAGCCTCTCCTGCCCCAGATGCATCTTCTCACTGTCCTGCCATGGGGTTTCCAGCCACATCGGCCAGTCTCCCCACTGGCAACTGTTGACTGACACCAGTGTGAATGTGGGCCTGTCTGATTTCACTTAATTGTGTCTGCTGTAACTTGAAGGTGACCTTCTGTTCTCACTGCTAGTGGGGAGGCAGGTAGATTCCTAAGTGGGCGGGAAGACCTGGGTCACAGCTGCAGTTTTATCTTAGATGGTTGCCTGCCCTTGAGGACAGCTCTGGCTTCCTCCTTATTAAAAGGACTTAATAAGGTTCCTCGCATGATTGTTAGAAGAATAGAATGTGATGATACTTATCCACATGAGTGCTTTGTAAGCTTGAAAGCACAGAGGGATTGTCAGGTGTGGCAGGTGTCAGGCTTTTGACTGTTTGACTACCGACCTTAAATTAGTCCCAGGTTAGCAGAGTCCGATTTAGAAGGTTGTCTTGAAAAGAAAATTAGAAGAATGAGTGTACAATCTTACTGATTACTGGTTATTGAAACCTAAATATTAGCCCAATTTATACTGAACTGTGGATTCACATAAGGGCAAATCCCATTCAGAAAAGGAATTGAGGAGCAGACCTCCTCCAAAGAAAGCCTGTGGGGCTGTAGCAGGCTTGCCTTGTCTGGAAATGCCAGGAAGGAAGGGGATCTCATTAGTAGCATCTTATTACAAAGCCCAGTCTTTGACTTGACAAGTAGGATTTGGGATTTTGTGCATTTGATTGTTAGATACAATTAGCTCAAGAATCTCAAGATAATATTTCTGTTGATTAATGTTGATTGCCTAGGAAAATCCTACGATGGTCAGTTATCGCAGCCCGTCCATTTGCATGTCAATTATACTTCAGTTTAAAAACAGAAACAAAAAAAACCCTGCCCAGAAAATAGGACTCCTGCCAGGTAGGGCATTGCTGATTGGACTTTTCAATCAGATGAACCTGTAGCTCTCTGAGTAGGCAGTGCTGAGGGTGCCCTTGGTCCGCCATTCCCAGGAGACCTGTGTATAATGGTCTTTATTTACTTTCCTCTAATACTTTGAAATTTCAAAGTATTCCACAGCAATTCAAAGTATCAGGTCACAGTTACAACCAGACTAATTAAGGATGTCAGTGAATTGATTAACTAATTGCTTGCCACAGACAGGGACACTGTTGGCTGTGCCGGTGCAGGTGGCTTGGGTCCTGCTCTTGGGGCAGTTGACTAATTGAGCCCCCCTTTTGTGTGGCTAGTTGTGATTGAAACCCTTAAGAAGAGCATGTTTTGAGCTGTAAACCCCAATCGGGTATTAATGGCTTAAGAGATTTCTAGGTTAGTAAAGAAGCATTTTAATAGAATATCTTCTGATTTCTGCCTCCCTATTCCTCTTCCCGGAAAGCAGCGTGTGCCCCCCCCCCTTTTTAATTTACATATTATCTTACAGACTTTTGCACTTCTAGAATGGAGTGCTGATATTAGTAGAGCAGGTGTCCGCTCCTGTCCCCTGAGTGCAGAGATCACCTTTCTTGCCTTTTGACACGGTCTCACCCTGTTTTTCTCCATTTTTCAGTTCCTCTGTCCCTGTCTCGTACCTTTGTTGTCAGCAGAACAGAGTTGTTAGCAGCAGGTTCTCCAGGTAACTCTGCATGTTTCCTTTTCATACTTCTTCTGGTTGCCTCCCTTGACCCCACAAAAGCCTAGATCTTCTCCCTTTATTTGGTCCAGGCCATTTGCAGTTTTTCTTGGCGGTCTCAAACTCCATGCTTCTAGATGCAGTAGTGAGCTGTGCAGGGAAGTATAAGCCCACAGCCATTGTGCAAAGCCTTCGGGAGCCTGGCGGGGAATCTGTGGGCCTGAGCAGTGCTGACCCCGCAGAAAGTGAGAGTGACTCTGACCCAGGTCCTCACTACACCCCGGCTGGCCCACCCACACCGCCGACCTTGGGTTTTCAGGGCAGTACAGGGGGGCTGCTTTGGGTTCTTTGACCTCAGCAAAGGCACGGTTTGTGGAGTTTGCAGAGGCCCCAAGGGCCTCAGAACCTGAGGATGCTTCTCCGGAGCACGTTCAGCCCAGAGCCTCAAGGACTGTGAACTTTTCTCAGTGGACAAGTGCCCTGTCTGCAGAGGCCCCGGCATTCTTGGTTCTGTTCCTTTGGTCCTTTCTGCGACATCCATGTGAACAGGGCACATGCATCTCCATCAATCCCCGCCCCCCCCCACCACCGTTAGGCAGGTGGCCCCACTCATCCTGTCTCCGTCTGTCTGTCCTGAAATGAGTACTGTGCACATTCCCCACCAGCCGCTGGTTACTGTCCCACAGGACAGTTTGGTCACGCCTGGCTACCACGTCCAGTGGCTATAAAAAAAAAAAAAAAGGCAAAGGTTTAATCTTTCTTTAATTAAAATTGCTGAGCTTTTGGTAGTACAATTTTTCTGTATTTATTTTGTTTTTGTTCCACACAGCTTATGTTTAAAAATCTGATGAAATTTGTGATCCATAATCCAGTTAGAGCAAAACTCTCAAATGCTGATATTTAGTAGGGGAGGCAATACTCATCCTAGAAAGAAGCTAATGTTCCTTCAAGTCTGTGCTCTGAAAAAGTTTGGGGTGTTTGGAGTAAGATCTTATTTATAGAACTGTTTGAGTCAAATGAGCCTTCATATACATATGTACACATACATAGATATGCACATAAACCTGTATCTGTGTATATGTATGTATGTTGTTTTTTCTCCGCATCTTACTTGCTGGCATGTGCTACCTCTTTAAAATGTCACAGATGCTGAACTAGAGTGAGTTTTGGATGAAGCTCATGAAATACCATTTGTATTTTACTTTCCCCATAGAACTTGAAGATTTCTTAGCCATGTCCACTCTATCTGATCCAGTAAGAAAAAAAATCCATTTTGTGGGCCCAAGCCTTCAGGATGCCAGCATTACAATAATATGATGCCTAAACCAGTGGTTTCTAGCCTATTCCAAAAGGTGCTTTGTGGTTCCAAGGGAAGGGGCTGGGACTGTTAGCTTTATAGTATCTTTCTAGCTGACTCATAAAAAGAATTCCTAGGCAAGATGAATAAAAAGCAAAAAAAAAAAAAAATCTGAGAAGGCATAGGGGAATTAGATCAAAAGGTTTTTATCATAATTATTATAAAAATTTAGCACATAAATTTGGCAACGAAATATTAACTGGGGAGTGGCCACTTAAAGTCTTGATCCTCCTTGGTGTGAATATTCATCTCTCTCACTGCCTGTTGATGACAGGCCGATCGCATTGGGTCCTGGCCAAGCTGCCACAGAAGGGGCCCCAGAAAACAGGGTCTGCTTTTCCAGACCGTGGCCAGGATGCTGGGCAGTGGGTTCCTGCAAAGGAGGGGTTTCATCTCACAAAAACAGAGTGCGGTGGGTTGAGAGGAGACTGCCTAGAAATATAGATATCTTGGGGAAACCAGAGAGTTTGCCCTGTAATCCTCCTCAGGAGAAAAGGAGACTCAGAAGTACTGCGCAAGCTCCCCAACACCTACCTGCCGATGCACAGTCTGATCAATAAGCAAAGTGCCCTTTAAATATTTTGGGTTTTGGACCTTTAAATTATAACACACAAAAGCAAACACTATCTATAGCAATGATGATGTGGGGCTAGAGCCCAAGGATGCAGTGGGATCCATTGTTTCAAAGAACGGTTGGATCTGTCAGCCTGGGTGATGCCCTCACAAGTATGGAGAGGCTTGGTCCTCAGGGTCAGTGTGTCATAGAGAGGTCTGGGAAGCACACAGGAAATACAACAATGTTAACTAGGCTTATGGATTTGGGTATTTGTTAGGTGTCAGATGCCGTGCCAAGCACTTTATATATTGCCTCATTTTTTTTAATGCTTATTTATTTTTGAGATAGAGTGTGGGGGAGGGAGGAGGGGCAGAGAGAGAAGGAGACAGAGGATCCGAAGCAGGCTCTGTGCTGACAGCAGAGAGCCCGATGCGGGGCTTGAACTCAAAATCAGGAAGCTGAAGTCAGATGCTTAACCGACTGAGCCACCCAGGTGCCCCTATTATTTCATTTTGAATCCCCATCAGACTTCAGGAGGTGGGGACTATTATTACTTCCCTTTTACATACAGATAGGGAATCTGAGGCTTAGCAAAGTTGGGTTATCCCTTCTGCTAAATAGAAAACATCTGATAAATTATTCATTTGTCTTATTCTCTTAGAAGATAAGTAGAAGCAACCAGAGGAGTGGCCACTCTGTTTAGTTTTGACTAACAAAGGAAAATTGGTTCTGACAAAATTTTAGGGAAAGTTGTGCTGTGACAATTTGGGGAGAAAGTGAACTTGCCATTTGAGGTTCATTGAGTACCTACCATGTTTTGTTGTGGCTGTCCAATTTAAAAAAAATTTAATGTTTATTTCTGAGAGAGCATGGGCAGAGGAGGGGCAGAGAGAGAGGGAGACACAGACTCTGAGCTGTCAGCACAGAGCCTGACGTGGGGCTTGAACTCACGAACTGTGAGGTCATGACCTGAGCTGAAGTCAGATGCTCGACCGACTGAGCCACCCAGGAACCCCTGTGGTTGTCCTATTTTAAGAGGGATGTTGACTGAGTGGAATCTCAGATGATGGTCAGGATGGGGTTGAAGCACATCAAAGTATTTAGCCTGGACAGGAAGAGGCTTAAGGGGAACATAACTACGTTCAAACTTTTAAGGGCTGTTTCAAGTGGAGGGATGAGTGGGGAATCTCTACAGCACAGAGGGAGAGGCTGCCACTTGAGTCTGAGGAGGTGGATTTTGATGGTATGATGACAGACCTTTAGTAGTGGACGGGCAGGACCAGCCGAGGGCCAGCTCCTCTGTGGGCCTATCTGTCAGGGACACATTGCAAAGAAGAGCCAACCATCAGGTGGGAGAAATTGGTCCCTCCAATCCTATGACATTATGCAGGTCAGGACCTGTTCAGTGTGAACACCCACTTAATATTTGTGGAATAGATTTGATTGGAAAAGCAAAAATGGAGGAAGCTTTGACAAGTTATTTTTAATAAAATTTATGTTAGAAGCTACAGTCAACTTGCCTTTAAGAACAACAACACTTGGACTCACTGAATTTCCTTTCACTTTGCTTTCATGAATGAGTAACGTCCAGGTCATCGAAGAATCCCACAGCATCTACGATGCCTTAAATCTTTTAAGGGTTTGGTGTCTTCTCGTGTCCCTGAGACATCCTTGGACTGCCTGATGGGGATTTTGTTGGGGTCCAGGACAAGGACGACAGGTTTGGTTGGGGAGTAGGAGCAGACAGAACTGTTTTGATCCGTTGTGAACACATACTGATTTACAAACATTCTCAAGAGTCCTTTGCTTTTGCTTCTGGCAAACTAAGGAAGTGCTGCCTTCCCGTGGCCCGTGATTTGTAGCCGGGAGCTTCTGTGTCTTGGGCCTCGTCGGCACACAGCCTGTGGGCTCACAGCGCTCAGGGTCGCTCGTGACACAGGTGTGTAGCCGCAGGGTCTTCACGGTCACAGCCCCGGGAAGGACTGTGCTCGCGCACGGGGAAGGGGCCGAGCAGCTGCTAGGAGATCAGAAGCTTCTTGTAGGAGGGCCCTAGGTGGTGAGCGGTATGGCTCCGGCGTCTGGCAGGAGTTGATTGAGCTGGTCTATTCGTTGCTACTTTTTAGAGCTGATTTTATTGGTCTTACCTACCTCACTTAAAAGGCTATGGATTTTTTCCCCTCCTTTTTCAGGTGAAAACAAGTCTCCTCCTCGCCCATGTGGCTTGAATCACTCAGACTCTCTCAGCCGAAGTGATCGGATGGATGCAATAACACCGACACTGGGGAGCAGCAATAATCAGCTCAATTCTTCGTTCCTTCAAGTCTACATCCCCGACTACTCAGTGCGAGCCCTTTCTGACCTTCAGTTTGTTAAGGTAAGAGAAGGGACTGTGGCTGGGCCAGGCCTGGGCCACTGGAGGCCAACTGCCTCAGAGAGTTGTTTGGCTTCCCAGGCCCCGCCACTGAGCTCTCTCTTTGTCATCTGGGGTCCCTACACCTCCAGCTACTGTGTCCAGGACTTAGGCTGGGGAAACACGTACCTCCCTGGCTCTGTCACACAAGCTGCCAAGTCAGATGTGGCTTTTTCAGGGAGTGAGAGCCGGAGATGGTGAGAAACAGAATCCACCTTTTCTAGTGAGTCCTCACGAGCTCCTGACCCCAGTGACTCTTAGGTGGCCCTGGAAAGGCTGAGATCAGAGACTCTGAAGACTTGCTGGGATGGGGCAGGAAGAACCCTCAGGTTCTCTGCTGCCCTGAGACAGGGTCCTTTTCTTAGTCTGGGATAAAGATGTCTTGAGAAGAACGAGCCAGCTTTAGCTGATGGAAGCCTATCTCCATTCTCTAGTCTCTGTGACACTTTGAGACGAAAATTTGGAAATAGCTTCTATCAATAAAAAACTGACTTGTTCACTAGCATCAACTGGAGCTTTAAAAAGTGGCTCGGTTTATACTCAAGGATGATATGTCCCTAGAAAAACTATAAGGGGCATTTTCAGGGGATTTTACCGTGTCCTACACTGTCAAGACAAGAGCACCTAAAAAGTAAGCCTTACTTTTGGTTTGTTTTCTGCACCATCTTCTGGCCCCCAGATCTCCAGACAGCAATACCAAAATGCCTTGATGGCATCCCGGATGGACAAAACCCCTCAGTCTTCAGACAGTGAAAACACTAAAATTGAATTGACTCTTACGGAGCTGCACGACGGGTTGCCAGACGAGACAGCCAACCTGCTCAATGAACAGAACTGTGTGACGCACAACAAGGCCAATCACAGCCTGCACAGCGAAGGTGCCATCTAAGGGCGCCCCCCACCACCCCTCGCCCCCCCCCACTCCCGAGGCCCCCAGGCCAGCTGACCGTGAATCCCATTAGCGTGAGCTTGTGTGCCGTGCTGCGTCCCGCAACATCCTGAGACCAAAGACTTTGTCCCCTTTCCTGGAAGCAGCAGAGGAGGACGATAAGGGCAGGACTGGAGACCAGACGTGTGAGATCAACAGCCAGGGCATGGCATTCGAGATGGTGGAGACGCACCTCTACCACCCAGATAGAATCATGGTTATTTTTTCAGTTGGACCTTCTATCTTTATTCACTCTCCTCCTTCCTCAACTTGCATGAAGTTGAAAATTGTGGCGGTTTATTATTAGTATTTTTTTTCCAAGAGATCATGTTTTTAAACAGTGTCTCTTGCAGAGTTTTCCGTTGTTGTGTCCGAACTCTGCTGTGACTCCATGATGTGACCCGCACAAAATGGACTTGCTCCTCGGCCCTCGTGGGGAGGGGTGCGCTTCCCCTGCGCCCAGCGGGTGTCGCTGTGGAACTTGAAGGATGAATGAAGAAAACTGTGGATGCCAACCCGCCACGTCTGTCCCACTGTGGGGTGGAGTCTGCACGGGGGTGGGGGGGGCCTGCAGCCACCTCTGTGAGCTCAGTGTTGTTTTAAGTTAATGTTTAACCGTGTCCCTTTCCCTCAGAAAGGTTTAACATTTGCTTGGAATGTGATTTTGCTCCTACTCTAAGGAATTTTTATCACCAAAATGAATGTTAATGAATTTTAAACCCATGGTTTATCATTGGCAAAAGGCAAGGTGGCTTCATCCCGGCTTTCCTACAGCCTGGATTCTCCGGCCCAGCCAGGCCTCTCCCCCCAGCTTACAGAGCGCCGTCACCCACCTCCCTGTCCTCGCCCTTGTTAACCCAAGATGCTGCTACACAGATGCCAAATGGAAATCTTCCACAGGGCTTTTGAGTAAACACGTGGTGTGGAGTTCACGCTCCTCCCCATCCCACCAGGACCTGTGTCATGGTCAGAAAAGGAGTCGGGCCTTCTAGCTGTGCCAAGAGGGCACTTCTAGACCCGTGTGTTTAAAGGAGGCAACTTGGGGGGCTGCCAGTCCCTGCCCCTCCTCCCGGGGAGCCAGTGGCCCCTCCTCCCCCCTTGTCCCCTGGGGCTGGGCAGTGGCTCTGTCCCTTGCCCGAGGACCTCTGTGTCCCCCGCCTCAGGTGCAGCCCACACCAGGGAGGCAGCCTGCAACAGCCAGGGTCAGTGTGGCCCCAAACAGGGATTCGGAAACCAAATGTGTGCTGTGGCCATTTCATGTGTGTCTCCGCCTTATTTTAATGCCAAATTCATCGCGTGTAGTGAAATTAACGTCAGGAGGTATTTCTGGAGTGACTGAATTCTTAACTCTCTTATCTGTTTTAAGTGTTACCCGAGGGCTGTGTGCGTTTTGGTGGCAGCGCTCGTCCGCTGAGCTGAAGCCACACTGACCGCAGTGCTCATGGAGGGTTGCCACTCGTGCCGCCTCTAGTCACTAGCCGAGAAGATAGCGTTTTGTCCGCTGGCTCTCAGTGAACGAAGGGAGGCCCCCGGCCAAGTGGCAGTTTTCTTCTCCCTCCTCAAGGTAGGAATGTGCCCCCCAGGGTGGGCTCCGGGGAGGGTGGGAGCTGTGGTTGTGCGATAACCGGCACCCTGCTGGGCTTGCCTCCCGGTGAGCAGTTTGGGGGCTCTGGCCTCATGGGCACATTTACTGCAGTGTTTCCTCTGCAATGTCAGTCCTGGAGAGTCTTCCTCAGCAGGTGCCATGTCCCTTCGTGGGGGAAGTACTGGCCTGACCTGGCAGAATGTCACAGGGGTGGCCCGCTGCTGGCACCCAACCTGCTGCTGTGGGATGGAGCACCCCCTCCAGCTTAATGTTAGTGGGACCCTGCACTGCCAGTGTTCCCTTTTATAAACAGATCCATCCAAGTTCAAAGGTCTCCATTTCTTAGGAGGCAGGTGGCTGAACACAGCCCCAGTGTGGTGTGGAAACTGGGACTGTCTGTGGGGTGCACAGAAATGAGAGTTCCCCGTAAGGAAGTAACACCTGGGTCTTGCGTGGGGGCGGGGAGTGACCTCCCCCCGCCCCCAACAACCACACCATCCATCCT
Source organism: Cryptoprocta ferox (assembly GCA_028646485.1). NCBI lineage: Eukaryota > Metazoa > Chordata > Mammalia > Carnivora > Eupleridae > Cryptoprocta > Cryptoprocta ferox. The sequence goes on from CM053561.1 coordinate 57,155,330, forward strand.
CTGGGCCCAGACAGCACCTGCGTTCCTGGTGGTTTGGTGGAGCCTGACCTGCTACGCCGTGGCCCCTCTGGCTTTCAGGATCTCTGCCCCCTCAGTCTCTGCCGACTGATCTGCTTTTCCACACGTGACCCGTCTCAGGGTGCCTTGCTACTGGAAGGAGCTTCTGGAATCCGAGTTAATGTGTTGGATCTTTTTCAGAGCCCCACTGCTCTTGTGTGAACCCTAAGGTTCTGAGAGAGTCTGGGGAACACAGAGGGGATTCCAGCTGCCAGCTCCTTGACTTGAGAGACAAACAGAACTTCTCAACACCATCACCCCTGCTCAGTGTGGTGGCTGCTTGTAAAGTCCTCTGGAAAGTGCTGCCAGGGGTGGCTTTGAAGCGGGGACTTCTCAAGGATGAAATTTTAGTCTCCCAAGTTTGTATTTATTTTCCATAAGCCACTCGTTACCTTTGATTGTTCACATTATTCTGTAACAACGGGGAATCCAAAATAATTCCTGGCTGCAGTTCCATCTGCTTTGGGGAAACCTCAAGACCCTTCCAGTAACACTCAGTGTCTTGAGCGATCAGATTCCTCTTCCAGGCCCCGCTTTCCCTCTGGAAGCTTACTTGAGGCTGTTGAAGGAGAAATACTGGCTCCATTGCTTCTCTGGGCAGCAGAATGATTTTAGCTTAGAAGTTCTATGCGATTATGTCTATAAAGTAAATGGGAGTCTGGCAGAGAAAGACCACCAGATACTTGAGATCCCCACGTGCAGTAGTCAATTCTTAGCACCACCAGTAGATCATCCTTTCCTAGGGCTGCTGGCTCTGTAAGTGTGGACGGGAGTGGGCTGTGGAGCAGACACTGGTCCGGGTGTCCCAAATGCTGCTGGAGCCCTCATTGTCAGACCCAAGGCCTCTCTATAGTGGCTTCTGTGGCCCCTGGTTCAGGGCCTGGCTCTGTGGGACCAGACAGGCCCGCCTCCTGTTCCAAGCCATTGTAGCATCTCACATGTCCCATCTGAAACTGGATCCCTAGTATCCAGATGTTCCTAGGACTGTCTGCTTTGACTTTATACATGAGAGGGTTGTGTTTGTATGTGTGGGGATTTTTTTCCCCCCTCCTGCCTCACAGGTTCTTTCCCTTCATTCCTCTCTGTTCCATATTGATCAGGCGAGTCCAAAATTCTATATTTAAGCTTTCAGGAAAATAGAATGTTAAGATTCATACATAGATACTGGGATGGTAGCCAACTAGTTTAAGCCTTGGTTCTTAGATCATTTACATTTCAAAGGGCATCCTACTTAACTTTGTTCTTCCTTCCTTCCTCACCTCACTTACAGAAGAGAGCTCAGCCCCAGTGCTGACATGGTTGGCTTCTCCGAAGGGGAGGAAATAGGGCATCTTGGCATTATCTAATGTTACTTTAAGGAACTTCTGTGCAAAGGTTAAATGCAGAACTTCCCACTAATGTGGAACATTAACTGTGAATATATTTACCTGTGGTATCCCCAGTACCATATGACTAAAGGACCAGCTTTTCCAAGTCTAGGAAAATAGTGGTAGATACAAGGAGGATTGCATTTTATGTAGGAATGGAAGTTAACAGGACTTAGCGGGGACTGTGAACTTCTGCCCTCCAATTCTGTCAGGTTGTGGAGCAGACCTCAGTAGGCCCTCGCTGATTGAGCCTTGGTCCTGGCTGGTCGGAAATCAGAACAAACCCCAACCCTATCATCTGAAAAACAGCCAGGGAGGATCTGTGGCCCTCTTTACTTTTCCTGGCCCAGGAGCCCAAGATTCCTCCAGTGTTTTCCAAGGGTGATCCCCAACAAAAGATTCCCCTGGGCTGGCAAAAGAAGGGTGCTCACCAAACAAGAAGCCGCCAGGGAGGGATGGCTTGGCGCACCCCGCATGACCCAAGTTCTCTGGTGGCATGGGCAGCGGGAACAACTCCCGTGTCACTTTTGACCCCAGGACGGATTCTTCTTGCAGGAGGTTGACTGAGCCGGCAGTTCAGGGTACGGAGGCTTCTGGGGTAGGAGTGCTCCGTTTGTGAAGACACAGTTGCTCAGTCAGGTTTGGTTCTACTCTAGGCTCTGAGCTAGTGGTGCTTCTGTCCAGCAAGGAAGGACATCTGGGTGAGTTACAGGTTAATGCAGAATTAGGAGAGATTTAGGGAACTCGTTAGGAACGTGGGTTAGGGTGATTGAGAAACTTTCCAGTGGAAATTTATCAAGGAGCAACGTACTCAGTGGATTTTTATTATCTCAGGGCCATTTACAAATCTTTATCTTTTCGTATTTCTTTTGTATTCAAGTGGGCTGATAAGAGAGATGAATTCAGAGAACTCTAAGATGAGGTTCATTTGCCTCATTTGAGGGTGAGTGGTGCACCCATGCCAAGCCTGCTGCCGTCACTGTCCCTCAAGGCTGCGGCAGTGGGCCTTTTTCCACTACCGCCTGCAGACATTCTTCCTGCAGTGACTGCTTACTTGCTGGTTTTCCTTCTGCCCTGTCTGAAGGCTCCAGGGCCCCAGAAGGAGGCAATGGTGATTCACAACAACTGCAGAGCTTGGAGCTTTCCTCGTGCCATCTTGGGCCGGGAACTTCTTGGCTTCTTAGACCTTTGTGGTTAGCTCAGTTTAAGTAAGCTTTCTGTCTGCGTACGCCAGAGCCACTGACATAATTTCACTAGAATCATTGTAAATACCTTTTGATGGGAAATACCAGGCTGTCCTCGAAGCAACACGGGAACAAAGGTTCTAGTAGCAAGAGAGCAAAGTTCTAGGAATCTGTATACCAAGGTTTTTATGTACACAGCTCCAACACATACTATCAGAAAGACTTGAATGAGTACACGTCTTTGAGTTTGAATACCTGCTGAGGTATTAAACATATACTGGAAGAATGACTTGCCTCACTTGGCAGGGGGCAGGGTATCTTCTGGCATTTGCCCCCATCTGACCAACATGGAATCACTTGGGAAGTGATTCTTTTGGGGCCAGATTCTTCTTCAGGTTCACCCTGGAGAGAATTATTACATGGACCTGGTGGGCCTTGGGTGCCTTCCCTTTTTGTTGGAGGCCCAGGCCCCTTGGTATACACTGCTGGTCTCAGGCTCCCAGAGCAGAAGGGAGTGGGAAAGAGTAAGGCCTCAGGACCTTGATTCCCCAGAGAGCCCCATCCTAGCTTCTGATTGGTTATTTCGTGTCTGGAGTCTACTGTGAAGGTGGAGTGTATCAGTCCATTGACTTCTTGTTTCTTGAGTCCTTTAAATCTACAAATGTATATGCTTTATTTTATATTATTTATTATGTACATATGCTTCTACTGTTAGTACATTGTCTGTGACTAAGACGAGATATTTCCTAGAGCCCCTCATCCATGGAGCCTAGGGTTCTGTTGTCCCTTAAAGTGGGTGAGAAGGCAGTGGTTTTGTTTCTGTTTTTGTCATAAAGAGGTTGCTGCTCTTACGTTGACCCTAGCATCCCTGGCCCCTTTGACCGGGCCCACCTCTACTCCTGCTGGACTAGTGTGTGGGATGAGGATGGAGGCAGGGCTCCCAAGTACCTCCATGAAATACTTCAGAGGTTGTCTCCTGGTGACTGGGTCTATTCTGTATGCAATGGTACAGCATGGCTGTGAGACTGGAGCCTCCTTCCTCACTCCCAGCCTCCCAAGCCAGGTTGGCAAACTGGGCATTTCCCACCTTGGATTGCAGAATCCATCTCTCTGGACCATGGTACCTGCCTGCCCATCTGGGCTTCTAATATGCCTTTTCTTGGTTTTGAGGCCCAGTGCCAGCATTGCCTTGGCCCTCAAGTAAGACCCCGCTTTGTGTCTGATTGTCATCCTCCTCAGCCTTTACTGTGTCATAGTGTACACTTCATGCTTTTCAGCAGTGAAGTTTTCCAAGCACAGTATTCAGAGCTGTGTACATAAACCTAAAGAAGCACAAATGACATGTATAGGTTTAATGAGCTGATTGTCATAATGAATGCATTTTATAATTCAAATGATGTTGTAGATTTACAATCTCTCCTATTTATTTTGTATCAATTTATTTGTAAATTTTGTGATTGTTTTAAAAGGTTTTTGTTCATTTCTATTATTCTATTTAGATAAATGATGATTTTCTGTTCACCCTTCCAGCGGATGTGTGTTCCCTCTTTCCCCTTTCATCTGTGCAACACCAACCTCCGTCCCCTGCCCAGTAGCATGGCTGTCGTGGCGAGAAAGCTGGGACTGGTTGTTGGCATGGCAACACAGCAGGGCATTTCCAGTTGGACACATACCACAAAGTCTTATGTTAAAAGAGAGAGATACCAGAACCGGGCCTCCACCTCTACTGTGGAGTCTGGTCCCACCCGTTCCAGGGGGTGGGAAGGTTCTCCTTTGCAGATTATAGTGCGCCCTCTGTCAGTTCATATTAGTGAAGGACACTGAAGGCATCCACTCAAACTGCCCGACATTGGCCGCTCAGTTACGAACCACACAAGAGTTCAGCTGGACAAGCGTCCAAGCTGTTTTTTCCTAGGCAAGACCAGAGGCCTCCTTCAAGCCTCTCCGCTGGCTCTTGAAGATGAAAACAGGTCTGTAGGTCCTCTGCTCTGTGAAGCCTAGGAGGAAGGTGGTAACCTGCACAGGTGGTTCACTTGCAAGTTAAAAACGTCGGGCCTGAGTGCAGTAGCAGCGTGCAGGTGCTCTTCAGGATGCAGTAGGCATCCACCTTCCCTAATAACCCAGTGTTGGGGCCCATGTTCCTCTTCCATCACCACTCCTTTTCAGGTCTTCTGTGTTCCTTCTTAACCCTCCTCCTCACCCATACACGAGCAGACCCTGCAAATCTTCCGGTCGAGGCTCACAGCCCCTCTGTGATTCATTCTTGGACCATGTCTTTTTGGAATCCATTTTTCCTCCAGTCCTAGCCTCTATTTATTTTTACATTGCAAAGAGGATCATGCTGAGAATTGAGCCTGTTGGTGACTGGCTCCTTACTTGCACTTGCCCTGTGGGCAGAGACCCTTCAGTGAAGGGCTGCTGGCAAGACTGGCTTTGGGACATGCCCTCCAGTCATCACCCACAATTTCTGTAAAGTACAACAGGGTAGACCTATATTCAAGCAAAGTGTTATCTTCTTGGGAGCCTGTCTGCTTTCCTTAGAAGCAGGTAAGAAAGCAGTTAAGCGGGGGCTGGGGAAGGAATTCTCTCTCCAAAATAGCAACTCCCAGCTGGCTGTTTTGCTTAGTTTTTCCTGCTTTACTCACCTTGTCTAGATGACTCCTGAGCTCAAATCAGGAAATTCTCCAGTGAAAGTAGAAGTGATTTCCCTAAGCTTTCCCTTGGCATCCATGGGGTGCCCACGTGTCAGTTCATTACTAAGCTTTATCATGAAGAAAGCTCTGGGGTTTCTATTTGATAAATTGTGCTCCCCAGCCCTTCTTCTCAACTTGGTCGTTCTGAGGCAGAGACAGTGACCAGAGGGTCTTGTAGAGAAAGTGGTACAAAGTAATTCAATTTGATAGTGATGATTCTTTATTAAAGCCATGAGGTTGAATCATACTAGATGGCTAATAAGTTCCTGCTTTCTAAGACTGTTTCATCCTTTTCCCTCCAAGATCCTCCCATTTCATACTGACATGTCTCAGAACAAAGGAATGGTTTATGGGGCCCTTTCTCTGGGACATTCTGGTAGCATGCCATCTCTCCTGGTGGAGGACGGTGAGGCCTAACGGTGCAAGGGGGAATCAGCTGCTGGAGTTCTTCACGGAACTGCTTTTCCTGCTGGGGTGTTCATGACGGTGGAGCGCTCACACAGTAGGCCGGCACGGGACAGGAAGGTTTAGATTGTGCCAGCTTCCCTACTACAATTCTGCTACATCATTTGAGCTGAGGGCAACGGGTCCAAAAATGAAGTTACTTGCTTCAAAATACCCCCACCCACAATTCAAAGATTACCTCTGGTGAGAACCCTCTCAAAAATAAGATTGGACATTTAATAAGCATTTTTTCCTTAGGGTTGAAGAGGTTTGTTCAGCAAATCTTTCCAAGTATCTCAGGAACTTGTGAGTCTCAGTACTAGTGCTGCCTTTCACGGGGAGAAAGTGTGCTCAGCTGCTTATGCCACAGTGCACGTGGTGAGGTTCATCTTGGCCTGGATTCTAGAGGCCTTGTCTACAGCACTGGCCAGACACGGCTTTGGGAAGAGCTTAATGGGAGAGGAGACCATTTGGAGACCTATTTGTATCTAAGAGGATCCATGAGGCAATCTAATCCACCTTTCTTCTAGTAATAAAATGAAGCAAAGGTTATCTTTCTTTGTACGAAGAAACACAGACTAGACCAAAAACTGGTTTAAATTAGAAAATATAAATCACTCGGGCACCTGGTGGCTCAGTCAGTTTAGTGTCTGACTTCGGCTCAGCGTGGTTTGTGGGTCCGAGCCCCACAGTGGGATCAGTGCAGAGCCCACTTCAGATCCTCTGTCCCGCTCTCTGCCCTGCTTTTGGGCACACTCTCTCAAAAGTAAACATTAAAAAAAAATTAGAAAATATAAACTACTTAGACTTACAGAGTCAGCAAGCTTGAGATATAATGTATTCAATTGGGAGAACTTTTTTGTGTTAAAGCCCTTCAGAGGAACTGTAAAATATTGCATATATTTTTGAAATTGCATTATCTTTGAGTAAGTCCAATTGCTGCGGCTTTGGGATGAAGATACTATGTCTGACAACAGGGGAAAATGGTTGAGATTGCCAGGAAAAGCTGCCTTGTTCATTCTGTAAGTGAATGCATTCTTTTTTTAGAGGATTTGCTTTCTGCTATTTGTAGATACTCAGCAGCAGGAAGAGTGTGAAATGCCGGCTGGTGGTAGTGGAGGTGTAGGATGATGGGGCTTACTAGAAGTCACCGGGCTCTGCTTCCCAGCTGCTCTGCATGGCCTCTCTGCTCTTTGATGGTAGTGTATCATTTGTTTCTTCTATTTTTAGGGCTGTTCAGGTACCTCCATGGTAGAGATTTTGTTCTAAGGGCCTCCCCAAGTTGTGTATTATTTGAAATTGTTGCATTTGAGGAAAAATTTTAAGAGCCCTATGCTCTTGTCACCAAGAAAAAAATGTCATGAGAAACCTAAATATTGAGGCATAAGCTTTGAAACCAAGCAAGGAATTGGGCCACTGACCGGTGCTAGCTGGGCCATAGTTACCATTTTTCCCACCATCAAAGAAAGGTTAAATAGTTTCCATAACACGTAATGTGTACAAGGCTCCCACCCTTAATGCAGACTTAGATATGCACTTGTTTGTCTCAGGCTATTTGTGGGAATAAGAGTATTTTTAAATGCTCCGGCAGCTCTGGAAAAATTGCAGGGCTTTAAAGTTATTGACAGACTATTTCTTAAATAAATAAATCTGATTTAGAAATATCTAAACATGAACAAAGTACTTTTAAGTCTGACATGTCACCGCAAGTGGCTTTTTAAAGTAGTTGCTTAAAAACAGTAATGAAACTAAGGATTTGTAGCTTCAATGGTAACTTGGAAAGGGTGGCTTGAAGGGCTTGCTTTTTATTTTAGGTCTCAGTAGAGCTGTGCTTATGGGAAGAGAAACTCTAAGGTCGAAATAGAACACTAGAGATGAATGTAGGGGGCAAGCCCTCTTAAAAGGGAACCCAGCAGGGCTAGGGTCTGCTGCACCTAGCTGCTGGATGTGCCACGGTCCCTGTCAACCCTGTATATGCCCTAAGATTGAAAGTTCAGTCTAGCACCCAAGAAGGGGTGTCTGGTGCTTTTCAAATACCCAGGAAAGAGATTTTGAAGTGTTGGGAGATCTGTGTTCTCACCATCTAACATGCCTCAGGTTTACAAACAAACAAAAACCAAAAGCTTCCTTAACTGTTAGCAACAGAGAAACTCACATTCATGTTTTAGCAAGCTTAAGTCTATCTACTCCAAGTGCCTGCCCACAGACCACCTAAATACTATGCCCTGGGTCTTAGATGCTTTTATGGAAACCTAGCTCCTCAAGATAGGTTTTGCTGGTCCTGAAGAAAGCTCTGACCAGCAGTGGAATTCTTTCAGTTGTGTGTTTTCCTTTTTGATCTTTGGACCCACTGTCAGATACCTGGCTAAAAAGAAACTCTTACACAGGTAAGATCTCATGTGATAACACAATACAAAAAGTGTGGTAAATTAAAGCAAAGGGATCACTTGCTCTAAGAGGGAAAATATATAAATGTACTATTACAAGTTAGCTCTGCAGCTGTAGCCACTTAAACATTATTTGGCTTTGAGCAAATGTAAGACTGTACCAAACCGGTCAATAGCACTACTTGAGGGAGAATAATAGTTGGGGTGACCACAAACACACTCTCTAAAATTTAAAATGGGGACAGTATTTAACTGCTCTTTGCAACAGCACTGGTAATCCAATTACTTTTAAAGTAGCATATATTCCTAGTAGATATAAATTAGAAAGTTTCTTGGTGTGACTTCATGTAAAGCCCATGTATCCTGGAAGTGGTGAGATAATACAGTCTTGGCTATGTTACTTAACTGTGTTCCCTACCTATAAAATTAGTTTTACAAAGTTTCACCTCATAGTCCTGTACTAAAAACCTTCCCATGAAAAAGCTGTGAGGACTATTTGAGTGCTATATATTTAGCCATCATGCTGTACTATACCTTCCTGTAAAAGAATGTCAAATTGATGTCACTGACCAAACCTACACCCACTGAAGACCAACAGTTATTAAAGCTGTGCTACAGGAAGGGGTCAAAGTCAGACTTTATTGAACTCCAGAGCAACTAATCTACCCTCTGTGTTCACCAGGAAGAATGGAAGGAATATATAAAGGTGAAAGGGAAAGTCTACACTACTATTCAAACTGCCGCAGCCACTCTGAGTGTGACGGCGAAGCCGCCCAGTACCCTCCAGGACACAGTAATGATCCCTTCTTGTTCAAAGCAAGTGATTTCTCTTGGGATTCTGAAGTGCATTTATTCACACTGATTGTGCCCTCTGCTTTAGTAAGGTTCTGACTTACACAGCCCTCCTCCCATGCTTGACTGCAGAAAACAGTCCACCCTAGAGGACAGGGAAGGCAGGGCGTCTGGGTGGCACGAGCCACGCTAGCCCTCAATAATGACTTTACTCAGTTACACTGTTTCAAGGGGTTTGCTCCTTTGTCCTCCTTCAGCCAAATTCTTTCTACAGATTCATTCCAGATGAGAAAAAGATCATTTTTGGATAACAAGCATTTCTACTATCAAAAAAATGTAGATTAGATGAAGACTTTTACCTCAAGGCAGAATCACTGCAGTGCATTCCAGGCCAGCCCTAGAGCAAACCAAACACTTGTGCAAGACCACTGAAACCTGCCCACAGGCACTGAGGACACTTCAAAGCTTGTAAAAGGAACCTTGACCTGAACAGAAGACCACATTTGATAATGGAAACCATATATTTCCCCACTGACATACAATACTGTGTAATGCACTGAAAATTTCAGGATGGATTTTGGAGTAAGAGCACAATTTGTAACATAACATCATTTTCAGATCACCTCTTCTCATTACCCTTGTTCCACTCGGATACTCTTCACTAGCCCTGGTGTATCCAATACATACTGAGGAAGAAACCAGACAAGGAAACGGTGTCACAAGCCACAGTGGAGCCTTCTGCATGCAGTTCAGCCCAGCTTTACCCTTGCTTTCTTCCAATACAGACTCCATTACAACTGTGAGCCGTCTGCAGACTGCAGACAAACAAAACTACCAGAAAGTATCTATGATTAGAATATTTTAAGGTCTTCAGAAACTTCACAGATGTACCTTTGATGGAGCTCCCCCACCCACTAGAACCCAAATAGGGATATCCTTTGCCCCGTTGAGTCCTGCCGAAACGTGTTTAATGGATGCTCAGTTTTGGTTTTCCTCCTTATTCTTCCTCCTCTTCCTCCTCTTCATCATCATCTTCATCATGGCAGTGTGTAATTTCCTGGGGGGCCAGTGGGAAGAGGTTGGGGGGTTTAATCTCACTAATCGACCGGGTCAACTGGTGCCGCTTGTAATCGGTATCTTTGAAATCAACTGATGTGCGGTTCCGGGTGGCAAGAGGGGACTCCATCTCATTAATATCCACATGTGTGTGTTCCACGGTTGATTCATGAGGCATCTAGAAAAAAGTCAGAGGGTCAGAAAGCAGGTGGAGTAAAACAGTTTCCCAAATCCTAACCCCTTCTCATCTCAGTTACGTGGGTGTGCAGAGACAGGTCTATAATGGATCAAAGACCAAGCCAAATTAGATAGTTGAGTGTCCTCCTGGAACTACCTAAAGCTGCCTTTTCCCTGTCAGCCTCCACTCTTAAAACAGCCCAGACATCAATTATTACAGCCCGAAACAAGAAAAGATGGGGGAGAAAGAGTCTTATTTCATAGCACCAAACAGATCCCGCTATAGGTAGGTATTGGAACACAGCAATATAAAAACTGTATTTCTCATTCAGTGCTCACAAGAGAGGAAAGTCTTCACTTGATCCTACCTTCTCAAAGATCCCTTTTGGTGTAAGCATGGAACCGGCTTATGGGCTTTTGCACATTAGGAAAAAAAGACTCAGGGGCACCTGGGTGGCTCAGTCACTAAATGACCAACTCTTGAGTTTGGCTCAGGACATGAACTCACAGTTTGTAGGATCAAGCCCCATGCTGTGCTCTGTGCTGAAAGCATGGACCCTGCTTGGGATTCTCTCTCCCCTGTGCCATCCCGCAAAGCTGGCTGTAGCTCTCGGACGTAAGTGTCCATCTTTATTGTAAAGAGCAGCCTAAAACTCTGTCAACTCACCAAGACGTGGGCAGCTCTGAAGAGGTAGCTGAAGGGATAATACAGCAGGTTGATGAAGGAGGCCGCATAGAGGTCAGCATAGCGCATCACCTGGCTGGCGAAGAGGGTCTGCCGGGAGCCACTGCGGAACAGACTCCCCATCATCCCATAGCACATGTCCATGTCATGTGTTACTTTCTGCAACAGACAAGAGACTGAATTCTAGTAGTTGTGGGGTACTGGCTGTGTGCCTATCCTTGTGTCACAGGATAAAGACAAAAATCACAACTTTATTTTCCAAGATCTCTCCCAAATCCCATTTGGATACCTTAATACGTCTCTGGATGGAACTAATGTCAGGGCGCTCATTGCTGCTGCTGTCAAGGTGCCTGGAGGCAAAAAACAAAAAAAACTCCACTGAAAATCTCTAGAAAGGGTCTCTTACACCTAGGTGATTTTCAAAGAGGTAGATGGTTTTAGGGAAGAAATGTTTATTAGAATCTGGAAACTTACTTGTAGAGTTCAGCCAGGAAAATATCCAAGCTCTGAAGCTCTTCAAAAAGTGCTAAAGTTTGGAAGGAAAAGAAAAATATTTTAAGTAAAAAGCATTCGGTTTTTAACTACTGCTGGAACAAAGTTAAGAGGCTGCAGACATGACTGAAAAGTAAAGCTAGGGTGAGTGTACAAAATGACTCCATTCTCTTGCTTTAGGAAAACCCACTCCTCCCCGGCTTGAGATCTGACAGCAGATGAAAGCCATGATTTCTTCTACTTCCCCGCTGGCTACGACTCTTCTTTCCAAATGGATGCTAAGTGCTAACCTGTATCCCCTCCGAAGTGTGTCAGCAAAACAAGTGTTAACAGTTCCATTTTCAGATCAAAGAATGAGGATTAGGTGATGGGTCAAGAGTCACAAATTCAGGAAACAGAGCCAAATCAACTAGATTTATAGAATTTCAGAGGTGGAAAGTTGAAAATGCAGATGAAACACTAGCCAGAAAATCCTACCAAGGTCAAGCAACAGCCAGCATCTGCTGCCTGCTTTGTAGGGGTTCTGGCCTTTCCCAACCTGGGTTCCCCAAAGAGAAGCCCTAATGTATATACCTGTGATAACAAATTTTTTTTATCTACCATCTTTGGGAGAACCGAGAGTCATTCTAATCAATTTCTCTGTTCTGGGGATCAGATGAGGAGCCTAGGTTGAGAAAGGTTGTTACTTGTATCTTTATATACTTATTCCAGTTAAGTCCTAACTTTATGAAGTAGGACTTAGCCTCATTTTCATCTTTGAGGAAACTAACACACCAGATATCCTAGTAACTTGCCTAAGGGCATGAAGATATTATGTAGTAGAGCTGGGGTAACTACCTGACATAGTACCTCTCCCCACACTGTGGGTGATCCTAGGTGGGACTGGCTGGAGAACTTCCGTGTCCAACAGATTTACATAAGTAGACCCACAGCTCAATTCCATGTACAGAATACAATTTGGCCTCATTCTCTACTCAGAAGAGCAAAAAAAAAAAAAAAAAAAAAAGCGGGGGGAAGGGATGTAATTACCACTCAAAGCCATCAATGCCCCCACATCACAGATACAGGCTCGGGGCAGAGAGAGAGGGAACCAGTACATGTGGTTGGAAAATATGGGACTACAGAAGAAAGTGGAATAAAATTGGGCATAGTAATAGAATTCAGGAGAGCAACATTCTGTCCTTAACCCTGAAGGAATTCAAGAGAAAGGATGAACACGAGAACCTCTCCTATTTCCTCAAATTCAGGAGTTCCGTAAAATATCTGGGTGGAGGGAAATCTCCCAAGATCTTTGACCACCTCTGCCCCCCTCACGAAGTAATGAGTTCATCCAAGAGGACTGATTCACAGCTGGCCCTTTAGGTATAAAATCAGAGTAATGTCTCCTTACAGCTCTTATCAGTCCAGACGTGCAGCTCCTGTGCAAGTTCAGGAATCACCAAGAAAGTTCGCCACCCTTGTCGTTTCTTTGATTTTAAAATGTCCCCAAAAATGTGATCTCCGATATACAAAATGTCCTTGCCCTTAGCTCCCAACAGATCACAGACTGTATCAGATGAACCTGAAACAAGGGAATGAACAATGGGAAAACAAAAATGTCTCCATATTAAAAACAAGCGTTCTAAGTACCATAACCATTAGATACTGTACTAATTCTTACGCAAGGAATAGACTAGAAGTAGGGCTCGCTGACCTTAAAGACCCACCATTGTTCTTCTTTCATCATTCCTTTTATTGCCTCTAACGCAAGGCCTTCAGCTCCACAGTGCTAACCAGAGCTCTTGATAACCAAATCCAAGAGCAACAAAACTACATGTCTCAGCTTTAGTAAATATAACTCTCCCAAAGCAGCACCGCCATTTGTCATCACAGATCTGACATTAATTTCGTTTTGTTCAATAGTTTTTCACTGCAACAAAATACGCATCAAGATCCATAGAGGCTCCTTGAGGACCCCTTTGAGAACCACCTCAAATCATTCCAGGACACTGAGAAAAAGTCTCAAATACATAAAAGGATGAGGAAAAACTGATCCTTTTAGTGAAAATCAAAGACTCATTAGGACATACTAACAACTTCTCAAACCTGTTCTCCCTGACTCCTCTTGCATTAGCAGGTGACTGAAGCAGTTTCCTCCAGGAGACCACATCTTCATAATACTGAAGAGTTTATGTGGCACTATGCCAGGAAGACACCGAAGCTTTCACAATGAAGTCTGAACAAAGACTTAAACTAAATAAAGGGAAATCTGTGACTCACCTCCTGAGTAGACAATGCCATGTTGTAAGGGGCCTGTGTAGGTACCAATTTTCAGCTTGCCAGTTTTCTGTGAGAAGAGAAGATAGACTTTCTAATAATTTACTGTTCTATCACAATCTCCACCCAAAATGCAATTTGGATAGGCATCTAAATGAACGGCACTTTTGAATTATATTCTTCTGAAATTAGTGGGCTATCTCAAGATTAAAACTCAAAAAGATATGGATAATAAAAATAACCGTTTCCTTAAGGAAGAATAAGAGTGGGGAAAGGAGAAATATGAAGGACAAGGTGCTAGCAGACAGAGCATCCTCTTGACTTACAGTATCCACCTGACGCAGTACTGTGCCTTCTCCAAAAAAGAGTGGCTTCCGTGCATCCACCAAAATCAGGTCAAAGTAGGACTGCCATGGTCGATGGGAGCTCCCAGGCTGATGAGGTTGAGAAACAGCAAAAGCCAAAACATCACTCCTAACCCTTGAGGCACTAATATTTAATCTCACTCAAATGTAAGGAACGTAGACATATTAAGTATACACAGAAGATCCCTCTATTGTATTAAAAACATATTGTGCCTTATAGGCCACATTCTTTTGGAAGCACGCAAGTTGAAAATATAAATTAACACATTTTAAATCATTTCCTCTACTAATATTTCACAGCAATTTAACATATGAAGGAAAGTGTCCTCGCACTCTTAAATAGGCAAAAAAGGCTCAATGGCGCAAAGGAAAGATGCAAATCAATACTCAAGAGACCATTTAAGAAAGAGGCAGATCAGCATCAGAACTTACATATATGAACTAACATGGAACTATTACTAGCAAATTTTACTGGTTATATTCTCAGAATAATGGCTCTAGGTACACATTAGCCTTGGCTCATACTGGAGGCTCATCACAGCACTAATAGAGAAGTTATACCCATTAATATGATTTCTATCCTGAAGTGGAACCATGGTATTAAACTTTTAAGGTCAAGCTGTGCTTTTGGGTGACCTCAAAACAGAGATTTACTGATATTTACTCAAAGAAGGACTAAATCCCACAAGGATGTGACTAGGTTGCAATGAGTATTCCTTAAATTTAAGTGTGGCCACACTGTGGGAATGAAGACTTCTCTGCTAAATATCAAGGTTAACTGTTCTTGGCACAAAACTCAGCAATAACGAAGAGTAGTATCTAGAAGTTGTCAAGAATATACATATCTTCTGTTTCTTTTAATCACGTATCTTCCTCAATGTGAAAAGTCCTTTCTTTGCCATACATTTTTAATGACTCCATACAGAACTTCTTGGACATAATTATTCTGATCCCATCCTACTAAGTAACACAAATATGTCCCTTTTATTTGTCTACTATGTTTTCAAATCTCTAGCAATGTTAAACTATACTAGCTCCTGCATTCCTTCTAAGTTTAATGATTTCTAGAAGAGTTCTGACAATTCCTTACTCTCAATATTCTAGGATCACTAAATGCATTCATTATTACTAAAAACGATGGTCTGTTAAGTTACATACAGTACCTTGGGGCCATGTGGGAAATCGAACAGGTAAGTCATAATTTTCTGGAAGAAAAAAAATCCAACGTAAGATCCATATACTACTTTTGCAAAAGATATGTAGCACCTAAAAAAATTCAAACCCAACCTTTTCATATGACATGTCTTTTTCAATACAGGATTCATCACATTCTTGTTTCCCCTAAGTTTATGAAATCATGACAGGTAGTGCCAGAAATTAATGCTTCAACATAACAAACTGAAACTGACATTCTCAGTAGGACATAGGCTTCTTCTAGGATGTAATTTTGTACATGTCATCCATATATTCCTACCGAATCCTCTTAGCAGACTGGAACACATGTTTGGAATGGGTATCTGAGGTCAGGGCATCGACAAAACTAATGACTCACATGGAAATAATATTCATTGGCCTCCTTACTATTGTTTCTAGACTAACCAAACCAATAAACCATCAGATTTGTTGGCTTTGTAAGACTGCTTATTCCAAATCACCAGATTTCTAAATCAAGATTTTACATAGAGAATTGCAGAACACTGGGCTTTTTGCTAGTACTATAAACCTGTAACTGTGTTACCAACAATAAGATGAGGCCAAGGAGTTAAATTGGCTTTTCCACATACTTTAGTCCTGGCAAAGAAATGTCTACGTTAAAAGGTAGTAAATTCTGATGGTGAAGAGTCCAAACATCTTTGCACCATCTACTGCTGTCTAGCTCCCAGCAACAGGGAGGGCATTTACACATATGCAGTAAATAAATGTATGACCTCTCAAGTTTATATAAATGATGCACCGAAAAGATGAAAAGCTTTTTTAAAATCAGCACAAATATTTTAAACAACTTCCAAATTAAAACCTTCAAGTAATCAACTGTAATCACAGAAAAGTCAAAAGAAATATTTAGAAAAATTTGAGAACCATTCCAATGTAGCCCTTATGCTGTGTTTTTTTTTCCCACTCTCAAAATGATATGGCAAAAAACTACCCTCACTTAACGAGTGTACTCATTATCTTTATTCACAGTTCCTTAGGCCAAAATAATTTCTCTGTATAAATAAACAAGTATGAACATTAGGCACTTACATCTGTATATTTATAGTCACTGTTTGTGGCAAGAAACACTTTCCCTACTTCCTTCATTCGGCTCAGAAGCAAAGGCAGTTTTCCCTGAAATGTAAAATGATGATGAGTGATACACTGAAACACAAATCTGTAGTCTTTTTACACTTCAACTTTTGTCTACCTAAATAAGAATAGGGGATGTGCTTTGAGGGTTGGTTTCAGAGTTTTACATTTAAAAGACCACATTATCACTATGCATGAAGTATTAAGCTATGTAGTATACATGGTGTATACAATGTATAGGTGTATATATAAAATGATACAGATATGCTTATTAAATATATTAAATATGCTTACTAAAAACACCTCGGGACACCTGGCAGGCTCAGTCGGAAGAGCATGTGACTCTTGGATCTCAGGGTTGTGATTTTGAGCCCCATCATATCGGGTGTAGAGATTACAAAAAAACAAAAAACAAAACAAACTTAAAAAAATTAAATTAAAAAATAAAACCATCTCTACCATCTTCATGCCTGCCTCAGGAAAGAGTTTAAATTACCTTGTAATCTCTTAAAGTATATGAGTGAGCTATATTAAAGGTGAGGAGAAGCTGATTTTAAACACACCAGCAAAATACCCTACAGGGAGAGCATAAGCTATGGCTTCCCTGTGTAGGCTTTTGTCTTATAAAACACCTCGTAGAATGAAATGCCATGTGCAGGATGCAACCTAGAAATGCTCAGACCCATCTGCAGATACATGAGGAAATTCTAACTCCTGATGAGACTAGAAGGAAACCACTACATAGATTCCTTCACTCAAATTCTCCTGGACCTCTCTTGAACCCGTCCGTGTTCTCTCTTGAAACAACAGTGAAAGTAGGAGTGGAGAGGGAAAAGGAAGTACAAAGACTGAAAACACTACGAAATCTGTACCAAAGTACTTTGAAAAAAATATCGCATTCCACTGTTCGCACTCTGTGAGAAAAGGAAGTATCTCATCTTGGAGCTGTGTTTCCTTCTTATATTAAAATAGTTCCAAACTTTTGCACTGTTGCTGGGAATACAAATTGGTGCAGCCACTCCGGAAAACAGTACAGAGGTCGCTCAAAAAGTTAAAAATAGAACTACCCTATGACCCAGCAATTGCACTACTATCCAAGGGATACAAAAATGCTAATTCCAAGGGGCACATGCACCCCAATGTTCATAGCACTATCGACAATAGCCAAATATGGGAAGAGCCCAAATGTCCACTAATGAATGTATAAAGAAAATGTGATTGACACACACACCCACTGGAATATTACTCGGCAATCAAAAAGAAGGAAATCTTGCCAAATATTTGCAATAACATGGATGGAACTAGAGTGTATCATGCTAAGCAAAATAAGTCAGAGAAAGACAAATATATGATTTCACTCATGTGGAATTAAAAAACAAAACATAAACATAGGGAAGGGAAGGAAAAATAAGATAAAAACAGGAAAGAGGCAAAGCATAAGAGACTCTTAAATATAGAAAACTGAGGGTTACTGGAGGGAAGGGGGGGAATGGGCATTAAGGAGAGCAGTTGTTAGGATAAGCACTGGGTGTTGTATGTTAAGTGATGAATCACTAAATTCTACTCCTGAAACCAATGTTACACTATATGTTAATTAAACTAGCCTGATTTTTTTCCCATATATTCTTCATCTAGCTTCCCTTAATATTAAAGATCTTACATATCCATAGTACAGTAATCAAAACTAAGAAATTAACATTGCCACAATTCTATAGATTATAGATGTATAAACTTGGACAAGTTATGTAACCTCTGTTCCTCAGGATTTTTTAATTAATTTTTTTTTTTTTTTAGTTTTTGAGAGAGCACTAGTAGGGCAGGGGCAGAGAGAGGGAGAGAATCTTTTTTTTTAAGCTTTTTTTTTTTTTTTTATTAGTGAGAGAGAGAGAGAATGCAAGTGTAAGCAGGGAAGAGGCAGGGAGAGAGGGAGAGAAAGAATCCCAAGCAGGCTCCATGCTATCACAGCGCAGAGCCCAAGGTGGCGCTCAATCTCATGAACTGTGAGATTATGACCTTAGCCAAAATCAAGAGTCAGATGCTTAAACAACTGGGCCACCCAGGCACCCCAGAGGGAGAAAATCTTTAAAAAAAAATTATTTATTTTGAGAGAGAGCGAGTGTGAGCTGGGGAAGAGCAGAAAGAGACAGGGAGACAGAGGATCCGAAGAGGGCTCTGCACTGACAGCCGAGAGCCCAATGCAGGTCTCGAACTCACAAACTGAGATCATGACCTGAGCAGAAATTGCACGCTCAACTGGCTGAGCCACCCAGGTGCCCCGAGAGGGAGGGAATCTTAAACAGGATCCACACTCAGCATAGAGCCCAATGTGAGGCTTGATCTCACGACCATGAGATCGTGACCTGGGTTGAAATCAAGAATCAGATGCTTAACCAACTGAGCCACCCAGGCACCCGCTTCAGTTTATCTATAAAGCAGAGGTAACAATACCTCACTCAGAGTTACATGGAAGATGAAAGGGCATGTAATCACTCAGTACAGTGATGTGCACACACAGTAACTACTCTAGCTACTATATTACCATTTGAGCTAAAAGGACAAATAATATACTGGATCTTCTTGCCTAGGAACAAACAGGAAAAACTATTGTAAGACCTATGTTCTGGCTGAAAATTCCAGGTGATTGTACTTGACGTATACTATGTCAAGACAAATTAGTATCTTCCCTTATCCAATTCATTAAAAATAGGTTTGTCATTCATTTTCCTGATTTGCAGATCTATTTTCCCCTTTATTACTTACATCTTTGACTACATACTTCTCAAGATTTTCAACTGTCTTTTCCTTAAGGGAGCCCTACAGGAAAAAAAAAAGAAAGAAAAATAAGAAATCAGTTTTTAACGGTTTATAAGAAAAAGTATGTCTACTATCAACCCAAATGTATTTTTTAAGTATTTACCAAAATGGAAAAGTAGATAAACTAGAGAAGCCCATGATAAAGCAGATGTGATCTGCTGCAACTCTGCCTCCAAAATGTATTTAAAATTTAAAACTATGTTTATTTTAAACTAGAAATCAAAAGGTATTTCATATTTTATTCAGTATAATTTATAGTAAGTGTAATTTTAATTAATGTATTAGTTAAGCAGGAGGTATTTGGAAAAAACAGACCATAATCATCTTCAAAGGGTAGGGTAAGTGTAATCTTAACACTAAAATCTCTTCTAAGTTTGGGAAATGCAAACTGAAATAAGAGCTGGAAGCCAAGCAGGATCACGAAGGGAAGATCACATAACTTCTGAAAGCAGGACAAAGCACTAGGGCGAAAAATCCTTTTTTTTTTTTTTTTTTTAACGGAAGAAAAATTCTGCTCTATTTGCACTTGGAAAGTTAATGTCAGACCATAAAACACACGCCACAGAGTGAACAGGTGACGCAGCAGCTCCCAGGTACCTTGTAATGAACCCAGTCAACAGCATCTCTCACATCCTGGAACATACTCCGGTAAGACATGAAGAGGTCCCCGTCTTTAAATCCTGTCTCACAGCTATACAAAGATGAAAAGAACATGACAGGGAATCCAAAAGAGGGTAAATAAAATGAGTATCAAACATGGCCCAGGGGACCCAAAGATTCCATTATCACATGGATAAAGGCTGAGGCTAATTAGGAAAATAATTACTCCCTAATGAAAATCCATTTTGACAACCAGAAAGGACTATAGTGTTCAATGGAATACAGTAATTGTGAACAAATACAAAGTGACAGAACAATATACTGAATGAAATCTAAAAGGTCAGTTCCAAAATATCATGTTCTTTTATTCATCACTTTTAAGAAACAGGTTCCCATCAAAGAAACATTTAAAACTTAATATTGGTAATTTAGGTGCTCTTCATCCTGACTTTTCTGATGTTGTCTCTAGGTACAGGTATTGCCTATCTTCTATTTAGCATAGTAACTTAGTGCTCTACCAGATTTAGTGCCTTGAAGCGGATAAGGCCTAGAGAGGATAAGTTAGCAAACTCTGACAATTATGGCTGAGCTTTCAGCAGTGGTTATACAATTTTCCCTAAAAAGGAGAGGATAACTTGTTCAAGACTTAAACAAAATTTTACTTCAGGGAGGACAAACCATATTTACTCCTCAGTCAAATCTTGCCGGGCCTGGGAATGAAACTAAATTGCTATCACTGAATGGCTCCTGGGTAGCTGCTGTGAAATGAGTTGGGGGGTTTTAGTGTAATTCTGCTTGGACAGATAATCATCACACAAACCTCCCACTCAGTTGTCACAATTAGCACCTCTGCTGGCCGTCTTCATTCCCAGGAGAAGCCAATCAGAAGTGGTCCCTTCCAAACATGGCTGCAGCACACTGGCAAGGAGAGGGGGCCGTGTGGGAGGTGAGAGCCTGCATGGAGCTGCTGGTGCTGTCCCATCTCTCAGGCTGGCAATGTGGCATCTCTCACTAGCACTAAATTCACTTCAGAAAAGCAGAAAAGACCTACAATGGCCAGTTCTCTAAAACCCTGTACATTAATTTAAAAAAATCAATTGGAAAAAGAAAATTATACTATATACATACCTGGTATATCTAGGACAATTAGTAAAAAAATCTACTAGGCAGGCCAACAGGTAGGTCTCTGAAAAATGAAGAATAGATATTCATAAGCGTAAATGAAATAATTCAAACTTACTTCATTTATCTCCCTTGAGCAAAGACAAATGATCATGAAAAGAAGGGAAAGCATCCATATATATAAGCCCAGAATGAGTCTACCTGGTAGGTTGAATAGTGTGTTCAGAATGTAAAATCTTTCAGTGTCATCTCGTTGGATAAATTTATTTGGATACTGCTCTCTAGTTTCTGGTCTGAAAGAAAAAATTTAAATTAAATGACATTTAAAAAATGAACATTACCACCATGAGAAATACTTCTCATTCAAAAACTCATTCAAATATTTTGGTGGCTACATGCAAGGCAGGGTCTAAATATTACATTTGAGTAGCTATGAAGATCAACAAGCTCAGGTTCCAGCCCTTAAAAAGCTCTCAGTCAGGTAAGGGAGGCAAATCACATACACAAACAGTTATCACGAATAAAAAATCACAAGTGCCACAAGAAAGGTGCAGAGAGCTATGAGAAAACTGAGGAAGAGGAGACCATTTCAACCTAATGGGTAGAAAAAAGTGATGTAGGTGTGAGAAGAGGGAAATCTAGGAGGGATTCATGAAAAAGCTGGCATAGGAGCTGGTCCTTAAAAGTCTCAGTAGACCAATTCAAAAACTAGTCCAAACTGGGTACAGACAGGGGAGAAGAGGAAAATAAAGCTAGAAAGATGAATTGAGGCAGATCATCCTACTGTTATCTTTCACTCAGGGGCAACAGAGTGTCACTGACAGTTTTTAAACAAAGGGACAAAACCATCAGAGCTATACTATAATAATATTCCATTAGTAACAGTTTTAGGATAAAAAGGACAAAGAAATATGGTATGTTGCACAAATGGCTACAAATTCTTTCTATGCCTTTGTAATGTGTGACTCTGCAGTTCCTCCAGCTAAGCTGCTCAGTCTCTCTCTCCATCCTCAAATAAAGGCTTGACAAACAGCAGCAACTAGGGATCCAGCCAGAAACTTTGAAAACACCTGCGTACTGAGGCTTGCCTACTCTTGCTGAATTTGGACCTCTGAGACTGATGTGTGAATGAGGAAGATAACCTGCTGGAGGATAAAGGCTACACACAGAAATGAGAAACGCCCGCCACAGGCTGCCAACTGCCAGACACGTGAGTCAGGCCGTTCCAGATCAGCTGAGCAACCCCAGAATTGCCCAGCTGACTCTCAGAATTTTGAGCTAAATAGTCACTGTTTTAAGCCACAAGGCTTTGAAGTAATTTATTACGCAGAAAAACTAACTGACACAAATGACTGGGAAATCAGTTAAGTGGTTATTGCAGCAGCCTAGATGAGAGCAGGAAGGGTCACTCGTAGAGTGGTGGGTCAGGAAATTAAAGGGAAGCATTAATCATGAGAGACTACCAAAGTAAAATGAATTAAGACCACGAAACTGGCTGTGACAGATGAGGACATGAGAATCAAAGATAATGATTCTCACATGAGGGTGTCTCTGAGAAGGTGGTGGTACCATTAACAGAAATATGAAAACTGAATAACAAGCAGGTGTAAGAGGAGTTTTATTTTGGATACATTAAACTCAAAGTAAGCAGATTTTTACAGGCAATTAGAAACAAGGTCCAAAACTTCAAACAGAGATTCAGACGTAAGAGTGAACTGGGATCGTCTATACACAGGTAACAGATGAAGTCACGAAGGCTGTTACAGTGGCTGAGGCCCCGTACAGTGCAGAGGAAAAACAAGACTGAAAATAGACCCAAGGAGAACACTTAGGGTTAAAAGGAAAAAAGCCAGTAAAACAGACAGAAGTTGTTAGAGATGCCAAAGAAACTTGGGAGAGTAAAAAACCAAATAAACAAACAAAAAACAAAAACCGTACAGAGAAACCAAAAGGGAAAAAAGCTAAAATATAAAAACGCACAATTCTCAGGGTGCCTAGCCGGCTCAGATAGTGGAGCATGCAACTCTAGATCTTGGGATTGTGAGTTTGTGCCCCATGATCGATGTAGAGATTGCTTAAAAATAAAATATTTATTTAAAAACTGCACAGTTCTCACAATTAATATATTGAGATAATTAATCTAAATAAAGGACATCCAATTTAAAGTTTGTACTCAGAGTAACTTGGGTAAATTCCTGCTTGGGTCTGTTAACTACCAATGGCATAAATTTTAGTTAGGAATAGAAAATCACATTAGCTCCCTGTCTTCGTCACGCGTCTGAAATAAGAGTTCTCAGTAAGGAATAACTTTGTAGACTATCTCATTCTCTAGCCTTCTAAGATTTTCTGTAATGAAAATTAAGGTGGAAGGAATAGTAATGATATGCTTTCCTCAGTCGGGTTTAGTAAGATGACACTGTCTCCTTAGATATACTTTTCTATTCTCTCCATCATTAAAAAGTAATTCCTTTACATAAGGATAGTTAATGGTTATTTATCAGGCAATAAGAACCCAATGACTTATAAATATAGTTACCAATTACATTCTGTTTAAATTAAGTGTCGAGCGTCTGGCTGGGTCAGTCAGTTAAGCATCTGACTTCAGCTCAGGTCATAATTTCACAGTTCGTGAGTTCAAACCCCACTTCGGGTGAGCACGAGACCCGCAATGGGTGAGCACGAGCCCTGCTTTGGATGAGGCCCACTTATCTCTTTCTCTCTCTCCTTCTCCCTCTCTCTACCCTTTGCTCACTTGTGCCCTCTTAATTGTCAAATCATGCAAGCGTATATTTAAAATAAAAATTAATCGGGGGCAGATAATGTATCCTAGAAGAAGAAAGACTAGACTTGGGAGCTGGGAGGAAAACCATTAAACTAACTTTCTGTGAAAGTTATTAGAATATTATCCTATTCTAAAACTTTAAAGGCCTTTGCCCTTGTCCAAAAAAAGAGGCCCCAACTCATTGGCAAGTTGTGTAAGGCAATCCCTGATGGAGCCCTAACCTCCCTGCCAGCCAGCCTCGTCCACCAGTATGCTTCAATAGCTCATTCTTTCCCTCTCTCTCCATCCTCGGCCTCTCCTTCTCCACAGGCTTTTCCTTTTGATTCTGAAGACTATACAGGGTTAAGTGTCGTTTGAATGATTCTGCATTACTCGTAAATGACTTATTTTTGAAACACTACTAAAAATACTTCCAAAGGAGCTATTTGGAAACTTTATTAGTTTATTTGGGGGAAAGAAAGAAGATATGTGGATCTTGAGTTAGTAAAATTAATTGCAGTACTAATTTATAGAACAATTTCCTTTCCTTTTCCTGACTGCTCCTCCCCATAACACAAAAATCCCTTTTCAGACATTAGTAAATAGAACCTTGGTTCACCTTCATTGAGATTTTGAATTACGGTACAACATCCATATATAAAATAACTTAGGTTGCTAGCACTATTTGCAATCACTTCACATTCTAAATCCTGTCTCCTGATATTCATGATCTTGCACAAAAGCCTCATGAGAGAACAGTGAAAGAAAGGGAGATAATTAATCACTGGCCTGCCCAGATGTGTCAAGGTGGGATGTTTATTTCACATTGTTTTCACTATGTTTATGTGGAAACCTTTGAGCCTGTGTAAATCCAGCTGAAAAGTCTTGTATCAGATGCTTCAATTCCAAATAGGGCACTGCTGTGATCTCAGATTTAAAGGATACTCTGGTACGGTTTCAGTTAGTGTGCACCTCTTATCACAAAAAGTATTTACCAAAAAGACACTCTCTTTAAAAATGTCAATATAGACTGTGTGGTTTTTACTACTTTGCCTTTGAAAATAATGCATAGAAAGTTATACAAGAGACTGACAGATAATCTATTTTGGTTTTAAGTGTTACTCTGTGCCTAATGCAGTATCAGTAGTAAATTAGATAGTATAATTGTGGAGAAAAAATATAACTGTAAAGCTATGAGGGCAGAAAATGTCAAATTGTGGTATTGTGATTTTTAAAGAAAAATTGGGACGTTTCACCAAAAAATAGTAGACCAAAACATTGTAGACAGTAAATTTTATCTACTATTTACTAAGGTGGAAAGTCCAAATTAGTGAGAAGAGTGGAAATATTATGATTATGAAAATAAAGCTTACTCTAGCTTTAAATATTATCACCCTGTTTATTTTTAACCCATGTTTTTAAAAAATTTTAACCACATGATCAAGTATCTAAAGCTATTCATTAGAATATAAAAAAAAATCATATATTAGCTGTTAAAAAATCTTAGTCATTTACACTGTTGTAATTTTAAATTTTTCAAAGCACTTTTATATACATACCTCTTCTGAGCAGCTACCTGAGAACTGTATTAAAAAGGAGAAAATAAAAATCTTAGAATTTCAAATAAGTCAAAGCCACTACAGTTCTTTTTGGGCAAGTTTCAAGATTAGCTTTGTTGGATCCTACATAATTAGAAACCACTTAATTTACACAAAATGTAACTGCTAACTATATAAGTCCGTTTGAGTCCTAACTGCCTAATAAATAGCTGGTAAGTATCCTTATGTAAAGAAATTGTTCTTTAAGGATGAGGGAACAGGAAAGTATATTACATCTGGGGAGACCAGTGATCTTCATATTTTTTCACTAT
The DNA here is from genome assembly GCA_028646485.1 of Cryptoprocta ferox. Lineage (NCBI taxonomy): Eukaryota > Metazoa > Chordata > Mammalia > Carnivora > Eupleridae > Cryptoprocta > Cryptoprocta ferox. Next base: position 57,180,738 of record CM053561.1, read on the forward strand.
AAAAACACTAGACAGAGGCTAAAGGTTCTATGTACTTACCCTCTTATGAAGTTAAATCCATGTGCACAGACCAAGAGGTTTCCATAGGCATCAACTTTCAAAAGATTTCCATATAGTGTATCAAAGACAAGTCCCCTACGTACAAATGAGGACACCATCAATAATACAAGCAACAATCTTATGTAGTATTCTCAATCGTCATAAACCAATGCCATCTTATTCAATCTTTATGAAGACTCAAGCATGTCTCCAAACAATATAATCCTGGAGGATGAAGTGAATAAAATCTTACAAACGAAACTCAGAGCAACTAAAAAATATTTACTCTGTCCAGATAAATAATCACAACTGTTTTCTGTAAGTAATAAGAGCTTAAACAAGGTATGAACTATAATTCCTCTTAATACAGTGGTTCCATTCTAAGAGTCTGAATTTCCTTGGATAAAGGAGCTGGCTTATATTTCCCTCTAACAGACGCTATACGTGGAATATATATGTGTCTCAAACACCATCTTTCTTAATCTTAAAATCTTCTCTACCAAATCCAAAAATGCAAACTGCCAAGAAGGCTCCCACTGACCAACTTAAGTATACCAGTAAAACATGTAACTGTTCTCCAACAGTGACTATCTGTGATTACTGCCCATCCAGTTTTAATAATCCCTTTTCTTTCCCATAAATAGACCTTCTTCAGTAACAATAAAGTAAGCTCAATTCAAGAACACAAAAGATACAGTGTACATGAAAAGTCCTTAATTTTAGAATCCACAGCAACCGAAATAACAAAACCAGACACAAACCAAAGAATCTTTCCTGGTTCTTTTCTTTGATAGTGGGCAGGGTCTGATATGCATTTGTAATTATTAATTTGGGGGATGGAGGGAAAGGTCTTAATCCAAAAATATCTTGAAAAATTACCTGGTAGGGAATGTAGAATCATAAGCAAAGCTGAGCAGCTCCTGAGGGTAGCCAATAGAAACTAATCTCTCCACAGTAAGCTCAAAGCCAAGAGACTCATACTCCGGGGACTTGTACACTGCACAGAGAGGAGGTTCTTGTTATAATAATAATAGTCAATGAAAATAAAAGGCAAATGAGTGAATTTCTACTCTTTCCCAACTCCTCCCTCCTCCTATGTAGGTCATTTTCTTCTTTTCCCTCAAACTCCATGTTCTGTACTGCCCCAAGTAATCACAGAACTCCACTGTTAGTCTGTGGAAACAGGTCATATTTTTGTAGGAGCAAGACTGACAAGATGAATTATCAAACATTTCAGAATAATTCTTTCATTCTTAGCAAACTTATACTTTTTTCCTTTATCTGTTCTTTCATGCCCACAAACTAAAGGCAGAAAAAGAAACTAATAAGCACAACAGCTGTGATATAAACCATAAGAATGTAAGTAAATAGAAAACCAGGTTGAGAGGTCTCTCTATGTTGAAGGCTTCACTGCTATGTATAATTGGTGTAGGAATCCTTCAAAATGAGCTTTTTTAAAAAAACTTATTTTTACAATTCCCATTTGGCAACTATTTGGTAGTTGCTTTATAGTCCTTCTCCAATTAGCATAATTCTATTTGTCAGGATTAACTTGCTTTCTTATCAGCCCTAACAATATAATAAAGCCATCAAAATTGCATTTTACATGTTATTGCTGCAATATCAACCATAAAAAGACATGTGTCTGAGACAATTACGGAAATCTGAATGTGGACTGGGAATTAGATTTTAAAGAATTATGACTAGGGGTCAAGGGCGAGAATTGGAGGAAAGTGGTCAAAAGGTACAAACTTCCAGTTATATGATAAATAAGTACTAGAGATGTAATGGACAACATTGAGGACTTAAGCTAACACCACTGTATGATATACAGAAAAGCTGTTAAGAGAGTAAATCCTAAGAGTTCTCATCACAAGGAGAAAAAAATTTTTTTCCTTTATTCTTTCTTTTTATTGTTATGTATATGAAAAGATAGTATTAGCTGAACCTAGTATGGTAATCATTTCACAATATATATAAATCAAACCATCATGCTGTATGCCTTAAGTTTATACAGTGATATATGTCTATTTCTCAGTAAGACTGGAAATACACATTAAAAAAAGAATTAGGACTCATTTTATGAGATATAATTATGGAAGGATGGGTATGTGCAAGTGTATGTATAAAATAAATAAATTAATTAAATAAATATATATATATCATTTTCTGCCAAAAAAGCCTACTGAGTTTGTTACAGGTGAAATAAGATGGATTTTAGAATACGGGAGTTTCTCCCTACTATTATCTATCTCTGAAATCTTATTCTACAATGTAAATACTTTTTAGAATCATCACTGCAGTTCTGCATAAAGAAAACGTTACTCCTTTAAATAAGTTTCCTCCAAATGCAATATTTAGGTAAGCATCCTCCCATCAGTCTCTAGGAGAGGGTAAGCTGTATTAAAGATAAAAATTAAAAATAAAAAGACCTGCAATCTTGCTAAATGCCAAATGAGGCAAAACAATCCATTTTTATCTCATAATAATGCTATTATTATATTATTATTCTACCCACAATTAATATACAGCCTATGGCTCAAACTGATTTTTCACTGCAATTCGTCTACTGACCCAAATTGATGCTAATATCTTAATGAGTACTATTCAACTTTTCCTTGCCAAAATAGATTTTTTTTTATAATATTTCTGGAACTACATAAAAGAAACCAGTAATACTTGTCACTTCCACAGAAAGGAACTGAGTGGCTAAGAGATGGGGAAGAAAGTACCTTCTGAACTTTTTAAAACTTGTAACTTAGTAATGTATATATCTATTATTTTCAAATTAAGTTGATATGTAAAAAAAAAAAAGGTGAGCTTTCAAAATCCTTTAATAAACATTTGTCATATTTAAAAAGTCTAAAAGTTTTAAGGCCCTTTAGGAAAAGGAGGCCCTTGAGTCTCATCTCATCAGAACAATGCCAAAGGAAGCTGTTGTTTCTTTTGTTATTTCAGGGGTAAAAATAACTTAATGCTTAGGCTAATACTAATATTCTCAAGACTAGCTATGTATTTTCCTCTGTTCAAGTCCAGCCCCATCATCACCTTCCCCCACCAAAAACAAAAAACAAAAACAGAAACCCAAAAAAACAAAAAACAAACCCTTTTGGAATCCTTGAGGGTGGAATTCTTAAATCTAGATGATGTACACTGCGGTGAAGGGAGTGCTCATATATTCATACACACTAAAAGAGTAAGAACTGGTGTACTATAATAAAACCAGAAAAGTAGTATTGACTGATACCAATTTGAATTATTTTGAGAATGTAATATCTTTCACCCAACACTGTGCTTCCACCTCAACTGAGAGTAAATCTCATTTTAACAAAATTTCCATAGAACAAAAACTGTTTCTCAATCCTAACAAAACCCCACTTATTTCAAACAATATTTAATGAAACAAAATTCCAGTATAGCTAAGTAATTTGGATAATCCACTGACATTCATTCTTACAGGATTTGGCCCATATAAAATATTTTCAATTATTAATTTTTTCAGAGGGATAATTTGCTGGCTATCCCTTAAGAACGGGAGAGAGGAAAAACCTTAATCACCTCCACTCATGCTCACCCCTAAATGAGACATCTCCCCTAGTTAGACATGAGGTAATTATAGAGCGAGGGGGTAATGGTGATTAAAACCTGTGTTTGGGAGACACTTTGGATCAAAACCCAAATCCATTTTTTCAGAACTTTCAGTGAAGGAAAAAGATATGGGGGGAGGCGGGGAGAGGGAGAAGGGAGATATCTCAAATCCCCATTTTGCCAGCACAAACCCTAGAAAAGCAGATAATAAAACACTACACTCTTGCCACATTTATGTTTATTCCAGGGCAGAACTTTCCAAGTGTTCAACTGAGGTGACTTTCTAGTAATTCCACCTACAGAAACAAATACTTTAAATTTCCTTTTACTCAATGAGTTTAGGGTACTTTCCAAAAATACAACGTATTTTCCCCATTTGCTGACCTGACGTTACATACATAGCAAGTACAAATATAAGCTGAAGCCAGAATTTAAGTCTCCCTGATTCTCATCCAAAGCTCTTTGTGGTGAGGTGTACTACCACTGTTAAAAATGAATTTCTAGATTACATAGGCCATCAAAACTTAAGCCGGTGTTGAAACACACTATTCTCCCTCCAATTTCTTTCACCTAGTCCAAAATAAACTGCTTGAGTCACAGGTGGGAATGGATTTAGCAAAGAGAGTTCAAGTTCCACTTTGACAACACTATCTATTTTCACTAAGCTCTATATTAATCAGTAAGACCTACAAGCTACTGACATTTTCTCATAAGCTTCCCGGATAATCATTTCAGTAACAAGAATTCTCAGGTCATTAAATCATCCGCTAGAGCACTATACAGTACAACCAAGGTTGGAGAAGCAGACCGTAGGTGCACAGAGCAAAAGTTTAGATGTTTTGTTCTAAATGCCCCTTGCGAATAATCACAATTTGTTCTGACCTGGTAGCAAAAATGACTAGTCCTAAAGCCTGCAAAGTATCACCATTCCTTGAAAAATAAATAAATAGAAGCAAAATTCCCTTTTTTAATGACTATGCCCTTTAAATAGTCAGCCTTGATATCTACAGGGAACCACATGTATCGCCTCACACTGTGCAGCTCTATGCCTCTCCACAGCTGCAGAGGCTCTAACTTCAATTTCTCTCCCAAAACTGGCGAGTAAGTGATGCATAGCTTCAAGCTCAATTCTTACGACTTTCAAAATGCAGCCTACAGATTCAGAGTAAACTTAACCTCACACATTCACTGCTTATTTCTTTGACAAAGTCGTCAGGCCTATCTTAATTTGCCCAATGTTCAAAGACAAAGGAAGAAGTTCTTTCAAGGGCCAGAGTCCAAAAAGGGGACCGCCTGAGCCACTAGGGCAGCACACGGTGTTCTCAGGTTACGTAACTAGACTATAAAGAGAACAACCAAAGCTTTGAAAGCTGAAGCTACTGAGCGCATTTAAAGATATTCTTTACTCCATGGTCTGTAAGGAAAAAACAGTTCTCCAAAAAATATCAGCTGTATGTTGTGGGGATGAAAGTTATGGGCTCTGTTTTGAGGAAATGTTGTTCATACAAGACAGAACCTATGTTAGAGGAGACCGTTTCTTTGAAATGAGCCAAAATCTTTCTGCAAGGAAGTCTACAATTCCCATGCACTTTTTACCTTTGCCACCAAGACACACTGTGTATAGTAGTTTATAGATTTTAGAAAAAGGAAGGGCAAACCTCTAGAGAGGTTCCAGCCTAGCAGAGTGCTGCTGCCAAAATGAGAACTCACACGAGGCAGATGCAGATGTAGAGTGTCACTCCAGTCTTGAAGGAGTTACACTGGCTCTCCTGTTAAAAAACAAAACAAAGCAACAAAACAAAACAAAAACAAAAACAAAAACTGGTTTTAAAACTGTTGCGATGGGCTGGAACAGAGAGACACCATTTGGATATTGGTATTTACAGGAGTTACTGCCCTCCTATTTAGAAGCCTCTGACCATCACTAAAATTCATCTACATGGTCGTAACAAAAGAAGGATATTGAAGATAAGTCTAAGGTATTGTGCATTATTTAACTTTTCTGACACCCTGAGCCTGGAATACCAAATCTGATCCTGAAATGTTCAGTTAAAAGATAAACAAAAAAATAAATTTATTTTGTTTTAGCTTATTTTCTTTAGCACATTTCAGGTTTATATGATAGAAACTAAATGCAGCTGGTAAACAGTTTAAAATTGAAATACAGTAAGTGAAACAAGCTAAATGAAGAAACAAGAATAAACCACAGCAGTCTCGCCTTGCTGTGAAGTACCCAAAGTAAGTCTACTTGAAACTACCTACTTTTCTACCTTTCCAACACCTACATTTGCCATCTTGATATAGACAAGAACCAACGTCACGCTGCTATAAATCTAACTAGATGTCTAAATGTGGGATAGAAGGAAAGCTTTATTTTGATTCTCTCAGGGGATATTTGCCATCAGTAAGCAGAGTCATATTATTCTACTTTCATAAATTTAGAGAAACTACCTAGTCTAGTCAAATAACTGACTTGAAGATACACACAAGATACTGACACTTTTAAGATATGCGTTATCTTTAAGTTTATAGGGAATCATTTTCTGTAGAGACATTTACATATGGTTTGACTCCTCCCAACTTTTTTGTGAAAGCAAGAGGGTACTAAATAAAACAGCAAAAAAGACCAAATATAATGTCTAAAAGTCTTACATTAAAACTAAGAGAAACCACCACCACCGATCACTATGAAAAACAAATATCCAAACCAACCACCCAAGAATAGTTACTTGCTTTTATGCCATAAATGTGATTAGTATCAACATTCTCTATTTAGGCTATGCAATGTTGGTTCTCTGAGACTATAACTAGAAAAGGCAAATTAATTCACATTTTCATTAGGAAATTTTAGATAAAACCTTTCCAAATCTCATATAAACATCAGAAGACTTTTTCTACTTTTCAAAACTATTTGAAACCCTAACGTAATAACATAGACATAGAAAAAACTTCTATCTCTAATCCAGGAGATCACAAATGATCTTTAAAAGATACTGAAAATTTCTAAAAATGATCTCAATTTTAATTTACTTAAAATACAAAAACTAGGCAGCATGCAACACTTTTAGTAATATAAAATGAAACCAACTCCCAAACAGCTAAATATGTAAATAAACACACAAGTGGAGTTTGGAAGCCTGCCAATTTCAAGTCACTGCAAAAGTAAAATTAAATGGTAAGCAAAAGACTTGTTTAAAAAATTACTTAGAGTATTAGAAGATTGTTTATTTTAAATCAAAATGAAAAAATTCCCTAATTCCATTTTATTTCCGTCTAAGATCTTGTTCACTTAGCAGGAATGTGTATTTAGAGTATTCTTTTCTCTAATTTTTATTATTAAAGTATAATTGACATTCAATGTTATGTCAGTGTCGGGTGCACAACATATACATTATGCAGTGCTCACCATGATAAATGTAGTTACCATCCGGAAAGTACAGTATTCAATTTAAAACAGAAAAACTGACAATTCGAGGTAATAACCTTAAAAATCCTCCTTAACCAAAGGAGCTGCTTATAATTTTAAAATTGAAACAGTTATTATACAATTTTTCCCCAAAATAAGAACAGTTCATCACACTCAAACCCCTTTACTAAAACAAAACAAAACAGAAACACCCATACTAAAGTTACAGAAATGTAACAAACATTTGGATGCCTACTGTGTACCAGGTACTAGATGCTAAGAACAAGAAACAATTCGTGGTCCTTGGCCTGAAGGAGCTCACAGTGAACTACAGGGATATACAACTAGGTATTTATAATCAATTTCAGAAAATCAATACCATAATGTGGCTAGGGAGGTAAAAAGGGACAAGAGAAGGGGCCAATTAACCCAACCCAGGAGGTCTTCTTAAAAACTGTGTGTGGGGGGTGGTGCATGAGTGGCTCAGTCGGTTAAGCTTCCAACTTCGGCTCAGGTCATGATTTCACCGTTCTTGAGTTTGAGCCCCGCATCGGGCTCTATACTGACAGCTTAGAGCATGGAACCTGCTTCATATTCTGTGTCTCCTTCCCCCACCCCCCCACGGTTCCTCCCCCACTCATGCTCTCTCTCTCTCTCAAAAATAAATTTAAAAAAATATTTTAAAATTAAAAAAAAAACTACGTGTGACTTATTCAGGCTTAAACAGACACTTCATTTTTATAACCAATATCTCCAGGTACTATAAAGTTCACCAGATTTTCGAAGACTCAGATCCAGGTAATTTATATCTGTTTGTATCATCATCAGATATATCACCTATATCAGTGTTCAATTATTGTAAAAAATGGGCTAAGTGTTGGGACACGTCTTGCCTAAAGGGCAAAGTAGCTATGTAGCTACTCATACTCAGCCAAATGTTGCCAATTCTGTGATAACAGCCAGCCTGAATTTTTACTTCTCTCAATTTTTAACTACTGATTCAATTTAAAAAAACAACTCTATTTGAGCCAACTATGGTCTGGGGTCTGAAAATGGGTCCATGGGCCAATAGGGTGCAAAGTCTAGCATATACTTTAGGTGAAATACTTCCAAATAAGTTCTCCCACCTAACTGAAATGTTTTGACTATCCTTTTCAGAGTCTTAAAGTAAGGAGAATTTAGGTACTTACTGAATTGTAAATCCAGATGGAAATAAATTCATTCTTCAATAACCACAGAGTATTCTAGATAATCCTGTTATTCTACTCATCTCAAAGAAAAATTGAGAGGGTGGATAAAAACCTTAGGAAATGAAGGAAACTTCAGGCACTTAATTTGGTCTCTACCAGAGTGCCAGAACAAGTATGCCAGAACAACTGTAATTACCTGAATCTGATTCCTTCCCATGGCTGTCAAACCAAAGAAATGTTCTCAATGATTGAAAGAAACACAATCACTTCATGATCTGCCTAGGTAACCCCCTCTATTAGAGTTCTCTGACCCAGTAGGTTTTTATCCACAAGGCTTAAGCTTAAATCTTCATTACACAGCTTGACTTCATTATCATCTGGTCCTTTTCTCAGTGACCATTAACCGCATGATAAAGCAAACAGAGACTGTATAAGCAGAAAAGAGATGAATCAAAAGTTAACTATATTAAGACTCCTTTTAAATAAAAAAAAATTTTAATGTTTTTTATTGAGAGAGAGAGAGAGAGAGGGAGGGAGGGAGGAGGGACAGAGTGAGAGAGATGGAGACACAGAATCCAAAGCAGGCTCCCGGCTCTGAGCTGTCAGCAGCACAGAGCCTGACACGGGGCTCAAACCTAGAGATCATGACCTGAGCTGAAGTCGGACGCTTAACTAACTAGGCCACCAAACACCCCTTTTAAATGTTTTTAAAATTTTAATTCCAGTGTAGTTAATGTTAAGACTCCTGAAAGAAGTTTATCCTTGTTGAAAACAGCAGGCGATTTTTTAAATAAGATTTTAGTAACTTTACAGATGCAACTAATATATGACACTCCAATAATCTGGTTTACATCAGAATGCTTTTATGACTGGCAATGAAAAGATCATAAACACTGATAAGTGATTATTTCTATCACTCACCTTGTAATGGAGAAGATGGGATTGGATTTTAGTAAACAATCTTTTAAATCTCCTAATGACCTAGGAACTAACCACGTATTATTGCAATTCAGAGAGATTAATTTAAAATTACTGAAAACACGGGGCGCCAGGACGGCTCAATCGGTTAGACATACAACTTCATCTCAGGTCATAATATCACGTTTTGTGGGTTCGAGCCCCACATCAGGCTCTGTGCTGACAGCTCAGAGCCTGGAACCTGCTTCAGATTCTGTCTCCCTCTCTCTCTGCCCCTCCCCTGCTCGCACTCTGTCTCTCTCTCTCAAAAAAAAAAAAAAATGTTAAAAAATAAAAAAAAATTAGTGAAAACACTAACTGGGATAGTGAAATGACACAAAGGGAATCAAAGCTTAGATATTAAGGGGAGCCTGAATGGCTCAGTCAGTTAAGCGTCCAACTTCGGCTCAGGTCATGATCTCACGGTTCGTGGGTTCGAGCCCCATGTCAGGCTCTGTGCTGACAGCTCAGAGCCTGGAGCCTGCTTCAGATTCTTTGTCTCCCTCTCTCTCCCCTGCTCATGCTCTGTTTCTGTCTCAATAATAAATAAACATAAAAAAAATTTTTTTTAAATAAAAAAGCTCAGATATTAAGTGTAGACTCATATATGTAAAATAGGGATGCTTACAAGTAATGTATAAATCTAAAATAGGTAACATATATAAGTATGTATCTAAAAACAATAGTCTTGAGGGTATTTAATCTCAACTAACACAAACATCTTTTATCTACAAGTAAGATTATGCACTGGCATTTTCTCTCTTTTCTTTTTTTTTTTTTTTTTAACTTTTTTTAACGTGCTGTGCTGACAGCCCAGAGCCTGATGTGGGGCTCAAACCCACAAACGGTGAGATCATGACCTGAGCTAAAGTCAGACACTCAACCGACTGAGCCACCCAGGTGCCCCTCTTTCCTTTCTGTCTTTCTGCCTCTTTCTCTCTCTTTTAAAGAATATTTATTTTGAGAGAGAGCAAGCATGAGCATGGGGGAGGGACAGAGAGAAAGGGAGAGAGAGGGAGAGAGAATCCCAAGCAAGGCCTATCCCACAAACCATAAGATCATGACCTGAGCTGACACCAAGAGGGGGATGCTTAACCGACTGAACCACCCAGATGTCCCTGGAGTATTATTTCTTTTAAAATACTTTCCTAACATACACCACTGCAAAAGCATACCTGGTTATAGAAATAGTCCTTTGTTTTCTGAGGTAGTTAGTATAAGAAATCCTTAAGTTTGGGGCACCTGGGTGACTCGGTTAAGCGTCCCGACTTCGGCTCAGGTCATGATTCCGCGGTTTGTGGGTTCGAGCCCCGCATCGGGTTCTGTGCTGACAGCTCAGAGCCTGGAGCCTGTTTCGGATTCTGCGTCTCCCTCTCTCTCTGCCCCTCCCTTGTTCTCACTCTGTCTCTCTCTCTCTCTCACTCACAAAAATAAACATTAAAAAAAAAAACTTTTTAAAAAAATCCTTAAGTTTAAGAAAAAGCACTAATGGGGCACCTGGGTGGCTCAGTTGGTTAAGTGTCTGACTCCTGGTTTCACTTCAGATCATGATCTCACAGTTCATGAGTTCAACCCCCCACATCAGGCTCTATGATGACAGCATGGAGCCTGCTTGGGATTCTCTGTCTCCCTCTATCTCTGCCCTTCTCCTGCTCATTCTCGCTCTTTCTCTCAAAATAAATAAACTGTAAAAAAAAAGAAAAGAAAAAGAAAGAAAGAAAAAGCAGTAAGATGGGGCATCTGGGTGAGTCAGTTGGTTAAGTGTTCGACTCTTGATTTCGGCTCAGGTCATGATCTCACAGTTGTGAAACTGAGGCTGGAGCCTGCTTGGAATTCTCTCTTCTCCTCCCTCTCCCCCTTCCTGGCTCACACTTGCACACACAAGAAAGAAAGACAGGAAAGAAAGGAAAAGAAAGAAAGGAAAGGAAAGGAAAGAAAGAAAAAGCAGTACAAATACCTAAAATAAAAAGTGTATATCAAATGGAAATAAAAAACCTTTACATTTAAATGCCTTAAAAAAATTCATTTCATTGGCATTTTGTCTGTTTCCTCTACCCAGTCTTTTGATTTAACTTTATTAAGAATATTTTTTAGGGACGCATGGGTGGCTCAGTTGGTTAGGCATCCGACTTTAGCTCAGGTCATGATCTCAGGCTCTTGAGTACGAGCCCCACCATCAGGCTCTGTGCTGACAGCTCAGAGCCTGGAGCTGCTTCAATTCTGTGTCTTCCTCGCTAGAGCCCCTCTCCTGCCCAAGCTCTGTCTCTGTCTCTCAAAAATAAATAAACATTAAAAAAAAAAACTTTTCTGCATCAAAAGACACTATGCAAGACAGTGAGAAGGCAATCCACAGAATGAGAAACAATATTTGCAAATTATATACCTGATAAGAGATTAATGTCCAAAATATTTAAAGATATTTCATCTACAACTCAACAACCAAACAATCCAATTAAGACTGGACAAAGGACTAAGATATGTCTCCAAATAAGATATACCATACAAATAGCTAATAAACATACGAAAGGTGCTCAACATCACCAGCCATTCTGGAAATGTAAATCAAAACCACAAAGAGAGGGATGCCTGAGTGGCTCAGTGGGATGAGCACTGGACAGGAGCTGCTGACTCTGGCTAAGGTCATGATCTCAGGGTTTGTGGGTTTGAGCCTTGCATGGGGCCTTCTGCTGTCAGCACAGATACCACTTCAGATCCTCTGACCCTCCTCCACTCACACTCTATCAAAAATAAACATTAAAAAAAATTTTTTTAAATGACAATGAGATACAACCTCACACCCATTAAAATGATTATCAAAATAATAAAAATCTTAAAATAACAAGTGTTGTCGAAGATGTATACAAACTAGAACCCTCATGTATTGCTGGTGGAATGTAAAATGGTGCAGCCACTGTGGAAAACAATTCAGGACTTTCTCAAAAAGTCAAACATGTAATTACTATATGATTCACCAGTTTCATTCCAAAATATATACTCAGAAGAACTGAGAGCAAAGACTAAAGTACATATTTGTATACCAATGCTCCTATTAGCATTACTCACAAAAGTCAAAAGGTGGAAGCAACCCAAGTGTCCACTGATGGACGATGGATAAACAAAATGTGGTATGTACATATATAATGGAGTATTTTTCAGCCTTAACAAGGAATGAGGTTCTGATTTGCTACAACACAAATGTGAAAACATGCCAAGAGACATAAGCAAGACCCATGGAATTATATGATTCCACTTATAAGAAACCTCTAGAATAGGTAAATTCACAGACAAAAAGTAGATTAGAAATTCTAGGGGATGAGGCGAAAAGGTGATGGAAGGTTACTGCTTAATGAGTTTCTGTTTGGTATAATGAAAAAGTTGTGGAAATGGACAATGGTGAGGGTTGCACGATATTGTAGATTTACTTAATGCCACTAATTATACATTTAAAATAGATAAAATAGTAAATTTTATGTGTATTTAACCACAATAAGAAAAAAGGTAGGGAAAGGGGTGCTCTACCTTGTTTGAGATGTCTTCGGCGACAGCATACAAATAATATATAATATATAATACTTCTTACTTTAGGTTGTTTCTTCTCCTTAAATGCCACTAATGCCAGGGGCTCCTGGGTGGCTCAGTCAGTTAAGTGTCCGACTTCGGCTCAGGTCATGATCTCACAGTTCGTGAGTTCAAGCTGCACGTCGAGCTCTATGCTGACAGCTCGGGGCCTGGAGCCTGCTTCAGATTCTGTGTCTCCCTCTCTCTCTGCACCCCCCACCGTTCATGTTCTGTCTCTCTCTCAAAAATAAATAAACATTAAAAAAATTTTTAAATGCCACTAAATACTACTAAAGCCACTAAGTTTCATGAGGATATACAATAGCTGACAGAAACATGATCTGAGTGCCCTGGACTTAAGTCCAAGTAAAGACACCATGCAAAAAAATGTTCATTTAAATGTCAAGTGAGTTGAGTCAATTCCAAAAACAATAAAACAAGATCAGTGAGTGCATCTACTGTGCATGAAAAGATGACAGATCAAAGGTCCTGAGATATTTCTGCTAGTGACAGGATAATCCTCTAATTACCAAGAACTAGTCTCTTTTATTTCTTCTCTGGTACTTTTAATTGCTCTATTCTATCTTCTCTCTCTGCTTTAGGTTTGTTACTGTAAATTCTTAGGTTTGAGATAACTGGATTTCATCCCTGGTGGCTAATAATATAGTCTAGAGAGGAGAGGAGGGCAGAAAAAATTCCAAAGGGGAGTCTAACATATTTTCAATTCCTTCCAAGATTTAAAAATGCGTAATTTCAGAATTCTAACAATATCTAGAACAAAGTATTTACACAGCACTCTTGAGGCTTCATTCCCTAACACTTAACTCCTAAAAATTAGAAGAAAAACTGTAAAACTATCTGTATTCTAGGAATGAGGATTATATTCAAAGGCAAGACAAAGATGCATTTGTCCTAGAGAGGATTTCAATTTTTGGTTAAAAAAAAAAAAAGAAAGAAAGAAAGATTTTTTTTTGTTTATGAGCTTTTTACTTTGATTTCTCATTGAGAAACCAGGAAATAATTTCTGTTCCTGTGATAGCTAGGAGCAGCATAAGAAACAGAACTGACCTGGGTTTACATTCTAGCTATGAACCTTAAGTCAACCAGCTGCTATGTACAATTTCTTTCACCTCTTGACTTGGTGAACTATTTGTAAAATGGAGGCAATAATCCCCATCTCAGTGGGCTGTTGTGAAGAGTAAAGGGTACACTGTGCAGGGGTGCCTGGGTGGTTCAGTCGGTTAAGCATCCAACTCTGGATTTCGGCTCAGGTCATGGTCTCGTGGTTCGGGAGTTCGAGCCCCACATCAGGCTCTGTGCTGAGAGTGCAGAGCCTGCTTGGGATTCTCTCTCTTGCTCTCTCTCCTTCTCTCTCTTACCCTTCCCATGTGTGTGCTCTCTCAAAAAAAATAAAAAGAAAAAGGTACACTGTACATAAATTACATTTTCTAGAACACAGAGTACATGCTTAATAAATGTTCTCTTCCTCTTGACGATTTCTCAGAAAAATGGGAAGGACTGGACACTGACCATACACCCATTAGCACTGACATGGTAACAAAAATAAGGAACTTATTGTTGGAGTTATCAAAATGGCTCAAAACCCTAAAGCTGTTGGAGCTGGAAAAAAATTGTAATGTGTCTCTTTTTGGATCTTTGAGCTCAACAGGGGCAATAAAAAGAAAGGAAAAATAAGAAAGAAAAAAAGGATACTTCCTGAATGAAAAAAGAAAAATCAAGATGATTTAAATGAACCATAGGGAGCACCTGGCTGGCTCAGCTGGCAAGGCATGCTACTCTTGACCTCAGGGTTGTGAGTTTGAGCCACACTGGGTGTGAAGCCTACTTACAAAATATAACAAAAACAATAAATGAACCAATTTAGAAATAATACATTTTCATAATTGTAAACCAAGAGTCATTCTACTACATTTGTAAAAGGCTTTAAGTAAATATTAACAAATCCTCCCCTGACACATACACTCTCCCTTGGGGTAAAGACTTCTGAAAATTATGCACACATAATTGTGATGTTAACTCCATGAAACTTACTGATGTTAAGTCTTTCATGCAACTGCAAAGGTCAACTACTTCCTTTCATTAGAAGAGTTTTTATTGTTTCAAAAAGGTAAATAATTTCCCTTGCACTTATTAGAAGCATTTCAGTGATCCCTCTATCTTAAAGGAAAAAATTTAAATTTAAATAAGGACCCTTTCTCAGAAATCCATTCCTTCCCCATGATCCTACTAAGAAATAACCCTTCACTAAAAACGGTGCTTAATTTCTATGTAAACATAATCTGATGCCAACTACCTTGACATCAGAAATCTATTCAGAAAAGAATTTCAACTTTCTATTAAGTTCATGATCATCTGTAATAATTAAAAAGAAAATTCAAAAACAAGAGTGATTAAATATTCTACTGCTATCTGTCCAGAATTCCTGGTTTTTCCACAATATATAGGAATATAAATGAGTTTAAGGTTGATATTCTTATTCCTTAGATTTTCCTGTAGCTCAAGATTGGTAGGGGCACCTCGGTGGCTCAGTCGGTTAAGTGTACAACTTCGGCTCAGGTCATGATTTCGCAGTCCATGAGTTTGAGCCCCGCATCGGGCTCTGTGCTGACAGCTCAGAGCCTGAAGCCTACTTCTGATTCTGTGTCTCTCTCTTTCTCTGTCCCTCCCCCCTCATAGTCTTGTCTCTCTCTCCTTCAAAAATAAATAAACATTAAAAAAAATTGGTATATCAATACTTTGGTATCACCAGTCAGAGAAATAGAACTACTTTCAGTGCATTCATAATTTTACATACTTATTTCATTTAAACCTTATACCAATACTTTACCCCCCCCCACCAAAACACAAACACCCTTTTTTGGGGGGGGGATTAAATGACTAAGGTCAATCACACTCAAAGGTTTCTGCTTTTTCTACAACCTCATAGTCTCTAAGGTAAAGATAAAAGTAAGACTAGGACTAAACTCTGAGTGTGTGGGACTTAGCCTTCAAAACAGAAATAGGATTATTCTGGCTTTTTTTCTTTTCAATCACTTTTTACATCTAGATTACTCTAACTTAATAGCTATTGGCTAATATTTGCTTGTAAAAGAAACCACATGTTAAAGATTAGCAGTCTGACAGATAGTGAACTATAATCATGAGGACATGACAGCAGTACTTTAAGTCACTCATTGAATAAAAAAAAAATTTCTCATTTGAAACCTCAGCAATAAATTTCTGGATATAATATTATACAACTAAGTAATAGAATACTAAGAGTAACAGAAAACACAGGTCCATTTATGCCTATTTGCCACTTAATGAACAAGCAATAAACAACCTTAAAAAGGTCAATTCTCCCTTTGTTTTCCATTTTCACTCTACTGTCCACTATTATTAACAATAAATTCAGTAATATAACATTTTTAGCAGTCCTCTATACAAGCTAGAACAAAATTCACAATTAGTATAGCTTACTCCCTTCATTCTATGGAGGGGAAGCAGATAGGTTAAAAACAACTTTCTAGTTCTTTTGTAAGTCCAAAGACCTAAATCTTAGGTTGACTTTGAAGATCTTTTTTGGCTTGATTTATCCTGGGTAATGCAATCATCATTCTGATCCATCTGTCTGAAACATTTAAGCAGAAAAAGGCTAAAAGACTGCTCTCTCAGATAATGACCACAAGCACAAAATCTGTTGTCTAGAAAGCACCTACAGTAGAGCAATTTAATAAAATAGAAAACTAAAGCATCCAACAGGTCTAATTAAGAAAAAAGCCTCAAGAGAAGGGAAAAGAAAAACATGTATCCGCAGAGGAAGATGAAAATATGCAAAAGACCAGATTCTGATACACATCATGTGCATTTTTTATAAAAAACATAGTCCACCACTGGTCAATGGCAAAGCTAATATAAAAGACTCAGTATTACCCATTATCTAAACAATGACTTTCATATATATAACTCATCTGTACTTGGAATACAAACTGGTTAAAGCATAATAATGTACATACTCCCATAAGAGAAATGTTAATCTACAGTATTAGAGAGATAAGGGGCAAAATACCAATAGTGACATTAATTTCATAGGCAGATTTCAAGGTTAAAATTAATTTAGGTCCAAGACAATCAGGAAAAATTATGTCAACAGGTTAAGTTCTTTATCTTGGAGTTTTTTGATTTTATATAACAATGTCTTACATAGAAATTCTACAAATAAACTAATAAAAACGTTAAAATGTATAGCTTGCTTTAATTACATAGATAGCTGATGATAAAGAGGATCTTCTCTGAAAACTTTCATTGAGATGAGATGAAGATAATGAGGTTCCCATGAGAATGGATTACACTACTGAACACTCTGACACACCTCATTCAGGTAAATAAATATACCAAACTGTAAGCAAAATCATAAAATTTTTTAAAAGTAATATAAGTCAGGCAATTATTTCTCTTTAAACAAACAAACAAACAACCTAGGGCTCCTGGGTAGCTCAGTCAGTTAACCGTCCGACTTTGGCTCAGGTCAGGATCTCACAGTTCATGAGTTCGAGCCCGAGTCAGGCTCTGTGCTGACAGCTAGGAGCCTGGAGCCTGCTCGATTCTGTGTCTCCCTCTCTCCCTCTGCCCCTCCCCTGCTCACACTGTCTGTCTGTCTAAAGTAAATAAGCATTAAAAAAATTAAAAAACAAACAACCCAACAATCCATCAACTTAACTTCATTCTATCAAAAGTCTATATAGTTTACTTTTTGAAAATTACAATGTCCTTAGAGTCCATGTATGTATTCTCGCCTTAATTATCCTCTTCCTTATTTATTAGTGACAAATTAGAGTTTTAAATTACTCACCACCAAGCCTATCAACCCCAATATTTGACACAAAGAACAGCATTTTAAATTTTCTTATATTTTTTTATTTTAGAAAGAGAGAGGGGGAGAGAGCAAGCAGGGGAGAGGGTCAGAAAATGTGAGAGAATTTTAAGCAGGTTCCACACTCAGCGTGGAGCCAATGCAGGGCTCAATCCCATGACCACAAGATCATGATCTGAGCCGAAATCAAGAGTCTGACGCTTAAATGACTGAGCCACCCAGATGCCCCAAGAACAGCATTTTTAAAACATCAGGTTATTCAAAACAAATTTTCCTATCAGTATGAACTATTAAAAAAAGGTAAATAATCAAAACCAAACCATCACACCCTTCTACCAAAGAAGGTCTGTTACAGCCATTTTCTAAAAACCAAAGACAGAGCTTAATTCTAACCGAAAAAAAAAACCCATTTAAATCTCCAAAATTAGATCCCAACTCCCACACTTCCCATGAAAAAGTCATATACATTTCCCACACTAGAAAACAAGGAAAAGGAAAAACACTTACCTATGTAGCTGTTTTCTCAGACCAAATTTAGGCAAAGTTTACATAGGGTTATTGATAAGGCAGGCCCTAAGCCAATAACCACCTTCTCTCAACAAATGTTACCTTTCTAAAATGTGACTGCCATCTGAAATGTAATATCCTATCCAGACACTTCAGAAGCATCAATCCTAGCCTCAATACGACTTTACTACATTCTAATTCTGAAAACTAGTAATTCATCTATGCCGTAAAGGGTAACTCCATATCACTCAAAATATTTTTTGCCTGAATAGCCAATTCACAGATTATGCTAGATAGTAGTTTTATACCACATCTAATAATTTCATTTCAGTTAAAATAAATCAAATACATATATTAAATGTCTTCTCTACACGGGAAATAACAGCATACAAAGAAGACAGCTTTATAATTAGCCACTACTTATTAGGCATCTAATGTATGAGCTAATTCTGAAAAAAATTAAGAAACCATTTCTTCTCTATATCATTCAAATTCTAATGTCAAAATATATGGGGGGGGGTGATGAAAGAAAGTGCACTGTGCCACATTTCATTCTGCACAGAATATTGGCATTTTCCATAAACACCTGAAGCAAGTAAGTATAGGTCACAACAACATCATGATGTTAAGAGGTAGAACACAGAAAGAAAACAAACTTAAAAATTATAATCAGAACTAAAAGTGGTTATAAAAACCACTGCCTATGTTAAAAATAGAAAACAAATAAAGATAATGGTGCCTAGACTAATGGTGCCTGGACTATTTGGATAGTACTTTATCCAATTAATTTTATATAAGAAGCTACTTTTTTTAATAGTCAGCAATTATCATAAAAGCAGGTTGTAACTTCATACTTATAAATAATTCCTTTAAGGGGTACCTGAGAGTGGCTTTAATTGCCTGACTCTTGGTTTTAGCTCAGGTCATGATCTCATGGTTCATGAGTTTGAGCCCCACCTGGGTTCTGTGCTGATGGTGCAGACCCCACTTGGGATTCTCTCTCTCTCCCTGTCCCGTTTCTCGCTCTCTGGCTCTTTCTCAAAATAAATAAATAAACTTTAAAAATATTTTAAATAATAATAATTCATTTAAAATCACCTTTAAATTTAAATCTCCCTCATTCTCATGCATTCACTAAAACCAAGAGCTGGTTCTTGGCAGGGGAAAAAAGAAATCAATAAAACTGATAAACCTCTTGCTAGACTGATAAAAAAAAAAAAAGGCAAAAATTATGAATATCAGGAGTGAAAAAGAGAACAGTAGTACAGATCTTACAGACATAAAAAAATAAAAATATTATGAATATTATGCCAGTTAATTTAAAACTCAGTGAAATGGACACAAATTATCAAAACTGATATAAGAAACAGAAATTCTGACTAGCCCTCTGTTTAAAAGTTGAATGCATAATTGAAAACCTTCCCACAAAGATAACTCCCGGCCCAAACAGCTTTACTAGTTCTATCAGATACTTAAGGAAAAAATACCACCAATTCTACACAAACTTTCAGAAAATAGGATAGGGGAACAATTCCCAAACTCATTTTCTGAGGCCAGCATTACACTAAAACCAACATTCAAGAGACATTACAAGGCAACTATAAACCAATGCTCCTCATGAACAAAACGCAAAAATCCTCAACAAAATAGCGGCAAATCAAATTCGCCAATATATAGAAAGAATAGTACTTAACCAAGTGTTATTTACTTCAGGAACGCAAAGTTGGTTTAACATTCGAAATCATGCAATGTAATTCATCCTTTTAACAGAAAAAGAAAAACCATATGGATCATCTCACCCGAGGCAGAAAAATATCTGATGAAATTTAGCAACCATTCATGTTAAAAGAAAACTCCCAGAAAACTAAGAATAAAAGTGAACTTTCCAACATGATAAAAAGCATTTACAAAAAACCTACAACTAATATCATACTTAGCAGTGAAAAACTGAACATTCTCTCTCCCTAAGATCAAGAATACAGTAAAGAGGTCCATTCTCAACACCTCTATTCAACACAGTACTAAGGTTTTAGCGCAAGAAAGCAAAAAAAAAATTTCTTAAATAAGATATAAAGATATACAGATTAGAAAGAAAAAAGTGATTTGCAGATAATCTGATTATATACGTAGATAACTCTAAGAAGTTTATAAAAGAGCTACAAGAATAAGTGAATTTAGAAAGTCACAGGATTCAAGAATATACAAAAATTAGCTGTTATATCTAAATGCTAGGAGCAAAATAATAGAAAATGAAATTTCAAACACCATTTACAACTACATTAAAAAATAGGAAATACTTAACAGATAAATGTAACAAAATATATGTAAGACCTTTACACCAAAAAAGACAAAACATTGCTAAGAGATACTAAAGAAGATTCGGTAAATGGCACAATGTATCATGTTCCTGGACTGGAAGCCTCAATGTAATTAAGAAGGCAAACTGATCAAGAAATCACCTTTGGGTGCCTGGGGTCAGTTAAGCATCTGACTGTTGACTCTGGCTCAGGTCATGATCTCAGAGTTCATGGGTTCAAGCCCCACATCAGGCTCTGCCCTGACAATGTGGAGCCTGCTTGGGATTCTCTCTCTCCCGTCTCTCTCTCTCTCTCTCTGCCCCTCCCCTGCTGGGGCACCTGGGTGTGTGCTCTCTCTCTTTCTCTCTCTCTCAAAATAAATAAACTTTAAAAAATTTTTAATAAAAGTAAAATAATAACCCAATTAAAATATAGGCATTTGAACGGGCACTTCACAAAGGAAATATAAGTAGCCAATAACCACATGAAGATTTTCAACATCACCTAGTTATCAGGGAAATACAAAGTAAAATCACAATGATAACACTACATGTTCAGTTGAATGGCTAAAATTCAAAGGACAGACAATATCAAGCATAGGTAGGGATTTGGAGCAAGCAGAATTCTCATGTTTGCTGGGGGGTGGGCTTTAAAATGGT
The DNA here is from genome assembly GCA_028646485.1 of Cryptoprocta ferox. NCBI lineage: Eukaryota > Metazoa > Chordata > Mammalia > Carnivora > Eupleridae > Cryptoprocta > Cryptoprocta ferox. Next base: position 57,201,812 of record CM053561.1, read on the forward strand.
ATGACTACTTTGAAAAACCATTTATTTGTTTCCTATAAGGTAAGCATATAATCTGGCAATTGTACTCCTAGATATTTACCCAGAGGGAATAAAAATATACATCCACAAAAAGACTTGTAGTATACCACTGTTCATAGCAGTTTTATTCCTAATAGCCCAAAACGAAACAACTCAAACATCCATCAACAGATAAATGAATAAACAAATTGTGATATATAGGTATCCCCTACTTTTTGAAAGTTCAAGTTATGCCACTTAACTTTGTGAAGGACCTACGTTAGTACCTGTTTTTGCTACTTTGAAATAAATCTGAAGAGGATTTTTGCTTTTATGAAAAAAAGGGAAAAGCAAAAATAGCGGTCAGCATTTGTTTTGCAGCCAGCCCTCGAAGAGGCAGTACGCACCCCAAGCACCAAGAGTGGCCCCGCCACACTCCTTCCCTGGGACTTAATATCTTAGCATCAAGCCACCATAGAGCTTTGAATTGTGTCTGTAAGCTACCGTACTTTATCTCAACTTATTTTGTGTATCCATTAGCAAAATGTGTTTTACAGTATCAGAAAAGCCTAACAATGGTTATTTTGAGGATCTGGAAACGCCCCCAATTTTTTTTCACATAAATTAAGGGTAATTGTTTCTTGGCTTTATGATATTTCAGCTTACAAACAGTTTCACAGAACACTTTACTTTCAGAGAGTAGGGAAAACCTAATGCATACAATGTACTACTACTTGGCTTCCCCCTCCAGAAAAAAAGTAAAGTTTAAAGAAAAACAGGATAATTTTATCCTGGTTGACTGGTAAAAATCACTAGTAATAAGATTTACTGGTGTTATGGTCTGAGAAGAGTACACCATTTCTGTAGTATTCTTCACAATTATCCATAATACTTCATCATGTGAAAAAACATCAAACATATATTGTAGAAGATTCTACAAAGATATCTAACCAAAGTGTCAGTGTAATGAAGAAAGATGGGACTGTCACAGAAGACACTAAGGAAATATGACAACCAAATGCAATCAGTGTGGGATCCTAGATTGGGATAAAGAATATTAGTGGGAAATTTTATAAAAACTGAATAAAAGGCGTAGTTCAACTAGTAGTACTGTACTAATGTTAATTTCTTAGTTCTTATAGTTGTACTACAGTTAACTATATTAAGAGGTCACCATTAGAAGAGAATAGAGGCTGCGGCATCTGGGTGGCTCAGTCAGTCGAGCATCCAAGTTCAGCCCAGGTCATGATCTCATGGTTTGTGTGTTTGAGCCCCATGTTGAGCTTTGTGCTGACAGTGCAGAGCCTGCTTTGCATTCTCTCCCTCTCTCTCTGCCCCTCCCCTGCTCGTTCTCTCTCTCTCTCAAATGGAGGAGGAGGGGGAGGAGGAGGAGGGGGAGGAGGGGGAGGAGGGGGAGGAGGGGGAGGGGGAGGGGGAGGAAAGGGTGCCTGGGTGGCTCAGTTGGTTAAGAGTCTAACTTTGGCTCAGG
>CM053561.1:57203797-57257231 GCA_028646485.1 Cryptoprocta ferox
GGGAGGAGGGAGGAGGAGGGGGAGGGGGAAGGGGGGGAGGAGGAGGAGGGGGAAGGGGAGGAGGAGGAGGAGGGGGAAGGGGAGGAGGGGGAGGAGGGGGAAGGGGAGGAGGGGGAGGGGGAAGGGGAGGAGGGGGAGGAGGGGGAAGGGGAGGAGGGGGAGGGGGAGGGGGAGGAAAGGGTGCCTGGGTGGCTCAGTTGGTTAAGAGTCTAACTTTGGCTCAGGTCATGATCTCACAGTTCATGGGTTCGAGACTCATGTCAGGCTCTATGCTGACCGTTCAGAAACTGGAGCCTGCTTCGGATTCTGTGTCTCCCCCCCTCTCTCTCTCTCCCCCTCCCCTGTTTGTGTGCTCGCTCGCTCGCTCTCTCTCTCTCAAAAATAAACTTTAAAAAATCTTTTTTTACAAGAAGAAAATAGAAGCCAACTATTATTTTTGCAGCTTTTCCATAAAATTATTTCAAAATAAAGTTTTAAAATGTTGAGGGTAAAAAAAAAAGAATGAACCATTTACTGACACAACATCATCAATGAATCAAAAAAACATTATGCTGAGCAAAAAGAGGCCAGACACAAGAGTATATATTGTATGACTCCATTTATATGAAATTCTGAAAAGGGCAAAATTAATCTACAATGATAAAAAGCCCTGAGGCACATGGCAGGGTAGAAGGGAGAACTGACTTCAAAGAGGCAATGAGGAAACTTTTTGGAGTGATGGAAATATTCTTTATCCTAACTGTGGTGGTAGTTACACACATGTACATTTTGTCGAACTAAATCTATATACTTAAAATGCATGTGTTTTATCGTACGTAACTAATTATTATTTTAAAATTTAAAAAATAAGCTCATATTTGAAAGTATTCCACTTGATCTTTCCTTTCAGCAGTGTGCAGCAGCAGCAAGGTGGTGGTGCAAATTTCCAAGAAGACGGAAGTTTATCACTGATGGCATCTTCAAAGCTGAAATGAATGAGTTTCTCACTCGGGAGCTGGCTGAAGATGGCTACTCTGGGGTTGAGGTCCGAGTTACACCAACCAGGACAGAAATCATTATCTTGGCCACCGGGACACAGAATGTTCTGGGTGAAAGGGGCCGGTGGATCCAAGAATTGACTGCTGTGGTTCAGAAGAGATTTGGTTTCCCTGAGGGCAATGTAGAGCTTTATGCCAAAAAAGCGGCCCACAAGAGGTCTATATGCTATTGCCCAGGCAGAGTCTCTGCATTACAAACTCCTGGAAGGCCTCCCTGTGCAGAGGGCCTGCTATGGTGTGCTGCCCTTCATCATGAAGAGTGGCACCAAAGGCTGTGAGGCTGCGGTGTCTGGGAAACTCTAAGGAAAGAGACCTAATCCATGAAGTTTGTGGATGGCCTTATGATTCACAGTGGGGACCCTGTTAACTACTACCTTGACACTGCTGGGAGCCATGTGCTGCTCAGACAAGGTGTGCTGGGCATCAAAGTGAAGATCATGCTTCCTTGGGACCCAAGTGGTAAGACTGGCCCTAAGAAGCCCCTGCCCCTCATCATAACAAGTGCAATCCCGAATCCCCATCCCCTATTTTACCCATCCCTTCCTTTATCCTCCTCTCCTCTGATAACCATCAGTTTGTTCTCTGAAGTTAAAAGTCTGTTTTTTGGGGTTTTTTTTTTCCTTTGCTCATTTGTTTCTTAAATTCCACACATGAGTGAAATCATATGATATTTATCTTTCTCTGACTTATTTCACTTAGCATTATATGCTCTAGCTCCATCCATGTCATTGCAAATGGCAAGATTTCATTCTTTATGATGGCTAAATAATATTCCATTGTGTGTGTGTGTGTGTGTATGTATATATACACCACATCTTCTTTATCTATTCATCAGTCAATAAACAGTTGGGCTGTTTTCCATAATTTGGCTATTGTAAATAATGCTGCTATAAACATTGCGGTGCACATATCCCTTTGAATTAGTGTTTTTGTATTCTCTGGGTAAATGTCTAGTAGTACAATTCCTGGATCATAGGGTGGTTGTATTTTTATGTTTGAGGAACCTTCATACTGTTTTCCACACTGGCTGCACAGGTTTGCATTGTACCAATGCACAAGGGATCCTTTTTCTCCACATCCTTGCCAACACCTGTTGTTTCTGTGTTTTTTATTTTAGTCATTCTGACAGGTGTGAGGTGATATGTCACTGTAGCTTTGATTTCCATATCCTTGGGGATGAGTATGTTGAGCATCTTTTCATGTGTCTGTTGGCTCTCTGTATGTCTTCTTTGGAGAAATGGTTGTTTTTGTCTTCTGCCCTTTTTAAATTGGATTATTTGTGTTTCAGATGTTGAGTTTTATAAGTTCTTTATATATTTTGGATATTGACTCTTTATCAGATGCCATTTGCAAATAGCTTCTCCCATCCAGTAGGCTGCCTTTTAGTTTGTTGACTGTTTTCTTCAGTGTGCAGTAGCTTTTTATTTTGATGTAATCCCCATAGTGTATTTTTCCTTTTATTTCCCTTGCCTCAGGGGACCTATCTAGAAAAATGCTGCTAAAGCCAGTATCAGAGAAAGTACTGCCTGTGCTCTCTTCTAGGATTTTTATGGTTTCAGGTCTCACATTTAGTTTTTTTTTTTTCAGTTTTTTAATTAATTTATTTAGGTTTTTATTTTAATAAAGTACAGTGATTGGTTCTTAAACTGACATATTAAAACTTATGTACCCAAATTGTTCATTCAATATATATTTTTACTGGGCACCTACTACATGCCAAGTTTGGCAACACATAGGATATAAATGTGAAAAAGAAAGCCCCTGACCTTGAAGAACTCACAGGCCAATGAGGAGACAGGCAAGGAAACAAGAGTTGCCAAAGATATATAAATTGCTCTTAGGAAATGACATACAAGGGTGTCAGGACTACAGAGAAGATAATGTCTCAGATGAGGCTTCAGAAAGAATACAGACCCTGTCCAAGAACTTATCCTGTGAGGCTAATATACTTGTTCCAGGGATGTTTATCCCAATATACTCAAAACTTTCAAAAAACACTTCTTTTAATCTTGTCTCCATACTTCATGGCACATTTTTCTGGTGAAAAGTCCTTAGCATCTCAAGGGTGTGGAGTTTGTTTTTTAAATAACAAGTTATTCTCAGATAAATTTAATGTATACCATTCTGGAAAACAGGTGACAGTATAAAGCCAATAAACTTGTTTTCCTATGTGCTTTATGAAGGCAACACCATAAGAAAACTAACAATGTTGTTCATCCAACATTGAATTTTTGAAATAATGTATAGTCTCTCTCAAGGGGGACTACTTTAAAATAGTCCTTTTGAGTGCTTAATTCCTGGTTTGTTTATTTAAGGGGAGGAGCTTAGCACTTTGAAATTATACCTCACTATAAATTGTCATTATTCAAAATGATAATTTAAACTTACCATATACATATATACATGTGTGTGTATACTCACTCATACATATAAATGTATGCTTAGGTTTGAATCTCAGTTCAGCTATATCGCAGCTAAACTTCCTTGGAAAGTCCTTAATGTCTTATCATCTGTAAAATGAAGACAATAGCAGTATCTGCCTCGTAGGGTTTTTGTAAATATTAAGTAAATGATGTGAATGAGATAATCCATGTATTAAGTGAGATAATCTATATAAAACACTTAGAACAGGACTCAGCACATAATAAGCACTCAATAATAATTCCTATTATTTTTATAGATAAGTATATTAGTGTTTACACTAAGATTAAGCATTAAAATATGAAGTGGGATTACAAAAAAACAAAAAAGCAAATAAAAAGAAGAAATCATAAGGTATCTTTAAAGTTTAGAGACTAAGATTCAGTAACTTTTTCATTAAACAAGAATATTCATTTCTTCTTTATTCTGTGGGAATAACTATATTATCTCAATGCTCAGTAACAAAATATGCCTGGAACCTACAGGTTATCAATAAACACTAATCAAACTATTTCAATACAATGAGACTGTCTTAATAACCAAGGGAAAAAAATCTGTCACTTTTGACCCCATTAACTTCTATTTCTGTTTTAGGTAATATCTCACCATTCCTTTCCCTTGAAAGATAAACTTCTAGAAAGTGGAGAGATTGTAGGATTTTTTCCCAATTTGGACAGAAAGATCTACCCTGAGAAAGTACAGTATTTCCACCCGCTTTCTGACAAGTGCTCCTAAAAATGTCTTTCTAATTAGAAAAACATAAAAGAACAAAAATGCTACAAAAACAAGTGTAAGACAATAGAAACTCAAATAACAAAGAGTATAAAGGAAAGAAAGGAAAATTCAAACCAAGTCAGCGTATATTTTTAATACATAAGTTGTTTGGTAGAAGTCATGGCTACATTATCTATAAACTTCATGTGTTCATTTTTGCATTATTATGTTATTATATAAACATATATATATTATAAACTTCATGTGTTCATTTTTGCATTATTATGTTATTATAACATATATATATTATTATTCATTTACTAGCCTAAATTGAACATCAAATTGAGACATAATTTGAGATGGAACTCAGTTTTGTAATACAGTTATATAAAAGGTTTCTGAAGATAAGTGAATTTATACATTTTAAGATTTTTGTGTGAAGACAGTAATTTTTTAGAGAAAATTTCTGAAAGATTCTTTTCCAAGTGTCGTGGCAGTACACACATGCATGCACATACATATATGAACATGCACTCAACTCAGTCCTCCACCCCTACTACTTCTTAAATTAAATGACATTTTCACTAGAATGCAAATATTTCAATAAAAACATTGTTAAGTTCTGAAAAGATCTTGCAACTAATGACTAATACATTGATTATTTTAAATATATCTCAGAGACAGGAAGGGAGAAACAGCACAGTGCTGTGTTTAAAGTCTATCTGATAATGAACAAAATGAATAGTTCTAATTTTAAACAAGTCTTTACACAGTATATTTGCAATCCATTTGTCTTAAGAATAACATTAAAAATTTTAACCGATAAAAGTTTTCCTTGAGGAGAGCAAAATATATAAAATTCCATTCCTGAAGAATAGCTTAACAAAATAAAAGCCAAAATTGCCCTAATATACACATTAATGTATAATTTCCCTGTATTATTTCTTACCAGGGCCTCTAAAATAATTTAGCACTTGTTCTACTTATCTTTACTATCAAAATCTCAAGGATAACTGGTAATTTCCATATTCATAAATATCAGTGGAAGGAGCTTCAATAACAAGAACTTCTGGTAGCTAAATATATGATTAAATCAACAAGTGTTTATTAATTGCCTGCTGTAGGTCCACTGTGTTATATCTAAACCAGTAGTTCTTAAGCAATCAAAAAGTGCTACTCACCAGCAAGCGTATAATCCATATCAAAACCAAAACACTTTATTTTTTCCATTGCTAAACTTCGGTTCACAAACACCCTAAAACAAGGAGCAAAACATCGTATCTCAATTAATATTGAGTCAAACCAAAAAAAAAAATTCCTAATTTAATGGAATTATTTGGCTATCTTTCTAGATTTTTTCATTTAAATACCAATATTTAGATTCATAACAAAAATGATTCAAGTCCTTCTTATATCATAAGTGAAATCAGATATTATATGAAAAAAATGTATTCTCTTATTGTGTCTTGGTATTAACAATGCCATGTACTGAAGATTTCAGAGAAGATTTCTCCTTTCCTAAGTCTGGCCCACCAAATAAGTGATGCTTGAGATTTTATGATACATTCACTCATTCATTTCTAATTTTCATTTAAAGCCTACCATGTGCCAGATACTAAAGACATAAATATATATAGATTCATTCCAATACTGAGCGCCTACTATATCCCAAACAAGGTACATGATACAGCAATGAACCTGCGCTCAGGGAATTTCTATTTTAATTTGCAATCTCCATCCTTGAGGAAATTCAGCCTAGCAGGAGAGAGACTTATACACAAATAATTTTAGCAATTCAATAATTGCTATACAATAAGACATAGGAGAGAACACCAGTTCTTTGGGGACCAGAAGAGATGTGTGAGCTGAATCTAAGCAATCAGTAGAAGTTTTCCCATTGGACAAAGCAAGAAAGGCAATCCAGGCAGAATAACCAAGCCAGAACAAGGTTTACAGTGAACTAAAGAACATTTACAGTGGCTGGAGCTGAGGGAGTTTGTTTTGGTTTTGCTTTTCTGTTTGTTTTTTGCAAAAGGAGGTTTTTCCAGAAGGGCAGGAGTAGGAGGAAAGGGCAATAAAAGCTATGAAGCTAGGGGCGTCTGGGTGGCTCAGTCAGTTAAGCATCAGACTCTTGATTTCGGCTCAGGTCAAGATCTTGTGGTTGATGAGACTGAGCCACACATCAGCACTGACCTTGTGGAACCTGCTTGGGATTCTCCCTCTCCCTTTGCCTCTCCCCCACTCTTGCTCTCTATCTCAAAGTAACTAAATATTTAAAAAAAAAAAAAAAAAAAGCTAAAAAGTTAAGGAGTCAAAATCATGAAGATTCTGTATGCCACATTAGAGTATGGACTTTATTGGGCAGGCAAGCACAAATTATCAGATTTTGAGGAAATGAAATAATCAGTTTCAAATTTCAGAAATCATTTTTGAAGACACAGGAAAAACTAAAAATATAATGGCATGGTACATCATCACCATGATGATACTGTGGGGTAAGTTTTAATCATTTCTGAAAATAAAAATATCCTTTCCATCTGATCCCCAGCTTGATAGCAAAAGCACTTAATGGTTCATTCTCTTATTATCAAACCTTTTCTTTGTCTTCATTTTATAAGTAACTGTGAGAAATGAGAATGCTACAAATCACCTAGAAAACTAGTTAAAAATCAAGACGCCTGGGGGTGCCTGGGTGGCTCAGTTGGTTACGCGCCTGCCTTTGGCTCAGGTCATGATCTCATGTTCATGGGTTTGAGCCCCGCATCGGGGTCTGTGCTGACAGCTCAGAGCCTGGATCCTGCTTCGGATTCTGTGTCTCCCTCTCTCTCTGCCCCTCCCCTGCTCACTCTCATTGCTCTCTGCCTTTCAAAAATAAATTAAAACGTTAAAAAAAAAATTAAAAAAAAAAATCAAGACGCCTGGTCTGGGCTCCCCTATTAATGATGTATAGGTCAATAACCTCCAAAGAGGAGATACTGTACCAGGCGATACAGAAGACTCCACTGGACACAAAAAGATTCTAGGTCTTTCTACTGATACTTATTTCATCACTTAAAAATGTTAAATTTATGTATGTTTTCTACTATATATAAATAAGGACAAGAGTACATGAAGGAACGAATGTTCTACATTTTAACTGATGGGATACTGAAGAGTTTGGGAACCAGTGACCTAGGCAATGATATTTAAAAAAAAAAAATTTGTTTTAAGTTTATTTATTTTGAGACAGAGACAGTGTGAGTGGAAAAGGGGCATAATGAGAGGGAGAGTAAGAGAATCCCAAGCAGGCTCTATGCTGCCAGCGCAGAACTCAATGTGGGGCCCAAACCCATGAAACCGCTGAGATCATGACCTGAGTGGAAAATAAGAGTCAGACACTTAACCGACTGAGCCACCCAGGCACCCCATGATTTTTTTTTTTGCCTCTTTAGCAACTCATATATTACTATTTTAAATTTTAACACAGAACTTTTCCTTTCATCTCAAAATGTATGCATGAATTTTAAATGCAGACCAAAAAATCAAGTATTTGCTTAGAAGTATTTTAATCATGGACTTAAAATCAATAGGCCCTTGAATTAAGAACTAGTAATCTTCTGAAAAATAGGAAAATCATTACTTACCTTAGTGTGCTATGCACACTAGATTAGCTCTATAAAACCCTTAGTTCCTGAGAGCTAAATCCTGAGAATTAATGCCAGGATTGGTATTTAGCTCCTTATCTCTGTAATGCTGTAGATTAACTTCTCTAAAGGGATTATGTACATCAATTATGCTTTAACTAGTTTATCTACTAAGTACAGATGAGTTGTATATGAAAGTCATTGTTTAGAATCTAGGTAATTCTGAGTCTTGTATATTAGTTTTGCCAATGACCAATGGGGAACCATGTTTTTGATTAAAAGTACCTATCAGGCCTATTTATAATTCCTCTCTTACCCTAAATTATTCTAACAATGTTCTTTGCACATGATGTATATCTAAAACTAGTCCTTTGCATTTTTGGCTTCCTCTGCAGATATGTATTTTTCTTTTCCCTTTTCTTGGGGCTTCTTTTTCCCTTAATTAGACCTGTTCGGAACTCTGGCTTCCTAGTTGAAGTTGTCCTAATATATGTCCTTTCTTATATAGGAAGGGGATAGAAGACTAGTGGGTAGCTGAAAGACACAAGGAACCACAAGATAAATGACACCAACCCACATTTTTTAAACACCCCCACAACCACAAATATATCACCATGACCCTTCTGCCACTTCATCAAATTTCACCCTGCTTTTACTAATAAAAGCATCTACTTTATCATCACCTTTTCTCAGTTACATAAATCCTTTTGAAGGCAAAAGAGGGAGAAGACACAAAGTAATGGTTCTAACTCTGGAAGCCAAATGTTGCCGCTGAAGCTTAAGCTTTTCAAACACACTCTCAATTCAGGCTAGAGGCCAACTGGATCAAATCCTTGATCAGAGCCCAAACAGCTGACATGCCTAAAATATTCTATGGGAATTCAGGCAGGAATGGACTGGGAAGATTATTCTTCCTTGTGATACAACCCAGGAGGGATGTATGTTGGAGCCACATATTAAAAGCTGTTTAGCTTTGTTTCTGATAGAGGAATGAAGTGAGCTGGTTTCAGACACAGCTAAAATCACAGGGAAAAAAACAGACTTTGCTAATATCATTGAATCAGTGCTAAAGGCAGAAAGAAACTAGCAACAGACCCAGCAAGATAGCTTACCACAGTTTCTTTCTTGGTCAGAAGAAAAATTTAACCTGGACTCCTCATCACATTATTCTAAGGATATGAAGTTCATAATGCCCCTTAAGTACTATCCATACAAACTCTTGGAATCACATATATTGGGAATATGAAAATCTAATGTTTTTGCCAAAATAACCGCTACTAAATATCCATCAAATTGCACTCTTTCCTCTTTAACTTGTCACTTTATTCAATCAGCACATGTGTTTTTAAAGTCTGGTACAAAGCTGGTATCACTTTGTGACATATTCCCAAAGCTATTCTTCAGGGAGTAGCCTGAGTGAGGAAAGACTTTTTAGATGTCTAATCTTAGGAAATAAGATGTCCTATGAAGATCTTCCACCAAATACTCCTTATCTTTTCTTTTTCATTCAAAATAAGTAACCTCATTCACAGAAGCAATTCCTGAATATAAGAAACAATCACTTCTGTCTCCCCTTCTCATTTCTATTATGAAACAAAAGAAAAACTTCACGTAGATTTTCATCTCTTCTTTTCTTTCCCTACTTTATCCTATAAAACATGGGAGGAAAGGGCAATAGGGAATTAAATCTAATTCATGTGCAAATATCTCAAGTGTATTATGCTATAATGACAAAAGGGAACAGCTGGATCATAGAGAACTGTAATAATATATATGCTCAGATTTACAAAGATAATAAACATCCAAATGCTGAAAGTATGCACTGACTTCAGAAGAGAGGCAGCCTGCAGCCAGAAATATCATGTCTCCAGGATACAGTCTTCAAGAGAAACAATCTCTTGGCCTCAAACCAATCACTATTCTTTACTATTATAACAAAAGGAAGTATTAGGTACTGTATCAGTTAAAAGACTGAGTCACTGTCCCACCATATATTTAAAACAAAAAGATCGTATCTGCTTAGAGAATTCAAAACTTTCCATTGGTCCCAGGGACCCTGACTCCATCTCTCCCAATGCCAATTTACGTGTGTCACTTTTCTAAATTATTAACCAGTGGAACACACTCCACTGTAGAGCTCCACTTCAAGAATGTGAATACAGTTGTGAAATTAACTTTCCAAAGCTTGCTTTAAATAAAACACAAAGTCTCCACCCTAGAAAGCATGACTGATCTAAGCATCCAACCTTAAAATGCAATTATCAGCCAGAAATTCCTACATATTAAGGCATCTGTAAGATACAGATTTGAGCATTAACAAGAGAAACGATCTTTAGGAAAGAAGACATAAGAGCACTATAAAACCAGGCACAGATTTCAACATAAAGATAAGTAACAGCTTTTATTATCATATCCCACTACAATAAGACATGAAACTAAAGAAATTCTATCCAAGTATAGATATTAACCATAAGAAATAAGACTAATTGTTTTAAGAACAGAGATCTAATATCCTCATACTTAAGGAACATGAACATGCAATTTACTAAATTTGGAATTCTGTAAACAGCAAACCCTTAGTGGTTTTGAGATTTAACTCGTAATTCAAAGCAGCATTACCTCATCTGTCACTGGTTGCCGTTCTGCAATGTATGAAACTATGAGTCAATTAGTTCTTGAAGTCACATAACAAAATTCTTCTTCAAATCCCCAGTACAATGTATTTTTGTGTAACCTGAACCACTTCAAAAAGACTGTTTTAGTCTGAACCAAACCCCTCCAACAACATGTATCTTCTGAGACAGTGTTGGAGAAAACTCTTCTGTGTCTAATTTAACTTGTCATTGGATATCACTGTTGCTCCACACAAATCCATTTGGAATAGAGTTTCTTTGGCGATGGTGAACTTTATCCCTAGCTCCTCCCCCTGCCTACGAGTCACAATTTCCTGGCCAAGGGCCCAACAACAGTTACTGCAACAACAAATGAGATTAAAGATACAAGGATAAAATCTTGGGTATATTTTGGTTATGGGTTTGTGTAATAATATAAACTTTGTTGCAATCAAAGAAGTTACAAGTGCTTTTTGGAGATTGAAAATTTAGATTATGAACCAAACAATGTCTCTCTGTAAGTGTATATGTATGTTTACTTAATAAAAATATGCTATAATGTGGATTTCTGTTGAAAATCTAATTTAGTGTCTTTGTCCCCAAATTAGTTTCTATTTCTGCTTTTGGCACTCTCATTTTACCACTCAAGCCTAAAATCTCGTTAATATCTTTTAACTCTTTCCTCTCCCTCAAATCCATATTATCTCAAGTGCCTTAATTTAAATTTTCAAATGTGTATGGAATCCAGGTCAACCATTTCATACTGCTAACAACTTGTCCAGGTCCTTGTTAACTCATTAACTCTTAGCAATCACCCATGAATTGCTCTGCCTGCACACTAATGGCCAAATTGACTGCTTTCAAGTAGCGCTAATCAAAGTTGTCCACAGACCAATACTGGCCTGTGAACAGTTGTTACTAATCCATGACAGGACACATACAGAAATTACAAGTATTTAGAAACTTTTATAGTAACTGTGAAATTTTACATTTGTTGAATGTAATAATAAAAACTGTAGGGGTGGGGTGCGTGGGTGGCTCAGTTGGTTAGAAATCTCATGCTCTCTCTCAAAAAATAAACATTAAAAAAGAAGTAAACTTACATGTCTCTTCATTTTCCTAGTAATTCATTTTTAGTATATTTAATAAATGTATCAATTTGACAAGACTGGAATTAAAACAAAAAAACTGGTCCCTCATCACTGATAATTTAAGAAGCACTATCCTAAAGCTCAAACTCCTAAAGCCCATGTCGATTTCCTATTTAATAACCTTTAGACATTCCTCACTACCTACCCAAACGAATACATATTTCTGCATTTTCCAGTTCAAAGCTGGTTACTATCTTTCCAAAATCAGTTTTATCTCAACATTGCTCCACATCATGCAACTTCAGCTCTAATAATCAAAATGAATTACTTGCTATTTCCTGAAGGTGCCCTCAGGCTTTGTATATGCTGTTCCCTATACCTGAAACGTCCTCCTCAGTTATCTCTAATTTTTCAAGACGCAGCAATCTCAGGGGATTTCTTCAAGAAACTATTCCATCTATGGCACAGATCTGACAGTGATGTCTCTGGGTCTCAGATTACTTTTCTAATACTTCACGAAAGAGATTATAAAGTTGTGATCCATGTAAGAAGTCTGAATATTCAAATATTATTTTGGCATGTAGTATATTTTGTCACATATATAAAATATATGGGTGTTTTTCTTATTCTTCACTAGATTATAACCTTTGAGGCCAGGATTTACTACCTTCCCAAAACCTAGCATAGGGCCTTGTAAAGACCGGAGACAATATTTATCTGAGTACTGGATTTCTTTTGGAGGTAATAAAAGTGTTCTAAAATTAGACAGTGGTATCAGTTGCACAACTCTGAATATACTAAAACAACTGAATTGTACACTTTAAAAGGATGAACTGAATGGTATGTGAACTATATTTCCATAAAGCTGTTATTTATAGAAGACCTCAGTCTGCCTTTGTCTCTATCCTTCAGTAAAAAGTATGGTTGGTGATATAAAATATATATAGGTAAGAACTTTCTAATTTATGAAATGGAGTCCTAAAAATTGATATTCAAATGCCATGGATATAAAGACACAACAAAAAATTTGGGGACTAGATTTTATAAAAGCAAAAATCATTTAAGTAATATTAGTTTTTGTTTTCATAAATTTCAGCCATTAATTTACTAATTTATCTAAATATTTTCTCTGAGAAACACCCTCAGGAGGGATACATTTTATTTATCAAATTGTGCCAGGAGAGCGGCACCCTGTACTTTAGAAGTTTGAACAACAAGGGTGCCTTGTTGAGCCTGGGTGGCTCAGTCAGTTAAGCAACTGACTTCGGTTCATGAGTTCCAGCCCCGCATCCGGCTCTGTGCTGAAAGCTCAGAGCCTGGAGCCTGCTTCAGATCTGTGTCTCCCTTTCCCTCTCTGCCCTCTCCTACTTGGTCTCTTTCTCGAGAATAAATAAACATTAAAAAAAATTAAAACAAAAAAAGTATAAACAACAAGGGGCACCTGGATGGCTCAGTTGGTTAAGCATCTGACATCTGACTTCAGCTGAGGTCATGATCTCATGGTTTGTGTGTTCAAGCCCAACATCGGGCTCTGCACTGACAGCATGGAGCCTGCCTGGGATTCTCTCTCTCCCTCTGCCCTTCCCCTAGTCACACACATGAGTTCTGTCTCTCTCAATACATAAATAAGCCTCAAAAAAAAAAAAAAAAGTCTGAATGACAAGCATATATTATTTCTAAAACTAAAATATGAATTATAATATTCACTTTTTGGGGTGCCTGGGTGGCTCAGTCGGTTAAGCGTCCAACTCTGGCTCAGGTCATGATCTCAAGGTTCAAGAGAACTGGTGACAGTTCATAACCTGGAGACTGCTTTGGATTCTGTGTCTCTGCCCTTCCCCTGCTAGAATTCTCTCTCAAAAATAAATAAAACATTAAAAAAAAATTTGTTTAGGGGCGCCTGGGTGGCTTAGTCAGTTAAGTGTCCGACTTCGGCTCAAGTCATGATCTCACGGTTCGTGGGTTCGAGCCCTGCGTCGGGCTCTGTGCTGACAGCTAGCTCAGAGCCTGGAGGCTGTCTTCCGATTCTGTGTCTCCTTCTCTCTCTGAACCTCCCCAGCTCATGCTGTCTCTCTCGCTGTCTCTCAAAAATAAATAAAAAACATTAAAAAAAATTTTTTTTGTTTAAATATTCAGTTTTGTTACTCAAATACTCAATATAAAAATGTTCAAGGGAGGGGCACCTGGGTGGCTCAATTGGTTAAGCGGCCGACTTCAGCTCAAGTAATGATCTCACAGTGTGTGGGTTCCAGCCCCGCATCAGACTATGTGCTGACAGCTCAGAGCCTGGAGCCCGCTTCCAATTCTGTGTCTCCCTTGCTCTCTGCCCCTCCCCCACGCCTGCTTTTTGTCTCTCTCTCAAGATTAAATAAATATTAAAAAAAAAATTTTAATGTTCCAGGGAAAAGAAATTACTATGGTGGCATGCAAAGAACAAAATAAAAGATGATTAAAATTTAAGATGCCGTCAGTTGTAAAACTTACCCATAGTATAGGCCACTAAAAGCAGGTGTGGGGGCGGGTGGAGGGGATCCCCAAAAAGAGTCAGAGCCTCATAAAACCATGGCTATCACAGGGCTATACCCATAATATGAGGAAAAAGAAGAAATAAATCTACAGCACTGAAGAAACACACAAGAAAATTTGCACATCTCAGCCCTGACACAGTCTAGGACTGGGGGGAAAACCTCCCCTTGAGAATCTGAACAGTCATATAGTAGATTTGTGGTCTGAATTTATACTGCTAGGGTGGTTAATATTGCCCTTAGGTGACTGAAAGAAATGAAATCATCTGGAAGAGCTCAACTTAATTCTAGGTGGTATACTGCTAGATGCAGCTCAATCTCAGAGATGTTGAGATGTGAAAAAATGTGTATAAAATACTAAGAGTACTTACTGGTCATACTATCCACTAAAGCTTTCAAAGCACACTTTAAGGAGGTTCTCTTTAAGGAAGAGACATTAAAATTCCTTTCACCTTCTTTCCGAAATGAAGGAACTGCAGTAATGAGAGCAGATGGTGGGGAATAAAAGAGAAGACTAGCAAATGAAGAATATACAAATTAAGAGAGAAGCCAGAGACAATATTAGTACTTCTGAATATAAATTTACTGCTCTAGAATCTCAGTCTAAATAAAGTTTTTCCAATCCCTTTTTCCTATTTTCCTCTAAATTATTTTTCATTTTTTTCTCCACAAATTTTTAAAGCAAAGACCAATGTATACAGGATAATTTATAAAATGCAGCAAAATACAAAGGTTAAATTCTGTCGAATAAAAATAAGAAGAAAGTATGATTATCCAACATCATTAGGCCAATTTAACAACTGTACTCACTTGCCTATAATGGAAAAGAGAGGTCAAAATCTAGAAGTTAAAATAAAAGCAAATGATAAAACTCATTTTGGCCTCTTACCTAATAGAAAGCAGCAGCACTAATAATAAAAGGCATTCCAACAACTCTAAAGGATCAGGGAACAAGCACGACACTAGGAGAGTGCATTTTTCCTGCATAACACATCCTAAATCATCTGTATTCCCCAAGTACATTCCCTTAAAGAAGAATAAACAATAACCTTTTTATTTACATAATTTTAAATAAGGAAGTTGAGGAGCTTCTCAAGTCTCATCCCCCACCAACTCTATTGAGGTATAATTTACTTAAGATAAAATTCACCCATTTTAAAGTCTGATGTGTTCTGGCAATCATACACACTAAGGTAAGTAACAACTACCACAATCAACCCAAATAGTCCTTCATGTCTCTTTTTTTTTTTTATTTTAGTTTTAAGTAATCTCTACACTCAACATGGGACTTGAACTCAAAACCCCAAGATCAAGACTCGCATGCTCCACCAACTGATCCAGCCAGACCCCCCACTCCCTCATGTCCTTTTGCAATATTGACCCCAACTTCTGCCCCAAGCTACCTAACTGATCTGTATTTTCTGTCACTACAGTTTTCATACAAATGGAATCAAATAACCTATCATTTGTGCCTGGTGTCTTTTTTCTTAGCACATTTCTGATGTTCATTCATGTGGTTACACAAAATTAGTTATTTTATTCCTGAGCAATATTCCATATTATGGACATACCACAATCTGTCTATCCATTAAGTTAGTAGATACTTTGGGCAGTTCCCAGTTTTTTACTATTATAAATAATGTTGTTATAAACACTCAAATACAAATCTGTGTGGAGATATGCTTTCATTTCTCTTTGGTAAACTTCTATAAGTAGAATTACTAGGTCATGTTTCATATTATAGTTGTAGGCTTTTTTTTTTAATATTTACTCATTTTTGAGAGAGAAAGCATGAGTGGAGGAGGGGCAGAGAGAGAGGCAGACAGAGAATATGAAGTGGTAACTCTGCACTGACAGCAACGAGCCCCATGTGGGGCTCAAACTCACTAACTGTGAGATCATGACCTGAGCTGAAGTGAGACGCTCAACCACCTGAGCCACCCAGGCAGCCGGTCATGTTTAACTTTATTTTTTATTTTTTTTAATGTTTTGTTTTTTGTTTTTTATTTTTAAGAGAGACAGAGACAGTGTGAGCAGGAACGGTCAGAGAGAGAGGGAGACACAGAATCGGAAGACAGGCTCCAGGCTCTAGGCTATGAGCTAGCTGTCAGCACAGAGCCCGATGAGGGGCTCAAACCCACGAACCGCGAGATCATGACCTGAGCCGAAGTCAGACGCTTAACCGAATGAGCCACCCAGGCGCCCTGGTCATGTTTAACTTTAAAAGGCATTGCCCAAATGGTTTTCTCTTTTGCATTCTCATCAGCAGTGCATTAGAGTTCCAGGTGCTTCAGGTTATCAGTGTTTTTTTTTTTTTTAATTTTTTAAAATGTTTATTTATTTTGAGAGAGAGAGGGAGAGACAGAGAATGAGCAAGGGAGGGCCAGAGAAAGAGGGAGATACAGAATAAAAAGCAGGCTCCAATCTCTGAGCTGTCAGCACAGAGCCCGGCTGAAACTCCAAAACGGTGAGATCATTACCTGAGCCGAAGTCAGACACTTAACCGACTAAGCCAGCCAGGCACCCCTACAGTGTTTTTAATTTTAGTCATTCTAGTGGGTCTGCAATGGTATCTCATTGTGTTTTTAATTTGTATTTCCATAATAACTAATGCTGTAGAGCTTCTTTTCAAGTGCCTATTGGCCATTTCTTTTTCTGTGTGAAATATCTATTCAAATCTTTTGCCCATTTTTAAACATGGTTTGTCTCGTTGTGTTGTGTGAATTCTTCACACATTTTGGATGTAAGTCCTTTATAAGATATATATGTATTGAGAATATCTTCTCCCAGTCTGTGGCTTGCCTTTTCATTTTCATTTTTTTTTATAGTTTATTTATTTTTGAGAGAGAGAGACAGAGCATGAGTGGGGGAGGGACAGAGAGAGAGGGAGACACAGACTCTGAAGCAGGCTTCAGGCTCTGAGCTGTCAGCACAGAGCTCAACGTGGGGCTCGAACCCACGAACCGTGAGATCATGACCTGAGCCGAAGTTGGCCGCTTAACCAACTGAGCCACCCAGGCTCCCACCTTTTCATTTTCTTAATGGTTTCTTTTTAAATAGCAGAGTTATTTTTTAAATTTTGATGAAACCCAATTAATCAGTTTTAACTTTCATGTTTTTATGTATTTTATCCAAGAAATGTTTAGCCAATTCAAGGTCACAAAGATTTTCACCTACACTTTACTTTTACTTCTATATTTAGGTCTAGGATCCATTTTGTGTTATTTTTTATATATGGTTTGAGGTAAAGGTCAAGGTTCTTTTTTTCTATATGGATGTTCAGTTGTTCCAACCAATTACCTTGGCCTTACTGCTGAAAATCAACTGACTATGTATGTGAAGGTCTATGAAGTCCCTATTAGGTTTCATGATGTGTGTATCTCTCTCCTTACACTAATACCACAGTATCTCCAATATCATAGGTTTACATTAGACTCAAGTATAATTTTTGTAATAACAATCTTTTCCTGTTACTATTAGGAAAATATTTCATAGATATCTATGTCTAAATTTCAATGATATCTATGTCCAAATATCACACATATAAAAACTGTGAATATTAGAATTCCTTTCATACCAAAATACAAAATTTATCCATTATTTCTAAATGGATAATAAACTCTAACTGATTTCATTTATATTATCCATGCATTTCAAATGAACTTGCTCAGGGGAGCCTGGCTGGCTTAGTTGGTAGAGTATGGTTCAGCGTCATGAGTTCAACCCCACACTGGACATAGAGCTTACTTTTAAAAAATAAATAAATATATACGTGAGTAACTATAAAAGCTAATCTTTAAAAAGAAAAAGTGAATTTGCTCATTACCTATTCAGACAGTATGGGAATTGCCCCAGGGGCTCCTAGAAATAAACCTAAAAGAATATCTCAATCCTTATGGTATCCTTTGCTTTATACAGATTTCTTTCCAACTAATTCTAACATATACATTGCCATAGGGAGAAAATTAGTACTAATTACTTTCTAAGAATTTTGACTGCACCTAGAAATATAGTTCTTTTTTTTTAACTGATTTTTTAATGTTTATTTACTTAGAGAAAAAGAGTGGGGGAGGGGCAGAGAAAAGTTGGGGGGTGGGGGAGAGAATCCCAAGCAGGCTCCACGCTGTCACTGCAGAGCTCAATGTGGGGCTCGAGCTCACAAACTCCAAGATCATGACCAGAGCTGAAATCAAGAGTCGGAGGCTTAACCAAATGAGCAACCCAAGTGCCCCTAGAAATACAGTTCTTAAATCTACAAACAAGTTTTATAAACAACAATATGTACAAGATTGACAAATATTACCAGCATCTGTGACAATCTTTATCATACAAATTGTTTAACAACTGCAGGTTCATAGCTGGTGCTAGAAAGAAAGAAAACGTACTAACCCTAAAGCAGTCCTTTCTAATTTTCATAAAGAAACCTCAAATCTAGTGATGTCATGAGAGGTCTAAAAATAATACAGAATTATTATGCCCATAGTTGTCCTTTTTATTCAATAATGAGGTTTCAAATAGCAGTAAGTGGGCCAATTTTATTTTGCTCAAAATCAATCCAAAATTAGATTTTTAAAACACTATAAACGTGGAGCCCTGAAAGTACTTCAAAATTTCTAATAGAACAAAGAACTAGAAAAAGAATTAATAAGAGCTTCCAAAAAATCAATATTAAAATTTTACTGTATTCTTAAAAAAATTTTTTTTGAGATCTATGTCCTACTTAATCAGAGAATGTCTCTGAAATTAACTAGGTCTAGTTACTCTTGAAGGTTAGGAATGAAATAATTAGTACGCAATCATTAACTTAGATGGCACCTATTATAGCGGTAGCAAAGAGAGTATCAATAGCAATTCAAACTCTGAAGCATAAGAGACAATAATATAAAAACAATGAAAACTCTAACAGAACTATTTTATACTGCAAAGTAAAAAGGTATAGGGATTCTACTCAAAATTACTTTTTGTCTACACTTCCCAGAAAGAAACAAAATCACAAGCCGCCTTTCACTGAATCTTTCACAACATTTTCCAAAGGCACAAATTATTTGAAAATTCCTTTGAGCTTTCAAACTTCACTCATGCCTATGTAAAATTCCTTGGTAAGACACCCCTATTTATTTCCAATCTTCATAAACACTTTCTGCAGAAAAACAAAATGAGTTTATCAGCACAGTAAACAGGGTGCTTAAAGCTCACTAAATTCCTAATTCATTCTCAACGCTGTCTTTCAAAATAGCAATAGTAAAACTTTATAGTAGATTACATGTGAAGCATTAACAATGTAAGCTTTCAGCTAAATTTCTTTCAATCTCTCCCTCTACCTTCCCTGTCCGGCTGGTAACACTGCTTATTAATCTTCCAATTCACAGATGACTAGAACATTTTTTCACTGAGAAAAATGAAGGAGAAAGAATAATAAACTCACTTACCCTTCCTTAGACATTCTCAAAGATCTACTTCCTCTGGATGAGAATACAGGATCAACAAACAAGCTTCACTGATCTTTTGAGAACTGTAGCTCATTTGTTAAAGCACAGAGAACTCCGGCCCTGAGAGGCCCAACAAATTCGGGCACAATGCCGAACCCTAACCAGGCAATATCTCAGTGACCAATAGCGTCAGCTTTAAATACTCGAAAACCTAAGAATAACAGAAAAAAAACTGGAGGGCAGAAAAAATAACTAATAGTCTGAATTGTTTAAGACTGGCCAGTTTATTAAGCAAATGGCAAATTCCCCTAAGAGACAAGAATCGTTAGTGGCAAACACACAGAAAAAGCAAATTCACCCCCTAACGAGGCCTGCCAATAGTACGCAAACAATGAGTTTCACAGAATGGAGTGGCCCTAGTCAGTCCAAATCATTTTTAGTTTACTCTGGGAGGGAAAAAAAAAAAAATCAATTGGATAAATAATACTATGTTTTAATTCTCAATTTAGTTAATTTCTCCCCTAGAAAATGAACAATGTAAACTATAGAAGAAAAAGTACTTCTATGCTAATCATATTACAGAGGAATATAAAGTATTTCCACTGAGGTCTTTTTTTCTGACCATTAACTACTTTGAAGGAAAACATCTGTGTTCACAAATGTTTTACTAAATCACCTTAAAATTTCAGCTCATGTGGAAAGAAATTCACAGATCTTTGGCATATGGGAGATAAATCCAGAACATTCTAAAGGTTAACTACAAATTTCAGAGCAAGTCGAAGTTTGCATGAAAAATATCTGCAAATTTCCTGCCTCCTAACCAATAAAATGAATAGGGATTATGCAACAAGGGGAAAATAAACAAGTCTGTGAAAGTCTAAGAAAATTAAGATGTCAAGTAAATCCTCCTATTGGTGATTCAAATTAAAAATAAAATATACATACCTTCAAGAAGTACTACATAAATTAAAACTTTTAAAAAGTTACCTTTAAATATTACCTAAATATCTTACTATAAAGGTTTCTATTAGTATTAAAATGTTTAGTCACCAGTAACTAAAAGCACTGCTCCTGAAGCTAAAATAATGCTGTATGTTAAGTATACTTGAATAAATTTTTAATAAAAGCACCATTATATACTATAAATTCAAAAATTGTTATTAGTATATTTAGAAAAACAGTATGATGTAATGAAAAGAGAATGAGCACTGGAGCAACTAGGTTTAAATTCTAGTTTCTCCACTTTCCTGCTCTGGAACCTTGAATAAGTTACATATCCTAAGCCTCAGATTTTTTATCTATAGAAGACAACATCTGGTAGGGTTATCGTCTGTCATTTGTAAGCACTCAAAGAACTATTGTAACTCTGAGTGTCGGGGTACAGTAAAGCAACTGGGTTGCTTGCCAAGCATTATCTCACCAAAATATCTCTTGGGAAATACTTTTTTTAAATCCAAATTTTATATATATATAAATGAATATAAATTTAATATAATGAATTTATAGAACTATCACTGACTATCCTCAAACCAAATTCCATAAATACAAGAATACAAACTGAATATGGAAAAATGATCTAATCCTTAAGACCGCCAATTTCCCATGGTTTCCCTAGATCTTCAGTTTGTGGCAGCACAGCTCAGTGTGGTGGAAATAAATGTAATTACTAGTTTAAGCCTTTACTACTTACAAAGAGAAAGGAAAACAAAAATTCTCACTTGGACAAAAGGTATACACACTTACATGAGCTTCCTGTGCAAATGATACTGTACTGTCTGAAGATGATTAGCTCTTCCAAACTTCATATGTATAGTCAAGAAATACTATTGAAATCTCTATGTGCCTGGTACCCAAGATACAAAGATAAACATGGTCCTTGATTTTAAGGAGTTCAAAGTCTAATGGACAAGACCCACTCACAAAGCTTAAAAGTAGTGTGTAACTACAGTATTAGAAATAGGCACAAGAGAGATGCATCTACATTCTCTGGCCTGAGTCTTACTGAAAGACAAAATGCCCAAGTTACTGTTTTTTAAACTGATATTGTGCTAAGCACTTTATATTATTTCATTTAATCTCTAATAACTCTGAGGCATATATTATTCCAATTCCACAGATGACAAAACAGGACTACAGAAGTTACATACTGTGGTTCTAAAGAAATTAAATGGAATAATGCAAAATGCTAACCTAAGGCCCAGCCTCTTAATCACCATGATGAAAGGATTCGATTAGCAGGTATTAATCAGGCTAAAAGAGTGAGTGGAGACATTTCAACAGAAGAGCAACTATGAATGAAAAGCAACTTAACAGACATTATGATGTGTGGGGGGAAAAAAAAAACCCTAGACTCAGTTCAGAATTAATGGAATAGACAGTTTGATGAAGGGAACTACTCAAAATGAAAATGAAAAGAGTCAGTCTTACAGGACCTTAAATGTTATGTTAAGGGGCTTAGAATTTATCCCTTTACACAGAGGATGTGATGCCACAAAAGGTTTTAAGCAGAGTGATAATGATTTTAAAAACAGATTTTCAGCTCTGAAAAAAGAATGAAATCTTGCCATATGCAACGACATGGATATGTCTAGAGCTAGAGCGTATAACACTAAGCAAAGAAAGCCAGTCAGTCAGAGAAAGACAAATACCACATGACTTCATTCATATGTGGAATTTAGGAAACAAACAAACAAAAAAATGGATTTGAAGTGAACAAGGCAAAGAGATCTACTGAGCACCAGAGCCTTGGACTAGTATTATCAGGAATGGTGTTCACGTATGAGAAAGAGGAGTGAGGATGAAAGGGAAGGGGAAGGGGAACTTTCACATTTCACTCTACATTTCTGTGCTCCTGAATATCATACAGTAAGAATTTACTTGTGCTGACAGCACGGAGCCTGGAGCCTGCTTCAGATACTGTCTCACTGTCACTGTCTCTGTCTCTCTCTCTCTCTCTCCCTTCTCACCCACTCACACTCTTTCTCTCAAAAATATATAAACATTAAAAAAAAAAAAAGAATTTACTTGGGGGTGCCTGGGTTGCTCAGTCGGTTAAGTGTCTGACTTCGGCTCAGGTCATGATGTCACAGTTTGTGAGTTTGAGCCCTGCACTGGGCTCTGTGCTGACAGTTCAGAGCCTGCTTGGAGCCTCTGTCTCCCTCTCTCTCTGCCCCTCCCCCGTGCACTCTCTCTCCTCAAAAATAAACAAACATAAAAAAAGAATTTACATGTATGTTCACCTAAATAATTTTAAACACTGCTAAAAAATAATTAGAAGATTAAAATTTGGTGGGGGGGGGGCACCTGGGAGGCTCAGTCGGTTAAGCATCCAACTTCAGCTCAGGTCATGATCTCACGGTTTGTGGGTTCAAGCCCTGCATCAGGCTCTGTGCTGACAGCTCAGAGCCTGGAGCCTGCTTCAGATTCCCTGTCTCCGTCTCTCTCTCTCTGCCCTTCCCCCACTGGCGCTCTTTTTCAAAAATTAAAGAGTTAATAAATAAATAGATTAAAATTTGGGATTACTGTGTTTAACTTCTGAAATAGTTTAACTTCTGAACGGATGTATTAACAATTAAATTTTTCTTTTTATTTTTTTTATTTTAGGGAGAGAGAGGGAGAGCACAAGTGGGGAAAGGAACATAGAGGTAGAGAGAGAGAGAGAGAGAATCCCAAAAAAGCTCCATACTCAGGGCGGAGCCAGACATGGGGCTCGATGCCACAACCCTGGGATCATGACCTGAGTTAAATCAACAGTCAGATGCTCAACCACTGGGCCACCCCAGGTGCCCCTAAAATTCTCTTTTAAAAAGCCTTGAGGGCTGCCTGCGTGGCTCAGTCGGTTAAGCATCCGACTTTGGCTCAGGTCATGATCTTGCGGTTGGTGAGTTTGAGCCCTGCATCAGGCTCTGTGCTGACAGCTCCGAGTCTGGATGGAGCCTGCTTCCGATTGTGTCTCCCTCTCTCTTTCTGCCCCTCCCCCATTCATGGTCTGTCTCTTTCTCTCTCTCAAAAATAAACATTAAAAAAATTTTAATAAAAATAAATAAAAAGCCTTGAAAAGAAGTGGTCGGAAATAGAGCCAGAAATGTACTTCAGGTCTTTGGATTCTTAAACCAAAGTTCTTTAAGATTTAAATGTTTACTGTAGAACTGGAAACTATAAAAAGTAACATAGCATAGTTGATACAAGATTCCAAAATGAAACTATGCACTATCAAAAATTATAAAAACCAGAATTTCAAATGGGATAGATTCAGGTCAGACCCAACTAAAAAGAGAATTAGTGAACTGAAAGATAGGTCAGGAAAAACCTTCCAGAATGTAACATGGAGAGAAAAAAGGATGGAAAATACAGGAGAAAAAAAGAGAAAAGAGAGGACAGAGTGCTAAAGTCTAACATATGTTTATTAAAGTTCAGAAGAAGGAGATAAAGACAATAGAGTAGGGACAATATATGAAAAGATAATGACTGAGAATTTAGAAAAACAAAGACAAGCATAGAATCAAGAATTCCAACAAATCCCAAGAAAGATAAAGAAAATAAATCCAAAGTTAATGAAGAGGACTATGTGTGACAGTGACACTTCTCATATGCCTTTTGCATTATTTTAACTTTGAAAGCTCAGTGCTAGTATATTGAATAACATATATGATAATGTTATGAAACAGGATGTATTATTATGTAATGTTACACATTATATTAAATAATAAATAATACAATTAAATCAGTAAGAATAGAAAGAAGGCAAAAATACAACTAAAAAGTAAACTAACAAATGAACCTAATTACACTGCATACAACTACCCTAACCACACTGTATGGAAAAATAGCAAGAAAGAACTAATCCAAATAACTTAAAAAACCCCAGCATTTGATTATATACTGTTAGCCACTGGCAGGGTAGAGTAAGAAAGTAGAAGTACTACAAACAAATTCTGAACTTTTTATTTTTTATTATTTTTCTTAATTTTTTAAAGTTTATTTATTTATTTTGAGACAGAGGGAGCAAGGGGGAGGGGCATAGAGAGAGGGAGAGAGAGCGAATCACAAGCAGGTTCCACACTGACAGTGTGGAGCCCGCTGTGGGGCTCAAACTCACAAACTGTGAGCTGAAATCAAGAGTCAGACACTTAACTGACTGAGCCACCCCGACACCCAAAAATTTAAACTTTTTAAAAGTTTTGTTACCGTATGAGCAAATCAATTATGAAACTATTCTAGATGTATTATTAGAATGAGCAAATGAGTAAAGATGTTGATGCTGTGAAGAGTCAGGGTTCTCACTACAGAACAACAGATATTTTCATGAAATCAAAGTAAACAAGGGGGCACCTGGCTGGCTCAGTCAGTAGAGCATGTAACTCCTGATCTCAGGGTTGCAGGTCTGAGGCCTATGGTGGCTGTAGAGATTACTTAAAAATAAAATCCTAAAAAAAAAAAAAAAAAAAAAAAAAAAGGAAACAAAGACACTTCTTGCGAAAAACTGGAATTAGAAGTAATAGTGCAAACTCATGATTTCAAAAAATATGTGTAAGAATGTGTGCTCAGTCACTAGGTGATATATGGAAACCAACTTGACAATAAACTATTAAAAAAATGCTGAAAAGCAAAAAAAAAAAAAATGTGTGCTCAGTGTGACAAATAAAGGTAGACATCTCTAGAATACTCCACCCAAAACAAGCAGAACATGCCTTCTTCTCAAGCACATATAGAAGATTATATAAGATAGTCCATATGATAGCCCATAAACCAAACCTCAATACATTTAAGAGGACTGAATCATAAATCTGTCCTCCAACTACAAAGGAATGAGGTACAAATCAATAGCAAAAAGCATGTGGGACATTCACAAATATGTGGAAATTCAACAACATATTCCTAAATAACCAGTGTCAAAAAGAAATCACAAGAGAACATAGAAAATACTTAGAGATCACTTGAAAAAAAAACCACAACATACCAAAATTTAGGGGATGCAGTGAAAGCTGTCCTGAGAGGTAAATTTATAGCTTTAAAATGCATTTATTAAAAAAGAGAAAACATCTCAAAGCAATGACCAAAGCTTCTACCTTAAGAAATTAAAAAAGGAAGAGCAAATTATACTCAAAACAAGCAAAAGGAAGGAAACAATAAAGAGCAGAGCAGAAATAAAACAAAATAGAAAAACACTGGAGAAAAGTAAATGAAAACAAAGGTTGGTTTCAACAATATAACAACATTTAGCTAGAATGATGGAAAAAGAGTCAAATTACTAAAGTCAGAAATGAAAGCAGACACATTACTACTGACCTTAAAGAAATAAAAAAATAAAAGAGAATACTATAAACAATTGTATGCCAACATAATAGGTAACAGAGATGAAATGGACAAATACCTAGAAACATGCAAACTACCAACACTGACTCAAGAAGAAATAGAAAATCTGAATTAACCAATAATAAGTAAAGAGCTTAAGTCAGTAATAAAAAAAAAATTCTTCCAACAGCCCAAGCAACCTTGGTCCAGGGCTAAAACAGTGTAAAGGCACAAGTAGCCTTGGCTACTTCAGATAGATGGAAGCCCTTTGTATTTTAGCAAGCTGGAGGAGAGGGGTGACAGAGGAAGTATGAGGGAAGAAGGAGAATTGAACATTAAATTATGTACATTGTCCTGATGCTGTATATGGATGGTGGTATGTCCAAATATTGACATAGTTCATGTGTTTTGCAATTTAAGAAAGGGAATTTGCAATCTTCTCTTGGTTGTATTAACTGGTTATACTCATGACTTTGTATGTATTTCATAAAGTGAATATCAATAAATACTATTTAAAGTAAAAAATAAAAAATCTTCCAACAAAGCTGCAAACTGATAGCTTCACTGGTGAACTCTATCAAATGTTCAAAGAAGAATTAACACCACTCTTTCTCAAACTCTTCCAAAAAATGGCTTCTATGAAGCCAGTACTCCATCTTGATACCAAAGCCAGATAAGACATTATAGGAAAAAGAAAATACAGAACAATATCCCTTATATAGATACAAAAATCCTCAACAAAATACCAGCAAACCAAATCCAACAAAGTACAAAAACCATATGATCATTTCAATAGACACAAAAAAGCATGTGACAGAATTCAACACCCTTTCGTGACAAAAACATTCAACAAACCAAGACTAGAAAGGAATCTCAAACGAGAAATAAAAAGGAACTTCCATAACCTGATAAAGGACAGCTATGATAAACCTGCAGCTAACATCATACTTAATGATTAAAGATTGTAAGATTTCTTCTAAGGTGAGGCAAAAGAAAAGGATGTCTACTCTCACTAGTACTATATAGCACTGTATTGGACATTACAGCCAAAATCAGGCAAGAACAAAGTCTTCCAAATTGGAAAACAAGAAGTAAATCTATCCTTATTTGCAGATGATATGATCTTGTATGTAGAATCACTAAAAAATCCACACAAAAAAATAAACAAAAACCTGTTAGAGCTAACGGTTACTGTGTTTTTATGCCATCCATATATCTTCTGTAGTGAATCAGTCTTTTGCCCATTTCTTCTTTGGGTTGAATTTTTAAGTTCTTTATATATTGTGGAAAGAAGTCTTTAATAGATGCATGATTCACAAATATTTTCTCAGTCTGTAGCAGCCTTATCCTTAATAGCTAAAAATTAAAAAAAGCCCTAGGGTCCATAAACAGAAAATAGATGAACAAATTGTGGTATACTGATACAACGGAATGCAACATAGTAATAAAAAAGAACAAATTACTGATACACACCAAAATATGGATGAAATCCATCTCTCACACATTACTTTGAATAAAAGACGCCATACACAAGAGTCCTTGAAGGTGAAATATGCTATCTAAATATGAGTAACATTTCCTCAGAGTTTCTTTTTACGGATTTCATTAAATCAAAGATCAGCTATCTCTTATTCTCTCTTTTCCTTGCCACTGCCACCACCACTTCTCTATTTTATTTTTAGGTAGGTTTTTGGAAGCAGCATAAAGGAATGGTGGCAGAGAAACAAACTGAGAATGTTTTAGGATGCAGTACTGTCTTTTGAACAATAAAGTTTAGAGAATTTGTATTCCATAAAGTAGATCACCACACCTTACGAAGAGCACTTACATCTAGAAGAGACCAGGAATATCTATGATATAAAAAAAAAAAAAAAGGTACATCACTGAAAGTTTTTAAACTTTTCATGTTGAGATAATTCTAGAATTCATATGCAGTGGTAAGAAATAACAACAGAAAGATTCCCCTATACCGTTCACCTAGTTTCCACCAATGAGAAGCCTGCACGAATACAGTACAATATCATAAACAGGTAACTGATACTGATACAGTTCACCAACTTTATCCAGATTTCACCAGATTTACATGCATTCATGTGTGTGTAGCTTCATGTAATCATCACTAGAGTCAAGACACAAAACAGTTCCAGTCATAGAAAGATTGCTCTTCCTTTTCTAATGGATTCCATGTGCCATTTTATAGCTACGCCCACCTCCCTCCACCTACCCCAATCCCTAACCCCTTGCAACCACTACTCTGTTCTTAATCTCCATAATTTTATCATTTCAAGAATGTTACAGAGATGGAATCATATACTAGGTAAACTTTTGAGATTGGCTTTATTAAGTCAGCATAATTTTCTTGATATAGCAAAGTTGTGTGTATTGATAGTTCATTCCTTTTTATTGTTGAATAGGATTCTACAGATCTAATATTTTAGGCAAAAAAAAAAAAATAGGGTTAAAAAAAAAACCCTTCCCAGCCCATGAATCTTTATCTGCCATTCCCTAGGAATATGAAACACTACTCAAAGCATTAGAATGATAATACTAATAAAAAAAAGTTTAACACAGTTCTGTTAATTCTACCTCACTCTTATTCTGACAAGATATATGCCATCTGTACATTATTTTAGGAACATAGCTCCTTGACATCTCTGAGGACCTGTCTCTTCCATGTGATTTTCAATTCATAAGATGGCTATTGAAATCTTAACAACTTATCCACTTGACTATTAAAACCCATACTAAAATGACAGGTTAATTCTGCTTAATTGATGATACAACTAAAAAGCTGAATGACATTCATGTGATATCCCTAAGTGGTTAAGTGAGAAAGAAATTAAAATTTATTCACCTGTCAGTCTCTCTCTGTATAAAACTTGTTTTTAACTTGCAGTTTAAAAAAAATCATAAACACTTCTAATTCTACTAGGGGGCCAAGCTACAAGTACTATAAAATAATTTATAAGTACACAAATACCTTCCTACTCCTTAAACATATATAATAATTTAACTTTGATTAGGGAAGAAATTAGAGAGGTTTAAGTAAGCACTGGTATGGCTTTGGAGGCCTAAATTTCAATTCAAAAAATCATTTTGGAAAAATATATAAAGAACTTAAAGACAAAGTGATCACAATGTCTTTTAAAATAAGGCAGAAGACTGCTTAGCCAAAACCTCACAAGCACAATTATTTATCAGACTTCAGTTCAACATGATAAAACCACTGCTGAATTCATAAGCTGTATTCATAAAGAACCAACTTACTTAAAGAAATTCTTCTGTACTATAATCATCAAAATTTAAAAGGAAAAACAAATACCTGACTTCAGCATCCTGGGCACAGTCAACGTCGAGAGAAGAAAAATCTAATTGTTCCATTCTTGGATTTGATAGATAAAACTATGATCTATACTGATCACTATCAGATTCTAGGTGTTAAACAAGGAACTACTTAAGAGGTAGTTGTCTAACTTGCCTCCTTCAAGCCACTGTAACATCTGAGCAACTCAGCCTATCTTCTGACCATACAGCAAAACTATTCCAATGAAGGGTTTGGCTTGATAATTATCTTCAGCCTAGAAGACTCAATGACCATAATAAGGAAATGAAAGACGTACAATAGTCATACATTCAGAAGGCCAGTTTCTTAAAAATGACTCATGACTATCATTTTTAAGACTAATATTAGCAAGAAAAAAGCCAGAAGTCAGATGTCTATTTACTTGACTAAAAATATTTAGCTTCTTTGAAAAAGAGAATTCTACAGCATCACATACAGTGTAGTGTTTATGATAAATGATCATCAGAGTCTACCTAATTTAACGAATGATAAATTACCAACTCCAATAAATGTTTTTAAGAAAAAGCCCTAGAAACAGAATATTCTACAAACTGACTTAACTAGAAAACTAAAATAAATTCCTTTTAAATGATTTCTATTAAAATTTTTTAATTAACAAAAGCAAATACTTGCAAGAATTCAAGAACCCAAAGATTACGTTAAAAGGAAAATCTGCAATATGCTACAACATGGATAAACGTTGAGAACACTATGCTAACTAAAATAAGTCTGTCATGAAAAGACATACTGTATGATTGTACTTATATGAGGACTTAAGTACTTAGAGTAGTCAAAATTATAAAGACAGACAATATAATGGTGGTTGCCAGGGGCTGGAGGAGGGAAGAATGGGGAGTTATTGTTTAATAGGTACAGTATCAATTTTACTGTTATGAAGTTATGGGGATGGATACTGCTGATGGCTGCACAATAGTGTGAATACTTAAAACCACTGAACTATACGCTTAAAACAGTTAAGACAGAAAATATATACACTTTACCACAATAAAAAGAAAAAAGGAAAAATGTTTTAAATGATCTAAAAATTCAAATCCTTGAAGATGTTTTTTCTGTTTCTATTATTTCAGATTGTATTCTACTATATGAAGACTACAGGATGCAGAGCCAATCTACAATCTTCCAGGAAATATCATTCTAAATGAGTCAGAAGCACTCAGGCTATGTATGACATATTATATACAATTAGGACATGTGATATTTACTAGATGAGCTCTCTTCATTGCACAATTCTAGCCCTGTTTCTACTGACAAACAGGTTACATCATAACCAAATGTATGCAGCATAAAGACCAAGCAAATATTCAAATAAGTATAAAACACCTATATATTTCCTCTTTCCTCCAGCCTAGAAACAAATGAGTAACTATGAGTTGTTCTAGGTTCCTGGAGTTCCCATGCAACTTTTTAGCACTGCCAGTACACCAGCATTTCTACTTATACCTTGCTTACCCAAGATGGGAAGCCAGATAGTTCTAGTAGGGACCAGGTCTTTCTATCCTATTAATTCATGGAAAATGTAAACTTCTAATTTCTGTCTAAAAACAAAAGATTTCTAAATCCAATACTTAACTTTTACGTATCTTAGCTACTGAAGATTTAGGTAGAAACAGCCATTTAGTTGAATCTATTAAAAGTGGCATATAAAAATATTTACGTTTTAAACTTTTAAAGGATTTTTAAAAGGATTTAAAGAAAATATTAAAGTCTTAAGAAAATGTTGCAAATACTCAGCATTCCCACATTCAATCTAATACACAGCAGATACAATTTTAAAATATTTAAAAACTATAATCAGTTTGTGACAAATGCCAAATAAGAATTTCATTCTTATTTTTAAACGTTTTTATTTATTTATTTTTGAGAGAGAGAGAGCATCCACACAAGTAGGAAAGGGGCAAGAAGAGGACAGAAAATCCAAAGTGGGTTCCACACTGAACGCAGAGAACCCAATGCAGGGCTCGAACTTACCATGAGATCATGACCCGAGCCAAAGTCGGAGGCTCAACCAACTAAGCCACCTAGGCATGCCAAGAATTTAATTCTTATTAACTAAGGTACAGAGCGCCTGGGTAGCTCAGGCAGACGGTTGAGCATTTGACTTCAGCTCAGGTCATGATCTCATGGTTCATGGGTTCAAGCCCCGCGTCCAGCTCTTTGCTGACAGCTTGGGGCCTGGAGCCTGCTTTGGATTCTGTGTCTCCCTCTCTGCCCGCCCCCGCACTTGCGCTCTTTTTCTCTCACTCAAAAATAAAAAATCTTAACTAAGGTTCAATTTCCTAGCAGCTGAAGACTTTCTTCACTTAAGGGCTTTTATTAGTAGATATAAGAAACAGAAATTTCCTTTTAAAACACAGCAGCAGCAGTATGGTGTACTAGTGCTTAAAAGTCTAGACTCTGGACTGGGTTTGAACCATGAACTAGCTATATAATCCAGGTAAATTGCCTAAATTCTCTACACATTAATTTCAACATCTGTAAAATGAAGACAATATGTGCCCACTTTATACAGCTGTTTTGAAATTAAATAGACAAAATACTTACCGATGATAGGCTTCTCGCCGATACTTTTTCAGGGCATGCTTATCCATGTTAGCAGGCATATCCGCTGCATTCTGTAACCGATCACTCCAGGAGGTTGACATTTTATTTCAATTGTACGCTTAATTCTAAAAAAGAAAATCAGTTTAGTAGCTTGATGTTAGTATCTATTTACTGTCATCTAATGTTTTTAAAAATTAGAAAAACTCTAGCTTGCAAATTTCCTGATAATATAATTATCTATTTAAATATACTGAATATGGTAAATATACTGAAAAATTATACTTACCCTTCTAAACGATGTCAATTTAGAAAAATTAATTTCATATGGTAATTTCTATCCAGATAGATTGTATATTTCACTTCCAAACAATTAAGCAAGACTGCCAATAAAAACTAACTTCAATCCTAGATTCTAGAAGAGACCTAGACAACAGATTTGTAAAAATATATTAATTTTCGGTTAATATAGGTTTCAAAATGTGTAAAGTAAGCAACTCTTTTTTTTTTAATGTTGATTTTTGAGAGAGAGAGAGAGTGCATGTGGTTGTACTCTTGTGTGCGCATGAGCCGGGGAGAGGCAGAGAGAGAGAAAGAAGAGAATCCCAAGTAGGCTCCTAGCTGTCAGGGCAGAGGCCGACACGGGGCTCAAACTTAAACTGTGAGATCATGACCTATCCTGAGATCAAGAGCTGAACATTCAGCCCACTGAGCCACCCATGCACCCCAGCAACTCTTTAATCAACAGACTATGCTCAATCAATGGGGGTAGAAATACAAGTAATGAATGTTTGATTTCTAATTATATCATGCTTTTAAATTTTTCTACAATTATCTTTCAGCTGGTAATAAAGACTATGGACCAGGAAAAAAAAAATAGCATTTCACCTCATTAGAATAAACATCTAAAATAAAGTGAGCATGGGGCACCTGGCTGGCTCAGTAGGTGAAACATGCAAGTTTTAATTTTTTTAATTTTTTTTTTTTGAGAGCACGAGCAAGAGAACACAAGCAGGGGAAGGGCAGAGAGAGAGGGAGACGCAGAATCAGAAGCAGGCTCCAGGCTCTGAACTGTCAGCACAGAGCCTGATGCGAGGTCTTGAACTCACAAACCATGAGATCATGACCTGAGCCAGAGTCAGACGCTTAACCGACTGAGCCATCCAGGCGCCCTGGAACATGCAACTCTTGATCTCAGGGCTCTAAGTTTGAGCCCCAGGTAGGGTGTAAAGATTACTTAAAAATGATTTTATTTTAATTTGAGAGAGAGAGAGAGAGAGAGAGCGCGCGCGAGAGAGAGCACAAGCATAAATGGGGAAGAGGGGCTAAGAGAGAGGGAACGAATCTCAAGCAGGCACCACACTCAATGTGGAGCCCGACACAGGGCTCAATCCCACAACCCCGGGAGCATGATCCTGAGCTGAAATATAGAGTCAGACACTCAACCAACTGAGTCACCCAGGTGCCCCCAAAATAAAAAAAAAACAAAAAAAACAAAAAAAAAACTGGAGCATCACAGAAGTGCCTGGGTGGCTCAGTTCAGCGCCCGACTCTTGATGTCACTTACGACATGAAGTCAATTTTTAAATTTTGTAGGGTTTTTTTTTTAACAATAATTTATTGAGGTAAAATTCACACTAAAAAGTTAACCATTTTAAAGTAAATATATCAGGGGCACCCGGCTGGCTCAGTTGGAAGAGCATGTGACTCTTGATATCAGGATTGTGAGTTCAAGCACCACTTTGGGTGCTGAGATTACTTAAAAATAAAATCATTGAAATAAATAAATAAAGTCAAAAAATAAAAGTCAATGGCATATTCATAACATTGTGCAATCTCTACCTCTATATAGTTCCAACATATTTCCATCACTCGAAAGTAAAACCCCTTACACTTTAAGCAGTTTCTCCCTCATTCCCCTCAGCCCTCAACAAGGCAACCACCAATCTGGG
Source organism: Cryptoprocta ferox (assembly GCA_028646485.1). Classification (NCBI taxonomy): domain Eukaryota; kingdom Metazoa; phylum Chordata; class Mammalia; order Carnivora; family Eupleridae; genus Cryptoprocta; species Cryptoprocta ferox. The sequence continues at coordinate 57,237,398 of CM053561.1, forward strand.
TTCTGTCTCCACAGATTTATCTATTCTGGATATTTCATATAAATAGAATCATACAACATATAACCTATTGCCTGGCTTCTTTCATTTAACATAATATTTCTCATTTCATCCATGTTGTATCATGTTTCCATTGTATGTATTTGTCACAATTCATCACAACTGATGGATGTCTGGACTATGTCCACCTTTTGGCTATTGTGAATAGTGCTGCTATGAACACGTATGTACAATGTATCAGTATTGTATATCAGTACAATGTATTTATGTATCAGTTTCTGATTCTTGTGAATATATATTTAGGTCCATAAGTTTTTAAAATAATCATGATTTCCAAACACTGTTTGCGGAACAAAAGTACTGGTATTTGCAAAAGATTCTGGTTAAAATCTTTTTTTTTTTTAATTTATTATGAGAGAGAAAGGGTGTGAGCATGGGGGAGAGGGAGGGAGATGCAGAGAGAGGAAAGAATCCCAAGCAGACTCTGCACTGTCAGTGCAGAGCCTGCCATGGGCCTCAAATGCACGAACCCGTGAGATCATGTCCTGAGCCTAAATTAAGAGTCAGACATTTAACCAGCTGAGCCACCCAGGTGCCCCTCTAGTTAAAATCTTACTAAAGTATAAAATTAACTTGAGAGAAGTTATTTGTTAGACTATTATAATTAAATCTAAATATACTGTAACGATTTTTTCTTTTAATAAACAAATATTTATGTAGCAAATCCGGACTATTTTGTGGACCAAAAAGGGAGAAACTTTGAAAGTGAGAATTATAATGGAACATCAATAATTTTTGTGGAGTAGGGATTAGGAGGAGGACAAGAAATCTATCTTACATGTATTTAAATAACACTCAGATATGAAATTTGTATTCTATGATGAATTAAGAGAAATCAGAATAGTCATGGCATTAAAACAAGACTTCAACTTGAGTTTTACTATAATTATGATCCGTCCAATAAAACAAGGGAAACAAAATTTGTTTATTTATCGTTGAGGTCTTTTTTTAATTGTTGAGGTCTTAAGGAAATTCCAATATTTAAAAATCTCAAACAGGGGCGCCTGCGTGGCTCAGTCAGTTAAGCATCCGACTTCGGCTCAGGTCACGATCTCACGGTTCGTGGGTTCAAGCCCCGCATTGGGTTCTGTGCTGACAGCCTGAAAAAGAATCAACCAAAGAGTTAAAAGGAAACAATCTCTGAAGTTCATAAGGTTGGGAAGAGTTCCTGTCCCAAGCAGCCAGAATGGAAAACCTCATCATTTACACAAAATTGAGTAGAGTACAGGTAGAAGGATTTTGTGTCCATAGTGGGGCAAAACCATCAAGACTAAACATTACTTTCATCCTGCCTAGCGAAAGTTAAAAGACCTGAAAGGACCAAACTGCTTCCAAGTAACTTAACCATGTCAAAAAACAAAGCATAAACATATTCATAAGAATACAAAAATATCAAGCACCCAAAAAGGTAAAATTTATAATGTCTGTCATTCAATAAAAAATTATTAGCATTCAAAGAAATAGGATAATATGATCCATAATGAGGAGAGAAATCAATCGACTGCATAAATGACACAGATGATAAAATAAGTACAAACATTTAGAAATGACAACTTCAATTATCTGAGATGAAAAACATGCTCAAAGGGTGGTGGCTGGCTGGCTTAGTTGGAGAAGCATGGGGATCTTGGGGGTGTGAGTTCAAGCCCCACATTGATTATAGAGATTATTTTAAAATAAAATTTAAAAAAAAACTTTTTTTAAAAAACCATGCTGGGTAGGATTAACAGCAGACTATACATTAAAGAAAACATTAGTGAATTTGGAAAAAAAGAAAAAAGCAATAGAACCTATCCAAACTAAAAGAAAAAAAAAGACCAAAAATAAATAAATTAAATAAATAAATAAATAAATAAATAACAGAGCATCAGTGAGCTGTGTAAGTTCCAAGCACCTTGACATATGTGTAATTGGAGTCCACAAAGGAAAAGAGAAAGGATGAAAAGAGAAAAAAAATTTTTAAAGAAACAGATTAAAAATTTCCAAATTTAATATAAACTATAAATCCATACATTCAAGAAAACTCAGCAAACACCATGCACAAGAAACAATAAAACTACATCAAAGCACATCAAAACCAAATTCCTTAAACAGCAATAAAGAGAAAATATTAAAAAGGAGCTAGGGAGAAAAAAACACAATATTAAGGAAGAAAAAAGGAGATTTCTCATCTGAAACAGTGAAGCCAGAAGAAAGTAAAGAAATACCTTTACAGCACTGAAAGAAAAGGAGTGTCAACCTAGAATTCTTTACCTGGAAAAAATATCTTTCTGAAATAAACTTTTTCAGACACATAAAAGCTGAAAGAATTCATCACCAGCCAACTAAAAAAAATTTAAAGTCCAGGCAAGAAGAAAACAATACCAGATGGAAATCAATCTACACAGAAGAATAATTATAAAAGATACTTTCTTATATTAAATCTTTTTTTTAAGTTTATTTACTTATTTAGAGAAGGGGGGAGGGAGAGAGAGAGAGAAAGAGAGAGCGAGAGCCAGCGAGCGCACAAGCAGGGGAGGGGCAGAGAGAAGGAGAGACAGAATCCCAAGCAGGCTCTATGCCATCAGCACAGAGCCCAATGTAGAGCTCGAACACACAACCTGTGAGATCATGACCTGAGCCGAGATCAAGAGTCAGATGCTTAACTAACTGCATCACCCAGGCACCCCATTTCTACGTTAAATCTTTTTAAAAGACCCCTGTTTAAAGGAAAAGTAGTAACAAAGTATTGTGAAGTCTATTACATAACTAGAAGTAAAATGTAGGCCATCAATAGCCCAAAGGTGGGTACGGAGAAAATAAAAATATACTATTGTAAGGTTCTTATAGTATACAAGAAGTAGTACAGTATCACTTGAAAGCAGACTGTGACAAAGTAAACATGCATACTATACACCCTAAAGCAATCACCAAAATTACACAAAGTTATGGCTAATAAGGCAGCAAGAAAGATAAAATGGAAACAAAAAAATAATCAACCCAAAGTAAGAGTTAAAAAGAGCAAATGGACACAAAGAACAGACAGGACAAACAGGACAAAATAGCAAGGTGGTAGAATTTTACTTAACTATATTTGTAAAAACTGTATTACATTCAAAATGTCTAAAAACCCCAATTAAAAAGAAGTTCAAGTGGGTATATTAACATTAAACAAAGTATACTTCAGATCAAAGAATCACTATATCTAACTGATAAAAAGGTCAATTTGCCAGAAAGATAAAGCAATTACAAACATATGCACCCAACAACAGAGCTCCAAAATACATGGGACATTGATGAAAGTAAAGGAAGAATAGACAGTGCTACGATAACCGTTGAAGACTTGAGTTAACTACTGGTAAGGATATACAGGCCTACAACAACACTACAGACTAACTAGACCTAACAGACACGTATAGACCACTCCACCTAACAACAGAGTACACATTCTTCTCAAGTGCTCAATCACAAAACTAGTATCAATAAATGTTTAAAAAAACTTAAAAAAAATGCAATCATACAAAATATCTTCTACTACCGCAATGGAATGGAGCTGGAAATCAGTAACATGAGGAAAAACTTTATGATTCACAAATACATAGAAATTAAACAACACTCTTTTAAACAACCAATGGATCAGAGAAGAAATCACAAGGAAAACTTGTCCTCCCTCCCCCCCACCTCTCTCTTTCTCTCCCTCTCTCAAAAAATAAAGGGGTGCCTGAGTGGCTCAGTCAGTTAAGCATGGGACTCTGGATTTCAGCTTAGGTCATGATCTCATTCATGGTTCCCGAGTTTAAGCCCTGCGACTGGCTCTGTGCTGACAGCTCAGAGCCTGCGTGGGATTCTTTCTCCCCCTCTCTCTCTGCCTCTTCCCCACTCATGATAAAAATAAATAAACTTAAAAAAAAATAAAAATAAAAAAGAGGAAAAAAATCCATCTCAAATCAAGAACCTAACTTTACAGTTTGAGGAATTAGAACAGGAAAAAAAAAAAAAAAAGGTAAATTAACTAAACCCAAGCACAGCAGAAAGATCAATGAGAGCAAAAGTTTGTTCTTTGAAATGACCAACACAATTGACAAGCCTTTACCTAGGCTGGCTAGGAAATAAAGAGATAAAATTCAGGGACGCCTGGGTGACTCAGTCGGTTGAGCATCCAGCTTCGGCTCAGGTCATGATCTCACGTTCGTGGGTTCGACCCTGCGTCGGGCTCTGTGCTGACAGCTAGCTCAGAGCCTGGAGCATGTCTTCAGATTCTGTGTCTCCCTCTCTCTCTGACCCTCCCCTGCTCGCGCTGTCTCTCTCTCTCTCTCTCTCTCTCAAAAATAAATAAAACATTAAAAAAATTTTTAACAAAAAAGAGATAAAATTCAAATAGCTAAAATCAGATGAAAGTGGTGACATTATTACTGATGTATACACACAGAAATAAAAATCAAATCCATCAACATATTAAAAATAATACATCATGACCAAGTGGTGTTGGTCCCAAGAATGTAGGGTAAGAGCCTGGAGCCTACTTCGGATTCTGTATCTCCCTCTCTCTGCCCCTCCCCTACTTGCACTGTGTGTGTGTGTGTGTGTGTGTGTGTCTCAAAAATAAGCAAACATTAAAAAAAAAATTTAGGGGGGCCTGGGTGGCTCAGTCGGTTAAGCTTCCAACTTCTGCTCAGGTCATGATCTCACGGTTCATGGGTTCAAGCCCTATGTTGGGCTCTGTGCTGACAGCTCAGAGCCTGGAGCCTGCTTCAGACTTTGTCTCTCTCTCTCTCTCTCTCTCTCTCTCTCTGTTCCTCCCCCACTCGTGCTCTGTTTCTCTCTCCATCAAAAATAAACATTAAAATTTTTTTAAAAACTTTAAATCAGTCAATGTAAGAAAAAAACTATGTATCATCTCAATATAGAGCAAAGAAGTACAAGACAAAATCCAACATGCTTTCCTGATTTAAAAAAATCTGAGCAAATTAAAAGGGAACTTCTTTAGTATGATAAAGCACATTTATCAAAAACCTACGGCTAACATAATATTAAAGGTGAAAGACTGAATGTTTTCTCCCTAAGATCAGAAAAAAGGGATGTGTACTCTTACCACTCAACATTGTACTGAAGGTTCTGTTCTAGCCAGTGTAATCGGGCACTTCACAGGATATATAAACATTAATAAAAAAATTAATTGAAGGGGTGCCTGGCTGGCTCAGTCAGTAAAGCATGCAACTCTTGATCTTAGGGTCATGAGTTCGAGCCCCATGCCGGGCATAGAGTTTGCTTAAAAAAAAATAATTCATAACGAATGATAGACTTAAATGCAAAACCTAAAACTATTAAACTTTTAGAAGAAAACCTAAGGGAAAATCTTTGTGAGGTCTTAAGTTAGTCAAAATCTCCTAGTGTCAATACCTAAAGCACAATTGATAAAACAGGTTGATAAATTAGAGCCCATCAAAGTTCACAATTTCTGCTCTTCAAAAGACACCGCCTGGCACAAAAACAGATCAATGGAACAGAACAGAGAACCCAGAAATGGACCCACAAATGTATGGCCAACTAATCTTTGACAAAGCAGGAAAGAATATCCAATGGAATAAAGACAGTCTCTTCAGCAAATGGTGCTGGGGAAACTGGACAGCAACATGCAGAAAAATGAACCTAGACCACTTTCTTACACCATACACAAAAATAAACTCAAAATGGATCAAAGTCCTAAACGTAAGACAGGAAGCCATCAAAATCCTCGAGGAGAAAGCACGCAAAAACCTCTCTGACCTCAGCCAGAGCAACTTCTTACTCAACACATCTGCAGAGGCAAGGGAACAAAAGCAAAAATGAACTACTGGGACCTCATGAAAATAAAAAGCTTCTACACAGCAAAGGAACCAATAAGCCAAACTAAAAGGCAACTGACGGAATGGGAGAAGATTTTTGCAAATGACACATCAGATAAAGGGTTAGTATCCAAAATCTATAAAGAACTTATCAAATTCAACACCCAAAAAATAATCCAGTGATGAAATGGGCAAAAGACATGAACAGACACTTCTCTGAAGAAGGCATCCAGATGGTCAACCGACACATGAAAGAATGCTCAGCAACACTCATCATCAGGAAAATACAAATCAAAACCACAATGAGATACCACCTCACACCTGTCAGAATGGCTAACATTAACAACTTAGGCAACAACAGTTGTTGGTGAGGATGTGGAGAAAGAGGCTCTCTTTTGCACTGCTGGTGGGAATGCAACCTGGTGCAGCCACTCTGGAAAACAGTATGGCAGTTCCTCAAAAAATTAAAACTAGAACTACCCTACAACCCAGCAATTGCACTACTAGGTATCTATCCAAAGGATACAGGTGTGCTGTTTCAAAGGGCACATGTACCCCAATGTTTATAGCAGCACTATTGACGACAGCCAAAGTATAGAAAGAGCCAGAATGTCCACCGATGGATGAATGGATAAAGAAGATGTGGTATATATATATACAATGGAGTATTACCCGGCCATCAAAAACAATGAAATCTTGCCATTTGCAACTACATGAATGGAACTAGAGGGTATTATGCTAAGCGAAATTAGTCAGACAAAGACAAATATTGTATGACTTCACTCCTATGAGGAATTTAAGATACAAAACAGATAAACATAAGGGAAGGGAAGCAAAAAGATATAAAAAAAAGGGACAATACATAAAGAGTCTTAAATATGGAGAACAAACAAAGGGTTGCTGGAGGGGTTGTGGGAGGGGGGATGGGCTAAATGGGTAAGGGGCATTAAGGAAACTACTGCTGAAATCATTGCTGCACTATAATGCTAAATAACTTGGATGTAAATTGAAAAATTAATTAAAATAAACAAAAAATAACAATATAAATTAGTACATGTAAAAAAATTAGTACATGTAAAAATAAACATTAAAAAGAAAAAGGATGCTGTATTTTGTCAAATGAAAAAAAAAAAAAAAAAGACACTGTTAAGGAAAAGACAAACTACAACAAGGACACATTCCCAGGCTCACGGGGCTTACATTTTGGTGGAGGAGTCAGACAATAATCAGATATATAATATTGTGTCAGATGGTGATAAATGGTATATGGTAGAAGTCAAATAAATAAAATGAAGAAATAAACAGTGACAATGGTTACACTACACAGAAAAACCTCACAAGACCTCTATGAGGAGGTGACATTTGTTCAGAGACCTGAGTAAAGTGAGGGGGTAATATATAAAACAATAAATCACCTTACCACAGATTGGCATTATAAGCTGTGTTAGTATGTTTTGTACCTTAGGGTTTACATGTATGAGTGATGCAAAATATTTAAAATATTTTATTCCCTTCAAAAGTTTAAATATTGTCTCTTCAATGTTGTTGGTGTACTCAACTTATTATATAGGTCTCTTTCGTGGCTAACAGAGGACTAAAAACAAAACAAAATTATATTTTTATATTGCGTTTCCATTAATATATTTTCTATCTCAGGGCATCTGGGTGGCTCAGTCAGTTAAGTGTCCAACTCTTGATATCAGCTCAGGACATGATCTCGCAATTCGTGGGATCAAGCCCCACATCAGCACAGAGCCTGTTTGGGATTCTCTCTCTCCTTCTTTCTCTGCTCCTCCCCTGAGAACTGGCATACAGATGCATAGACTAGCTTGCTCTGTCTCAAAATAAATAAAATAAACATTAAAAAATTTTTTTTCGGGGCGCCCAGGTGGCTCAGTTGGTTAAGTGTCCAACTCTTGGTTTAGGTTCAGGTCATGATCTCATGGCTTCATGAGTTCAAGCCCTATGTCAGGCTCTGCACTAGCAGCGCAGAGCTTGGTTGAGATTCTCTTTCTCTTCCTCTCTCTGCCCCTCCCCCACTCGTGTTGTTTCTCTCAAATAAATAAACTTAAAAAAATGTTTTTTAATATATTTTCTATCTCTCCAATAGGGGAGAAGGAGAAATAAGCTACAGTATGGGGGAAATATTTGCAAATTATATATCTGAAAAAGGATTGTATCCAAAATATACAAAAAGCTCTGACAACACAGCAATAAAACAATTTAAAAAAATAGGCCAATTATTTGAACTGGTCTTTCATCAATAAAGATAGATGGCAACTAAGGACATGAAATGATGCTCAACATCATTTATCATCAGGGAAATGCAAATTACTACCACAATAATATCCCACTACATTCCTATTAGAATGTTTAAAACTTTTAAAAGACTGACCAGGCCAAATTTAGTGAGGAAACAGAGCAACTAGAACTCTACACTGCTGATGAAAATATAAAAATGATACAAGCACTTTGGAAAAGTTTTCAATTTCCATTTCCTTAATCCATATCTACTATATGGCTCAACCTTTCTATTCCTAATTATCCAAGAGAAATGAAAGCAAATATTCATGTAAAGACTTATACACAAATATTCATAGCAGCTTTGTTTGTAATAGCCATAAAGTAAAAACAACCCGAATATCTACAAGCAGGTGAACGGATAAACTGTAGTACATCCATACAATGGAATAATACTATGCAATTAAAAAAAAAATGAACTACTGGGGTGCCTGGGTGGCTCAGCTAGTTAAGTGTCCAACTTTGGCTCAGGTCACAATCTCAGAGCTGGTGGGTTTCAGTCCCACATCGGGCTCCGCACTGGTCTGAAGCCTGATTGGGATTCTCATGCTCTCCTCTCTCTGCCCCTCCCCTCCTTGTGCTTTCTCTCTCAAAGTAAACAAACTTAAAAAAAAAAAGAAAGAAATGAACTACCGATATACAACATGAATAAATTTCAGAATTACACTACGTGAAAGCCGACAAACAAGACTGCATACTATAAGATCCTATTTACCTAAAATTCTAGAAAATGCAAACTAATCTACAGTAACAGAAATAAGATTAGTGGTTAAGTGAGGTGAAAGACTAGGGCAAAGAGGGACCCAGGGAAACTTTTGGGAGGAATATGTTATCTTAATTATGTTTCACCTGTGTATACATACATCAAGACTTACCGCACACTCTAAATATGTGCAGTTTATTGCATGTATTTACACCTCAATGAAACTGTTTTTTAAAGTCAGGCTTTTTTTTTTTTCTTTCCTTAAAAATTAGAGGTAGAGGAGCACCTGAGTGGTAGTACAGTCAGTTGAGCATCCAACTCTTAATTTCAGTTCAGGTCATGACCTCCCACTTCCTGGGATTAGCCCTCATGTGGCTCCTTGCTGAGTGCTGAGCCTGCTTGGGATTCTCTCTCTGCCCTTCCCCCACTCTTGCTCTCTCTCAAAATAAATAAACAAACAAAAAAATTAGGGGTAGTAATTACACTAAGAAAAGATTTCTCCTGGGACATCTAGGTGGCTCAGTCGGTTGAGCATCGGAGTTCAGATCAGGCATGATCTCACCATTTGTGAGTTCAAGCCCCACTTCGGGCTCTGTACTGACAGCTCAGAGCCTGGAGCCTGCTTTGGATTCTCTGTCTCCCTCTCTCTTTGCCCCTCCCCCACTTGTACACACTCTCTTTCTCTCAAAAATAAATAATAAAACATTGAAAAAAAAAGATTTCTCCCACACATTTTAATTCCTTTATCCAAATTATTATAGGAAAAATTCAAAGCACTTTCTTGGGTCATTCATGTACTAAACAAAATACCTTTTCTCAATTTTTTTTGAGACCTGAGGGTGAGGGGCAGAGAGACAGAGACAGAGAGAGAGAGGGAGAGAGAATCTTAAGCAGGTTCCATGTTCAAGCACAAACCCAATGTGACGCTCTATCCCACAACCCCGGGATTATGACGTGAGCCAAAATCAAGAGTGGGATGCTCAGGGCACCTGGGTGGCTCAGTCCGTTAAGGATCCAACTCTTGATTTTGGCTCAGGTGATGATCTCATGGTTTGTGAGATCAAGCCCTGTGCTGGGCTCCACGCTGGTGGGACATAGCCTGCTTCCGATTCTCTCTCCCTGTCTCTCTGCTCCTCCCCTGCTTGCATGTGTTCCCCCCACCCCTCAAAATAAACAAAAAATAAATATTTAAAAAGAGTGGGACCTTCAACTGACTGAGCCACTCAGGTGCTCCAAAGTATATTTTCTTTTAAAAATTCAAGTTACAGGGCGCCTGGGTGGCTCAGTCGGTTGAGTGTCCGACTTCGGCTCAGGTCATGATGTCAAGGTTTGTGGATTCGAGCCAGCATCCGGCTCTATGCTTATAGCTAGCTCAGAGCCTCGAGCCTGTCTTCGGATTCTGTTTCTCCCTCTCTCTCTGTCCCTGTCTGTCTCTCTCTCAAAAAATAAAACATAAAAAAAATTTAAAAATTCAAGTTACAGACTCTCAGCAAAGATAACAAAACTTTAAAATTTAAACATAAATTATTAAATAATCACATTATCACCAATATGAAATAAAATCTGCCATGAAGTCTATACAGTTATGTGAAGATAAGGGGTAAGATTTTCTTAAATCATCTTCAAATAATTCCTCATATGACAATTTTACTATGATCTTATCTAACATCTTATCACTATATGACAGACTTCTGAACTTTAACCAGAGTCACTCTAATACTTAACTATTTTTCTTAGTAATATTAATGATGATGATGCTTTATCAATTGGCAAAAAAAAAGAGACAAGAGTTCCAATAAGTAGGTAAATATTTCATTTGTCACCTGTTTACAGTATCAAGCTTAAGAGGAGTTTTATTTGGTAAGGTACAGCAGTGACTAATACTGAATTAAAAGCTCAAATTATAATTCCTTTCGAACAATAGTGGTAAAGTTAGAAAATTTTTTGTTTCAACATAAAATACACAGCCTACAAAATACTTGTCCCTGAAAAGTAACAAATGAAACGAACTTTCAAGCATTTGAAATACTGTAGCTTCACATTTAAAAAATATTTCAACATGCCCCATTCCTTTCACCACTAATGATGTCACCACCCCATACCTCTGCCCTACCCAACAAAAGGGAAAACAGTTGCCCAACCACTCCAGGCAACTAATGAAAACAGGAAGCAAAGAGTAACTGAAACTGGAGAGTAAACCTGCTTAGTAAAACCATTTTAAATGTTTCCGGTCATACCAGTAATTCACTTGGAAAGAAGTGAGAAGCAAGTAAACACATTATGTAGTACAAGGCTATCTGGCAAAGTGCTTAATATATATGACATATTGAATCAAATACTCATTTTTCACCAGAATAAGCAGGTCAATCTAGATAATAGGGTAATGATAACAGCAAGTAAATATGAACACTCAGGGTTTTACTAAAGTTCACTGGAATTTATTTTGTGTTTAAATATAAAACTTTAAATTTCCAAGTTTTATAATCAACCGTTCTACGAACGCTGAACACGGCTCTGAAACTTGAGTGGAAAGAATAATTCTGAATGGTTTCTTCAAATTTTCTTACCAGACTGAAATTTACTTTAATCTTCATAAATACAACTTTAACTGTATGTTACATATATTAAACTAGTTTATGGAAAAAGAAGAGTTAAAGATAATCCTCCATCTGTACGGCCTGATACTGAACTAAGTAAGCAGGCACACTGTATTTGTGTAACTGTGTACATGAGTGTGTGTAAAGTATGTAAAGTAATAAAATTGCTTTATTACAGTTGACTTTTTAAAAACATTTCCTTTGTTATGATACAAAGGATACATACAAATTATTTCATATGATCTTGTTTTCCTTATGTTCTGACAACTTGGTAACAGCTTTAAATATACAATCTATGTAATTAATACAAGTTATATATGAACTCTAAGGTATGTTGAACCAGAAGAATACTGACAATACTTCTGTGGACCATTTCTACTGAAAGGAAGATGCACATCTGTAGAGTCACTTTTATCAGCTGGTCTAACAGTAAGGAAGAGGCTTCTTTCCTACTGCAAACCCTTGATAAGTCTCCACTCTGTTCATCTGTTTGATAAGCAGGCATACTTTACACAGAGCCCCTGGTAATGCTATTCCTTGACCATGAGCAAGTAAACCAAGAAGGTATAGTGGTAAGTCAGTCAGTTTTAGCATTATGTGTCGCTTAGGGTCCCCTCTGTAACATGACCACAAACTTACAAATATATTCCCTAGAAAACAAAGAAAGTCAGATACAGGTTTAGATTAATTCATCTAACAATACATCTAACATCTGTATTCATCTAACATTCATCTAACATCTGAAAATCTAAATCATAGTATCTGTAATTAATAGTATAGGGGCCAAGGGCAGGCTGCCCCAAGATGGGCCACCTTGACATGAATAGTATTTTCAGTTAAAAGCAAACATTCTGTGTCTCCCTCTCTCTCTATTCCTCCCCTGCTCATGCTCTGTCTCTCTCTCTCTCTCAAAAATAAATAAACATTAAAAAAAAATTTTTTTTAATGGGGTGCCTGGGTGGCTCAGTCGGTTAAGCGTCTGACTTTGGCCCAGGTCATGATCTCAGTTTGTGGGTTCAAGCCCCGCATCAGGCTCTGTGCTGACAGCTCAGAGCCTGGAGCCCGCTTCAGATTCTCTGTCTCCCTCTCTCTCTATTTCTCCCCTGCTCATGCTCTGTCTCTCTCTCCCTCGCTCTCTCTCAAAAATAAACATTAAAAAAATTTAAAGCAAACAAAACCTAGTAGATTCAGAAGCTCTTTATCTGTCCCTCAATTGCCTGCTTCTATCAAGACAGCTATTAATAGAAACTCCTCTAAGAAACTTATCTTCATAACAAGGCAATCTTTGTTTTCTAACCATCTCCTTTCATCTTCCTGCTAAAGTTCTCTCTCCCCTCGGTATCCCCTCAAGCAGCGGGATACTCCTCTCCTCAGCACACAGAAGCATCTTGCTCGTCTCTGAAATTTCCACGTCTGTGTGGAGTCCCCCTATGTATACTATAAAATTTTATTTTCTCCTGTTAATCTGTCTCATGTTAATTTGATTCTTAGTCCAGCTAGGACTTTGAAGGGCAGAGAAAATTCTTCCCTCCAGTCAACTGTTTCATCTCTAACTCAAAGAACAGCACTTTGAAACAAATCACAGCTTTGAAAGTATTTTTGTAACTTTTCCTCCTTCTAATCATAAAATACATGAAGAAAATAATCACATAAAATATTTTGAGATGAAGTAATGTCAAATTTTCCCCAAAAGGGAGACTCCTTAAAACTGTTGTATTATAAACTGTGTTAAATGTTTCATTACCTCTTATCTTCTGAATACTTCATGACAGTTTTTTGTTCATTTTTCATTTCATTAGTTTCATTCAGAGTTCTATCATTTGCCCTGCAAATGTACTATACATTCCTGTAAAAGGCCGGCATTCATAGCTTGCACATCAAGTGAAAGACGCCAACAAATTCCAAGTAATAAACATGCGTGCATATTATTTGCTATTCTCATACCCTTTTTCTTTTTTTGCATATTAAAACTTCCAGACATGATATATTTTGACAGAACCAGTCTCTTTCTCTAAAATGGAAGATCCATACGGGTGAGATTTGTTTATTTTGCTGCTGTTTCCCAGTTCCTTTAACAGCGTCTTGATACACACAGGCAGAAACAAATGGAGCTCCTAAATCTAATACACTTGGGAGTTCTTTGCTCTTTAGAAGCTAATTCTTGTGTAAGCCTGAAAATGCAAAATTGCACAAGTTCCTTTTAATGCTCTAAAGGAGTCTTTGTGAAATCTTACTTTTGGTTCAGAAACGCATAAGATTCTTGGCTTGATTAACGTAATATTTTGCTAACATTTCGACATCAGGCCTTGGAACAAAAGGTTCTTTGTTCTCTAATGGAAAATAACAGAACTGAGAAGAGATCTTGTCAAGTGAGAAACGCAGTACCTGTTGCCTTGACAATCTGTTTTTCTTCAAGCAATAATATGCCCCCATTTCTAGTCTGAAACTAACTGGAAAATACAAATTTACTTCACATGTTCCTCAAGTTCCTAAATATACAAGAGAGACCTGAATTTTGTTATGTTCTCCTAAACATCCTACCTGCTGCTACTCCTGGAATTCTGTTACGTGAGCCATATCACACAGAATACTATATTTTTGTTCTACATCAACATTTGAAAGTTACTTCTAACTTAATGTTTTGAGTAATACTAGACCTTCAACACTAACATGGTTATTGACACAAAGAAAAAGAAAGCATGTAAAGAAAACATTTTAAATGAATGGGCTTGAGGATATGTGTAGTATGAAATATTGCTGTAATTAACTAAGATCTTTCAAAAGCATAAAGGTAAGTAAGCCTAACAGCTTTTACATTTAGCCAATATATAATACTTTGCACCTTTAGTAATAATTCTTGAATATTCTTTTAAAAAGGCAGTAAAAAATTGTTTGATTTCAAAAAGAACTAATTCTTTTACCAGTGAGTTCCTGGCTCATTGTTCAACTTTGTTTTAGCTGTAATCTTAACTCTTACAAAAGAAAAAAAAAGATAAAAATCAGAAAGGCAGAAATAATCATCACAGTATTCTCACTTTTTGGTTTATAAATTCATTTATAGACTGGTCTGCTTATTTGGTAAAAATTCAGAGATATGCATAAGTTCAATGCCTTAATAATGCTAACATAACAGCTAATGTTTACTAAGCATTCACATTTTTTCATATATTATTCTAAGCACTATACATGGTTCATCTGACTTCTCACAACACTGTATGAGTTAGGTGCTATTACCTTCATTATACAAAGAGTAAAACAGCACTGGGAAGTTAAATAATTTCACCAAGGTCATAGAATTCTATTTATGATGGGAAGTGTAGATTCTAGGGCCGCAATGTCTGGGTTCAAAACCTGTCTCTAACACTAATTTAATTAGCTCTATGATTGAGCAAATTACACAATCACTTCAGTTTCTTTCCTTCACTCCAAAATGGTGAGAGTTGGAACAAGGATTCAATACAGTAAGTGCAAAGTGTTAAGAACACCAGCTTACAAAGAGCGCTAAATTATTATTTATAATGCTAGAGCCCACAATGTTTACTATTTGCAGCCTCTGCACAATGTAGTACAGTAGTCTCCCCTTATCAGTGGTTTTCCTTTCTGTGATTTCAGGTACCCGGGGTCAACTGCAGCCTCCAGAAGCAGGTGATCCTCCTTCTGTTATAGTAAGAAGATCAATAGTAGCTTAAGGTTACCTCACAATGCCTATGTCATTCACTTCATCTCATCTCGTGGGCATTTTATCATCTCATGTCATCACAAGAAGGGTGAGTACACTATAAGAAGATACTCTTACTCCACTGGAAAAAAAAAAAAAAAAGATACTCTTGAGAGAACACATTCACATAACTTTTATTACAGCTTTGTTCTACAAAACTGGCCTGGACTCTTCAAATACATCAAAGTTATGAAAACAAACAAAAAGCTGGGGAACCTGCAGTGGATTAAAAATAATTAAAGGGACATGGCAACTAAATGCACTTAATTCATGATCTTGGACTAGATCTGGGACCAATGGATTAGGCTGAAGAATAACTATAAAGGTCATTATTGGAACAGCTCTGAAACTTTTTTTTCCTGTGAAACTTTTAATATGAGCCAGATATTAGATAATAATGTTACTTCCATGTTAAATATGTAGTTTTAAAGGACATCTTTGTTTTTAGGATATTCAAGTAGATAATCTGAGGAATGAAGTGTCATGTCTGCGACTTACTTAAAAAAGGTTCAGGAGGCACCTAGCTGTTTCACTTAGTTAAGCGAAATGGTCTCACAGTTTGTGAGATCAAGCCCCACACTGGGCCCTGCTCTGACAGAGTAGAGCCTGCCTGGGATTCTCTCTCCCCCTCTCTCTGCCCCTCCAGTGCTCTCTCTCAAAATGAATAAACCAACATCTAAAAACATAAAAGTTCAGGGAAAAATGTATAAATGAAAGACAAATGTGGCTTAATGTTAACTGGTGAATCCAAATGAAAGACAAATTCATTGAACTATTATTGCACTTTTCTATATTGAAATTGCAAATAAAAAGTTGGAATAAAAATGTAAAACTTCTGCACAAGAGAGACTAAACACTGCGAAGATATTTGCAACATCATAAATGAGAAAGGGTTACTAAACAGAGCTATGAACTAATGATGGGAAAGCAAACAAGCCAAGAGAAATCTCTAAGTAGCAATTTACAGAAAAGGAAAGCTTATAATAAATGGATGTAAAGAAGCTCAACATCACTTATAATCAGGGAAAGGCAAATTACAATGAAATTTTGTTTTAAAATTTAAAAGTCTAAACAATATGTGTAAGGATACTGTAAGGAACTCTCGCAATCTGCTGTTGAGATTTTGGATTCAGTATTGTGGAAAATAATTTGGCATTTTCTACTCAAGTTCAAGAATTCTACAACCAAAGATTTCCCTAAGCTTAGAATTCTCTCACATAAGATGACAATCCAAGAACGTTTATGCTTCATTAATAATAGCAAAAATATCTTAAATATAGAGAACAAACTAGAGGTTGCTGGAGGGGTTCTGGGTGGGGAGATGGGCTAAATGGGTAAGGGGCATTAAGGAGGACACTTGTTGGGATGAATGAACACTGGATGTTAACATGTAAGTGATGAAGCACTAAATTCTACTCCTGAAATCATTATTACACTATATGTTAACTAACTTGGATGTAAATTAAAAAAAAAAACCTAATTAATAAAAATAAATAAATAAAAATAGCATTTTACTGTTTTGCTATACACTTTAGGTCCCATATCTAGGTTCTTGCTTTATTCTGAATAGGAATCGAGATTTTTTTTGTTTTAAAGTGATACTGTGTAGAAATTATGGATTTATTCCCTTGAAGAAACACCAAAGGTGAAGGGTTCATGGTAGAATTCTCATTATATTATACTTTATGATTAAAAAGCTGTATTATATACTATTCAATAAATTAAACTTCAACTTCAAAAAAAATTATAGCAAAAAAATCAGAAATACCCAAAAATCCATAAACTGGTTTATTTGTATAATGCAATACTATAGGGCAATTAGATTCATAGAGCAATAAAGATTTATGTATCAACATGCACACATATTAAAAACAACGCTGAACAAAAAAACCATGTTGCAGAATCACATGTATATTACATAAGAATATACTACTTTTATGAATATATACATATTAGTAAAAGTAAAAAAATATATATAACGGGAATGATCATTACTGAATCGTGACCATGTTTACCTCTAGAAGTGGGCAAGAGAGGGAAACAGCATCAACAAGGATACAAACAGGCCTCAGTTGTATCTGTAGTTTTATCCCTTTGACAAATTTATATTGAAAAAAGAAAACACACAATTAGAAAAATAGGAAAAAAAATACACAGGAGTGCCTGGGTGGCTCGGTCGGTTAGGTGTCCAACTCTTGGTTTCAGCTCAGGTCATGACCTCATGGTTCAGGAATTCAAGCCCCACACTGGGCTCTGTGCTGACAGCTCAGAATTTGCTTGGGATTCTCTCTCCCCTTCTCTCTCTGCCCCTCCCTGGCTCTCTTGCGCGCGCTCTCTTCTTGCGCTCGCTCTCTCAAAATAAACTTAAAAAGAAAAATCTACACAAAGTAAATGTGATGGCCTATAAGGTGATCATTACATGATTTTCTGTATGTTTGAAAATATTTGAAATATAAAAATATTTCATGTTTTAAAATAAATTTTAACATTAAAGAAACCCCATTAAACTGAACCAAGGAGCTTTAAACATATATTCCACTGGACATCTGAAATGGAAACATGCTAATTCCCAAAAAACCATATATTTTTGTTTTTATTTATCTATTAAGTTTCAGGCACCAGACCAGTACTCTCTTTCCAAGCACACCCTGACTTAGCAGGCTTTTCCATCTTACACTCTTGAAATTGCTTCCCAATCAAGATACACACAAAAGGTAGGAATGAATAGTTAACACTCTCCAAGTCAATTTAATCCTTCTCATTCTGTATTCCACCCAAAAAGGGGGCAGTTTTTCCTGCTCTGCTGGCAATTTTGCTATTTTTATTGTTTTGGGGTTTTTTTGGTTTTTGGTTTTTTTTTTTTTTTTGGCTTGCTGCTAAAGTTGTTTTACATTTAAGAAAGAAAGGAGAGGGACATGAGGGTGGCTCGGTCAGTTACACATCTGGCTCTTGACTTGGGCTCAGGTCATGATCTCACAGTTGTGGGTTCCAGCCCCATGTCGGGCTCTTCACTGGCAGTGCGGAGCCTGCTTGAGATTCTCTCTCTCTCCGCCCCTCTCCCATTCACAAGCTCTGTCTCGCTCTCAAAATAAATAAACTTTAAAAAAAAAAAAAGAGGGAGAGAGGGAGGGAGGGAGGAAGGACAGCCACCACAAACTCTGGTAACCAATCACAAAACACACCAAATTTCAAATAGTAAAAAGTTATATAAGATATACTGGGTCAAATGACAAGGAACTCAGCAATCCATAACAATTTGTAATCAACTTCCTTAAAGCAAAGAACTTTTTTTAGGTCTGAACCTAAAAAACAAAACGAACACCAACCACTCATAAAAAAAGGTTAGTTTACTTCATTAATCCTGCTCTAACCGCAGGAAACCCATGTAGCTTATCTTATAAAACCGCTTACCAGAAATTCTCTCTCCAGCTTTATCTCATACTATTACTCTACAACTTTGTTTTAGTGAAACCCGATTCATTAAACCCTCAATACATCCACTTTTGCATCTTCCTGCTTTTGTCACCATCTCTTATGTACTCCCTGATCCTACGAACATGCAGTAATCTCCCCACTTTGAACAATAAACAGTAATAGCTAACATTTAGAGAGAATTTAATGTATGCTAGTATTGCTTCAATGGAATTATCTCATTTAACCTACACAACCCTATGAAATTTGTTCTATTTTCTCCTTTTTGGTTGTGAGAGAAACTGAGCAAGACTAAGTTTTCCAAGGTTGCATGGATGATAAGTTGTAAGCCATGTCTCAAACCCAGACTCCAAAAACCGGGCCCTCACACATATGTGATGCTGTCTACTGGTTCAAAGTACTGACTGCCTTTATTGCTCAAATGTCACTTAACATATTCCCTGTGATATTTAACATATGTTCAGAGATGTTGTCTAAGTGGTTCAAAACACTACATTCCTTCAATAAAAATTTACTGAGCGACTGTATGCCAGGCAGTGTTGATTACTGGGTATAAAAGCATGTTACGAGCCTCTACAAATGAAAAGTAGATGAATTCTTCAAATACATGGACATCCCAGAAATGGGGGTAAATGCTAAATTAAAAACAGTATGTAGAGGGGCACGTGGGTGGCTCACTCAGTTAAGCAACTGACTCTTGGTTTCAACTCAGGTCATGATCTCACGGTTTCGTGGGTTCAAGCCCTGCATTGGGCTCTGCACTGGCAGCGTGGGGATTCTCGGTCTCCCTCTCTCTCTGCCCCTCCCCCATTCTCAGGGTCTCTGTCTCTCTCAAAAATAAATAAATAAACTTAAAAAAATATGTACACAGTAATTTAAACTACATAAAAACAGTGGGCCCCTGGGTGGCTCAGTCAGTTAGATGCCTGACTTCGGCTCAGGTCATGATCTCACAGTTAGTGAGTTTGAGCCCCTCGTTGGGCTCTGTGCTGACAGCTCAGAGCCTGGAGCCTCCTTCGGATTTCGTGTCTCCCTCTCTCTCTTCCCCTCCCCTGCTCACACTCTGTCTCTGTCTCTCAAAAGTGAATAAAACGTTAAAATTTTTTTGAAAAACTCCATAAAAACAATGCTTAGATTAGGAACTGGAAAAAAACAGTCATTAATATGAAAAGGCTAGGGTTTGTTTTTTGTTCTTTGGTATTTCACTGAATTAAGCTTTTTG
>CM053561.1:57257331-57311500 GCA_028646485.1 Cryptoprocta ferox
AAAAAAAAAAAAAGAGTTAAGCAATGAAAAGATGAATTAAACAAACATGTTATGAGTGCTTTCTTTCCCCCATGAAACAACAGAAACAGCCTAGAGACAAGAGGAATGAACATCCCTCCTCTTAACATCCCACTGTAAATTGGCTTCCTTTAGGAAGATACACCTGAGGTCAGTAGTAAGGCTTGCAAATTCGTAAGCAAACACCTCTCTATATAACAATTACAAACTTTTGGAAACGTGTAGCTAACTGCAAATTTTCATACAATGAAATCAAATCTTGGAACTGACCAAAACCTTGCAGAACATCTGTCAGCCCTCTCATTTTACAGACTGATTACTAAATTCTAGGATAATGAGAGTAAATGCAGCAACCTGTAAGAGCTGAAATTGTAGTGGCTTCTATTGCAAAAGAACTGACTTTCAGAAATAAAGTCTGTGTGCGCTAGCATCAGCCCATGGAATTCTGATTTTAATTACTAACCAGGTGTTTCCCATGGAACTTAACCTCTACAGGCCTGGATGTCTTCATCTGGATAAATTCTAACCATTGTTAAAAAGTCTCAGTAAGGGAGCCTAGCTGGCTCAGTGAGAGAGCAAGTGACTCTTGACCTCAGGGTTTTGAGTTCAAGCCCCACTTTGGGCATGGAGCCCACTTAAAAAAATTAAATTAAATTAGGAAAGAAAAGTGTCCTGGTAAATTTCAAAAAAAAAAAAAAAAAGACCTAAGTCACATTAAGTTTCCACGGTAAATGGTCCTGTTTCAACATTCTTCCTTCCAGGTTGGTTAGCAGAATTTGCACCTGCTCTCTTAAGAGGCAAAATGAACAGTGTGCGGACATCATGAAGTACAATTCATGTCTGCACCCCGACACGCAAATGCGCACGCACACAGACAACCCTTTATAAAGGTGACTAGTCATTGCAGATGACTAGTACTTTACAATACACCCCTCAAACCCAACGGCGCCGACCGCACTGGAAAAAAACACAAATCTGACACCAAGCTCTACCTACTGCTTTTAAAAGCTGAGGCCTACTGACGTCAAACCCCCCAAACGTTATGCTTAACCACTAACGGTTCAGGCCTCTGATGTGCATCTCCTCCCTAGACTCTCACCAGCCTCGGGGCGGGGGGGTTCCCAGAAAAGGAAAGGAGCGGGCCGCCACTGTACAGCTGACCCCAGGCTTGGGAGCTGTTGGGAAATAACGAGCATGGTTTTTGTGGCGGTTTGCGATTCGATGTGAGCTTTCCAGGAAGTGCTGCAACGACACAACTGGCATGTGGGCTATCAACCCGGCAATTTCTTGCGGGTCTTGCTAAAACGCTGCCAACCTCGCCTCCTTCCACAGCCGTCCGCTAGTTCCCTGGGGTCTAGCCCGCACGCGCAGCGGTTAAGGCCCATTAAGCGGGGCGGAAAGGCTGGTCTCTGACGAGGACGGAGAAAGCCGGCGTCGGCCGGAAAAATAAGCAGAGCTGAGTAGAGACGTCCGCCTGAGGCGGGGTGCGGGCTGCCACCAGCGAGAGAAAGCGGGGGGGACTGGAGGGGACACGAAAAGGCTGGCTCTGAGGAGACGAAGAGCCGCGCTCCGAGGGTAAAGCGAGTCCCGGCGAGCCGATGGCAAGGGAACAATGGCGCGGGCGTGACGTGGGGCTGGGGGCGTCGCCGTGGCGCGGAGATAGAGGCCAATCTGAGGGAGGGGCGAGCTGCGGGTGGAGGTGGGGTCGTGGGGGGCGCTGTGCGGAGACGCGGGCGCCGAGCCCGCGGGCAGACAAGCGAGTGCGGGGAGGGACGAGAGGGGCCCGATGGCGCAGCGGCCCGGGTGGGGCAGGGGCAAGCGCCAGCCCCCGGTCCCAAGTCGCGCGCTCGGCCGCGCACCCTCCCTCGAGCGCCTGCTGACTCTCTCGCCCGCTCCCTTCCCGCCCTCCCGCGGGTCCAGCCGCACTCACCGGCCCCGCCGCACGGCCGCAATCCCAGCGCGCAACTGTCGCAGCCGCCTAGGCGCGCCTTCCCCGCCCCGCCGCCCTAGCACCGCCCCCAGCTCGCGCAGTGCCAGGGACCGGCGCGCTGTTCTTTCTCCGGCTACGCCGCAGAACCCGGCCGCCGCGACGCTCCCTAGGTGCTCTGCCAGAGAGGAGCCACGATGCTGGCATGCGCCTCGAGCCCTAGCGCTCTCCGGTTTGCTAGATCCAAGAGCAACAGAACATAAGTTGTTGCTGAGCTGTGGGGTAACGCGTGCTGACAGTCCTTAAACGTCCTTTAGGTCTACATCCCATGCCCTCGGCAAGGCCCTGGGCAACGTAGCCTTGGCCTACACTCCAGAGCTTTTCCTTAGAGGGATGGGGCACCCTTTTTCCCAGTCGCAGAATCTTCTGGTCGAATGGACCTCAAAGCCCCTCTGGTCCAGACCCCCATAACACCCTTGAATCCCATTGATAGTTAAAAGCACTAGCTTTGGAGTTTGTCAAAACAGGTTGGAATTCCAGTTCCACCACTTACAAATTGTGTGATCTTGGGCAAGTTACCTGACCCCACTCCCTAGTTCCCTCATCTATAATACAGGAACAGATAACAATAGTACCTACAGGTGTTACAGGATGAAATGATAGAGGGAAGGTGCTTAGCACAGTCCTGGCACACATCACTCAATAAATGTTAGATATATCGACCCACCACCAATTCTAAAGAAGACCCCAAGCGACAGAAAACCCACATTTCCAGAGCAATGCATGCCTCAGCAGCTCTGACAACAGTTATAAAGTGTTTCTGAAACCTCTTCTTTCTGGCCCAAGTCCTATCCCTTGGGAGCCTCAGAGAACAAACAGTCTAATCTCTCTTTGACCTTCTAACTTTTCAGATACTTGAAGATTTCTGCGCAGGGTCTTCTCTTGTTTTGGACCAGTATCTCCCATTACTAGGGGAGGGAAGGTCTTTGTCCTCATTCTCCTCCTGCACCTAGTAGATTTGAATGTGGCTCCTGTAGAGTATATCACCCAAAACGGGATCAAATGTTTGTAGTACCATCAGAGCAAAGCAGTACCCTAACTTCTTCCTTGTAGGACTACTGCTTTCCATTCACACAATAAAGTTCTTGGCTCTCCCACTATTGACGCATTGCACTTGCCATCAACTAAAACCTCCAAGACTTTTAAATAACTGCTCTGCTGGAGCATTTTTACCTCTCTGGTGGTAATTCAGGTAATTCAATTCAGGTCAGCTGAGGACAGGCCTTGGGCCTCTCACCTACTAGATTTTTCAAAATATGTGACAAAAAGGAATAGGAGTTAGAAGTTAGTCTAATACCATCTTTCAACCAAGTGTTTTTGGGAAAAGGTCAGGGTTTCTGTCTAAAGACCATCCCACTGAGCAAATAAAATGCATATATATATATATATATATATAAAATCTCAACTGAGGGAAAAAAATGCCCACACATACACAAACTAAAAGGAAATATATAATTGAGCATGTTACTCAAGGTGGTTTCTTTTCTTCTTTATACTTTTCCATAAATTTCCCAGATTTTCTACATTGTTTATTACTACTTTTATAATCAAGAACTTTGTTTCCAAAAAAATCAGAAAAAGTAATTTTAAAAATAGGAGACATGTAATAACTTTAAAAATTGGGAAACAAACTTAAGAGATAACCGACTAAGAAAAAATTTGTAATATATAAAACAAAGGATTTGTATCTGGAACATACAAAGGATTCTTAACAAATCAATAAGGAGAAAAATCTGGAAGAATGGGCAAATAATATAAATAGGCAGTTCACAGAAAATACAAATTGCTAACAAGCACACGAAAAAATACTATCTCACTAGTAAACAGGGAAATGGAAATTAAAATGGAGATTGGCAACAATTTTCAATCTTCATAATATCAAAAGAATATAAATTGGCACCTCCACTTTAGAGGGCAATTGAACAACATCTATTAAATCCATGACTCGGCAATACCACTTCTACTTACCTATGTAATATGGAAGTGTATATAAGGATAATTACTGTGATACTGTCAAAAAAGAAAATGTGGGAGAGCCTGGGTGGCTCAGTCGGTTGAGCGTCCGACTTTTGATTTCAGCTCAGGTCATGAGGCTCTGTGCTAACAGAAAAAAAAGTAAAATAAACTAAAAAAATAAAAAGTACTTAAATAAATAAAATAAAGTTGAATAAACTTAAAAAGAATAAAAAATATTTAAAAACTAAAGAAACTTTAAAAAAATAAAAAATAAATAAATAATTTTTTAAATGTGGAATCAGCTTTAATGCCCATCAATAGGGGGGAATGACTAAATAAAATGTAGAATTCTCATAATGGAATTCTGTAGAGGATTTAAAAGAAGTGACCTTGATCTATATGTTAATATAGATTTATCTCAAAATCATATAGTTGAATGTAAACAGCAAGTTGTGGCATATACATATAATATGTATATTATATTGATATTTTTAAAAAATCTTCCTCAAACTGGATAACTTCAGTCTAATTATGAAAAATCATCAGACAAACCCAAATTACGTGATATTCTACAAAATGCCTGACCTGGATTCTTCGAAAGGGTTAAGATCGGGGTGCCTGGCTGGCTCAGTTGGGAGAGCATGCAACTCTTAATTTTGGGGTCAAGAGTTCGAGCCCCATGTTGGGTACAGAGATTACTTAAAAATAAATAAATAAATGAACTTAAAAAAAAAAAAAGAACTGGAATCTTTTAAAAAAAAGTGTTAGGGTCATAGAAGTCAAGGAAAGACTGGGAACTGTCACAGATTAGAGGAAGCTAAAAGAGACAACTGAATTCAATGTTGAATCCCAGAACCATAAAAGCACATTGGTGGAAAAACTGGTAAAGTTCTAACAAAGTTTATAGTTTAATTAATAGTATTGTGTACCAGTGTTAATTTCTTATTTTTGATCATTGAACCAGAGTTCTGGAATCTGTTAACATTAGGAGAGGCTGAGTGAAGGTATACTGGAACTTTCTGTTAGAATCTTTGCAACTCTTCTGTATATCTAAAGTTATTTCAAAATAAAACGTTAAAACACTTTGCAACTCTTCTGTAAACTAAAATTATTTTCAAAATAAAATGTAAAAACACAGACATAAATACCATTATCTCTTATCAACACTACTATAGACAATGTTTGTGTCCCCTTCTAAACTCCTGTATTGAAACCTAATGCCCAATGTGATGGTGTGTAGAGGTGGGGACTTTGAAAGGTAATTAGGTCATGAGGGCAGAGTCCTCATAAATAGAATGAGTGCCCTTATAAAAGAGACCCCAGAAAGCTTCCTACCCCTTCTTCCCTGTAAGGACAAAGTAAGAGGACAGCTGTCTCTGAACCAGGAAACAAACCTTCACCAAATCTGCTAGTGCCTTGCCCTTAGACTTCGCAGCCTCTAGAACTGTGAGAAATTTGTTTATAGGCAACCAAGTCACTGGTATACTATTATAGCAGTCCAAACTAAGACAATCACACATTAAGTTTGTAAAAGATTTTAAAAACAGATCATAAGGCTACATGCCATACTCATCAGAAGTTACCTCTAGGGGCGTCTGGGTGGCTGTCAGTTAAGCATCCAACTCTTGAGTTCAGTTCAGGTCATGATCTCACAGTTCATGAGATGGAGCCCCACGTTGGCTTGGGATTCTCTCCCCCTCTCTCTGCCCCTCCCCCACTCATGCTTGCTCGCTCGCTCTCTCAAAAAAAATTTTTTTTCTAAAAAAGTTAAATAATTTTATTTTTATTGTTGAGAAAGACAAGATCTGCAAGTTCTATGACAATCGTTTCATTTATTGACCATCTACCAGGGTGGTAAATACTGGAGATCCTCTATCCACACTTGACCTGAGAGTTGCTAGACCTGAGAGTTGCTGAACATCTATTTAGGTAATCAGACACAGGTAAAACATAAAGGCAGGTCATTATATGCCAGATGCCTAAGAGCTTCAGAGTTTCAGGAGAGATGGATTCCAGAGGAGACAGAAGAGTCAGAATCAACTACATAGATGTGCTACTTCATACCTATGAGGATAGCTAAAATTGAAAGGAAAAAAAAAGGAACATAACAAATGTTGACAAAGATGTAGAGAAACTGGAACACTCTTGTATTGCTGGTAGGAATGTAAAATGGTGCAGCCTCTATGGAAAACAGCTTGATGGATCTTCAAAAAGCTTAACAGAGAATTACCTTACGATCCAACAATTTCACTTCTGGGTATATACCCAAAAAGATTGAAAATAGAGACTCAAACAGATACCTTTATACTGATGTTCATAGTAGCATAATTTATAGTAGCCAAAAAGTGGAAGCAACCCAAGAGTCCATTAATACATGAGTGGATAAACAAAATGTGGTACATACATACATGGGAATGTCATTCAGCCATAAAAATGAATGAAGTTCTGGTATCTGCTACAGCATGGATGAACTCTGAAGACATTATGCAAAGTAAAATAAGCGAGACACAAAAGGACAAATATTATATGATTTCACTTATACAAAATATCTAGAATAGGCAAATTCATATAGAGAGAAAGTAGATTAGAGGTTACCGGGGGCTGGCAGGGGAGAGTAGTGGGGAGTTATTACTTAATGGGTACAGAGTTTCCATTTGGGATCATGAAAAAAAAGTTTTGAAAATAGACAGTGGTGCCTTTTTCAGGAAGATGGCAGACATTCAGACCAAGCGTGCCTACCAAAAGCAGCCAACCATTTTTCAAAATAAGAAAAGGGTTCTGCTTGGAGAAACTAGCAAGGAGACACTCTCTTGATAATACAAAAACATTGATCTGGGCTTCAAGATGCCCAAGGAGGCCATTGAGGACACCTGTATTGTTAAGAAATGCCCCTTTACCAGTAATGTCTCCATCTGAGGGCAGGTTCTGTTTGGTGTGGTGACCAAGATGAAGATGAAGAGGACCAATGTCATCCGCCAAGACTACCTCCACTATATCCACAACCTCCACTACATATCAAGTACAACTGCTTTGAGAAACCCACAAGAACATGTCTGTGCACCTATCCCCCTGCTTCAGGGATGTCCAGATTGATGACATAGTCACAGTGGGTGAGTTCGGGCCCTTGAGCAAGACTGTGCTATTCAACGTGTTCAAAGTCACAAAGACTGCTGGCACCAAAATGCAATTCCACAAGTTCTGAGACTAGACATCTGCCCACACTCCTAAAGAAAATAAAGTTATTTTCCCAGTCAAAAGGAAGGAAAGAAGGGAGGAAGGGAAGGAGGGAGGGAGGGAGGAACGAGGGAAAGAAGAAGACAGTGCTGATGGTTGCACAACACTGTGAATGTACCTAATGCCACTACGATGTTTAAATGTTTATTTATTTATTTTGAGAGAGAGTGAGTGCAAGCAGGGTAGGGGCAGAGGGAGAGGAATAAAGAGAATCCCAAGCAGGCTCCACTATGTTGGCACAGAGCCTGAAGTGGGGCTCCATCTCAGGAACCTTGAAACCATGACCTGAGCCAAAATCAAGAGTGAGGACACTTAACCAACTGAGCCACCCAGGCATCATTTTAAAATGTTTTAAATGTTTAAAATGGCAAATTCTGTTATATATATTTTACCACAGTGAAAATTCAAAGAAAAAATTTTTAAGTTTTTTTTTTTCTAACTTATTTTGAGAGAGATAGAGAGCAAACAGGGGAGGGGCAAAACAAGAGGGAGACAGAATCCCAAGCAGGCTCCACACCACCAGCACAGAGCCCAATGTAGGGCTGGAACCCACCAAACACGAGTTGATGAGCCAAAACCAAGAGTCGGATACCTAACTGATGAGTCACCCAGGCAACCCTGAAAACATTTAGGAATCAAACACACATATTTATATAGGACCATTTCCTCCATGTCCACTGGGGTCCTTCCAAATGGCCACTTTTCAGTTCCTGGTCCACATGTCCTTGCTTATACTGTTTCGTCTGAGTGAAAAGCTCTTTTCACCTTTTGAACTCTATTCATCTTTTAGGTGTTAGCTCAAATGTTACTTGGAGAGGTCTTACCACTCTCCCTACCCTGGTATTTTCTTTCATGCTGTCCTTTACTTTCCCTTCTCTCCCATTCCCTCCCCTTCCCACAATCACAATTAAAGAAGTTTTTGTGTGAATATTTCTTTAATATCTGCCTCCTCATTAAGCTGTAAGTTCCAGGAGGGCAGGGACAGTATCTATCTTGTCCACTGAGAAGGGATACAGCACCTACCTAACCCAGGTAGGTGCTGGCACAGTCAGGATTGGGGATTCCATATATATTTTTAAATAAGTTAATTAATAACTAAATGAATGTGTGGTGGGATTGTGAATGGATTTTATTTTAATGCCTTCTACAAGGTTGTGCCTTGATTAAATTATTTTTTAAAAAGGGGGAGGCACACCAGGGTTCTCATTCTTTCATCCCTGTGCTCTACCTTGTGAAGTCCTAAGCATCTCTTGGAGCAGGAACCTGAGCCAGACACTAGTACAATTTGTTTCCAGATAGATCTGATATATCACCAACTGTTCCAACCTTGGAGTCTAAATGTCCACCTAAATAAGTGATAAGTTGTTGGACTTAAAATGGAACACCTCTGGGGCACCTGGGTGGCTCAGTCAGTTAAGTGTCTGACTCTAGATTTCAGCTCAAGTCATGTTCTCACAGTTTGTGAGTTCGAGTCCCTAGTCAGGTTCTGTGCTGATAGCATGGAGCCTGCTTGTGATTCTCTATCTCCTCTCTCTCTCTCTCTCTCTCTCTCTCTCTCTCTCTCTGTCCCTCCCTCTCTCTCTCAAAAATAAATAAATAATAAGCAAATAAATATTATAAAATAAAATAAAATAAAATGGAACACCTCTTCACTGTGGGTACCTGAACTGCCAGCCCCTCTCCAGAGCAGTGCAGCCTGCTTGAACATTCCACATCTTTGAGTTAAGCAGCACCCATATTAGAACTAAAGTTTATGGCATACAAATGTCAGAACGAGAACAAGCATCTACTTGTCTGTTCAGAAAACCAATTCTTTGTTTAAGTACGTAAGGTTGCGCTTTCTACCTTTCATCAGTGTAAACGTTTCCTAATTGAATTTTCCCATCTTGGCATTTCACGTCAACCTCAGTAAACAGTTTTCCATGCTAAAAGTAAGCTAAACAAATACATAACTACTTTTGAGACAAGAAATACAAATAGGAGCTGATTGGGGCACCTGGGTGGCTCAATCAATTAAGCGTCCAACTCTTGATTTTGGCTCAGGTCATGGTCTTATGGTTTGTGAGATCGAGTCCAAATGGGGCTGAGAGCACCCAGCCTGCTTGGGATTCTCTATCCCCCTCTCTGCCCTTCCCCCACTCACTCACTCTTAAAAATAAATAAACTTAAAAAAAAGAAACAAATAGAAGCTGATTTAATGAATTTATCTTCTGGATATGGACACTTGTGGGAAATGAAAGACATGACAACACAGAAAGGAGCACATAACTCACAACAGTTTTTATATAAATACATTTTGTCCTGTAGACCACTAATTCTCTCAGCCCACAATCCAAGCCTTCTCTCCTACTTTTTTATTACGTTTTACATATAAAATTTACAAACCAGGGAATGCAAGGCAAACCAGTGGCTGTAGACATTAGGAGACTTTTGATCACAAATAACAGAAAACCTAGTTAAAACAGGCTAATCAATAAGAAACCAATAACCACTAGTAGACTCCAGGATACATGATTCAGTAATTGACACTGCCATAAGAAATGGATTTCATCTCTCTGCCGTGCAGCCTTCAGAGTTGTCTTCATCCTAAGACATTCCCCTCATGCTTGTAGGATACAAGTTTTCTTTTTCAAGTCAACAAAAGACCATGGACTCCTTGTCTTCAACCTAACTGGGATGAATTATGACACATGCAGACCCCCTGGACCAATAATCACTGCCAAGGAAGGATCATACACTGATTAATCAGATTTTGTCCCTGGGTTTGGAAATGGAGAAGATATCTGAGCAAATTGGGATTTTTGACAGGGGAAGTGTTGGGGAATAGATGCTAGGTAGACAGTCAAGAGTGCCCACTACATCTAGCAAACCAGAATCTGCCCAGACCTTCAGTTATAAGTAGTATTAGATAAATTAAAAAAATAATTCTTTGAATTTCAATATCCACTAATCCATTTATTTTTAGCTCATGCAAGGGATAAGAACACAGTCTCATCAGCAACAATGGCTCATGACAGCAGTGATTCTCAGAAATATCAGGAAGCCCGTGTTCCCTTATGTACTGCAGTCCCACCTTCCTAGAGAGAGAATGGTGGTATCTCTCAGTAGTATCAGAGACTTAATCCTGCCATCTTAGTCATTCTCTCCCATCCTGGTTCATGCCATCCGCTGCCTGGGTCCCATTTAGTCCTTCCTAATGATACTGAACAGCATATCTCAATTTGGGAAATTTACTTTGGGAGTGCCAAAGTATATGTAGATATGACCAGTGCTCTAAGATGTTCATAGATACTCCTGGAAAAAAAAAATCCCAATCTTACAGAAATCATGAAAGACCTATTTCAACTCTTAGCACTTGGCTAAGTAGGTGGAGCATGTGACTTGTATTCTCAAGGTCATGAGTTCGAGCCCCATATTGGGCATAGAGCCTACTTAAAAAAAATTGTAAAATCTTAGTTCTTTGCAAAACTTGGGCATTTGTCATTATAATTCCTGGGATAACACATCCACTTTGTCTTTTTGGATGGGGCTTATAAAAGCAAGAAGGAGCTTTGGTTCTCAGACCAAAGCAATGAAGCCTCATTCAAGGATATATAACAGTGGGGAGCCTGGCTCACTCAGTCAGTGGAGCATGGAACTCTTGATCTCAGGCTGTGAATTGGAGTCCCACATTGGGTATAGAGATTTCTTAAAAATAATCTTTTAGGGGTGCCTAGGTGGCTCAGTTGGTTAAGCTTCTGACTTTGGCTCAGGTCATGATCTCATGGCTCATGAGTTCAAGCCCCTCTTCAGGCTCTCTCCCCTGCCCTCTCTCTCTCTTTGCCCCTCCCCTGCTCATTCTCTCTCTCTCTCTCAAAAATAAATAAAAATAAACATTAAAGGGTGCCTGGGTGGTTCAGTTGGTTAACCATTTGACTTTGGCTCAGGTCATAATCTCACAGTTTGTGAGTTCGAGACCTGCTTCTCTCTCTTTTTCTCTCCCTCTCTCTCTGCCCCTTGCTCACTTGCACCCTCTCTCTCTCTCTCTCTCTCTCTCTCAAATAACAATAAATAAAACAAGCATTAACAAAATAAAAAAATAAAATTATAAAATTTAAAAAAATTTTAAGAGATATACAACAGGAGTTTGTATAGAGACTTGTAACAGGGATGCATAATTTTCCTTAGTAGGTGGTTCTCAAACCTTACCAGGAATAAGGGTTGTCTAGGAGCTTTCTAAAAGGCAGATTCCAGACCTCATCCCAATCTCTGGCTGTGCAGCCTAGGAATTTGAAATTTAAACAAACTCCCTAAGTAATTCTAAAGAGGTGGTCCATGTGTTCTCCTATAATGCTAACTATCTACTTCCAGCCTGCTTGCGACAGTAATCAATGTTGCCATGGCAGCAGGCTTTCTGAGCCACCTCCTGCTGCATACTGCCCAGGCAACAAGTGACTTTTTGGGTCTCTTCCTTGTTTACCAGCCCAGGGAGCCATTGTAAACAACAGTCTTCTGATACTGCAGAAACTATACAATTGACCCAAAAAAGAAACTGACTCATGTTTGCAGCATCAGGGATTATAAATTCTTCTGTCACCTCACCTTCAGAACGCCAGTCTCTTAATCCCCTCTCTTGGTTCCACTTTAGATGTCAGATACTAGCCCTTAAGGGCGGTATTTCATTGGCAGGAATAGGGTGCAGCCGAGGTCGTAGCTAGTTGTCTAATCCTGCCCCACACTGGCACCCATAGCACTCTTGTAACAGCTGTCCTGTTGGGTTAAAAGTAAACAAATCTTCTCTCATTTGAGTGATGGATAGTTGAATTTATTACTAATATTTCCAGCAAACCCAAAAGAGTTCTTTTTCAATTAATTTTTTGGCCAGATACTATCTGAAAGAAAAGCCATGCTAACAGGAGAGAGAATAGGTGAAGTACTGGGATCTGCGTCTAAGCCCTTAGTTGGGGTGGTAAAAGGAATTAACAGCCTAATGCCTGGAACATCTGACTGTGTTATAGTGACAATGCAAAGGAGAAGTAAAGGAACAGAATTAAGTTTGCTAATTTCCAGGTGGATCCAATTTAATCACAAGGATCCTTAAATATAAGAGGGAGGGGCGCCTGGGTGGCTCAGTCACTTAAGCATCTGACTTTGGCTGAGATCATGATCTGTCAGTTCAGGCCCCACATTGGGGTCTGGGCTGACAGCTCAGAGCCTGGAGCCTGCTTTAAATTCTGTGTCTCCCCCTCTCTCTGCCCCTCCCCCCCTCCAAAAATAAATAAACATTAAAAAAATTTTTTTCAACGTGGAAGAAGGAAGGACAGAGTCAGTGTTAGAGTGATATGATGTAAGAAAGACTGGACTGGCCACTGCTAGCCATGAAAATGAAAGGGGGCCACAAAGCCAAGAAATATTTGCAGCCTTACAAGCTAGTAAACATAAGAAAACTGATTCTCTGCAGAGCCTCCACAAGAAACACAGGAACATAGCCCTGTGACACTTAGATTTTAACCCACTCTAAAGTCCATTTCAGACTTCTGATCTCCAGAACTATAACATAACACTTTTGTGTTGTTTTAAGCCACTAAATTTGTGATGATTTTGTTACATCAAGCAATAAGAAACGAATACATAGGAAATTAGGAAAGAAGGCCAGAACAGAAATAGAGTAGATGTCAAACAAAAGTGGGCCTCCCCTGCTCAGTACCACATTCCCTTTTCTCTAAAGTGGTCCAGGGGAAACTCTTCGTCCTATGAGTCTTCCAAAGACTTGCCTTTGAACAAAGTAACCTGGTTCAGAACACCTGGAGGATAAAAATAAATAAACAAAGACATATTTTGATCAGCCAAATTCACATATACTTCTTTTTTGGTACCTTCGACGTAGATGTGTTTTGTTTATTTGTCTCTAACCCTTTTTAATGAAGGATGTAATATACATATACATATGTAGGAAAATGCAGAAATCATCTTCACAAAGTAAACACATTTATGTAACCACCACCCAAATCAAGATATAAAATGCAACCATGGGCGCCTGGGTAGCTCCCTCAGTTAAGCGTCTGACTCTTGATTTCAGCTCAGGTCATGATCTGTGGGATTGAGCCCTGCATGGGGCTCTCAGTTGACAATGCTAGGCCTACTGGGATTCTATCTCCCTGTCTCTCTGTCTCTCCCCTGCTCGCTCGCTCTTTCTCTCAAAATAAATAAATAGATTTTTTTGAAAAAGATATAAAATACAACCAGAAGCTTTAAAACTCACCTCATGCCCTCTCCCAGGCACTACTTCATGTCCCACGGATAACCACTACTCTGATTTCTAATTCCGTAGGTGTATTTTTGCCTCTTTTGGGACTTTACATAAATGGACTCAAACAGTATATACACCTTTGTGTCTGGCTTCCTTCACTTAGTGTTATAATTGTTATATACACCCATATGTAACAATCATTTGTCTGTTTTCATTTCCCTATACTCTTCCATTCTGTGAATATAACATAATTCAACCATTTTTTTAAAGAAGGAAATTCTGGGAGGCACCTGCATGGCTCAGTCAGTTAAGCATCTGACTCTGGTTTCTGTTCAGGTCATGATTTCATGGTTTGTGGGACTGACCCCACGTGGGGCTCTGTGCTAACAGCATGAAGACTGCCTGGGATGCTCTCTCTCCCTCTCTCTCTGCTCCTCTCCTGCTTTCTCTCTCAAAATAAATAAATAAACATAAAAAAAAGAAAGGAAATTCTGGGGGTGCCTGAGTGGCTCAGTCAGTTGAGTGACCCCTCTTGGTTTTGGCTTAGGTTATGATCCTGGGTTGTGGGGTCAAGTCTTGCATCAGGCTCAGTGCTAAGCATGGAGTCTGCTTAGGATTCTTTCTCTCTCTCTCTCTCTCCTCCCTTTATCCTTCTCCCCTGCTCGCACTCTCTCTCTCATAAAAAAAATTTTTTTTAATACCGGAAATTCTAGGTTAATAGGAGTTTGACTCCTTTCCAGGACTTCTCAGATTCTTTATTTGCCAATAAGTAACTGTAAATCTCAAAGCAAAGATAGAACATCTTTTCTAAAAAGCATCTTAGGAGACTAATTATTTTATAGGACATCCTTCAGGAAACTCTGGTCTGGAGCAATGGTAATCAAACCATGTTCCTCAAAGTTCTAGGGTACCAGACAGCGACTCACTACCACATAAGGGATGATAATAAGGTCAGCTGGATTCTGACTTCTGTTTCTACACATCTCCACTTTTAACTGTTTTAAAAAGGGATTCTGGGGTGCCTGGGTGGCTCAGTCGTTGAGCATCAGACTCTTGATTTTGGCACAGGTCATGATCCCAGGGCCATGGAATCAAGTCCCATAACATGCTGAGCATGGAGCCTACTTAAGATTCTCTCTCTCTCTCTCTCTCTCTCTCTCTCTCTCTCTCTCCTTCTGTCCCTCTCCCCGGTTCACATGCTCACTCTCTCTCTCTTTCCAAAAAAAAATTTTTTAAAGAGATTCCAAAAAATAAAATAAAATAAAATAAAATAAAAGGGGATTCCATACAGGGTGTGTGTGTGTGTGTATGTGTGCGCGCGCGCGCGCGCGCATGTGTGCATTAACTGCCCATACATCTATGTTTGTTAAAAGGGTTTGGTTGCTTTTAAAAAATGTGTTTGTGGGGCGTCTGGGTGGCTCACTCAGTTAAGCATCTGACTTCGGCTCAGGTCATGATCTTGCAGTTCATTAAGCCCCACATCAGATCCTGTGCCTCCCTCTCTCTCTGCCCCACCCCCACTAGAGCTCTATCTCTCAAAAATGAATAAACATTAAAAAAAATTTTTTTAATGTGTTTGAAAACTACCAGTCTAGGCTCTGGAGGACCTCTCAGAAGGCCTTGCATGGACTCCGGTTCCATGCCGCAAGGTCTTGCTGATCTTATCCAAAATTCATTGATTTTGCCGCTGTTGTCTTGCAAGGCTATGTAAAAGGGACCTTTGCCCGTTCTGATTCTCCCAGTGGTGTTGTGGAAAGGCCTCAGAAGAGATCACTGACAGCAGCTCAATACAAACCAGGAGGCTTAGTCCACAGGCAGCTTCCGTCTATGGAATCAGAGGCTAAAAATAGATCATTACAAGCCACAAAAGTCTTAAATTGCTTCTAACTAGGCAGCATGGTGTAGGGATTAAGAAAATGGATTCCCAAGCCAGACACTCTGGCTTCAACTTCTGGCTCTGAAGCTAACTAGCTATGACCCTGGATAGGTTTCTTCATACCTACATGTCTTAGTTTCCTCCTCTTCGAAATGGAGGTAAAGATAATAATAGCGTTTACCTCATAGGCTTGATGAGGATTAAATGAGATCATATTTGTATAGCATTTGAGACAGAACCAGGCATTCAGTAAGCACTATATAAATAAATTTGTTCAATAAAAACAAAGTAGCAATGATACTTTTCTTTCTCTATGAATTTATGGATGGCAAAACCCAAATCCTGGCATTTTAAGTCTTTTACTGTTTGATGTTTTACCACTATTGTCAAGGTGAGGCTCTTTCTGCAGCCTCCCACACTTCTGAGGAATTGGGGTCACATGGTCCGCTGAAATGGTAAGTGGTTACCAGATCCTGGATTCCTTCACTCAGTAATATTTCAAAAGCAATTTGGGGGATTCCCATAGGGTGGTCATCTTTGGATTATACCATTCAGGGCATTAAAATAAACTGCCATCTACTATCATTACTATTTTATGAAAGGCAATTTTAACACCAAGAAAAATAGGAAATAGGAAAAACATAATCTCAGAATAAAAGGTAGGGTTTCTTCAAATGTCCATTGATGGATGAATGGATAAAGCAGATGTGGTGTATATATATATATACACACAATGGAGAATTACTTGGAATCAAAAAAAGAATGAAATCTTGCCATTTGCAACTACGTGGATAGAACTAGGGGGTATTATGCTAAGCAAAATTAGTCAGAGAAAGACAAATATATGA
The DNA here is from genome assembly GCA_028646485.1 of Cryptoprocta ferox. Classification (NCBI taxonomy): domain Eukaryota; kingdom Metazoa; phylum Chordata; class Mammalia; order Carnivora; family Eupleridae; genus Cryptoprocta; species Cryptoprocta ferox. The sequence continues at coordinate 57,273,480 of CM053561.1, forward strand.
CTTCACTCATATGAGGAATTTAAGATACAAAACAGATGAACATAAGGGAAGGGAAGCAAAAATAATATAAAAACAGGGAAGGGGACAAAACATAGGAGACTCTTAAATATGGAGAACAAACAGAGGGTTACTGGAGGGGTTGTGGGAGGGAGATGGGCTAAATGGGTGAGGGGCATTAAGGAATCTACTCCTGAAATCACTGTTGCACTATATGCTAACTTGGATGAAAACTAAAAAAAAAAAAAAGGCAGGTTTTTTTGTTTTAAGTTTATTTATTTATTTTGAAAGTGAGAGAAACAGAGCATGAGCTGGGGAAGGGCAGAGAGAGAGAGAAGGAGGAGAGAGAATCCCAACAGGCTCCATGCTGTCAGCACAGAGCCTGACTCAGGGCTTGATCTCATGAACCATGAGATCATGACCTGAGCTGAGATTAAGAGTTGGATGCTTAATTGACTGAGCCACCCAGGCACCCCAAAAGCCATGGATTTAAATTAAATTGAGCTTAGTAAAAAATCAATACTTTTTTCTGTTTCTTTGTTGTTTAATCTTGAACCAACAGCCAAGAGCCAACCCTTGTCTAAGGCCCAGCATTAAGCTAACACTGCTCTACACAGTCCTTCCGAGTGTTCTTGAACACACTGGACGGACACTGTAACTAAATATACCTTAAAGCTAGTCCTGAATGCCCCAAACTTTATAAAACTGAAGGCATTTGCTAATAATCCTGGAGAACGCTGCTATGCTCAGAGTAGATGGGCCACAATTGGAAGGGGTTATTTTAGTTGTTCTGTAGCACGAACTGGACCGTTTGGATCCTTGGCTCTAATTCCAAGGAGTCAGGAAGGACTCTGAACTACCCAGGTGTTTTAGAAAATCCCTCCTAGCCCTGCGTTTCGTTTACTCTCATAACACTACCATACTCATGACACTTCTGAAACCAGATGTATGAGCAATTCTCTGTAACAACTGAGTATCAACAATTTAATTCAATTCTGACACTTTGCCTGGAGACAGTGTCCAGATCCCACAGGGTAAGGGCTTGGTCTCATGAGACTGCCCCCACTTCAGATGCCAGTCACAAGTAATAGGTCCCCAGCTTATGTACAACTTCTGTCTGACTTAGCTACAAATCAAAGGTTCTCATGACCTCCTCCCCCTTGGATTCAATTATTTGTTAAAAGAGCCACTCACAGGGGCGCCTGGTTAGCTCAGTCATTGGAGCCTGCAACTGTCAATCTCAGGGTTGTGTGTGTAGAGATTACTTAAAATAAAATCTTTTTTTAAAGTGTATTTATCTATTTTGAGAGAGAGCGAGAGAGAGCACGAGCGGGGAAGGGGCAGAGAGAGAGGGAGAGACAGAATCCCAAGCAGGCTTCACATTGTCAGCTCAGAGCCTGACGAGGGTTCGGACCCACAAACTGTGAGATCATGACCTGAGCTGAAACCAAGTCGGATGCTTAACCGACCAAGACACTAAGGCACAATACTAGGGGGTATTATAAAATAAAAATAAAATAAAATCTTTAAAAAATAGAAAAAATAAAATAAAATAAAATCTTAAAAAAAAAAAAAAAGAAGAGCCACTCACAGAACTCAGGGAAACACCTACTTGTGTTTACTAGTTTATTAAAGGATATGATAAAGGGTAGAGATGAACAACTGGAGGAAGAGATACACAGGGTAAGGTTTGGGGAGGGTCCCACGGACAGGAGCTTTTATCTCCATGGAGTTGGAGTGTCACCCTCCCAGTATATGGATCTGTTCACCCACTTGGAAGCTCTCTGAACCCCACACTGTGGGGATTTTTATGGAGGCTTAATCATGTAGGCATGATTGATCAGTTCCATTTTCAGCTCCTTGCCCTTCTTAAGAGAATGATTCTCATTCTCTAATCTAATCATGGATTGGTCTTTCCACTGGTCAGCCCTCATCCAGGAGCCATTTATGACTCTATGAAAGTCACCTCATTAGAACAAAAGACAGTCCTATCACCCAGGGATTACAAGGGGTTTCCGGAGCTCTGTACCAGGAACCAGGGAAAGGGACCAACATGTATTTTCAACTGTCTCACAGTGAGTACGCAGTTTTTCTTCCCAGACACAGTGAGAGAGTCCAGGAAGGAGAGTCATGGTTCAGAGGCTTTCATGCTGATTCTGCTGCTAACCTACTGTGTAATTTTGGTGAGGCCCTTAACCATTCAGAGACCTGTTTTACTCCTCTACAGAATGGAGGCAGTAATACGCGCTCTACATTCCTCAAGGTTGCTATGGGAATCAAACAAATAATGGCTATGAACATGAATATGGTGTTAAAGCACTGTAAACAAATGAGTATTTGTTAACTCTCAGTTTCTCCCCCCTTCTGGTCAGGGCCTCAAGTTTCCCTACTAACTTTATACCAACGATCCTTTCCTCCATCCTCTCCTAAAGCCTGGCTAAAGTCAGACTAGGACTCTTACAGCACAACACTCCAGGGGAGACTCCTAGGCCTTGGTTTAGAGCAGTGTGGTAGGGAAGAGCTGATTTTTTTTTTTTTCTTTTTCTCAGACCCCTGGTCTCCAAAGTCTCTCCAGGATGGAGTGAGCTGAGCTCCTAAGTATTAAACACTCAGGAACCCACAAATACTCTTGGAGTTCCAGCTAAGTAAGCCTGTCCAAAAATACTTCCTGCTAAACTAACAAAGGGTGATAGCAAGAGAATTCTGGGAGACATTCCATTCCCCTGCCTCCAAGGAATCCTGGCAGCTCAACTTTCTAGTGTGTTATATCTGGAAGAAACTTTAGATCAGTGGTTCTCAATTCTGGCTGAACATTAGAATCACCAGGGGAGCTTTTAAAAAAATACCCATGCCAGGTTGTATCTTACACCAATTAAATCAGAATCTTTGGGGGAGGGACCTAGACATCAGTATTTTTAAAGCTCCCCAGACGATTGCAATGTGCAGCCTAGTTTGAGAACCATTGCCATAGATAATACAGGTCAAATACCTCATTTTACAGAAGTAAAAATAGGTCCTGGGAGTTTATGAATTTTGTCCAAAGCCATACAACTGATTAGAATTTGAAATACCAATAATAGCTAATTTTTGTTGAGCATTTACTGGTAAGCAACCTGCATTTTATAAACATAATCTGAAATAACCATCACAATAATCTTATGAGAAAACTGGCCCAAAGGGTTTGGTTTGCTCAAGGTCAAAGCCACTAATGGTAGAGATCCCCATTCAACTGTTTAACCAAATTTGAGCAGCATGCAGATGATAAGATAGGGATAAGGCCAATGCCATTAAGGAATTTATAGTCTATCTGGAGGAGGGTTGCCTCCTGTTGAGCATCAGTTGAGCATCTGAATCTTGATTTTGGTTCAGGTCATGATCCCAGGGTCGTGGGATACAGCCCCACGTGGGGCTCTGTGCTAAGTATGGAGCCTGCTTAAGATTCTCTTTCTTTCTCTGCCTCTGTCCCTCTCTCCTGCTCTCTCTAAAAATTTTAAATACACACACACACACACACACACACACACACACACACACATTATAGTCTACCTGGAGAGACAGGAAACAGGTGAGCCAACAATTAAACCAGTTTGATAAGTGTTATAGTAAAAGTAAACAATGGGGGGGGTGGTGCCTGGGTGGCTCAGTGGGTTAAGCATCTGACTTCGGCTCATGTCATGATTCTACGGTTCAGTTCATGAGTGAGCCCTGCATCGGGCTCTCTGCTGTTAGCACAGAGCCTGCTTCAGATCCTCTGTACCCCTCCCTCTTCTCCTTCCTTGCTCACACTCTCTCTTTCAAAAATAAACATTTTTTTTTAATTGGGCAGAAGACATGAGCAGACATTTCTCCAAAGAAGACATACAGATAGCCAGCAGACACATGAAAAGATGCTCAACATCACTCATCATCAAGGAAATGCAAATCAAAACTACAATGAGGTATCACCTCACGCCTGTCAGAATGGCTCCAATCAAAAACACAAGAAGCAACAAGGGCTGGTGAGGATGTGGAAAAAAAGGATCCCTCCTGTGTTGCTGGTGGCAGTGCAAACCTGTTCAGCCAGTGTGGAAAAAACAGTATGGAGTTTCCTCAGAAAGTTAAAATAAAACAACCCTATGATCCAAGAATTGCACTAGTAGATATTTACTCAAAGAATACAAAAACACTAACTCAAAGGGATGCATGCACCTCTATGTTTATAGCAGCATTATTTATAATAGCCAAATTATGGAAACAGCCCAAGTGTCCACTGACTGATGAATGTATAAAGAAAGATATGGTACATGTACACAATAGAATATTATTCAGCCATAACAAAGAATGAAATTTTGCCATTTGCAATGACATGGATGGAGCTAGAGAGCATAATGCTAAGTAAAATAAGTCAGTCAGAGAAAGACAAATAGCATGTGATTTCACTCATGTATGGAATTTAAGAAACAAAAGAAAAAGAAAAAAGGAAAAAAAGAGAGAGATAGAGACAAAACAAGAACTCTTAACTATAGGGAAAAACTGAAGGTTACCAGAGGGAAGCTGGGTGAGGGAATGGTTGAAATTGGTGATGGGGATTAAAGAGTACACTTATACTATCATGATGAGTCCTATGATGAGTACTGAGTAATGTCTAGAATTGTTGAATCCCTATATTGTACAACTGAAACTAATGTAACAACTGGAATAAAATAAAAAACAATAAAAAATGTTTATGCATCAAGGTACACTATTAACAGAGTAAAAAGGCAAACCATGGAATGGGAAACAATATTTGCAAATCATATATCTGATAAGCCATTACTATCCAGAATATATAAAGAACTCCTATAACTCAACGACAAAAAATAAACAACCCATTACAAAAATGGGCAAAGGACTTGAATAGACATCACTCCAAAGAAGATAACAAAATGACTTATAAGTACATGAAAAGATGTTAAGCGAATCATTGGGGAAATGCAAATGAAAAGCACAATAAGATATCACCTCACAGCCAGTAGGATGGCTGAAATTAAAATTAAAAACACAACAGAACAAAACAAAGAAAATATGAAACAAGTGTTGGCAAGGACTAGAAAAATTGGAATCTTTGTGTATTGCTAGAAGGGATGTAAAATGGTGCAGATACTATGGAAAACAGCAGTTCCTCACAAAATTAAAAATAGAGGGGCGCCTGGTTGGCTCAGTTGGTTAAGCCTCAGGTCCTGATGTCGAGGTTCGTGGGAGCTCCATGACAAGCTCTGTGCTGACAGCTCAGAGCCCAGAGCCTGGAGTCTGCTTCAGATTCAGTGTCTCCTTCTCTTTCTGCTCCTCCTCCACTTGCTTGTACGTGCACGCATGCGCTTTCTCTTTTTCTCTCTCTCTCTCTCAAAAATAAATAAACATATAAAAATTTTAATTAAAAATAGAATTACCATATGATCTAGCAATTCCACTTCTGGGTATGTACTCAAAAAAATTGAAAGCAAAGTCTCGAAGGCCTATCTGCACACTCATTTTCATAGTCACATTATTCATAATAGCCAAAAGGTAAAAGTAATCCAAGTGATAGATGAGTGAATAAACAAAATGTGCTATATACATACAGTAGAATATTATTCAACCTTAAAAAGGAAGGAAATTCTGCCACATGCTACAATATGGATGGACCCTGAACCTTACAATGTTAAGTGGAATAAGCTAGTCATAAAATGACAAATTCTGTATGTTTCCACCTAAATGAGGTACCTAGATTATTCAGATTCATAGAGACAGAAAGTAGAATGGTGGTTGCCAGGAGCTGGGGGAGGAGGAATGGAAAGTTATTGTTTAATGGTCATGGAATTTCAGTTTGGGGAAGATGAAAAAGTTCTAGAGATGGATGGTGGTGATGGTTGCACAACAATGTGAATATACTTGATGCCACTGAACTATACAGGTTAAAATGGTAAATTTTATGTGCATTTTACCACAATAAAAATTATTAGAAAAAAATCATTGGCAATAGATTAGATTAGAGGGTGAAAGACTCATTGAGGAGACCAATGAAATAGCTAATATCCAGGAGGAAAGACCCAAGAAGAACCCAGTTATATAAAACAGTGGCAGGGGTGATAGAGGGGACAGGGGACAAACCCTAAAGATTTTTAGGTGAGTAGCTGGATGGGATGTGAGGGAGAATAAGGAGCCAAAGGCTACTCCCAAGGACCTGACGTGAGGGACTGATGAACAGTGGTATCCATCATCAAGGCAGGGACCACAAGGTTGGGGGTTGGATGGACAGAAGACTGGTTTCTAAGAAGGTGGTGAATTCAGCTTTGGACAAGTTAAGTTTGAAGTGCCAAGGGAATATCCAGAAAATAATTTGTGGGAATCACATACAAAATGATCTCAAAAGATTGGGTTTTCTAAAGTATGGTAATAGGAGCGCCTGGGTGACTCAGTTGGTTAAGCATCTGACTTCAGCTCAGGCCTGATTTCACCGTTTGTGAGTTCAAGCCCTGTGTCTGGCTCTACGCTGACAGCTCAGAGCCTGGAGCCTGCTTTGGATTCTGTGTCTCCCTCTCTTTCTGTCCCTCCTCTGCTCACACTCTGTGTCTCTCTCAAAAATAAATAAACATTAAAAAAATGTAGAAAACTATCTTTATAAGAAAAAAGTATGGTAATAGTATTGTGGTTATTTTTTAAACTGTGTATTTTTTATAGAGGATGGGGGCAAATGGGACAGGGTTGGCCATGGGCTGTTTGTTGGGGCTGGGTCATGAGTACATGAGGATTTATTATGCAATTCTATTTTAGGGGCTGTTCAAAATCAACACAATAAAAAGTTTACAAAACAATAATAAAGATAGATATAAACCTATAGGGGTGGGTAGAGATAAAGACATTATTTTACTATTAACAATAATAATACAAAGTACTACCATTTAGAGAGCCTCTACTCCAAGGCAGGCACTTTGCGGGGCCCTTTTCGTACATAAGTTGCATTTTTCATGACAACTTCTATTTTATATATATATTTTTTTATTTTAACATTTACTTATTTTTGAGAGACAGAGCATGAGAGGAGAAGGGGCAGGGGTGGGGGCACACACACAGAATCCTAAGCAGGCTCCAGGCTCAGCTGTCAGCACAGAGCCTGACACGGGGCTTGAACCCACGAACTGTGAGATCATGCCCTGAGCTGAAGTCGGACACTTAACCGACTGAGCCACCCAGGTGCCCCATGACAACTTCTATTTTACTAAGGCTCAGAGATGTCAGATGTCTTGTAAAACAACTGGTAAACTTTAGATTATATGAGCTATTTCAGATTATATGAGCTATATAATTATACCTGAAACTAATGTAACATTGTGTGTCAACAATACTTCAATTAAACACACATGAATACACACACAAGATAAATTAGAGGCTAAGCAAGAAAAAGTATGGACTTTGGGCAGTTGAGAATAGGAAGAGGACACCATAAAGGAAATAGTAGGCGGAATGCTTTGCAAACCAAGGAAGAACAGAGAGTCAAAAAGAACATAGTGGCTCACAGTATCCAATGGCACACAAGGTACAAGCAAAACAGCAAATGAAACTGCTCATTGGATTTTGCAATTAGGAGGTTGCTGTGGCCTTGGGAAGAACAATGGAGTAGTGGGGACAAAAATGGGGTTAGGAGTGAGTGGGTAGCAAATAGGGCCTCCTCTTTGATAAGCTATGCTGTAAAGGCAACTTGAAACACTGGAGTGATATTATGATTTATAGTAAGAAATATGTATTTGGTTTTGTTCCCCTTTCTGGCACAGAGGTCTTAAAATCCTTGGCATTTCCTAAATGCTGAGAGCAATCAAGGTGTTTTTTTGTTATGTTAATGAATGACTTTTGGCCGCCCTTAAATGAGGGTTGGTTGTCAGGGGAATCAACAGTGTGAAAAGAGGGGTGGGACTGAAAGTCAATCCCACTGATCTCTAGGGTGGAGAAGGGGGCTGGAGGTAGAATCAATCACCAACAGCCAGTGATTTAATCAAGTGGGATTTTAATGAAAAACCCAAAAGGATGGGGTTCAGAGAGCTTCTAGGTTAGAACATGTGGAGATGTGGAGAGAGTGGCACCCGCAAAGAGGCACCTCACACCCTTTCTCCGTATCTTGCCCTATGACCCTCTTCCATCTGGCTGTTCCCAAGTTATATCCTTTTATAATAAAATGGTAATCTAGTAAGTAAAACATCTCTCCGAGTTCTGCGAGCCACTTTAGCAAATTAATCAAACCCAAGGAAGGAGGGGATTGTAGGAACCTCTAATCTATACAGCCAGTTGGTCAGAAGCACAGGTAACTTGTACTTGTGAGTTGCATCTGAAGCTGGGGGTGGGGAGTCAGTCTTATGAGACTGAGACCTTAACTTGTGGAATCTGCTGCTCTCTCTGGGTAGACAGTGCCAGAATTGAGTTGAAATGTAGGACACCCAGCTGGTGTCCAAGAATTGCTTGGTGGTGTGGGGAAACCCCCTCCCAAAGGATTGGTCCCAGAACCCGAACAGGTTAAAAGCTGGAGGGAGGCAGCCATAAAGGTGAAAGAAGCTTGACTGTATTTGTGTGTGGTAGAGAAGAGCCAGAGGAGAGACTGAGGATGGAGGACAGGGAGGTGATGTTGATGGTGCAGAGTGTTGAGGGTGTCTTCCCTCGGACATGAGGAGGGGCGCCACCCTGTGAAAGGGGAAGAAGGGAGGCCACCTGTGGGCTGAGAGCCAGAGAACCATGACGTCAGAGAGCAGGCGAACCAGGAGTGGGGAAGTGAGCAAACTGAAAGGCAAGGAATTCAGGCCAGAGACTTGTATGTTGGCATTTCTGAGCTGGAGCGGTCATGACAACGTCCAGGGTGTGCCTGGCTGAGGTGGCAGTTACGTCACTAGAGTTAAAAGGTCAAGAATTATGAGATGGATTATCTCACAGGAAGAGATTTGAGATGAAAAAAAAAAAAAGGCCTAATGGGTTCTATTCTCAAAAAGATCAAGAGGAAGCAATTCCTTGGCTTAATACAGAATCACATTAGATTTTTAAAAAATAATTCCAAGACCTAAATTATGGTTAATCTAACTACCTCTTGCCAAAACGCAAATCCATAGCTTCCTCAAAGATAGACCAAACATTTAGACCAAGTAACAAACTGAAACTATGAAGCAGGAACCTACACGATAAATCCTGGCCCTATTAGCTACAAAATGGGTTAAACCTATCCTTTTGAGTTAGAGTAAGGCCTGGTTTCCATTCATTCATTCATTCATTCACTCAACAAACATGACTTCGTTTTGCCAGGGTTTTTAGTAAGTCCAGGGGATGCAAAAACAAGTCATCTATTGTTTTTATGGAGCTCACAAACATGTACAGGTGCCAACCCTGACCCAATATGAAAATTCTAGAGCAGAGGTAGGTAGAAAGTACAGTGGGATTATGTAAACATAAAGAAAGGAACATAGATTTGGGAGAAGCAACACAGAAAGGCTGGAATGTGAGATGAGCCTTAAAGAAGGAGCAGAGTGTCCCGGGCTAGGAAGTAGAGGAAGGGCATTCTAGAAGAGGAACAGCATGAGAAAGGACACTAAGGGCCCAAAGAGTCAAGAAACTTAATCTAGTTTGGCAGAGCAGTAGTTCTTAAAGGACAAAAATTAGCCTTGGTATAATTAAATGCAGGTTCTCAGGCCCCCTGAGCAACTCATTCGGTGGGCCTAGGCACCTGAATTTTAAAACAAAGCATCCTCAATGATTCTGAAGAAGGTGGTCCATAGACACACCGAGAAACCCTGGGCTAGAGTATAGAGTGCATGGCAGGAGGAAGGAGAAAGGCTTGGGATGAGGCAGAAACTTTGGTCAGGACCATAATATGCTAAGGAGTTTGGAGCTCAATTTTATAGGCAGTGAAGCACCCTTTGTGTCCTGGTGACATCAGTTTTAGAAAGCCCAATGTGGAGGCAGTGCTGGTGGGCAAGAACATGGAGAGGAGGGTCACTACATCTAGGCAAGACATAGGGAGTTTCTTCAAGAGAAAGTACGTTATTCAGAGATCAAACACAACATGGACCCTGAAACTACTACCCTCTTAACAGCTGGGGGCTGCCAGGACATCTTCATACTTCTAGGGGACAGAATCTCCCCTGAGCAGACAGCAGTAATAACCGCAGTGGCCCACATAACTGCACATGGGCCTATGCCGAAGGCAGGCTGGGGGACACTCCCTGTGGTTCTCAGGCTTGTGCTGAGTCATCTCATATAAGAACGAGTTTCTCAGAGCTCCTGGGATCTTGCTTCACAAGCTGCTGCTTAGCTTTCCTGTGGTTTCCAGGCCAAGCAAGGAGGAAAAAAAAAATATATATATATATATATATATACATACATATATATATATATATATATATATATATATATATATATATTAACCAAGTTACTTCTAGGGCACAGGTCTCACAAACCATGGTGCCCAGGACCCCTCCCCTTGCCTCTCTCCTCATATTCTTTGCTCTAGAATCTAGGATCAGCTGCTGATTCCCCAGTTTTGTAATCTTCTTGGCCACTCTGCAGCAAAAGGGCAAAAGTGAGCAGCTACCTGTACAGATCTGAGGCTAGAAGGGACTTGAAGGTAGATAACCTGTGTTCCTGGGAGGGGCTGGCTAACTTGAAGCGTACTTCACCACCCAAGCCTGGCTCCTGGGGAAGGGCTCTCACCAAGCCACACTGCTTCTCAGGGTAACTTCCTGGTTGATTGGCATGAAGGGGTGACCTTGCACAAAACTACTCCCTTTCTTGAGCTTCAACTTCCTCTGTAAAATGATGGAGTTGAACTCAAAGAACTTTATCCATGCCTCTATCATTCCGAGAGTTGAGATGACCAAGCTAAATATCCTCTGCTTCTTGACTCCTCCCTCCAAAGCCCCCAGGAAGGCCAGGATCTATTTCAGGTACACTCAAGAGGAATCCATCCATTTAACTTATCACTTTCTGTATGCTCTACTATGTGCAGATAATAAGGACAGCCATCAACAGTGCCTGGGTGGTTCAGTTAGTTAAGCAACTCTTGATTTCAGCTCAGGTCATGATCTCATGGTTTGTGAGTCCAAGCCCGTGTCCACTTCCATGGCTGCTGGGCTCTCTGCTGTGGGGATCCGTGCTTTGGGGACCTGTGCTGACAGCACAGAGCCTGCTTGGGATTCTCTCTCTCTCTCTCTCTCTCTCTCTCTCTCTCTCTGACCCTCCTCCACTTTCTCTCTTTATAAAAAATAAACACACATTTTATTTATTTTTTTAAACACACATTAAAGTGGAGTCTGGGTGGCTCAGTTGGTTAAGCGTCTGACTTCAGCTCAGGTGATGATCTCATGGTTCAAGAGTTCGAGCCTCACATCAGGCTCTGTGCTGACTGTGTGGAGCCTGCTTGGGATTCTCTCTCTCTCTCTCTCTCTCTCTCTCTCTCTCTCTGCCTCTGTCCCACTCTCTCTCTCAAGATAAATAAACTTTAAAAAATAAATAAATAAACACACATTAATAAGAATAAGAACAGCAATCATTTTCAAGTTCTTACTATGTACCAGCACTATGTTAAGCATTATACATTTATATTATTTGCTCATGACAACATCCCTAAGATGTAGGTATTATTATTATCTTTATTGCATAAATGAAAAAATTGAGGCTCAGAGAGATTCAGTAACTTGCCCAAGAACATTCAGCTGGTAAAGCAGTAGAGCCCCTATCAGCTCCAAAGACCATGGTCCTTCCATTCCATCACACTTCATAGTGCTGGTCAACCAGGGGTCAGTTAGGTATAGCTCAGAGACAGTAGGGGAGTTGTTGGGGCTGGGGAGTGGGGAGGAGTAAGGACAGACCAAATGGTGAAATGACTTGTTAAATGGGAATAATAATAGTACCTACCCCAACTGGTGGTTGGCAGAATTCAAGTAAATAATAGTAAATTCATAAATGCTTTAAAAAATAGCTACAAATATATAACACATATTAATGAATGTTATATAGTAATTGCTATTTTTATTTGTTCGTTGTTTTTTTCTTTTTATGTTGCTATAATAAACTCCTGGTTTCTCTTGGATTAGATCAGAATTCAACATTGTCTTGGTTATTTTTTTTAATGTTTATTTATTTATTTTGAAAGAGAGAGACTGTGTGCAAGTGGGGGAGAGGCAGAGAGAGAAAAGAATGCCAAGCAGGCTCCACAGCTCGATCTCATGAACTGTGAAATCATGACCTGAGAGGAAATGGAGAGTCAGGCACTTAACCAAATGAGCCACCCAGGCACCCCTGTCTTGGTTCCTTAGTTGTTAGTTTGTTTTTGTTAGTAGTTGCCATTTTAAAATTGTGGTAACATATGCATAAAATTTACCATTATAATCATTTTTAAGTGTACAGCTCAGTGGCATTAAGCATGTTCACATTATTGTGCAACCATCGCCACGATCCCTCTCAAGAACTTTTTCATCTTCTCAAACTTAAATTCTGCCATTGGTTTTTAATAGTTACTCACTTAAAGGGCACCTGGGTGGCTCAGTCAGTTGGACGTCTGACTTCGGCTCAGGTCATGATCTTGCAGTTCCTGAGTTCAAGCCCCATGTTGGGCTCTGTGCTGACGCTCAGAGCCTGGAGCCTGCTTCAGATTCTGTCCCCCTCTCTCTCTGCCCCTCCCCTGCTCATGCTCTGTCTGTCTGTCTGTCTCTCTCTCAGAAATAAATAAACATTAAAAAATTTTTTAAATAATTACTTAGCTCTTAACACTAAATATTTTTATGCTCCTATCTTCTTAACAAAAGGCTGTGGGTTGTAGTGGAGAACATGAGATGGAGATTACAACCCTGGGTTCAAATTCAGGTTCCCTCACAGTATTTGAACTTGAATAATTCACATAAAACTCTGAACACTAGTTCCTCCTTGGAGATGAGACTAATACATGGAGACCACACAGGGTTATGGATAGCATTAGAAAAAATCATCAAGGGAAACTATGTTGCAACCTCCATGTAACACTCCACAAACATATGACCTTTAGATTGGTGGATAGATAGTACTTTTAAGCTCCTAGCTCAGCTCCTGGCATAAAATAGGAACTCAGAAAGAGTTCTAAATGAACGCGAAAGAGAAGTTTCAAGCTGCTGTGTCATACTGCCCCCTGGTGGTACCCAAGAAACGTGCAGCGTCTCTGGCCTCCCGGATACTCTTGGGGCTGATTGGGTAAGGTCAGAGTGGGCTGGGAACTCAGAGAAATCCAAGGTTCCCTCCCCAAGGGGCTTTTCCTCTTCACCTAAACACACACATGATCCCTAAACATTCCTCAGCTTCGATTCTTCTTTCCAAAAGGGCCACTCTCCTTTCCAAAGGCCTTTCTCTTACCGCTTTTGCTGATGCTGTTCTACTTCCCCACCGTGGCTCACCCAAACCCTAAATCCCCTTCTGACCCCCGCAAATCTCACCGCCTCCAGAAGGCCTCCCTGCAACCCACCAGCCAGGCTCTCCCTCAGTCTTTTTTAAACCTCTGCAGAACTCACAGCCTGCACTTGCTTATATGCTGTGTGTACTCTCCAAACTGATTCCTTGATATAATTTCCTGGTTTTCTTAATGTTTCCCACCGTCTTCAGAGCATGAACTGAAGAGATGGTCTTGGTTCCTTAAAAGCTATACATTTCTGAGTGCCTAGGTGCAGCATGCTTGGATATATGGGCCAGGTACAGCACTGGGTACTTTTACAAACATGCCTTCCATCCTCATAATTCTAATGCAACTCTACTGCAAATTACATATTTCAATTTGTAGAGAACAAAACTGAGCCTCAGAAAGGTTAAGCAGCTTGACCAAAGTCACACAGCTAGTAAGTGGTAGAATATGGGTTTAAGCCCATGTGTGCCTAATTACAAATTCACAGAATAAATTCCATCTCCCATGCCAACTCTTTTCAATTATTACCGCCTGCCTGGCATAGTGACTTGGGAAGGAATTCAGAGAACCCAGGCTTGGAGGGTTAAGTGGTGAATTTGATTAGTAATGTCCATCATGAGTGAGAAATGGAGAATGGTAACACACAAGCTTTGTATTTGCCGTCCTTTCTCTACCCCACGCTGGATGGGTCTATGGGAGGATACTCCATCTCTGGACATAGATTTACGAAGGCACAGTATGTTGAATAAACATGAGATTTAAAGTAAGACTGACCTGGATTAAAATTCAGCTCCACCAGTTTCTGGAACTTTAAGCTGTTAGTTGGCCTCTTTAAGCCTTAGATTCCATAACTGTGAAATGTGGATAATAACCCCTGGGTTATAACAAAAAATTGGGAGGAATAATAAACCTTTGTTGTTCTTTTCACAAGGCTGAATGGAAGCTCTGAGACTTATTTCTCTAATTATCACAAGCGTCTTAATTTTGAGAGAATCTCCGAAGATGTTGCTATAATCTACCTATTATTTTAAACCTATTTTTATGAGAGAGAGAGAGGGAGAGAGAGAACCCATTCCCCTACATGAGGAAACAGAGTGGAAAAAAAGCCTTCTGTAAACACCTTTGGCATACTATCTGGAACAGAGTAAGTGCTCAACTGGTGTTACTTCCTTCTCCCCTTCCTTTAGAAACAGAGAGCCTGATTCCTGTGAGGCAGTAGTTTGGAAGGCATTGTCCTTCCTAGGAAATAATAATTGTATGTCAAAACTATCACAAAAACTTTAACATGACAAGACCATCTGATAATCACTAGTCTCCAAATGTGATACACTAGGAAGGACATAATATGTCTATGTGATGTTACTGCCAAAGGTTTCTAACTTGAATCTAAACATGAGGAGTTAGACAAAAGCAAAACAACTGGCTTGAAACAAACAAACAAACAAACAAACAAAATGCAACTGGCCTGGATGCTTCAAAATATCAATGTAAAAAATACCAAAGAAAGGGGCACCTGGGTTATTTATCTAACTCTTGATCTCAGCTCAGGTCTGGATCTCAGGTGAGTTCAAGCTCTATGCCCAGCATGGAGCCTACTTAAAAACAAACAAACAAAAAACCCACAAAAAAAAACCACGAAAAAGACTGGAAAACTGTTACGGATTAAGAGAGATAGAAGAGATAGAACAATCAAATGCAGTGTATGATCCCAAAAGCCAAAACCAGCTAAAAAAGACAACTGGGAATTTGAATATGGATATATATTAGAGCACTGTATCTGTTAAATTTCCCAAGGGTGATAATTATGTTGTGGCTATGTAGGAGAACATCCATGTTCCTAGGAGATACTTGCTAAAGTATTTAGGAGAGAAGTGTCATGATGGCCACAACTAATTCAAATGGTTTAGGAAAAGGTTTATGTATGCACATATTGTCTGTAGGGACAGTGAAAGCAATTATGGCAAAATGTTAATAACAGTCTAAGGAAAGGCCATCTAGTATTCATTGTATTACTCAAAGTTTCCTGAAGATTTGAAATATTTCAAAATAAAAATTCAGGAAATATATGTATATATTAAACTAGAATGAATATATAATTTTATATATTTTACTTATATATTATATATTTTACTAACATATAAATATATTTTACTAATATATATATATATATATATATATATATTTAGTTAACAAAGTTTTAAAATTGTAATGCTCCATGTTGGTGAGGGTATAGTAAAATAAATATACTAGGAAATTTCCAAGTGATAAATTGGCACAACCATTTTAGAAAACAATTTTGCAAAACATGTCTGTGCATTTTAACATAATAATGATCCTGCTTCTGGGAATTTGCCTTAATAAATGAAAAGAAAAAACAAATTAAAAAAATACTCATTGCAATGTTTTTACAAGGGTAAAATGGAGAACAAAAAACTTAAATGTCTAACTATTGAGGAATGACTAAGTAAATTATGTCAATTTGGTGGGCTGTAATGCAGCTATTAAAAGTAAAAAAAAAAAATTGGGGGGGGCACCTGGGTGGCTCAGTCGGTTAAGCGTCCGGCTTCAGCTCAGGTCATGATCTCACGGTTCGTGGGTTCAAGCCCTGCATCAGGCTCTGTGCTGACAGCTAGCTCAGAGCCTGGAGCCTCTTTCAGATTCTGTATCTCCCTCTCTCTCTGACCCTCCCCTGCTTGCGCTGTCTCTCTCTGTCTCTCAAAAATAAATGAAAAACATAAAAAAAATTTTAAAGTAAAAAAATTTGATGGAGCACATGGCTGACTCAGTCAGAAAAGCATGTGACTCGATCTTAGGTTCATGAGTTGAAGCCCAATGTTGAATGCAGAGATTCCTAAAAAAAGTAAAAATTGTGAATAATGATTTTTAAAGTATTTGAAGACTGTATCTCAACATGAAAAATATGCGATGGGGTGCCTGGGTGGTTCAGTCCGTTAAGTGTTCAACTATTGATTTCGGCTGAGGTTATGATCTCATGGTTTGTGAGACTGAGCTCAACATTGGGCTCTGTGCTGGCAGTGCAGAGCCTGCTTGAGATTCTCTGTCTCCTCCCTCTGCCCCTCTCCCACCATGATCTTTCTCTCTCTCTCTCTCTCTCTCAAAAATAAATAAATAAACATTTTAAAAAGCATGAGATAAAAGCTAAATTTTTAAAAAGCAGAATACAGAATTATAACAAAAAATTGGGAGGAAAAATAAACCTTTGTTCTTTTCACAATGCTGCATGGAAGCTCAGAGTTGCTATAATCCACCTATTACTTTACCTATTACTTTAAACCTATTTTTTATGAGAGAGAGAGAATACATTCCCCTAAATGAGGAAACAGAGGGGAAAAAAAGCCTTCAAATTAGGTCCTGACACTGCCTGCATGTCTAGGAAACATTTTAAATCCACCAAGTCATCAATCACAAGCTCTTGGAGCAGGAATAATTTATCCTAATTAATAAATTTTTTTAATTTTTTAGAGTTTTGTTTATTTTTGAGAAAGAGAGAGAGCATGAGTGGGGGAGGGGCAAAGAGAGAGGGAGACACAGAATCTGAAGCAGGCTCCAGGCTCCGAGCTGTCAGCACAGAGCCGGATGCGGGGCTCGAACTCACTAACCAGGAGATCATGCCTGAGCTGAAGTCGGATGCTTAACCTACTGAGCCACCCAGGTACACGATATCCTAATTAATTTCTTAAAAATGAATTTACTTGAGCAATAGAAATGATGGATCACTAAATATCCATTACAGAGCACTCAGCATGTGTCTACCTGTGGAGACTGAGAAGCAATAACAAGAATGGAAAGGCTGAGAAACAAATTGTCTCAAATGATGAAAAAAATCACATATCTGTGATGAGCAGGAATGGGGTGTGGTCCCATTTTACAAAATATTAAGATACTCAGGTGTGGGTGTAGGTGTGTGCAGAGACAGCCTTCTCTGAAGGATAAGGGTCCCTCTATTCCCTTTAGGATTCCTGTTTTCCACTATCCTAGTCCTGCTCTCTAAAGAAAGTCAGATGCTTAACTGACTGAGCCACCCAGGTGACCCATGGCTTTTCTGATACCTCAGGACACATCTTGCCAACA
Organism: Cryptoprocta ferox; assembly: GCA_028646485.1. Taxonomy (NCBI): domain Eukaryota; kingdom Metazoa; phylum Chordata; class Mammalia; order Carnivora; family Eupleridae; genus Cryptoprocta; species Cryptoprocta ferox. The sequence goes on from CM053561.1 coordinate 57,290,962, forward strand.
GATGCACAAAATAAATTGTGATAAAGCACAGATGTTCACCGACATAGCTTTAAACTGAGATGCTGAGTGTAGCTCCCGGGGAAGGAGTGGGGCGGGGCCACGATTGCTGCTCAGAGTACACGCTGCCTCTATAAGGGCTCACTGCAAAACAAACCCTGAACAGTATTTTCACTTTGCGCCTTCTTTTGTAAAAGCAAAAATCTTCTTTGGGTTTCTTTTGGTTAGGGAAAGCAGGTATTAATGCAAGTCTTTCATAAAAGCAAAGTGGTATAATACGAACCTTGGAAAAGTAGGGGATGCCTATAATGACAAGACAGGAAACAACTGTTTCTCAGAAGCCCAGTTTTAATTGATCTGACTAGCATGACTAGAAACAACCAGAACCACCAGCCTAAGGGTCAAATACAGTCACATCTCTTCTACTTTTCAAAAGAAAATCGGCTTGGTCACCTAATATGATAGATTAGCAGAAAGCCCAATATCTGTTTTTTCCCATAAGTCGTCCAACATGCCCAGTTTTACTCAAACCAAAGAGGCCAATATTGTTTCTGAGTACATTAAGGATAGAGGACTTGAAAACATTTCCATTCACGAGAGAACCTGTTTCAGGGAGCCCCTGCCTCTCTCACCGCCATGTGTCCAGCTGATGAAAACCCTCCATGCACAGGGAGCTTGCTGCTCTGCATCTCTGTGAGGCTCTGAGCTGGACTCCCAAGGTCACCATCACATGCTGAAGTGTGTGCTCCAAAATTTGTGTGTTGAAGTCCTAATGCCCAGTACCTCAGAATGAGACTGTATTTGGAGATAGGGTCTTTAAGAGGTAATTAAGGTTAAATGCGGTCTCTGCTGTGGGCCCTAATCCAGTATGACTGGTCTCCTTTAAAGAAGAGGAGACAGGGACACAGGCACGCACAGAGGAAAGACCATGTGAAAACAGAGGGAGAAGATTACCACTTACAACCAAAGGAGAGAAGCTTCAGAAGAAATCAACTCTGCCAACCCCTTGATCTAGAATTTTAACCTCCGGAAGTGTGAGAAAATTAATTTCTGTCATGTAAGCCGTCCAGTCTATAGTACTATGGCAACCCTGGCAAATTAATACAGGGTCAACTTCATTCTTTTGCATGCATCTATCCACTTGTCCCAAAATCATTTGTTGAAAAGACCATTCTTTCCTCCATTGAATGCTCTTGGAATCCTTGTCAAAATTTAAGTGACCTAAAATGTACAGGACTATTTGTGTACTCTTAAATCCCATTGATTTATACGTTTATCTTTATGCCAGCCCAACACTATTTGGATTAGTGTAACTCTGCAGTTAAGTTTTGAAAGCAAGAGCTGTGAGTCCTCCAACTTTGTTCTTTTTTTAGGATCAGTTTGGCTATACAGGGTCCCTTGCAATTCCATATGAATTTTAGAATGAGTTTGTCATGTCCAGCTGTAAAAAAGGCAGCTGAGATTTTGATAAGTATTGCACTAAATCTATAGATCAATTTGGGGAGTACTGCCATCAATAATATTAAGTCTTCTGATATATGAACATGGGACATAGTTTCATTTATTTAGATCTTTAACTTCTTTCAACGACATTTTGTAATCTTCAGTGTTTGTCTTTTATTTCTTTTGTTAAATTATTTCCAAGTATTTATTCTTTTTAATGTTATTATAAGTGGAATTTTTATTTTCTTTATTTTTTAAATCTTTATCTTAAGTAGGCTCTATGCCTAACATGGGGGCTTTAACTCACAGCCCTGAGATCAAGGGTCATGCTCTCTACTGATTGAGCCAGCCAGGCACTCCATGAGTAGAATTTTTAAATTTTAATTTTCAGATTGTTCATCACTAGTTTTTAGAAGTACACTTTGGGTACACTGATTTTGTATCCTGCAACCTTGCTGAATTTGTTTAACTCAAATAGGTTTTTGTGGATTCTTTAGGATTTTCTCTATATAAAATCATGTTATCCGTGAATTGGAATAGTTTTATTTCTTCTTTTCTAATCTGAAGAAACTTTAACTTTTTTTAACTTCTTTTTCTTGCCTAATTCCTTGGCTAGAACTTCCAGTACAATGTTAGGTAGACGTGGAAAGAGTGGGTATCTTGGTATTTTCCTGATCTTAGGAAGAAAGCTTTCCACCTTTTGCCATTATGATATTAACTATGGGTTTTTTTTTTTAAAAGGTTTTATTTACTTATTTTGAGAGAGAGATAGAGAAAGAATGAGCAGGGGAGGTGCAGAGAGAGCAGGGGGGGAAAAGTCCGGGGACAGAGGATCTGAACCTGGCCCTGTGCTGATAGCAGAGAGGCCAATATGGGGCTCGAACTCATGAACTGTGAGATCATGACCTGAAGTGAAGTCAATGCTTAACCGACTGAGCCATCCAGGCACCCCAACTATGGATTTTTTATACATGCTTTTTATCAAGTTGAGAAAGTTCCTTTCTACTTCTAGTTTGTTGGTTGTTTTATCATGAAAGGGTGTTGGATTTTGTCAAACAATTTTTCTGCATCTATTGAAATGACCATGTGTAGTTTTTGTCCTTTATTCTATAAATATGGTGTATTATATTGATTTTCACATGTTGAGCCACCATTACATTGCTGAGGTAAATCTCATTTGGTCATGAAGTGTAATCCTCCCACTGTACTTGCTTGGATCAGTTTACTAGTATTTTATTGGAGATTTTTCTATCTGTATTCATAAAGGATATTAGTCTGTAGTTTCCTTTTAATTTGTTATCTTTGTTTGGCTTTGGTATCAGGACAATACTGGCCTCATATAATGAGTTAAGAAGTGTTCTTGCATTTTTTTTAAACCTACTTTCTTTTTTTAAGTTTTTTAATGTTTATTTATTATTGAGAAACAGAGAGAGACAGAGCATAAGCATGGAAGGGGCAGAGAGAAGGGGAGACACAGAATCTGAAGTGGGTTCCAGGCTCTGAGCTGTCAGCACAGAGCCCCACTCGGGGTTTGAACCCACAAGCTGTAAGATTATGACCTGAGCTCAAGTTAGACACTTAACTGACTGAGCCACCCAGGAGACCCGTATTCTTGCATTTTTTGAAAGAGTTTGAGAAGGATTAGTGCTGATTCTTCTTTAAACATCTGATAAAACTTACCAGTGAAAGCATCTGGTCCTGGGATTTTGTTGTTTTTGTTGAGAGTTTTTTCATTATTGACTTCATCTTATTCCTTATTATAGGTTATTAGTGTCCAGTGCTCTGAAAAAGTTGACTGACAGTTTTTGCCACATTTTTTGTTGCTATTATGAAGGGATGAACTTTTGGAGTTTCTTACTCTGTTTTTTTTTTTTAATTTTTAATGTTTATTTATATTTGAGAGAGAGAGAGAGAGCATGCGCATAAGTGGGGGAGGAGCAGAGAGAGGGAGACATAGAATCCAAAGGAGGCTCCAGCCTCTGAGCTGTCAGCACAGAGCCCAATGTGGGGCTCGAACTCATGAACCATGAGATCATAACCTGAGCCGAAGTCAGACACTGAACCGACAGCCACCCAGGCGCCCTGTTACTCTGCCGTTTTGTTGACATCACTTCAGTATGACTTATTACCAGTAATGTTAAGGTAGCGTCTGCAAGATTTCTCCACTGCAGAGTTAAGATTTTTTCCTTTCCATACACTATTCCAGAGGTCAGCAAACTAATGGCTGGGAGACCAAATCCAGCTCCCTGCCTGTTTTTATAAACAAAGTTTTATTGGTCTGTTTCGGTAAATAAAGTTTTATTGGTACACGGCCACATTCATTCGTTTATATATTTTCTGTGGCTGTTTCATGCTACAATAGCAGAGGTGAACTGCAAAATAGAGTGTATGACTCACAGCGACTAATTTAGTTCCGGTTTGGCTCTTTCCTGATTCCAACTATATTCATTGAAGCATATCACTAAATCTAGCCCCCATGTAAGGGGAGGGGAATTAAGCTTTATATTGTGAAGAAAGAAAGATCAAAGCATTTTTGGACATATGTTTAAAAAAAAGACAATAAATATTTTGGTGACTATACTTTGAGACTATGCAAATATCCTGTTTCTCCTCAAAGTTTTGCCTGCCAACATTAGCTTCATCAGTAGATCTTGCTTGTAGCAATTATTACTGTGGTGTTCTAATAGTGATTTTCTGCTTCTCTCATCCCTTTCATACGTATTAATTGGAATTCTTCTGTAAGGGAGATTTGTTCCTTCTTCCCTATTATTTTATCTTTTAATTATGTAAGCATGGGCTCATAGATATTTATTTCATTTATATATTTATATATTTTATTTATTCTTTGGGTCACAACCTATTACTATCACAATTTACTTCATGGTACAGGAGTTGTGGTACTTTCTCTTGCTGGAGAGACAACTGAGAACACAGTACAAGGTTTTAAGTTAGAAGGCTCAATTTGTGACCTTGAGCAAGTCTCTTGACATTTCACTCTTTTTTCTTATAAGCAGAATAGAAATATCAATAGCCACCTCACAGGATTCTTTGAAAATGCTGTCTGAACTAAGAAGTAGGATGTAGATGTTAGGTTCTTGGGTAATGAACTTCCTTTACTCTTATTTTCTCCTTTGCTTTCCTTCTCTTCCTCTTTCTTTTCTCTATTCTGATTCCACCTTTTTTCTCCTTTGCCTATGTCTTGGGCCTACTAGAGGTCCCTCATGGCACTATAGGGTAGAAAACAGTGGGGTCTGACTCATAGCACTTTGAAGAAGGGCTGTTTCCAGGGCCAGCCCAAATAACCAGTTTCCCTCTGCTGCTATCCTTAGGAAGCCACTTTAAGGACTCCTTTGCTGTTCTAAGCAGACTGCTTCCAGCACACATTGCCCCACCTTTCATTCCCTGGAGGACAGGGACCTTGCCTTGTAAAACTCCTTTACCTCCCTTACTGCACAATGCCTTTCAGATAGTCTTCAATCAACTTTGGATATGGATTTTAACACACATATTCTGTATTTTAAAATACACATGTTCTGTATGTTAACACTATGCAGAACATAGGTAAGCTCCTGGAAAACATCACCATTGAAATTCATTTGATGGTTTCTATCATTTTATTAGGGCCTCATTCCTAGTTTGGAGATATCTAACTTTATACTTCAATAGGCATTAGCTGTGTAAGAGGCTATAAAGTGAATCAGATATGCACGGCACTGGACCTTCAGGAACCCACAGTACAGTTGAGGTAAGAGCACTCCGCACAAATAACCAACCACAGATTATCAAGGACTTCAAATATCAGACATCACATAGTCTTTGTTCAGCAGGCAGTGGGTAACTAGTGAAGGCTTCTGAGATAGAAGGTGACATAATCTACACTGAGAAAGTGGGAGGGATGAAGTACATAAGCCTGGATACAGGGGGTGCAGTCAGAAGGCTTTTAGAATGACCAAGTGAGAAATAATATACATCAATGGCAGTAAGAATAGAAAGAAATAGACAGGGGCGCCTGGGTGGCTCAGTCGGTTGAGTGTCCGACTTTGGCTCAGGTAATGATCTCACAGTTCGTGGGTTTGAGCCCCGTGTCAGGCTCTGTGCTGACTACTAGCTCAGAGCCTGGAGCCTGCTTCAGATTCTGTGTCACTTTCTCTCTCTGCCCCTCCCCTGTTCACGGTCTGTCTCTGTCTCTCAAAGATAAATAAAATGTAAAAAAAAAAAAAATTAAAAAAAAAAAGAAATAGGAAACCTTGCAACAGGACATGGTCAATTAGGAATCAGAGAATTTTAGGGGTGCCTGGGTGGCTCAGTTGGTCAAGCATCCAACTTCAGCTCAGGTCACGATCCATGGGTTCAAGCCCTGCGTTGGGCTCAATGCTGACAGCTCAGAGCCTGAGGCCTGCTTCGGATTCTGTGTGTGTGTCTCTCTCTGCCCCTCCCCTGCTCACATTCTGTCTCTCTATCTCTCAAAAATAAATAAACATTAAAAAAAGGAATCAGAGAATCTTAGAAAGTGATCTTTGAGATTATCTGGGGCAACTCTTATGTTTCAGAAGAGAAAGATGAAAACTGAGGACACTGTAACTTGCCCAACCTCACACTACTAGTTAGCGACTATACTAGTCAAGGTGACTCTAGGCTATGCTACAGTAACAGTCAAACCCCAGTCTCTAGAGTCTAACCCACAGAAGTTTATTTCCTATTCACAAAAAGTCCTCTTTAAGTCCAGAGGTTCCCCAGGGCAGCACCATTCCAAACGATGATTCAGGGATCCAGTCTGCTATTGTGGGTTCTGCCAATTCAACTCATACCTTCCAGGAAGAGAAAGTATGGGGAACATGTATCACTTCCTCTCAGAACCCTTCAGTCAGAATTAGAGACATGCCCCGGCCAAACTACAAGAGAGATTGGGATATGTAGTGGAAAGAAAGTGGGATATTTGTGTGCTATTTATGAGCACTACATTCTCTGTCATAGTCCCAGAACTAGGAATGGCCTGATCCCCATAATTCAGTCTTTTTTATTACAGTTTATGGGAAGTGGAACCCACTTCATGGATTTGCTAACACCTGTGTTCTATCCTACTGTTACTGTGGACTTGGCAAGAGAACTGAAAACAGATTTTCAGTCTTGAAAGAAACAACCCCATTCAGAAACTCTAAGTAGGCAGCTTGAAATAAGCTGGGGATATTTCAAGCAACTCCAAACTACATATCACCATATGGTAATTATTTGTATAATTTAAACAATATGTGCAGAAGTGTCTGTATAGTACACATCAACTCAGAATATACACCTCTGCTCCATGACTTGTGAAGTCACAGAAATAGATGCAGGCCATAGAGTGTAAAATGGACAGCCTCACAGTAGAGCACAGGAGAGCTGATATAGAAGGATGAAGTCAATGACTCCCTAGGCACTTGCCTGCTATGTTCCCAACCTCCTCCTGAGAGAAGCAGGCCTTCACCATTAAAACCCATATTCAAGGGGTGTCTGGATGGCTCAATCAGTTAAGTGTCTGACTTCAGCTCAGGTCACCATCTCATGGTTCGTGGGTTTGAGCCCCGCATTAGGTTCTGTGCTGACAACTCAGCCTGAAACCTGCTTTGGATTCTGTGTCTTCCTCTCTCTCTGCCCCTCCCCTACTCATGCTCTGTTTCTCTCTCTCTCTCTCTCTCTCTCTCTCTCTCTCTCTCAAAAATAAACATTAAAAAAAACATTCAATAGCATGTGACTTATCACCCTGGCCATGACTGATCAGAGAAAGGGAAGATGCTTGACTCAAGGGCGGCTAATTTCTAGGTGGGCAAGTGGCTTATGAGGTGATATGAGATGACTGGAGATTAACCAGGCCAATCAGAAAATATAGATTTTTGAAGACAGTGTATCGGTTGATAGTAGGTACAGGAAATGAACAGCACAGAGAAAAGATACCATATCACTGAAATAGTAGAAATCTGGAGTCAACAAAAGCCTGAATGTTGCTTCTCAAAGAGTAAGAAGTAAGTGGTTGGTAATGCCAGACCATACAGAAGCTGTGGAAGCAGAATATCACTAAGTTGGCAAAGTAACTGAGTATCAGAAAATAGCAAATTCCTGCCACTAAGGGGGCAATGAGATATTTTGGTCCCTAGAGTTGTGCTGATTAGATTCCAAACTGCAGTTAAGTCTACAATAAGCCCAGCCATATGGCTATTCCTAAACTTCTAGCCTTTTTGCTGAAATTTCTGTCTTCTCACTCACTGATGGCCTGAGTGAATCTGTCCTTTGCAACTATAAGACCCTGTTAAGCCATAAAAAGAAATGAAATTTTTTAAAGTTTATTTATTTTGAGAGAGAGAGAGAGAGAGAGAGAGAGTGAGTGTATGTGAGCAGGGGAGTGAAGAGAGGAGGGAAAGAGAATACCAAGCAGGTTCTGCCCTGTCAGCATAGAACCTGACTTGGGGCTTGATCTCATGATTTAAGCTGAAATCAAGAGTCAGATACTTAACTGACTGAGCAACCCAGCTACCCCAGAAATGAAGTTCTTTTTTAAAAAAACATTTTTTTATTTTGAGAAAGAGAGTGTGTGTGAGCAGGGAGGTCAGAAAGAGAGAATCCTAAGCAGGCTCCACACTGCCAGCACAGAGCCCAACACAGGGCTCAAACTCACGAACTGTGAGATCATGACCAGAACCAAAATTAAGAGTTGGACACTCAACTAACTGAGCCACCTAGGTGCCCCCAGAAATGAAGTTCTTTTTTTTAAATTTTATGTTTTTTATTTATTTTTGAGAGACACAGAGAGACAGTGCAACCAGGGGAGGGTCAGAGAGAGAGGGAGACACAGAATCTGAAGACAGGCTCCAGGCTCTGAGCTAGCTGTCAGCACAGAGCCCGATGTGGGGCTCAAACCCACAACCGTGAGATCATGACCTGAGCCAAAGTCAGATGCTTAACCAACTGAGCCACCCAGGCGACCCAAAATGAAGTTCTAATACATGCATTCTACAACATGGATGAATCTTGAAGACACTCTGCTGAATAAAATAATTCAGACACAAAATAAATATTGTATCATTCCACTTACATGAAGTATCTAGAATAGTCAAAAGCAAGAGACAGAATGTAGAACAGGAATTACCAAGGGTTGGGGTCTGGGCGAATTGGGGAGTTATTACTTAATGGTTAGAAAATTTCTATTTGGAATGATGAAAAGGTTTTAGAAATAGTGGCCAGTATCTAGTGGTGATGATTATACAACATTACGAATGTATTTAACACCACTGAATTGTACATTTTTAAATCGCTGAAATAGTAAAATTCGGGGCACCTGGATGGCTCAGTTGGTTAGGCATCCAACTTCAGCTCAGATCATGATCTCACAGCTTATGATCTGGAGCCCTGCATCGGCTCTGTGTTGACAGCTCAGAGCCTGGAGCCTGAATTAGATTCTGTGTCTCTCTCTCTCTGCCCTTCCCCCACTCATGTTCTGTCTCTCAAAAACAAATAAACATTAAAAATTTAAAAAAAGAAATAGTAAATTCATGTTATGTATATTTTACCACACATACAAAAAGACTCCATTAGGGATGCAGCATGATGCAAAAAACACCAGCTTGGAGTCAAAGAAACTGGGTTCAAGACTCAGCTCTGCCATTTTCTACCTGTGTCACTTTAGGCAAGTTACCCAAATCTCCGTATATTCATTCGAAAAACAGAGATAATAAAACCCTAAGTTTATTGTGAGGAACGATGGATAAAAATATATTAAATCACTACATAAACATATTCTGAAAATGGTCTAGTGACTCTTGCTATGCATATTTGGAAGAGAAGACAACAGGTCTCTGTATTCTCATTTTAGGAAAGTGTGAAGCTTCTCCTTTGTGTGTTCAGGGCACACTGGTATGAACAATCTGAAGCTCACCATGTCTGCTTTCAGAGAGCAGACTTCACTGAATGGCCCTCTTCTCCACATCATTCTGCCCTTCCCTCTCCAGCCCCTTTTGGGTCGCCAATGCTCTGCTGTTCTTTCTTTCTCTAGTCCCTGTGGTGACCAGCCCTTAGGCGGGATTATTTTCTCATTCAAACTGAAGCCCCTCCATTCCCCTTCCCAGAGTATATCTGTATTTAGGCTGTATCTCTTTGCAGGGAGGGAAAAGCTTGATACATTTAAGTTTGCTGAGTTGAACTGAAGGATTTTTTTTAGGCATCAGCAGACATGTAGGTACAGGAAATGCTGGAGGAAAGAAAGCCCTCCAAGACGTTTGTATCTCTCACAGCCGGGCTTTTAATAATCCTGAAATATTTGCTGACTGGGATCCTTTCTCTGCGCATCAGCAAAAGGTATGGAGTGGATTAAATGGTTTTCTTAAATTCGATTTCACTCTGACATTCTACGAAGTCTAGTAAGAAGGCACTCAGACAGGCTAGAGAGCTGTCCACGGTCCTGAAGTATAACTGAGCAGGCAAGCCTAATTGTGAAGTTCTGTCAACTCTGGTTCAGCCTATACTCAGATTTTTAAATTACTTTTTTAATGTTCTTTTTTTTTTTAGAGTTAGGGAGAGAGAGAGAGAGAGAGAGAGAGAGAGAGAGAGAGAGAGCGAGCCAGTAGGGCAGGGGCAGAGAGAGAGGGAGACAGAGAATCCAAAGCAGGCTCCAGGCTCTGAGCTGTCAGCGCAGAGCCCAATGCAACCCGACGAGGGGCTCAAACCCATAAACCGGAGATCATGACCTGAGCCAAAGTCAAACGCTCAACTGCCTGAGTTATTAAAGCGCCCCCAGCCTACACTCGAATTTAGAAGAGGTAAATGAACAAATAATTTTGGAAAGGGGAAAATATGAGAGAGAGAATTACACAAGTACACACAATCTTCTGGATAGGCTTAAGCACAGAGAGACTGCTAAGGCCAAAACACAGATTTTTTTTCCCCCGGAAACTTCTGTTTTGATTTTATTTTTATTTTTCTAAATATTTATTTATTTTTTAAAAAGAAAAAAAATAAAAAGAGAGAGTGCGTAAGTGGGGGAGGGACAGAGAGAGAGGGAGACAGATGATCCAAAACAGACTCCATACTGACAGCAGAGAGCCCAATGTGGGGCTCAAACTCATGAACCATGAGGTCATGACTTGAGCCGAAGTTGGACACATAACCGACTGAGCCACCCAGGCACCCCTGATTTTATTTTTAAATAAGAATGGATACCCAGATACCCCAAATGCCTTAAGCAAAAATATGGAACAAGTGAAAGAGAAAAAACCTGTGTGTCAAGTAATGCAATGCAAAACCATGTAAACACAAATTTGTAAGCAGAACTACAACCACAAAGATTGATGTGTCATCATCAACTGAGCCATACCTATGGACTCATAGTTCTTTATTTTTATCTTCTTTGTAGATAGAAATAGTTTAATTTTCATGAACAGAAGACAAATGGAGTATAACTTAGCCTGATGTCAGGTTATTTCATGTGTCTTTGCTAAAAACATCCCCCCTTCTCCAGAAAGTTTGGGGCATGATCCTCCTTACCTGTTTTATGTGCTCATGCAAGCATCTTTTCATGGAGGCTAAAGATACTTAGCTGAAAAAATAACTGGTCTAAAACCAGACACAGAGAGGGAGTGGGCTTCCCTCTGAGTTCTTAGCACATATGGTCTGCAGTCAAATACATACTGCCAAATGGTAATCCTTAGGTTAGGACCTCACATTAGCCATAACTCTTCAACTAGTTGCAAGCTCCTTAAGAGTAGCGACCATGTCTCATGTCTTCTCCTGCACAGACACAAACAGCACCAAACATGCAGCTGGACATACAGTAGGTGTTCAATAAAAGTTGGTTGATGGCTTAAGGCAAAGTAGAGATGAAAGCTGGATTCCATTCAGGTGACATATTTTATTTTTCTTTCTTTTTAAAAAATTAGGGTTTTTTAATTTTTTTTTAATTTTATGAGAGAGAGAGAGAGAGAGAGAGAGAGAGAGAGAATGAGTGAGGGAGAGGCAGAGCGAGAAAGGGACACAGAATCTGAAGCAGGCTCCAGGCTCTGAGCTGTCAGCACAGAGCCTGACACTAGGCTCAAACTTACAAGCCATGAGATCATGACCTGAGCCACCCAGCGATCCCCAAAATTAGGGTGTTTTTAATAGGGAAAAACTAAAATCAATATAAAAGTCCAATAAGAGACCGATTAAACAAATTATGGCACATCCATGCACTACACTGAATTGTAAATAGAAGCAAATAGATCTAGATAGCTGCTATGGGAAAATAGCCACAATGAATGACATTTTAAAAAAGCTGCAGAACAGTATATAAAATGCATATGATTCTATATTTATAAAAAATTTAATCTGAGAATAGTGACACTTTTTATCACTTCTATATTCACTGCTGTAATTATAGCAGCTGGCATAGAGCCAAGATTCAGTAAATGTTTGTTAAATGCTTAACACCAAGGAGTCAGAGTAGCACTTAAAATACTCCCAACAGAGTGTGAATTCTGACCCTTTTCTGTTACTCCAGAAAAAGCAGGATTTTCCTAGTGTTAGGCATAAAGGAGGGAGGAGAATACTTTAAATTAGGTGAAGTTGGGAGGGTATTAGATAGAAGGTCATTGTTTCAATCCTAGATTTGGGTGAACCTTTCTTTTTTGCTTACTCTATCTACCTACCCATCTATATATTAACCAATTTTCCTAACTATTTATTTTGAAAAATTTCAAACCTAGTGAAAAGTTGCAAGACTAACACAATACTAACACAATAAATATATGTATTCACCAACTGTTAACTCTTTGCCACATTTGTTTTATCTCCCATTTGTGTGTGTGTGCGTGTGTGTTTGCTAAACCATCTGAGAGTATGTTATATAAATCATGACACTGCAACCCAAAATACTTCAGCATGTATCTCCAAAGAACATTTGCCTATTTATATATTTTTTCCAAAGAACTATTTCTTACTTTGAAATAGTTTAAGACTCACAAGAAGTTGCAAAAATAGTACAGAAAGTTCCCAGGTACCATTTACCCATCTTGCTCTCCATGATAACATCTTATATAACCATAGTACATTATCAAAACCAGGAAAATGACATTGACACAGCAAATTAAATCAACTACAGATCCTATTTGGATTTTACTAGGTTTCTCAGTTTCTCTTCCTCTCATTCTATGAATTTTTCACATGTATAGACTTGAGTAACAGAACTGTTCCATCACCACATACACACAAAAACCCTTCATCCTTCATCCATTTTATGGTCACATTCTCCCCAAACTCTAACCTATCAACCACTAATTTGTTCTCCATCACTATAGTTTTGTCACTTTGAGAATGTTACACAAATGGAGTCACATATTATGTAACATTTTTAGATCAGCATATTACCTTTGTGACTCATCCAAGTTGTTGAGAATTATTCATCAATAATTGATTCTTTTTTATTTTTTAAATAATTGATTCTTAAACTTTTTTTTTTTAATTTTTACTCATTTTTGAGAGAGAGAGCATGAGCAGGGGAGGAGCAGAGAGAAGGGGACAGAGGATGCAAAGTGGGCTCTACGCTGACAGCAGAGAGCCTGATGCAGGGCTTGAACTCACAAATCACAAACCATGAGATCAAGACCTGAGCTGAAGTCTAATGCTTAACCAACTGAGCCACTTAGGCACCCCAATAGTTGATTCTTTTCAATACAGAATAGTAGCACATTGGATGGTTTGTTTATCTACTTACCTGTTGAAGGACATTTGGGTTGTTTTCTGTTTTTGTCTATTACCAAGAAAGCTGCTATGAACATTCACAAACAGATCTTTTTGTAGATTTTCATTTTTCTAGGCTAAATACTCAAGAGTAAGATTGCTGGGTCATATGGTAAATGTACGTTTAACTTTATAAGAAATTGCCAAAGTGTTTTCCAGAACGGATGTACCATTTTATACTCCTACCAGCAACAGATAAGAGATCCAGATACTTTAAATCCTTGCAGGGAGTTGGTATTGTCAGTATTTTGTTTCAGCCACTCTAGCAGGTAGACAGTATGTATCATTGGGGTTTTAATTTGCATTTCCCTAATGGCTAGCTATGTTGAACATATTTTCATATGCTTATTTTGTCTGTATATTCCTTTGGTAAAATGTCTATTCAAATTTTTTGCCTATTTTCTAACTGGAATGTTTGTTTTCTTATGCTGTGTTTAGAGTTCTGTATGTATTATGGATACAAATCCTTTGTGGGACGTATGATTTGCACACATTTTCTCCCAATCTGTGGTTTGTCTTTTCTCCCCCCCCCCCACTCCTCCTCCTCCTTCATCTTTTCACCTTCTTTAACAGGTCTTTTGCAGACATTTTTTTTAAATTTTGATGAAGTCAAATTTATTGATTTCTTTTATGGGTTGCACCCTTGGTGCCATGCCAAAGACTCTTCCCAAGTGGTTGTACAGGAAAGAATTTTCAACAATTTTTTTTCACCTCACATGTGTTTAGTACTGTGATAAATGCTGAGAGAGATTCATAGATACAGAAGGGATTTTCAGTTAAGTTTAGACAAGCACACAAATAATTAACAGCAGAAGATATTAGGTAGTTATGAGTCATGTGAGTATTGCAAAGGCTATGGGGAGGAGGAGAAGAGTTTATGGGAGGGAAGGATCACTTTACATTCAAAATACCAAGGAGGACTTCATGGGAGGGAAGGATCACTTTACATTCAAAATACCAAGGAGGACTTCGTGGGGGAGGTGGCATTTGAGCCTTAAGAATATCAACAGTTGAAGTAGAGCCAGAATAGGAAACACCAGGAAGAGAGAGGTGCACAAATGGAAGAACATGGGTAAGACAGAAAAATCAACATTAGGGGCACCTGGGTGGCTCAGTCAGTTAAGCATCTGACTCTTGATTTCAGCTCAGGTCATGATCTCATGCTTCATGAGTTCAAGCCCTGAATCAGGTTCTACATTGACAGTGTAGAGCCTGCTTGAGATTCTCTCTCTCCCTCTCTCTGCCCCTCAACTGCTCTCTCAATAAATAAACAAACAAACAAACAAACAAATTAACTAACTAACTAACTAACTAACTAAAAAAAAAAAGAAAGGAAAGTCAACATTAACAAGTGAGCTGGGGTGGAGAAGCTAGAGGCTAGATAAGTTCACTTTTAGATATACAGTACTTGAAAACCAGCAAGCATTCATGAGGGGATGTCCAACAGGCAGTTGGAGATGTGAGTTTAAATTTGGAAACTGGAGGAGTGCAAGGGTGGCTCAGTCAGCTAAGCGTCCAACTTTGGCTCAGGTCATGATCTCATGGTTTGTGGGTTCAAGCCCCTCATCGGGCTCTGTGTTGACAGCTCAGAGCCTGGAGCCTGCTTCGGATTCTGTGTTTCCCTCTCTCTCTGCCCCTCCCATGCTCACACTCTTGTCTCTCACTCTCTTTCTCAAAAATAAATAAACATTAAAAAAATAAAATTAAAAGAAGTTGGAAATTGGAAATAAGGATTTGAGAATCATCAGCATAGGTCCAATCTTTTGTTATATGCCCCACAGCAACTTGTACTCTTCCTTCAGAGCACTTGTCACAATTATAATTAATAATTAACTGTGTAATTCATTGTTTAATCTCTATCTCTCTTGCTAAAATTCCAGTCCCATGGAGTAGAGTCCATATTTGCCCTATTCCTAACACCTAGTCCAGTGTCTTGCACTCAGAAATATTTGCTGAATGAATAAAGCAGCTGCTACTTCCAATAGCCACCATTTACTGAGCATGCACATGGCAGGCACTGTATACCCACGTTGTGTATATAATCTCATTTAAACCTCATAGAAGTCTCAGGAGAGGCAGGTCAAGGCTTCTCAGAGCTAAATTCAATGGGCCTGGGGTAAGGCCTGAGAATGTGAATTTAAGTTCCCAGGGACTCCTAATGAGCAGTCAGTTTTGAAGACTACTCAGACAGTCTATATTCAGGTAGTCTTCATCTAGATGACAGATAAAGAGGGGTGCTTGGGTGGCTCAGTTGGTTAAGCATCTGAATTTGACTCAAGTCATGATCTCACAGTTCGTGAGTTTGAACCCTGGATTGGGCTCTCTGCTGACTACACATAGCCTGCTTTGGATCCTGTCTCCCTCCCCTCTCCTTTTGCCCCTCCCCACTTGTGTACACGCTCTTTATCTCTCTCTCTCTCTCTCAAAAATAAACATTAAAAAAATTTTTACAGATAAAAAACTAGGTTCAGCAAATAACAGTGATTTATTCAAAGTCCGATGGCTAGAAAGAGCCACGATGCAAAACTAGATCTCTTAGGGAGAGAATTTTACCACAAGCCTCCCTTCCTCCATCTAAAATCTTTTATTAGGGAAAAGCAGAAAACCAAACACTGAGTCTTTGAAACCAAGGAGAGTATTGAGCACTGCCAAATGCCACAGAGAGGTCACAGAGGATGTGACATGAGGGAGAACCTAGGGATGACTAACCAATGTATCCACAGTACCTGAGTCTGACATTATAGGAAGATGAAGACACAACCTTTGCATAGGGCAGGGCACTCCCTCAAGAAACCTGGCCAGCTGGAAAAAATTGCGGTTTGAGGCTCAGCCAGTATCACTTCTTGGTAATAGAGCTCTGTGCTAAAAATATTAAAGCCAAACATCTGGGCCTGTAGGGTGGTATGCCAAGAAAGGGGAGGTACTAGTCCCAGGGGGAATCTCGGTTTGGAATCTAAGATAAGCTATTCAGAAATTACAAAATGCAACTCACTCTACATTTTCCAGGTCACTACCCCTTTGTTGGATTATTAAGGCCTTTTGCTTTACTCTGCTTTGTGTGTGTTTTACCTTGGGAGTACTGTTTCTTTTGGAGGATGGAAAGAGAAAGAAAGGTAAAACTCCAACCAGGACATTTTGCTGATTTTTAGTTATTCAGCCCTGAATAACATGGTTGAAATGAGATTGGAACTAGAACCCAGAAGGATAATTTTCTAATTATCTGTCATGTTTATACTTAGCGACATTCATGCTGGCCCCTGGTACCACAAGCAAAGTTGGCTGTATTCTCTTTGCCGAGGAGCAGCCTAAAGGTCTGTGAAAGGAAATGATGGACAGTTTCCCGAAATCCCATTAGTAACCCCAATTGATATCCCGTTCGTGGTAGATGTGAAGCAATGTCCCCTTATTTGAAAGACGACAATAATAACAAGAACCCTTATACCCATACAGCTTACAAAGCACCTTTGTGTACATCAACTCAATCTTTCACAACCCTGGGGAGGTAGGTGTTGTTATCCCTACAGGCTTGGTAAGTGGCAGAAGCCACAGTTCAAACCCATCGCCTCTGATTCTTTGAATTACAACCCAGCCTGCTACTGTGTTACTGGTCAAAACGCCTCAGAAGCCAACTTAGCCTTATGCTGGCTGCATGGAAATTAATGAGACTTCAAGAGCCTCATTGCTCTAAGAAAGAGAATTACATAGTGAGGAAAGAATATATGTTTGCTTGCTAGTGACCTTGTGCAGAGTGCTGCAGCTGAGCCCAAAAATGGGGGTAAGAGCCACCCTGAAGAGTGGTCAGAAAGGAAGTAAACTTGTGCAAAAGTCCTGGTACATTGGATAGCAGGGAGTAATCACTCTGTAGTGTTACCTAGCATTCTTACATCCTTCACTTCATCAGGCATTTCTGAGCCCAGTAAACACAGAATTCAGTTTTGGTCTCCGTCTGTGATGAGGAACCAGGGAGACAGACTGTGGCAGAGCCTGATCATCTTCCATGACATCAAGCATAAAGCCAAGAAATATGTTCCAAAGTCCCAAAGGACTCCCCTTCTCCCTTCCTTTAGTGGTCTGTCTCAGGTAATATTTCCACCCATGAAGTTAAAACTTATCATAGAACTACATCCTTGAGATTCCAAGTCAAGAAAGGCCTGCAGTCTGGAATTCTGGAGTCTACTAAAAAGTTCTTCTTACTTCCTCTTCTAAGCCATAACCACATCCCAACAGATACTATAAGCTAGAAGGTGAGTGCATACTACAGATCCTACACTGACTCCTCCTAGCCTTCTTCTCTCCAGATCCCATTCTTTGACTACCCCTCCTCCCACCCCACATCCTGTGTGGTAAAGGAGGCCAGCCAGGTGGACAGCACCCTTCCTCAATCCTGGAGTTTAACGTTTGTAGATAGAGACCTCGTTTGTCCAAGGAGAGATCTACACAGGCAGGGCTCTCCTAAACCAGATGAGGATTTACACAACCTGAAATCTCTAGCACCTACAGGGCTGGATAGGTAACAGTAAATGAATTAAGAAGTTGGGTGTTAATCAATGGAGAGTGGTGGGGACTGTGGTGAACCCATCTCTATCCGAGCTCGGAGTGGGCATGGGCATACAAGATACCTCCTAGAAAAACCCCAATTCCGGGTGCAGGCAAGGAGGACAGGGTCAAGGGAAGAGACAGAGCTGTGTGGCTTGCGGGTGGAAAACCCGTTCATTTATACAAATGTCGGGGGCATTTCAGTTTCGCCCATTGCAGCCCTCCCAGCTCTTTGACCTCCGCTTCTTTCTTCTATCCCCATCTCGGGCCCGTATCTATCCCCCCTCTTTTCCGGGGGCGTCACAGGCATTCCGCCCATCCACCCGCCCTGGGCGCTTCCGCGAGAGCTGCAGAGGAACGGCTGATGAGATGCTCTCTGACGTAGACCCCCTGGGAACCCCAAGCTGGCTGAGGGAAGGGACAAAGTCCCCACTCTTAACTGGAAAAACAGTGCCTCACCCTCAGGAGCTCCTGGGTAGGGATGGGCTGGCTTACGGGACACCTCCCAGAAAACCCTAACTCCGAGTGGGTTAAAGGGGGCAAGGAGGACAGGGTCAAGGGAAGCGACAGAGCCGGGTGGTCTCCGGATGGGAAACCCCAGTCGTTTAGGCATCCCTCCGTTCAAGTCACTTCCATACCAGACAATTCTTGGGGAGGGGCGCTGCGGACAGGGAGCGGCTCCTACGCAAATCGCTTTGTCTCCGCGCCCTGGGTCCGCCGCGCGCGCAGCTGCAGTTGTCTCGGCGCTTCCCCGCCCCCGCTCCGGAATGCCCCCCTTCCCTCTCTCCGCCAGTCCCGGAGCAGGAGCTCCGCCCCCAACGCGCAGCCTCAGCCCCGGCGCCTTAAAACCCGGTGCACACCGCCCAGCCGCGCCCCGTCTGGCGCACCTCTTCTCTCCTCTAGACCTTCAGCCGCAGTCGCTCTCCCGGCCCTGGTCCCGGCACCATGAGCTTCGGCTCGGAGCACTATCTGTGCGCCTCCTCCTACCGCAAGGTGTTTGGAGATGGCTCTCGCCTATCCTCGCGCCTCTCCAGCGCCGGTGGCGCGGGTGGCTTCCGCTCGCAGTCGTTGTCCCGCTGCAATGTCGCCTCCTCGGCCGCCTGCTCCTCGGCCTCGTCACTGGGCCTGGGCCTAGCCTACCGCCGGCCCCCGGGGTCCGACGGGCTGGACCTGAGTCAGGCGGCGGCGCGCACCAATGAGTACAAGATCATCCGCACCAACGAGAAGGAGCAGCTGCAGGGCCTCAACGACCGCTTCGCCGTGTTCATCGAGAAGGTGCACCAGCTGGAGACGCAGAACCGCGCGCTCGAGGCCGAGCTGGCCGCGCTGCGGCAGCGCCACGCCGAACCGTCGCGCGTCGGCGAGCTCTTCCAGCGCGAGCTGCGCGACCTGCGCGCGCAGCTGGAGGAGGCGAGCTCGGCGCGCGCGCAGGCCCTGCTGGAGCGCGACGGGCTGGCCGAGGAGGTGCAGCGGCTTCGGGCGCGCTGTGAGGAGGAGAGCCGAGGGCGCGAAGGCGCGGAGCGCGCCCTGAAGGCGCAGCAGCGCGACGTGGACGGCGCCACGCTGGCCCGCCTGGACCTGGAGAAGAAGGTGGAGTCGCTGCTGGACGAGCTGGCCTTCGTGCGCCAAGTGCACGACGAGGAGGTGGCCGAGCTGCTGGCCACGCTGCAGGCGTCGTCGCAGGCCGCGGCCGAGGTGGACGTGGCTGTGGCCAAACCAGACCTGAGTTCGGCGCTGAGGGAGATCCGCGCCCAGTATGAGTCCCTGGCTG
This sequence comes from Cryptoprocta ferox, assembly GCA_028646485.1. NCBI lineage: Eukaryota > Metazoa > Chordata > Mammalia > Carnivora > Eupleridae > Cryptoprocta > Cryptoprocta ferox. The sequence continues at coordinate 57,310,448 of CM053561.1, forward strand.
CGAAGAACCTCCAGTCAGCCGAGGAGTGGTACAAGTCCAAGTTTGCCAACCTGAACGAGCAGGCAGCGCGCAGCACCGAGGCCATCCGGGCAAGCCGTGAGGAGATTCACGAGTACCGGCGCCAGCTGCAGGCCCGCACCATCGAGATTGAGGGCCTGCGTGGGGCCAATGAGTCCCTGGAGAGGCAGATCTTGGAGCTGGAGGAGCGTCACAGTGCAGAGGTGGCTAGCTACCAGGTAAGAGCTGGAACGCTGCAAAGGGAGGGGCGCCCTGTCCTCTCCGCCACCTACCTGCGCCATCCCACATAACTGGAGCTCTAGGAACAGAGAGGAGGGGAGGAGAGGGAAGAGGAAGAGCCCCAACTGGAGGCAAACAAAAAGCCCTGGAGTCTATACCATTCATTCTAGAGTCCTGGCCACCCTCTGTCCCTGCCCTTCATGTCCCTGTCTGAGCCTTTTTAGAAAAATCCCTTAAGCTTATGTTTTTCAGAGTCCAAAAATCTAAATCATGCCTCCCTGTCCGCAAGTGGACATAAACACCCTGGCGACCTGAAGAACAGTCCCCCACCAAAAGTAGGAGTGAACCCAGTGCAGGTGGGTTACAGCCTCTCAAGGTTGCCAGTGCTGGTCTCAGCTGTCTGGCTTGTTTGGTTGACTTTGAAAAGCTTTCTGTGCGCCCCGGGGTTGATATTTATGGATTATGGTCTGCCCTAGAGAAAATGCTGGACTGAACTGGGTAGGGTTCTACCCCCATTTTCTTGACTTTTTGCCTTCAAAACAGTAGAGATTGGGAGCCAAGAAGCTGGGTGAATGGGCTAGTTACAACTGCTCTGCTCTGTTCCCCCCCACCCACCCACCCACAGTTTCCTTGTGGACCTACTGATAGTTCTTCCTAAAGAAAGCTTTACACCGCTTAGCAAACGGGAATGGCCAGGGCGCTGTCCTCGGTGCTGATCTGGAATTCTTTTCATCTCAGAAATTATGTCTCTCCCGTCTCCTGTCCCAGTTATGACTCTCTAGGCAATTAACTGCTTTGGGCTTTTTTTTTTTTTTT